>CM051500.1:17132629-17196015 GCA_028031935.1 Paedocypris micromegethes
CACGCACACACACACACACACGCACACACACACACACACTCACACTGATATTTTTTCTGGAACAAATTTTAAATCTCAGCATTATTCATTTATATTGAGTAAAGGACATTTTTATTCAGCTAAAAAAAATTGACAAAAAAAAATCATGAGCCACACATAAATACAGACACATTAATAAGAAACCAATGTCTATAGGCACAGTGAAACCTCATCTGCTCCTGCAACATCTGTTCATTCAGACACAATTTCTCCTCGCTCCACTCTTTGTAAAAAAGAACGCAATCTTACTCTGAATATGTAGTAACAGCACCGGTACAGACAACCAGTCACAACACAATCTCTCTTACAATGCCGTCAAGTGACAAGATATAAAAACAGGGCAAAGGGTGTTCTGCAGCTGACAGCAGAACACACTTAGATTACGAGGGGCTCCAAAGTGAAAAGATCCTCTTCAGCTGTCAGAAACTGTTATATCTACATGAACATGCAATAACCAGACTTACAAGAGACTAACAAAAGACATGTTGAGAGAGAGAGGAGGAAGATATCAAATAATTCAGATATAAATGTATGTATACTGTATATACGGTATATTGCCTGGCTTTGGTACACTTCAGAAGACATTCATTTAAAGTGTGTATATATATAGTTTTGACACTGGACAGATTTTTATATAGGCCTGATTAAATTTGAATAAAAGCCTCACCTGAGGTTAATGGGAAACAGCTAAATGAAGGAGTGTGGTGAGCTCCTCTCATGCTTTATCTGGAACTGTAATGTCACCAGCGATTAGCAGAGAGGTCAAGGATTTGATTAAAAAGCCGCTGTGATTAGGACCTAACGTTCTCCAGTGCAAGCGGGTGGCTTTCCCTTTTCTGCTGATTATTTTCAATTACGTACTGGATGACAGAAACAAATAACATTGAGGTTTTAAATAAGAAGCAAAAAATTAATAAATAAAAAAAATAAGAAGAATTTAAAATACATTACTTTGGCTCTGGCTCCCAGTGCCTCAGAGAATAGATTTTAAAACTGCTCTGCTGGTGTACAAGTCACTTCATGGCCAAGCACCAAAATACATCTCTAAGCTGATAACAATTTATAAACCATCTAGAACTCTGAGGAGCTCAGGGATGGGCCTCCTGCTGGTGCCCCGAGTCAGGACAAAACAGGGGGAAGCTGCTTTTCAGAGCTATGCAGCTAATGTTTGGAATAAACTTCGGTGAATGTTAGGCTGGCCGAAACAGTAGCCACGTTTAAATCAGAGCTAAAAACGTTTCTGTTCAGTTGGGCATTTGATTAAAGGTTCAGACGTCTCTTTTATCTTTCTAATAATAATTTTTATTATTAGTAGTAGTATTATGATTATTGTTATTATGTCTCATGTTTTATTGTGTGTTTTTATTGTACTATAAATGGTGTTTTATATTGTAAGGATGTATTGTATATTTTTTAATGTATTTTAAGATGCACTGTAAAGCACTTTGAATTACCGCGTGTACGAATTGTGCTATATAAATAAACTTGCCTTGCCTTGCCTTGCCTTGCCTACTTTTTAAATAAGCTATACAATGAATAATGGCAACAATGGATAATCAACTTCACTAGTGTTAGTAGAGTTATTAATACAGTTTGTTAGGTCATAAAGACATTATAAGACACATATCTAAGACATCCACAACTATAGCCGTTTCATTTTAGTGTCACAGATCCTGGCTTAAAGTTGGGCGGAACTTTTATTTGAAGTACTCTTGACTCTTATTTCCAAGTTTACGTCTCTGTTGTTTGTTGCTGCTTCATGTTCCTTGTCCCAGGTGTTTTGTGTTAATCGTTAATCTCTGTAAGTCCCTGTGTTACATCTCCTCAAGTCTTGTCTAGTTCAAGCTCATGTGTTTGAACATTCCTGTGTACTGACCCATTCCTGCCTTGACCTCGATTCCTGGATTAAACTCTTTTTGGGAACATTTAACCTCTTGTGTACCGTGATCTCATCCAGGCAGCGCACGTGAGTCCTCCTTGCCTTGTCCCGGTGACAGTCGTTCTCTGACACTTAGCAAATGAAACTATTTCATGCTAAATCCTGATTAATTGAACTGGCTGAATGAAATTCACCCCTGACCTTTTTTGTCTGGTGAGAATCACCACCTTGCTGCTGTGTGGTATATTATGTAGGATCATAAAACCCATTTGTACAGGTAGCGATCCAGTTACAGCTTTACGCCAAGTAAAGGTTCATTAGACTTTGTAGTTGTTAACAAATCCCTATAGATTACTATAATTTCAAAGGAAAAAGTAGCAGTTTAATTACTTGTCATCTCTGTATACATTATCCCTAAAGGTCTGCTCTCTAATTTGTATTGGTAAATCTTCAAAAGCTTTGCAATGATTGAATTTGATTGGCTAATGAATAAAGGAGAACCATTGGTCTAATTGGCCTCAATTCCATAGACCCAAGTAGAAACAGGATATACAATTATTTGTTATCATTTTTGGGCTGTTCACTAACTATTAACGTGGCAGAATTGTGGCAATATACAGCATATTCTAACATGTATAATGGAGCCCTTTAAGCTTGAACTTTTTTTTTTTTTTTTAAATAATATAGATATTTTATGTAAATATAATATTAATATATTTTACTGTGTTGCAACATTTGGACCATAAAAACAACTGCAGAGCAGCTTTAGCATCCCCCTCCTGCAAGAACCCGAGACTGATGAGAATTCATGGAGTAGCCTGGCTTCTCAATCCCAGCTCTATATACAAACATGATCTGTTAGGCATTAATATGCACTGCTCCCAAAGCCTGTCACAGAGATGTACTGTCCTTACCTCAGAGCATATCCATGTCAGAGGAAGTAATACTAGGGAAAATCATTAGATCTGCTGCTGTATTTGCATAACATTAAGCATCTGCAAAGCTCTGATTTACTCTCACAAACCATCAGATAACGCCAAGAAAAATCATATATTTACATTGCACTTAAGAGGTTTGTACGGCTTAATATTGTTTACAAGTTCAAACAAACCAATTCAATTGCATAATCAAACTCATGTTTTGCGGTATGTTACAAGATTTACACAAATTAATCCGATAACTGCCGTGAGGTCTTGAGTCTGGATGATCGCATGCCAACATTTCCCAATATTCTGTGTGTTTCACAGTGTTTCACTGTGTGTTTTTTGCTTAGTACTTTTTATGGTAATAAAGTGAGGAATAAGATACTTTTGACATAATTTGAAAAAGTGTTAGGTCCATCTTTGTCAACCTTGTAAAGGAAATCTGTAAGATCAAGACTGGACACACATGGGAAACACACTATTGATTGACTGGTTTGTGATCCAAACGTTTTTTATTACTGAATTCATACGGAATATATTTCTGCTTTATTTGAAATCAATCTAGTTGCAAGAACACGACAGCCTTGGGAAATTTCAGTGAAAGCAATGCTTGGTTTTAACTTTAAACTCCGTGCGGCAATCAGTCAAACCCAGCTTGGTTCTGACTGGGTCACATCTAAACTGGCAGGTCTGATAGAAGCCATCTGCTCCAGAGCTCAGCGATTTGTGCAGCTTAACAAGTGCCCAAGAAATGGCAGAAAAACTACTCTAGAGACTTCAGACCGTCTGACAGCTGCGTGCGCACAGGTACGACTCACAGAGATCAGACATGCCCATGATTGTAATATTTATAAGTGTGTGTACTGACTACATGAGTCAAAGGTCTTGTCAAAACATCGAGGATTTGGATTAGGTCGTGCTGAAGCTTCTCTGATGCAGGTAAAGCAAACCTCAGGCTGAACTATTCACCAAAACAAAAACTAGAGCTTTGCAACAAAGCCCAACTATGTGGTACTGTAACTGCAATCCAACTGTATATTTTAAACATTAATGCTAACATAAATGCTTGATACTAAAAGATCTCTGTATTAAGTGTGTTCATTGATCAGGAGACTTTCTTGGACCGTGGCAGATGGAATGTTTTTTCACTGAATTATTTTGGTCATTCCGATCGAAGCTAAAAATGTCAGTTAACAATCAAACAAACTGTTTTGTGTATTACAAATACAGAAAACCACTTAATTCAGTAGCATGTTAAAAAGATGTCCAGAAAACAAAAAAAAAATTAAGAAATTGTCCAAAAAAAAAGCAAGAGGCTTAAATATTCTTAAAACTCTCTGTAGTCTATTGGCTTATAATTGGATTGTTGTAAAGCTGGCAATTTACCAACATGTTCTAGATTGATTATGCTCATTTTGAAAGCTTTCTCTTCAGCATTAAAAAGCATATGACCCAGTTTTCTGGTCCATGCAATTTATACTTTAAGATCCTCAGAGTGGGACTATGGGTTGGAGATGGATGACTGGCTTTTTTAACTCTGAAAGGTACATTTGATGAGCATGCAGCTAAAAAACGAGCTTATTAATAAATACCTTTTTTTATTTTATGTTTTATTTTTTGTAAAAGAGAAAGAATTTGCTTCATGACAATTACATTATATTTGAACCTCCACACAGAGTGCTTCTCTCTATTTGAACACCCATTTTAAACAGGCACATAAGTGTAACAGACTGCTCTATAGCCTCTTGTATCCTTTGGGGTTTGCCATATTCTGTAGTTACGCGTTAGGTGGATGTGAGAGACGTGAAGACAACCGTGAAAACGCTCAGCATCATTTCTGCTCCGTGTTTACTTTATTTTACACAAATGCATTTTCTTTTGTACACTTTGTGATGTTCTCCCACTGGATATGCACAGCTGGTGATAATTGTCACAATAAATGTGTTTCCAACTCAACAGCACACGTTTTACAATGTGTGAGCGTGAACTATATACGTGTAACACATGCGTATGTTATTTAATATATCATTGTAAAATTCAATTCAAGATAATGTTGGCAACTGACAGTCTTTGTTGCATATACAGTAAGCCTGAAAGAGAAATTGACAAGCAGAGAGATTGAAAGTGAAAGAACAAAGTGAAAAAGTGAAAGACAGAAAAAAGAGAGCCATAATAAAAGATTGAGAGAATGAAAAAGTGAAAATGAGAGACAGAGAGATAGAGAGAGAGAGAGAGAGAGAGAGAGAGAGAGAGAGAGAGAGAGAGAGAGAGAGAGAGAGAGAGAGAGAGAGAGAGAGAGCGAGAGAGAGAGAATAAGAGAAGCCATTAGATTTAATTGGAAGATGTGTGGTCTTTTGAGATTCTTGCTCACCTCCTTCCTAGAAGCAGAAAGTAAAGCTGAAAAGATTTTTCAAACGCATCAAAACACAAAATGTTTGCTTGCATTTTTTTCTGAATGCTGAAAACAGCTGATGTTTCATTCAGTGACGGTCGAAGTTTGTATCCGACTTTAGGAATGGATTGTGATAAAGATGATGCATGGAGCCCAGCAATACAATAAGATATGCACAGTTACAGTACACATTTCCTCCTCTACTCGGTAATACACTTTTCCAGTTAGAAGGTAAAGAACCCAGCCAGAGAGGCTGTTATTACCAAATGAGATTAACTAACGACTTCACGGGGGTTCCAGAGCCAATAACCGCCAGATAACTTCCCCTATAATTATTTGGAAACACCGGTATTTGCTTCCTTCCCATTAACTCAACATTTTAATCACATTGTCTGGGAGCTTCGGGGAGAAAGCAAGGCAATCCTGGTTCAGTGGATGAGTCAAGGGCCATCACATCACCCCAGTGGAGAAGAATGTATTGTTGTTAAATTTACCATCTCTTACAATACATTTTTATAAAGCAACCAATCGTGTCACTCTAGAGTATCACAATGCGCTTGAAAGCTCCTGTAGCTTCATGCTTTCCTAGAAATCGGCCATGGATTTATTGAAAGTGCACGGCGATTGTAGGAATGTCATTTGTGAAAGCGACACTGTCTTGTCGGAGCGGTCTGGCTGTATACTTTACTGTGGTCAGACTTTATGACCTCTCATTAATACCCATTACTATGGAGGTCAGTCAGGACACACCGCTGGGTTATCCACAGGACCATAAACCACAGCACCATGCGAATAACTACATCCATCACTCATAACACTGGCAGAGATAGAGACGGAGAGGAGGCTGAGCAGGAACGGTGGGTATTCATAATGAACGAAGGAGAGAATCAATAGAGAACGAAGATGCAATGATGAAATCCTCTAGTGTGCTACTGATGAAAAACAGACAGCCATAAATAACAACTTAACAGTCTGAGGAAAACAAAACCGAACTGGTTTCCTCTATACACTAGATTTCCAGTCATCACATTTGAAAAGATTAACAATTTATAAATAAAAATGTTACGATAAAATAAATATCCCTTCGGAGTTTATTACTACAGAGGCCTTGGCTTTTTATTATTGGGTAATTTATCATACAGATTCAAAGACCATGAATCTATTTCATCTTTAGCCCCGATTCTTTGAATAGAGTTTAATAGAACTATTAAGTTTGTACATTAACGGAACTTTAAGTTTTTCACTTTGCAACGTATAATTAAAGATGTTTATATATTTTGTAATAATATTGTAATTTTAAAAAACGATTTAGACAAAGACAATGCTGGAAAACTATTAATGAAACTAAACTAATAAAACAACTGATGCAAGCTATTTTATGTTATGGTATGGCTTAATTTTGAACTTACAAAATGGTTACATTTTCCTGTCACTTGGAATTTTTTACTTATTCGATTATGAAATACATGAGTAAACAATCTGTATTTTCCTAAATAAAAAAATAAAAAAACTTTTCTAAAGTCTAAATGTGAGCTTGAGAATAAAAAGATAGGGTTTTTTTGACTGAAGCTCACTTGTCTTGTGTGTCTGTGTAAAGGTTGAACATTTTGTAGTAGTGTTTGACTGTAATGGGCTATGTGATGGACGAAACGTCTAGTTCAGCTCAATCACACTCAGGCAGAAGCAAGAAACTGACTCACCGGCTGATCAATAGTCCAGCAACAGACTGGTTAATGTACCACAAGAGTCACGACACAAACAAAGCTATGTGTTCATCAAACTTGATTTCTCCATCTCATGTAACGACTACACTCTGAATGCCGGTCAGAATTATTAGTCACAACGTAATGTCTCAGCCAACTTTTCTTCTCCACAGACACCGGAAAGGCCAACGAAGCAGCGTATGAGGCACAGGCACAGCTTCCAGCAGTAAGTGAGAAGATGACAAAATGTCACATCAGAGCTTCAACGTCACTTCAGTTATTTTCCAGCTGTTCATCCCCTCATTTGACTAATTACTACAACAGAGCAAGGTAATAATTAATTATATAAAACATGAAACGCTGAATAAAATTGATAGAACACACACGCAGACACGAACACACACACACACACACACACACACACACACACACACACACACACACACACACACAGAGTTTTGCCCCATTGCAACATCAGTCCCATCAGGGTTTCACTTTTTTGGGATTTTGACTAAATAAATAACAGATTTTGTGTTGGTATCCATAAATATTATAGATGCACCCATACCGGTATCTGCCTCAATTTTCGAACATACTCGTACTTTTTGAATGTCCGCAGATAGAGCGAGGCGAAACATGTGAACCGCGTTGTATTACGTATTTTAATGTGAATGAATACTACGAAAAACAAAAGTGGAACATAAATTGTGCTCAGCAAAATTGTCGCAAAACTCTGTCTCAGCAAAACAGACAGAGGACGCATTAAGAATCTATGTGATTGACTTTAAACGGAGGTTTGTGACTTGGGATGCACTTTAACAGGGCTGTGCAGTCATGTGAGCAGTATGGACCAGTTTATAACAATTAAATCACAAAAAAGAAAATGGCTGATACTTTCACAACAGATACTCTGGAGATTTCTTATTGTATATGTTGGACAAATTCTTTTCGAAAATTCATTTGGCAGAGGGAGATGGATGTCTAAAAAAAAAAAATTTTTTTTCTGCTTAAAAAAATAATGAGTAATGATTAGCACTGGTAAGGATCAGTTCTTTAAATCTGTTCTAAAGATATGTGGCCTGCCACGACATAAGGTCAGAGGTCATGTAAACGCTTCCCAGCATGCCCCACCTCTCTGTCACCAAGAATGGAATTTTTTTTATTTCGGAAACCAAAATATAACCACATAAAAATCTTGAACTACTTTGACAGCCTTTAAAGAGTTTGATGAAGCTTAACATAAATTATTGGTGTTAAAATAAACAGAGATCTAATGTATGCTAAGCTTTGGCAAATTTAGCATTTGTGAAATTGTAATTTGTAACATGAATCTAATTTTTTAATCGCAAACTGCATTGACACATCAAGAGAGAAACGTCTTCTTTTCATTCGCGCCTATGGTACCACTGACAGAATTTTATACGCACATACTGAAACCGGAGACCACCTGCTTTCTAAAAGTCCAATCTGTCCCAGTGTAACAATTTAAGAACCGGCCACATCTGAATTCCTATCCATTCATCAGTATATACGCATGTGTCTTTGTGTGTAAGAGACTGCTAAAGACAATATGCTTCATACATCATATGGTATACACAGTATGTATGTATATGATGTATGAATCATATTGTCTTCAGTGATTGTAAAAGTCTGATACAGAAGGAATAATTTTTTAAAAGTTATGATTAATAATAGATGTAAAGCCTACAACAAGACTGTATCGCGTTTTGCAATTTTTATTTTTCCACCCTTAAAACTAGTAATTAAAAAAAATACTGCAAACATGAAAAAATTGTAAAAACATTTAATTTTATTTTGTATGACACTATTTTTGTTCTAGTAATAAAAAAAATCATGTTAGACAGCAACTGATTTTTCAGAGAACGTTCGTGTCGTATCTTTTTTTGTCCCCGATGACTGCATCCGTAATATAATCTAGTCTATATTTTTAAATGTGTGGCGTATGTGTTAGAGTCGTAAGCTGTCTATAGTGCACTTCTGCTGAAAGCTTTTTGATTAGCTGATGCTGCTGACACTGTGCAGATGCTAAAAAAGAAGGAGCACAGCGGAACCTCTAGAACTAGGAAAAAAGCGTTTCTCATTGGTTAGCATGACACTTCCACTGGCACTGTTTGAAAACCTCTTAAACAGGTCAAAAAGTCAAAGGAACAAACCTCTACAGACACTGCAGACGTATAGGAGATTGACAGCATGCTATCTGTTATCTACGTGTTATCTAAATATTAGGCATTCTTTAAACAGACCAGATAAAGATCCCACCTAACGATCAATTTTGCGCCATAGAACATACGTATGTGAACATATACACAGTTGTGCACATCTGCATAGATTTCAACAAAAAAAAATGTAAAACCTTATTTGCGTTTAAAAGAATCAATGTGCTGACGTTATAATATTTAATGTCAATTTGCTGACGTTGAAATGCGGCTACATTATGGCTTCAGGTAGTCATACAGAGAATTTCAGCAGCAACTCTGTTTACTTCATCTTTCGTCTTATCTAATAAACGGCTTAAAGCAAAAGCACACACAACTTGAACATGTTAACATTTCCTGTCATCGGGTAATTTGCACGGGCAAACTAGTTACGGAACACACTTGACTCACACAGGGTGGTGAAATGCATTTTCTCAGGCTTAAAGTTTGGAGCCTTAATGAGGTAAAAATGAAAATAAATGAAGTGCATGTTCTCGTTTCCTTTCAGAATATCCTGGGAGACAAGTGGAACAAGAGCAGAAGAGGTACAAGGGAGAAGATGCACTCCTGCAAATTAACCCTCTCTTAATCTACCTGTGTTCCAGCATCTTAAAAAAAAGAGAGATAGAATAAAAAAAAAAACGTTCGTGTGTCTCATTTTAACATCTAATTCAAGCCATGTAAACAAAGTGTCTAATACTAAAAGTGAAAAATTATCACATACTAATAAAATCTGAAACAATTCATGTTAAAACATTAAAGCTTTTATATATATATATATATATATATATATATATATATATATATATATATATATATATATATATAAAACAAAACATCCGTATGCCTTTATAAACTCAGCTAGTCGCCATCATCCCTTTTTGTATAAAACATTTTACTTGAATGACTGGTTTAACTCTTTAAATAACAATCATTTTTGCATCAGCGGCAATGCTGACCTAGTTATAAATGGTCATCTTTCAAACACAAGTTATGTCCAATCCAACCGTGCGAAGTATATGCAAGGATAAACACATAAACATAGTAAATCCACTAATCACTTTTGACCAAAATTCTTTCAAGCTCTTAATCTGGCAAACCAAAACAGCAACAATCGTTCGTAAATAGAAAAATACATAAAATGACAATTTAGGACAGATGCTAGTACTTTCCTCTATGTATTTCATCCATTCACTGTGTACATACTACATATCTTGCATTTTAGCAAAAACATAAACTCAGATTACTGCATGCCTTCATTCTTATTCCATCCATCTAATTTTTAAAGCTCTTTTCCATTTCAGGGTCAAGGGGAGCAATAGCCAACTCAGTTGCTCTGGGCCTGAATTGATGGCCAACTATTCACAGAGTGACAGGGACAAATTCACTCACACTTATGGTCAAATATCCAAGCTGCAATTTTCCTGAACTCACAAATTTGGACTGTGGAAGGAAAGCGGAGACCTGGATGAAACCCACGCAAGCACTGGAAAAGCATGCAATCTCCACACAGAAACACCCAACTGGACCTTGAACCTGGATCTCACCTTGCCGCCTCGTCAGTTTGCTATTATTATTTTGAATTCAATTTTCTTTTTTCATTTTTTACAAAAGTCAACAGTTAATAACATACAGAGAGGAAATCAATACACACATTCCCATTTTCTCCCAAATACCAAAACATGCCCAAAAAGAGCAAAAAGAATCAAACCTGCATCACTTTCAAATGTCGATACAACAAGTAAATATTAAATCAGTTAATAACAAAAGTCAAAGTTTAAGGTTTAATTATATTTTGCCAGGTACATTTTATAAACAAATTTGTGTCATTGTGCAAAAGCATGATAAACTGTAGAAGAGTAAAGTTTAGTAGTACAGCGCTTCTGAGCTCATTCAAAGACAAATGTGCTGCTCAGTTTTGGTTAGAAAACCATTAAAAACAGGTTTAGTCTGGTGAAAACAGATTTGGCTTTAGGATGACTGGGTCTGTCTGGGAATTGAGAATTAATCCCCTACACACCCCACCTCGACAAAACCCCATCACTCGCGGCTTCAAGCTCAACACAGCGTTTCTATAAACAAAGTCTGTCTCGGGTTTATGACGGCAAGTGCGGTTAGGCTAAACACATATAACCCATTAGCAAATCTGTGTTTTTAGGATTTGAATAATAAAACATACAGTTAGTGAATAAATCATTGCCATTCATGAGATAACTGTATTTTTTTATTTGTTTGGAACAAAACAAACCAATATTTACTCAGCTTCACTATTGCTAAACTATGCTACTTTTTTCCAGGCAAAAACTTGTGCTTTGACAGATTTAATAGCTCACTGGAGAGGAAGGTTATCTGTGAATAATGATTGGGAAGTTTTTGAAAAGAAATTGCATGATTACATAAATAATGGAAATATGGAAATTTCATGGAAACCTAGGTCTAGAAAATAAAAACCAAATAAAAAACAATACAATCTTTGCTACGTTATATTTAAATACTGTACAAGTTGCATTCTTTGGAAATGCTCACAATTTAACTGAAATATACTTTTAAATATCATCAAAAATAGTCATTGAATGCATTTAAGATAATAAACACAAACAACAACAACAACAACAACAACAGAACATGACAGGTCAATCTACATAAATACTAATGCTCTCAGTCAATCTTCATTTGTCGATATAAATATGCCTATATTAAAGTCTAAGTAAAAAAGAAAAAAATATGAGAGAACTAAATCAACAGCTGATAACAGCTCCACATAGATTTTAAATTCACAACACTTAATGTTATGAGACCTCTTAATCCAAAGAGAATCAATGGCTAATAACCTATGAAGATGTACATTTGCTCTTTTACTATCAGCTGAGGTCCAGACACAAACCCCAGGGGTCTTTTTCAATTCCCTTGCATTAGCAGTAAAATCATAAACCACCATTAAAGCAAAGGATTTGCGCAATTGAGGCACTGGTCTATTCTGGTCCATTTAGAAACGATGTGCTGTAGATATCTGACCGACAATATAATCCCTCAAGCCAATGAGTTTTCAATAAAGCAAGGTCATTATTTATTTGTCCACCATTGGTAAACCATTGTGAGATTCAACTTTAAAAACCCCATAATATCATCACACGCAAGCTTTAATGAAGCTATGAATTGATTCAAATATTTCCGTCAGACCAGTGTGTAGAAGTGATATACTGTGTAATCTCTGTTTAGCTCTATACGAGTGCCACAGTATATTACATATAAGACACTAATATGGAAAGATATTTTAAGAGACAATTAGCTAGTCTGAGTGTCAGTGTTTTCTATGTACGTAATAAAATGGGAGGGTCTGCTTAATCACCTCGTCTCATACTAAACCCCAAACCAACATTCCCTTCCCAGCACATGGCTGACCTGCTTCCATATAAACACAGGCTGAGTTTAGTCAGACCGATGAGGCTAAAGATCTGGAATCCTCAGAATGGATGGCTTCAAAGCTTAGGGTCCCTCAACAACAAGTAACCAAGCTCACAAGCGTTCATCATCCCTGGTACAAGACTATAATTATCAAACGCACAAGGCTTATCTGCAGCTGGCTTGATGCTTAGTTCACCAAATCTTCCACTGAAAAATTATTCTCAACTTGAGACAACAAAAATCTCAACTTGACAGATGATCTACAGCAAACAGTCAAACCTCAAACATGTGTATGCTTATAGAGTTATGCTCTTTAAGTTTAAACCTAAAACAAAAGTTCAATTATGTATACAAGGCAGGTTAATTTAACCCTGATTAATACACTCTACTACCATAAACAAATGGTTGATAGTATTTCACTGCTACAGTTTCATAAGTGCAGAAAGTTAAACAACCTGGGATGGAAAATCTGAATAGAATCCAGCATGTCCCAAACCTTGCTCTGTTCCTCCATTTTGTCTGAGAGAAGAGATCTGTAGGTAATGTAGTATGAGAAGGGAGACGCTCAGATTCAGAAAAAAACACTAATATTTATTAACACTTTTAACATGGTGGTTTTGCAGAGATATATTTCTCGAACTGCACATAATAACATCATTAAATAAATATCAACATAAAAAATTACCTTTTTATGGAGATAACATGTTCCCTGGTAGTGAAATACTCAAACATACTCTGAGACAAATAAAAACAATAAAAAAGCTTGGCTTTGGTACAAAACATTTTTTTAATGCAAATAATATGCAAATCAATTCAACACCATAGCTTCACAAACATGTAAATTGCAGATGTGTGAAATCTGCAGTCTGAATAAGTGTAAAAATATCTTGTCTAAAGACAACAACATTTGCAGTGTGGATGAACAACTGCTACATATGCCGGTAAAAGTCTATAATTCTGTATTAGTTGCTTGTCTAAAACTCATTAAAACTATGTCCACTGAGAGATCGATGTTTGTTGGCTTATTGATCGACATTTAGACTGATAGGATTTCTGTGTCAAGCCATATGATGTGTGAGAGACAGAACAAAACTGCAGGACATTCTGCAAAATGTCTCCACTGAATGTGGCTGTATGACAGTGATTACACACAAGCACGTCAGTGGATTGATCGGTCGGGCTAAAAATCCACGGTTTAGTCAATCTCTCTAAAGCTCATCTCATTCTAATTTCCGTGCAACAAAACTCTGATGGTTAACATTCCCTGTTGATCCAACTCTCCTCTTAAAGCTGATTTTATTCTCCTTTGTAAACTCCCAGTAGATAACAGGCTCTCAGTTCCATTTGAAACTCCTAAACAGCCATAGATGACAATTTTCAAAATGATAATGAATTGTTCTTCAAAATCCCTTGATAGATTCTGAAGCAGTGGTTTCTTAGAGCAACACAAAAAATGCTTCCCTTTAATTGTCTGAAGAGTGTTTTCACAAAATACAGTAAATAAATTTTTTTAATAACATTTAAAAAAGCTGTTAAAAAACGTAAACTGTAAAATCTCTGTGTTCTTCACTCCTGTCAATTATCATGTTCCCATTTGGTTTTCCCAAAGGTTGTTTCTTGATTTCCCTCTTCATAATGAATTCTAATTTATGCATGTGGAGAGAAAGGCATCTTTGCAATAAGCAGTAAAAAATAATAATAGTCAAACACAACAAACCAACACAAGAATAAATACTGCCTCAAAAGTATTCAGCTTAACATATGAAGCAGTCGGAATCCTGGTATGATTGTCCTAATCGTCAATTATCTTTTATCATTTAAGATTTACACTAGGGATGTCTTGAAATGATCTTTAACACTTTAAGACATATTGTGGAATAATGGTGACAATATTTTGCTCCAAATCTTCCAAACGTCACAACATACTATTTCCTATAGAGGGCATTTATTTGACTGCTTTTTACATTTTTATATTATCTAAAAAAAATAAAATTAAACTATGCAAACGGCTGAATATATAACACCCTTTTGTATTTTTCTCGATCCCAGTCGTATTTTTTCAAGTTGATGTTGATAATGAGACTGCGAGTTTCACATTGCACTATTTTTGTATTAATATGATTAAATTATGACAAAGATAAGTTTGATTTTGGAAAGAAAGTGATTAAAAACAAATACCAAAACACAACTATGAGTTAACGACAACTAAGCTATTTTTGGTTTGTCTCAAGTCTTCACTGTACCCCAATAGGGTTTATAAGTTAGTAATGATTTAGAAGATAAAATTGTTTTCATTGGCACATTAAATAACTTCCTGTTTTGCACACAAAAAAAAAAAATCACCACAAATCAGCGGCAATAGTAATAGATTTAAAGGCGATCGGGCTTGAACCTATCAAAATAACAGAGATTGTGGGGTCCAAGCCTTTAATCATCAGTCAATCACTTAAGGGCAAATACTGTATGAAGAAAGTCCTATGATGTCATGAGAACTACACACACACACACACACACACACACACACACACACACACACACACACACACACACACACACACACATATTGTTTTGGTAAACATCCTTACTTCACAAATTGAAATGTTTATGTGGTCATTGTGAGCACAATTTTAAATGACTGCAAAAAATGTGTGGCTAAAATCCAGATTAAATGCCTGGAATTTAGTTTCAGTTTAGTAAAGTCGTTCACATTTATTTTTAATACATATTTAGGATACATTTTTACACATAATTTGTGAAATGAGTAGTTGTGGAGCAGAGTTTTTTCATGGTGAACGGATCAAAGTGGCAAGCAGGTGCCATGTCAGATGCAGGAGAAACCTGAAGCCGTATTTGTTTTACTGCTCTCAGATTTACATGGTCAGCCTGCTGCTATGCTTCAAGGCAGACTTTTCGAATTAGTCTCGCCCATGTTATCTTGCTGTGACTCCATTACAAAGTTCAATCTCTGAGCCACTGCATTTAATGAAGTCAAATGTGTGGGATAATTGTTTAAGCCCAGAACAATGATACTAAAATAGTATCACTGGTGAAGCATCTAACAATTGGTGTCCAGTTGCTAAAGTAAATATGCTAATTATAAACTTCTCTGAAAGTCAAATGAGCTATTCAAGGTATTAAACCACAACAAGCCTGTAGCTATATGATGAAGATCAGAAAGCAAGGATGCCATGCAAAATGTAGCCATTTTGCTAAACGAATAAAATGAGCATTTACATTCTTTCTTTAATCAGCCATAAATATTGTATATTACATTATAGGCTTGTTAGTCATTCCTAAACTGAATAAAAAAATATAAATAAAAAAGGAGCATTTGCAAGTTAGCTTTGTAAAAGAAGGCATTACAAAGCATGGTTCAAAAGTAAAAGCATTAAACTATGGCTCTTCCGCACCTGCTGAGGCATTTCTAAATTCTCCCCACATTTCACTCCCCACTGTCTTCTGTGCAGTACTTCTCTTCACATGTAAATTTCAAGCTGAAGCACAGAATCTCTCCAATAAGCAGAGACGCAAATCCCTCTTCATCACACTGTAAGGATTTGGCCTGTAATACTCCTGCTATGAATCAACCACAGCAGAAACGGGAACGAAGAATTAAGGAGGAACCCAAGCAAAACCAGAAAGCAAAGACGCACACATCAAGCATTTACATGTCTTCTTTAAGCTTTGGCTCACACTATCTGAGAGAAACTTATCTCGCCTGTGTTCTAAATGCAGCACATGCTTATACCAGAGATGCACACGTGCAGGAGAAGTATAAACGCACCTCAGGCGCGTCTCACTTGTTATTTTCACTCACTTTTTTGTTCACTACATCACCCTACTTCATGTGGCTGACTACTCAGGTTTCGGTGAATCAGACCTGGTGAATAATGTATGAGGTACAAGCTGTGAAAACCTGGACAGCACTGCAGGCAGTGACTCTAAATGAAAGTTTAGAGCATTCAGATAGACTAAATTCACTAGTGCTGTGCTCCAACCACCCAAGGTGGCTTGAGTGTGTGGCTCTTTAAATATATGTTGACATACATATTTATGCATTTACGTGTATATATACTTGGAAAGTATTATGCACTTTTACACAGGCCACAAATAAACTAAAACGAGAGATTTCCTAGTTCTACATGACGTGTAGGACATGATGTATGTCACACATTTTGAGTAGAGCTATTTTAGACTAGCTAATTGTAATGTTTTTGTTTTTATTAATTAATGTGTGTCATTAATTTGTATTAATGTGTTCAATAATTCATTACAATTAGTTGGGAAAACAACAGAGGTGTAAAGAGTACCCGAAAACCATACTTGAGTAAAAGTATGGATGGCTTTACCTTTACGGAAAATTACTCCATTACAAGTTACAAGTCACCAATTCCAGGAAGACTTGAGTAAAAGTTGTAAAGTATCCAATTAAAAAAAAAAAGCCTTGCCTTGTCCGCTCAAGAAATGAACCATGGTAGAAAAAGATACTGACTTGTCACGTAAAATCACAATGTAACGAGAAACGATACGTGTCCATTCACCATTCAAAATCCACTCAAGTTGAGTAAAGTGAACAGATACTCAATAAAAATGTAGTCAACTAGAGAGTAAAAGTAGCTAATATTTTTGATATATTTGATATTTATACAATACAATTACAAAGTAGCCAAAATACTTAAAGTAACACAGTCAATTTACTCAAGTACTTAAAACCACTAGAAGCAAGGATTTTTTAAATATTTTTATAATATTTTTTTATATATAACACAGAATTTGCTGTACACATCAGTTGCTAACTAGAAAGTAGGGCAGTTATCTCTGTTTAGCTCTCTAGTAATATCTCAGGTTAAAAACGGACGTGTGAAAACTCAATGAAAGTCGCTTTGGCTGTAAAGTAGCATCCCCAGTTGTATTAGCAGATTTACTCCACTTCCACACCAGCTTGGATCTTGATAAAACTGGAACATAATCTCAAAGTCTCTAGGCAAAACATGTTTCTGGCAGTTCTTCTTATAGTTATTAATTTATTTCATCTCGAGTCACCTGTTGAGTGGATGCGATTATGCATGAATGACTGAGTCTGGTCCATGCACATCCTCAGGGCTTTACAGAGAGCTCACAACCCTCTTACTTTCCATCATTCCAATTCTATGCATGGTCACAAATGACCAGAAACTAAATCAACAGCACATGAAAGGCAAAGACCACCACTCCACAAGGAAAAACAAGGCCGACAAGCCACAGAAAGCTTGGAATGTTCTTGCAGATTCTGGGCACATTCACGATTGTGCAATTGAGCTGGATCAAATTTTCAACTCATTAAATATATTTATGTTTGTTTATGTGTTTTTCATTTGCAAGATGTGTGGACTTTTAGATGGTAGATTTCACAGTGATAATACTTGTGCGTGCACACAAATGAACACGAAGGAAACCAAGTGGTATAATATTTAGTTACAAGGTTAATGTTTCATGTTATCTTAAATGTCATTCAATAAAAATCAATAACACATTGTTTTTCAACCTTTTGTGGTTACACTGCAATACAGTAGCTTACTAAAATGCGCACAAATGTAGGCTAAACTTTGGCACGCATGCACACACACACACACACACACACGCACGCACGCACGCACGCACACACACACACACACACACACAGACACACACTGAACATACTGCACAAAAACACAACGCTGCCAGTTAAAAACTGAAGCATAAAATACCATTAGTTTAAACAATGATGAAATTAAACTTCCAAAACATACTTTTACACACTACAGATCTGAGGAAGTGAATCTCATCTAACGCCTGTTTGTTCCCATAGGAATCTACACTGCCCTGAGGTTTTTTCTAATATAAATTTCCATTCATATTCAGTTTCCAAAAAAAAAAAAAATGCTATTCAAGACAATGTGAAAAATCTTCCATTTCCAAATCCTCGCATGACTTATCTGTTGGATTCATTTTAATCCAATGACTTTCAAATGTGCATTTACATACTCTCTTTTTTCATAACCTTTCAAATTTATAATGTGCCAATAATGTTTCTTTGCAAAGAAATTGTAGTTAAATCAGACCTTGTTCCGTTTATTTTGAGTCAACAAGTAAACGACAGTCAGAGTGTCGGCGGATAGAATTCTTCCTTTTCTGTCATTTTTGTCAATAGTGAGTATATACGTATTTGTCAGCCAAAAACTCTTAAAGACACATTTGTTGGGCCCAACAATATGTGCAATGCATGTTTTGCAATACAAAAGGGAGATTGCTCTTCTCTGCAAAGCACACAACACTGCAGGAGCTTCAATTATGTATTATGTACCAACACTGGAGTTACACTTGCACACAAAACTGCAGCTTCTTAATCTGTGCTTTATATGCTGCTTCATATTTTATGGCTTTGTTTACTGCAAAAAGGAGATGAAGAGGTTGTCCTTTGTTTCTCCTATATTTCTTGTTGCTGGAAACAAGGAACACAATCCCAAGCAATTTTCATAAATCAAACCTTAAGGCAGATAGTTTATGCTCATCTCTTTTCCTTGCACTCAAAAGCAATATCCAGATTATGAGCAATAATGATTCAAACATTCCGAGTCTTATACTATATGTGAAAAATGTACAGTGGTTGTAGTTGAGAAAACAGATTACATAACCGGTATTTACCTTTTACCTTAAAATTACACCATATAAGGCTAGAAAAATTCTTAATAGCAAACTTTTGTTTAACTTATGTTTAGCATTTTTTTTTTTTTTTCATTTTTCAAGGTTTAAATTTGGTCAGTTAGGTCTGTAACTGTTATTAAAATGTCTGTACTTACAATAAAAATAAATACATAATTATCCTCCTTGTTGACTGAAGAAGTGTCATCCACATCACTCAAATTTGACAAATCCAAATCACACCATGTACACTTCATTCCAAATCTGGCATAAACTGGAATACTGAGCATGCATGTGTGATGTGTATTAGTAGGGTATTTACCCAGAATAGCCCAGTTTGGGTGTGCTCTCCTGTTTCTACTGGGGTCTTGAGGCTCATGTGTTCTTGACCTGCCCTGGGGCCCTCTGCCTGGGGCCTGTGTGACGGGACTGATCCAAGGACTGTTACTAGTCCCTCTCTCTGCAACGAGACTCACTGCACTCAGAACTTCCCATCTAGTTATTTTAAGTGTTGAGGTTCACATTAAATAGTGCATGCATTTGTGAAGAAAATACACTTTAAATGCCAATTTCATGTACACTATTTAGTGCTGTCAAAGTTAACATGTTAACGTGTGTGATTAATTAAAAAAATTAATTATAAAAAATATTTGAATAAAAAATTTAATTGCGATTAAAAATAATTGATGCATTAACGTGGTTGCAGATTTGCCGCCATTTGTTCGACATGCAAAAAGGATTTTAGACGGATAGTTTCATTTAAAAACTTTGTCAGATAGATCTGTAGATAGAAGAAAAGTATTATGTGTACATTATTTTGCAAAGTAATAGTGATTCGCATGGTTTCTCAAATAACTGAACATGTGCTGATCAATTTTGCATAAAGAAATGGAGAGTGGTGAAGAGACGCCGACAGCGCTCGTACCGGGAGAATACTTTTATATTTACACGTGCCGGCACCGCAAATAGTTCGCAAAAACTTTTATGG
Source organism: Paedocypris micromegethes (assembly GCA_028031935.1). Taxonomy (NCBI): domain Eukaryota; kingdom Metazoa; phylum Chordata; class Actinopteri; order Cypriniformes; genus Paedocypris; species Paedocypris micromegethes. The sequence goes on from CM051500.1 coordinate 17,152,835, forward strand.
TTTCCATTCACAACAGTAGATTTGAAGTTGCGAAATGCGAAACATGCTTGTGTTTTAAAAGATATGTCTTTCAAACCAACAGTTAATTTTGAGGCTCCTGTTGGTTTATTGCAAATACAAAATGTTAAAAAACAAAGAAAAAATATTGCAAATTGAACAAAACTTTTTACGTTTATACAAAACGATTTATATTACATGATTTAAACTAAGACTAAGTGTTTATTTAGTAGCTTACATTTATTTACATTTTACACTTCAATATCCAATATTACAAGATTCAGTCATTTATTTGTGATTAATCACGATTTGGTTGGGGAAGTGCAATTAATTCGTTTAAAAAATGAATCGTTTGACAGCACTGATCCTATTATAATAAGTATTTCTAGAGAGGAACAAACATCCAGATTTACTATGTTGTGTGCATTGTGACAAGAATGAATATTAGTCAATAAGGGAGAAAAAAAAATGTCAAAACCATAAAGTAAAGTTTAAAAGCATGAAGGATTGGCAACCTGCAACATAAAGAAAATCGAATGAAAAACACAGCAGACTACGAAGTTACGCAGAGAAACACAAAAGGTAAAAACACAATTTAAAGCAATGAAAGTGGCACAGAAGGTCGAAACAAAGGGTAGCAACTGTGCAAGACAAGGTCAAAAAGAACCATGGGAGTATAGTTCTATAAGGATAAAAAAAATCACAAATATAAGCACAAAGATTACAGTCCAATATGTTTTTGGTGAAATTAAATGAAAAAAAAAATAAGACTATGATAAAGTGACAGCACAGTTAACATGACTCAAATATGGAACTGCGTTTGTTTTTCTATGTGCAAGAATGAGAAAAGCTATAAATAAATTCCATTTGTCTTTGGATTTGACTTTTTAAGTTCAACTTGTATCCAAATGAGTAACTGTTGTTCAAACTCTGAGTTTAACACTTCATCAAGTAACAACACCATCAATCTAAATATTATCACTTCGAGTTTATTTTACAAGCAAATCAATCAAAGATTAAAGTAGTTGTAAGTAAACCACAAGGCCACACGTTGCGCGGCGCGTGCATGTGTGTGTGTGTGTGTATCTGTGTGTGTGTAAATCGAGGAGTGACGTTGTAGAAGTTGTCAGAGAAGCTAATTTCACTTAAATATATCAATACACTAATAAATTCTAACAATAATAATTCACAAGATTTTGTGTGTTCATTTTAAAAACTAAAGTGGTGAAAGTAGGTGAAATGTTTTTTTTTTTTTTAAACTAAAATGAAATTAAAAAGATTTAAAACGAAATAATTCTAAAAAAAAGCGTGTATATACAGTAGATGACAGGGAGATGAGAGCATGCAAGTGTGTTTGTGTAGGTGTGTCATTATACTGAGACATAAACAGCTGGATATCTAAGCAGCTGTTTTACTTTTTCTCAATTATATTCACTTTTCTGAAATTCCCAAAGATTTGGGGAAAAGCAGCTGCTTCTAAATGAACAGAGGGCATAAAATAAATAAAACACTCCGCGAGGAACTGCAACGTGTCTAGTTTGATTGTAGATCGTGAAACAGTGACATGATTAATTGAGTCAGGAGCAGGATGCCAAGATCCAAACCATCTATTAAATCCCTTTCTAACTCACTTCATTCATTTTCAACTCTTCTTGTTTTTTAGTGCCCTTCCAGCCTTTTCTTCTACAGCTGACTTTGCCAAAATTCTCACGGTGCTTTTGCAAGAGCCAATTTCTCATTACTGTATTGTGAGAATTTGTAAACTTGAAAAAAAAGACTTGAGATTGAAAGGCACAACACATACAATCACAAAATTATAAATCTGTATGCGTTACATCACATTGTTTTATTAACTATCAACCTATAATGTTAATGCCGATTTTTCGAAGATTTATTCCGCTTGAACTATTGTTTATGAATTGCTGTCGAGCAACATCCGCCACACACTTGAAGAGAGAGCAGTTGTGTGGTACTGTACCTCATCTACCCCCTCCTGACCGGTGGTAATTGTGTTCATTTGCATGCGTCTGCGGCGGCTGGCGAAGGCTTAAGCTGGCACAGACTCTTCCCCTACTGATTTCAGCTGTCAGCAGTGTGTATTAACAATGATGAATCACTCTCCCACTTCTGAATCCAATCATACAGACCACAGGACTCAGATCTGGTCACCTCTGACTAAATGATATTTGAACAGCATGGGGCAGCGTGCCAGAGCACCCAGGTGACGCTTTGTGTTAGATTACGCTATTAGTTCACAGTCTTCCCGCTCTCCATTATATACCTGCCCTTGGAACTCCTGTTCGTGTTAGGTCGAGGGAAAAAGTGTGGAATTTCATATTGCTAATTTGTAGTGTTATTAAGCATATTAAGCAGTAATACATTATTATTTTTGCCCATTTTAATGTTTGTTTTGGTTACCCAGGCAAACTTAATTTTCACACATTCTTCACATTTCCAACCAATTAATAAAAATGTATTGATTCATATGTAAATTAGTTTTTTAAATGAAGTCTATTGTATAAAAATCATTGAATATAATATAAATGTGTGTGTGTGTGTGTGTGTGTGTGTGTGTGTGTGTGTGTGTGTGTGTGTGTGTGTGTTCTTTCTCCCATTTTTTAAAATAATTTGTACATTTTATTTTGTAAATATTTATTGTCTAGTAAAACAATTGAATATTTTGATATAGGATATTGCGTATCTTTCTTATGATCTGTGTGGCCACTGGAGGTTAAAAGTTAAGGTCAATGAGTATCAATCACTGTTCTTGACTTTTCACTTTTCATTCACCATCTTCGTTCACCTTAAAGAAAATATTTGACCTTCAAAATGTAAAAAAGACAGATGATAGACTGGACTGAATGTGGTGGAGTCATTCTATAGGCTCTATGTTACATCAAATCTCCACTAACACATCCCCGGAGGAGCTACCCAGTTTTGCATCAGGCCCACATGTTCTCTGCACTTCATCAGTGGCGTTGAGCCAACACTCATATTCAGCCGAGCAGAACCGAGCTGGTCTCAGAAAACATTTCATGATGAGCAAAAACTATTTACCGTAACAGGTCTTAAATGACAAGGCAAATTTAACTTTTAATATTATAAAACAAAGTGCCAGCATTGATATCACAAAATACTGGGCAGTAATGATTGCATGTTTTAAAATTGAAATAGATCATTCAAATACTACAATATGCTATTATTGTATAGTGTGCATTAGCTTGCATTACTCTTCCTAAAAACTTTCTAAATAAAGTTAGCAACTGTGAAAAAACATGCTTATTAAATTCAGATTTCTTACTCAAATTAAACACAGAAACACATCTTCCTGTCTTTTAAAATACAAAATAAGGCATTCCACATGGATGCTGAGTAAAGAACTAGAAAAAGGTCTACCTGAGCATCTGCATTGTAACTTTTCACCATTTTTAAAGACCAAAGAAAGTTTCTATTCTAACATTGTTTAGTTTCAGTAGCCAAAGTCTCCCCGAGCAACATCAAGCTTCGTAAAAACAGAAGCGTTTAGCAGAACAAATCTCCCAAAATAGAGTGTAGCTGCACTAACAGTTCTTTGTGAAGACAGTTTATAGACTGCAGCATAAAAACCTTGTATTGTGGCACGGATGTTCTGAGAACAGCTTGATGCGTTCAGCTTTCATACAGGGAATTGGAAGCTGACTTTGGGAGGTGAGTGGTTTTAAAAAGAGCTTGCCAAGTGTTGAGCTCCTGTAGTCAGTGAAATGAAAGGCATTTCATGGCTTCGTGTCAAGAGAGGCATCAAAAAAACCATTGGAGAGCTTTGGCTGTCTTGTGAACGTAGAGAGCACAAGCAATTAACAACAAAGCATTATGAAACCAAATGTGCCCTTATTCAATAACACTTTAATCCTGATGAATTTTGGCCTTTGCAACCGCAGTCTTCTTGACCTTTATTCTTGCTCTCCTCGCTGTCTGGAACCGATTAACCAAGAGTTGTTTTTTTAGTCAGCGAGGTGCTGACAGACACCTTCACCACACCTTCACATCATCATGTCAGGAAAATAAATCTCGCAAGAGTAACAACAACTGGCCTTAAAGAATCCTCAGCTAACACCGATAAAAGTTTCAAACAAATGCCGCAATATCCACTGATCCAAATATTGAAGCCATATTTTATTAAAAATCATGTTGTTTTGTTGCTCTAAACTGTAGATTGCAACATTTTGCAATACACAGATTGCTCTATACAAGAGTATCAACATCCTAGTGCAAAATTACATTGTTTTAAAAAAAGGAAAAATCCGGTTTGCATACGGTATTTGTTTTTTTTTTGTTGTTTATTTTTAAACAAAACAATAACCAAAAGATGCTGCTAAAGGTTAAATCATATTTAATTTTTAAAGAGTGTAATTTGCAGGTTTTGGATTGATTGCTGTTTTTGCAATCATGCACAGCAGATACTAAAAGACACACACATTCAAAGTAAAACTAATCCTTATTCAAAGCTGTGTTTGTGTTTTACTTATCTCATGGAAACACTATAAACAGGGCATTTTCTAAATTGAAAAAGCACTACCTAAAGACACTTAAACTTTGTGTCACAGTTTAATTCAAAGGAACTCGTGATAGACACTACACGCAATTTATCACAGCCTCACCATAGATCACCAGAATAGTGTTCTCAACATTGCTTTTTCTACTCAAGACTGAGCTGACTTGATTGACTATTGTAGCACAGCAACACTTTTTAGTTTTTGGTTCAAACAAGCATGCGTTCTGAAGTATGGACGTTGAAGCAGAAGCAACCAAGGAGCAGAACGATTCAAAAGAGGAAGAAGAAGAAAAAGAGACAAGCCAACAGTGTTTTACAGACGCTTGGAAGAAGTCTAATCATGTGAAGGTAATGCAAAGTCAGCTCGGATCAGTGGAGGAGAGAGTGGAAAGTAGGTGTGATTAAGCAATAGCTCTGAGAAGTGCTGCTTTTCCTACACTTCAGCTTTACCTCCCCAGATCCTGAAAGCTTTTCAACGTTTGCTTTCAGGCTTTTCTTTAAAGTAAGAAGTTGCATTCTTCTATAGCAGCACATCCATTACCACATCAGCAGCCAATTGTGCCACATTGGACTTTTAACAATACTCTTGCTTTCCAGAGTTAATTTTCCGAAATTCCAATTCACCGACGTGAACATTCAAACAACCTCAGGTCTCAAATTTGCATCCCCACGTTTATTATTAATGAATTATACAGTAATTACTTACTAAAAAATGACCAAAATGAATTAATTGAGTCAAATTATTGAGTGAGAAATTTGACATTTCATGCCCATTTAAACAAGAACACATAATCTACTAACTATAGTAACTTTGAACCACAGCAGTGCCATGCTTGGTTTCTGATCCATATAAGGGCATTTCAGGTAAAGAACTGAGCGAAAACGTCTGGCTGTGTTCAATAAGACATTCAATCCAGAGGAGAGCAGGCATCAATATAAGTGAAACTCAGCAGGAAACTAAACTGCATAACAAAAGAAGGAGAAATCGTTTTTACGAAGACTGAGTGCTTCACACGGGGAACATACAACTGGACTTGACACCTCAATAGAACACAGCTGTGGTTTCTCATATGAAAGGGAACCTTGACATTCCCAGCCTAAACTCTTGGAGCTGTCATGGGTTAACATGGAATATTGCAGGTTTACTGCGTATGGTTAATTTAATAAAACGTTATTGTTGAAAAGTGCAGCAGTGCTCAATACTCATGTTAGGAAACAATTTTGGTAAGAAATGTTATCATCTAAAGCATATGTGTCAGACTTGAGGTCGGGAGCAAAATATGGCCTGACATGCAGTTATACCTATTCTGCAAGATTCTTTAAAATGGAGCTGCTACTATTTGTATTAATGTGCCTGCGATATACAGGAAAAAATGTATTTAAAAGCACATTTATTATTTTACAATAATTTAGCAATTTTAAAGTTTACATTTATTTATTCTGAAATAATATTTCTGTCTGTTTTTTATGCATATTTTTGCTCATTAAATATTTTGCGTTAGTGTGTGTTATGTTGATAAATGCTTGGCCTCCCCAACTAAAAGTGTGCTTAAGAAAAAGCAGATAACACTAGGTAAAGCAAAAACTAGTGTGCAGATGTTTTTAGGTGCCTATTTTGTCAGAGCATCTCAAACTGCTAAATAATGCTATAAATAAACGGAAATGTATGTTGTTCATATGAAGTCTTTTAAAATTGCAAGTAAGCATTATTTTACTTTGTCCAGATGATTTGACAGTCTGTCACTATGAAACAACTTGAACTTGTATTTAAAAATATAGTATACAAATTGAAGATGTGTTCCTTGATTTAAATAGTCTGTGCTACAGTATCTGTCATAAATCCTCTGCTGTGGATGAGGAACTGTCTCCTGCAAGTCCTCTTCTTAGTCATGGAACTCAGCTGTCACTCAGTTTAAAGTGCTTTCCAATGGGGAATAAGGAGCACCCTCAGATTTTGAGCACTTTGAGTCACAGAAATGGTGGGGGCTGATTAGGAGGAAAGGGAGAGAACAAGAGATAGCGATGAGAGGGGGGGGGGGGGGGGAGGGGGAAATGAGACAAAGAAAGAAAGGTTAAGTGAAAAGAAACAAGGGAGAAACAATACAGAGTGAAGGAGAAAAAGAGAGGATGAGAAAAAGAGCTAAACATAGAGAGAGGGAGAGAGCAATGAGAGAGAGAGAGGAGAAAGAGAGAGAGAGTGAGAGAGAGAGAGAGAGAGAGAGAGAGAGAGAGAGAGAGAGAGAGAGAGAGAGAGAGAGAGAGAGAGAGAGAGAGAGAGGAGAGAGAGAGAGAGAGAGAGAGAGAGAGAGAGAGAGAGAGAGAGAGAGAGAGAGAGAGAGAGAGAGAGAGAGAGAGAAAGAGGGAGAAGTTGTATTAAATTCGAGTAGTGTGTATTTTTAGTGTTTTTTTAAAGTATCATTAATTTCTTTAATTATTTCTGATTGACATAACTTTTGAGTGGCACAGAACGAGGCAGGATTGTTTGTTCTTTCAGACGTTTACTCATTACCCTACACATCTGTAACATCTGGAAGTCACTTCAAACACTAGCTTTTTTCATTTATTAAAAACGTATATTCCAACTGATTTTTTAACTCACTTCACCGTTTCAAAACTTGTTCAGAAAAATGCTTAAATCCTTTACAATAGTAATATTTTTTAACGCAACCTGGTGCTGTTAAAGTCTTGCTGTCACCATCTGTTGTGAGCTTTCCTTTTTTCTGTTGATGGAAGCACTTAAAAACAGGGAACAACATTGCCACCTAGAGGAAAATCCAGTATAGTCTTCAATTTTCAGATCATGCACTCGCACCACTGTTGTGCCAGCAACATTGGATCTTGAGTTGGCCTGAATCTACAGTACATCAGTTATGATGGTTCACTGAACATCAGAACTATATCTCCCCATGCAAGATTTGGACATCAGAAAGTAGTTGAACGCATGCATTTACAGAGACACAGAGAGGAAAAGTGAGGTAATCGTGTACGAGATGACAGGAATACCGAAACAAGTTCATTGAATCGTTTCACATTCTCAAAAAAAGCTGAAGTCTCCATACCTGAATATATGGGTGCAAGTCGGAATATATCCGATAAGCGGCTGTTCACAGGCTCATATGGTGAATCCTCAAGTAAATCATTTCCTGTAACATGGAAAAGGTCACAAAAATTAAGAGCGCGTGTATACCTGAATCTTTCAAAAAGAAAAAAAATGTCTACACTAACAATGACAACAAAACAAAGAAAATGTATTCATTTGCTGTCAGAACTTTTAATTTTCAATTTAGTTGTGATAGTGTCAACAAAATTCTCAAAAAAAGTGGAATGTGCACATTTTCTGTTAGCTAGAATGTACTGTTGGGTCATTGATTTATGGCACTGGTTTACATTTCAGAGCAAGTTTCTGGTTGATTAGGTGCACTGGTCAGTTCCTGCCCCTTCCAGCACACACACACACACACACCACACCACACATGAAGCATCAAATGACCTCACGCTCCATAAACTTTAATGGAGAGCCTTCAGAGAGGTATGAAGACTTTTCAGTGACCTTATCTTGTAACAACTCAAAAAGCAGGCAAAAAAAAATGTTTTCTTAGTTGTCAAGATATAAAAAACAGAAAGTGTTGTGTGTGTCAGAGGTTCTGTCCGTGCCACTTCATACTGTAATCTAAAGCCAAGTGTGTGTAGATACAGTTCACTGAATGTGAAGGACTGCGCACCTTGTAAAGGCTGATAAATCCCCCAGTAGACGCGCAGGCAGTTTTTCTCTTTCTTCATGCCTCTTTTACAGTGGCAGTTATACAAGGGGCTCTGCTTTAAAGCGTCCAAGGCAAGTCTGCATTCATCCCTCGCGTCCACTCCAGTCACCATGCTGAAGTTGCTCTCCCTCCCGGCCAAGCATTGCCTCATAGTCCGATACTTCGAGCTGCATCCCGGTTCTTTCAAACACAGCTCGTTTGCCTTCACACAGTCCAGTCGATTAGGACGAGTAAAAAATGTCTCTTCGGCAGACAGCAGGACATCTGTGATGAGCAATAGCAAAATTAACAAAATAAAAGTGTTACTTTTAAGCCACTGAGATCGTTTACAAGATTAGAGGTTACGGGATGCAATGTTTGTGCAACTGTTGAATGTTTCATAGCGAGTCACCACTTTTTATTATTTAAATATGTTAATAACTATTTAATAATTATAAATTAACAGCAAATATTTTATGTACTTTTATTTTTCATACTGCACTAAGAGGGAACAAAGAGAGTCAGATCACATATAATTCCGTGTTGTCCTGTGCAAACTTGTCCATTAAAGCTGATTCTGATATTTCAATTAAATGGGTTTAAACTATAAATGCATTTGCATAGCTTACAATATCCAGTATTGATTATGAATCGTTTAGTCCCATTTAACATCTGTAAATCCTAAAAGATTTATGTCGAACTGCTTTCAATGTGCTATTTGGACCACGTTTCATAGTTGTTAGCAACTTAAATTCTAATCAACACAAACTAGTGAAGTAAACTGTATCGAGCACCACTGGAGAAGACACACTTTCTGGATATGAATATCACTATGATAAACTATAAAGTGGTTATAATTTACACAAGTGTGTACAGCATTTCAGTCAATGTCCGTTGCCTACAATGTTTGAGAATCGGCAAACAACCGCACTGAAACTCACCGAGCAGAGGTAAAACGATGCAAACTGTGGAGATGATCATTGCGTTTTTCATCCTTGGCTACGTTTGGTCAAACAAGCAATCTACTGTATTAACGCCGAAAACAATCCTTTATTCAGGTCCATTTGGAAGTCGGTGGGCAGAATGTACATCCAGAGTTTCAAAGACAAAATCCGTAAACTGGTCAAAATGAGTTTTTCAAGCAATTTGCGAATGTTCGCGGTACGTTTGGCAAAGAAAAATACAACGAGGAGCAAGGTTGTAAAATAAACTCCAGCTCTTAGGAAGCGCTCGTGCGACTGAGCGGGGCGCGCGACATCCGTGTGGCTGAAATCCAAACCAAAAAAGCACACGAGACTCAGCGCGCGCGAGGTCTCAGCGTCTCTGCGCGAGCGCCGCAGCTACACTGTGCGAAGACGCTCGGGGAAAAACATCCTAAACTTTTTTTTTAAACATTTGTTCATCTGTATTGCAACATGCTTCTTCCTAGTTTGTTTTGTGAAAGTTTTACGTTTTTGTGTAAACTCTTATGAATTATAGTGCACGCATCTACAGGAATTTGCATGTACATGTTTTTAATATTTTACATGTGCACGGCGTATTTTATATTTTTTGAATAAATATATCGTTTATTTTAAACCACTTTAACGTTCTAATTATACACCTGCTAATAATATTATTGCCATTGATAACGACTCTAAACGACAACGCTTTTTAACGGTTGCCTTTCATCGTGTGGGATCTTGTGAATATTTTTCGGAAGTAAAATATCGGAAGTAACAATTCGCGCTTTTATGCGGCGCTGTGCTTTCAGCGTTAAGTGAAATAGAAGTTTGCCATCTGCTGGTGAGCTTATCGCATTGCCAGCGACAATGTGGATCCTCGAAGCGACCAATTCATGTCCACATTACAAATGAACCGTTACTTTTTACTGGCTCGTAGTAGAATTCAAGTCAAATTATTTTGTAAAAAATGTTTTTCATTGATAATGTAATTAATTTTGCAATATCAATTTAACAGTTTCATAACAATTCAGATGTATTACTGACACATTTTTTACAGGGATGAATTTGAACAGAAACTGATTTGAACATCAAGAGACAGGCACAACTAAATGAATCTTTTCACTCTGATTTGCATAAATGGAGATCTGGGTTACCATAGGCCAACTGAGAACCATGTTTTGAGACTATATGAAATATTTCATCCACTTACTTTCGCTTTCTCCGAATAAGAATTATCTGAATTGTAATAACTAAATCGATTTGTACCAGGCTCAGGTCCAGCTTGGGGATTTAAGGTGGACTGGGCACCAAAGTAATGAAGCAGTGGAACTTGGATCTGTCACGTGTTGCGACTTAAAGATTTAAGATGCTAATCTGAAGTTTCTAAAAGATGTACAGCAATCCTTTAAAAAGCATAAAGCTCTAATCAAAATGGACTACTGCTTTGGCAAATGAAGGGCAGAATGAGTTGTATACCTGGAAAGATTTATGCTATAATGTACTTGTGGTATTGAATTAAACCTCCCTTTTTAAATTTTTTGGAAAACAGGAGGAAAAATAACAGAAAACAGACCAAACTGCAAATCAGAAAATCAAATAAATGCTTAGAATCACAAAATAACAATATAATCATGAAAGTTGGAAAATGATCTTAAGTGTATTTGAACAAACGGCTACCCCAAGATCATGCCGTTGCCAGCGCTCTATGTTTTTGTATGTAAAAAAAATATATATATTATATTTTATATATATATATATATATATATATATATATATATATATATATATATATATATATATTTATCTATAATTAAGTAAATAAACAAATAATAAAATTGTATATACCTATTTATAAAATTAATTGAAAAAATATATTAATCTATTATAATGTTTTCTAAAGACTGTTTAGGTGCAAGTAAAATTAAATAATTTAAGGATGGGGGCAGGACTGTGGCACAGTGGGTAACGCTGTCGCCTCAGAGCAAACCGACCCGTTTGAGACTCGAGGTGTGAGTTTGAGGCCCGGTCATGTCCTTTCTGTGTGGAGTTTGTTTGTCCTCCCAGGCCAAAAATATGCGTTTCAAGTGAATTGGCATTTGAAAATTGAGTCAGTGGAAATGTGTATCTGTGTTCTGCTCTGCGAATGGTTTGGTCACCAATCCAGAGTGTCTGTCCTGCCACAGGCCCAGAATTGCTGAGATAGATGCCAGCTCCCATGTGACACAGGGAATTGGTGTAAACTAGAAAATGAGACAATGAGTGGAAGACTGCCCTAAAACATTGCTTATACAGTATTTAATGTTTTTCTGTAATAAATATAACAAAATAAATATGTCTTCTTCTTCTTCTTCTTCTTCTTCTTCTTCTTCTTCTTCTTCTTCTTCTTCTTCTTCTTCTTCTTCTTCTTCTTCTTCTTTTCTCTTCTTCTTTTTCTTCTTTTCTTTCTTTTTTCTTCTTTTTCTTCTTCTTCTTCTTCTCTTATCTATATTATTATTATTATTGTTGTTGTTGTTATTTTATTATTTATTATTATATTATTATTATTATATTATTATTATTATTATTATTATTATTATTATTATTATTAGTAGTAGTAGTAGTAGTAGTAGTATAAATCAACAACATACTATTTATTGCCCTCATATTTTTTTAATAATGCAATTAATTTAATATGCGACAGGATTTTCTAAACCACTGTGAAAAAACGTCATAGCAAAAACCGTCGTAACATCAGGCGTAATAATTTACATTTCAAGATTTGCGCGAGACGTCACGTGAGCGTGCGCGTCCGAGAGGAAATTTGATAATTCCAAACTGCGCATGCGCTGAGTTAGTCCGCGCGGTTTTCTGAGGAAGTCGTTGAAAGAGATTTATGGTTCTTTTCTGGTGAATTATTTTATCTCCTTTAGATAGTTTCACATTTGATTCATGAACATGAGCTTAGACACTCTTTTTGAACACATTTTACTGACAGAACAGCAAGTTTCAGAAAATATTAAGCAACTCCATGAAGGTAATCCAGCTGTATATACATTTCCCCACGATCACTTCAATCGTGGAAGTACATTTTGCACATATGCCCGCATTGTTCGTCGTAGACTTTTCCTCATGTGTTTAAAATGTATTTTGTCTGATTAAGGTAAAGCGGCGATCAAACGTGAACAAGATAAGATTCAGGCCTTTACCGAAGATCTCAAGAAAGCACAGTGTGAACTGGACAATAAGGTATGCATAGTTTTAATAACACACAGTAATGACCACGAGATACCAGTGGGAATACCTTCATCTTGAGGAAATGTGCAGCTCAAATTCGATCAATAGCCTCATTTGCTTTGCCACAGGCAGCAGATGTTCAGTCACTCATCTTGAAGTTTTTTGTCTGCAGAGAAGCAGAATTAATATCGTTTGACACCTTGAAGGGGGATTTCTTCTCATGATTAAAACAGTTCATCTAATGGACAGGATACATCAAATTACAGTAGATCAATTCAAAGCCAGACGGCAAAATCAATCTCCTCTCTTTCAGAGTATGTTAGTATTATTGTTGTAAACCCTTCAAAACCCAATTATCCTTATAAACATAGAACTTGGTTTTTAGTTTGATAGTTTGACAAATTTCAATTTAAACAAATTACTGAAATTGAAATAATTACAATTTATTGCAAGTATTCTGAATTCTGATTTTTAAATTAGAGTGACTATTCAGTCAAACCAAAAGGCTGAATGCAATCTGCAAATAGTAATTGTGTTTCATAAAAGAGTAAATGAACAATCAATCTGGACAAGTTCATTGGGAAAGCAGATTAATTGAACCAAACTCTAATTTGCCAGTTAAAAGAATCACAAGTCACTCTTGCAGCACTGTAAAGTCTGTGAACGTGGCCATAAAGAATGCTTAGTTTCATCAGATCAACAGTTTCCAGCTCTTGCAGGAACAGATCTGACTGATCTGGAGTCAGTACAGCATATGCTGTGCACGGTCAACACAAAATGAATGATTTATTCTCTGACGTGACTTGTTACTCTAGGGTCAATCCTTTATGAACGACTCAGCATTGTGTGTGTACTTTATTCATCACTGCACAAACCCAGACAAAAAGGTTATAATATAATTGTTTATCTTTTTCTTGGAAGCATCAAGTTTATTATTTTTGCATTATGTGTATGTTATTCAAACAATAAAGCTCATAATGTCAAGGTCATATTTAAACGTGCCTTGTCCGTTTTAATTGGACCAGCTGATTATTTGAATTGAATGATTCAGTCCCATCGTTATCTGGATCCGAGTGTATAACGTCAATTGGTATAATTTTTGATCACACATTATGAAGGTGGAAGTTTACTTTAAAACATGGTATACATAGTGGTGCAGAAAAACCAGATAGATTATTAGCCGTGTGTGCAATCCATGTGTTCAATTCAACTCTTGAAAAAAGCCTAATTTAACTGTACTTTTGAAGTCAAGTATTGGGCAATTGATTAAAGATTTTCACACTTGCCTGGACTGGTGGAAAAAGAGAAACAATGAGTTGTGAATTCAATTGCCAATGCCATGCCAATTACAGAATGACCTACAAACACAATGACACGCCAATAACCAGATCTGCACGTTCTGTGTGAGCATCGAGCTTGTGCGTCTTTGTTCAAAAGTCCACACTGAATTGAACACAAATATCCTGTGATGACAAAGTGCAGTCATGTCTGTTTTTGTTAAAGTCTCTGCATAAGACCCTGCCACGACTCATGGTTATTTTGTGTCTAAAGGCTCTGCTCCTGTCTGAAGCAAGACTGCAGCTTGTTTTGATCACCAAACGTCAAGAGCAACTGAAAAAGCAGCGAGATGATCTCCTGAGAGAGCAGAGAGGTCTCAAAGAGAACCTGGTATATTTTCTTTACCTCCTGTTTAAGGTTTCTCCATGTTTAAACGATGGAGGATTGTGTGTGTGTGTGTGTGGGGGGGGTGCATTCCTTACTTTTGCTCTCTTGTATTCTTTATTTAGGAAAGACTGATAAATGAAGAAGTGGATGAAAGAAAGAAATTATTGAACACAATCGCTACTTTCAATGATGAATTTAACCTAACAACTAACAGCCGTGCTGCTTTCAACTCTCAGGTTCAGGCTAAGAACCAAAGCCTGGAACTGCAAGCGGATTCTCTAAGAAAAGGCAAGCAATAATAGATATCAACCTCTGCATATTGTGATGATATTTTACAAACAGTTTTAACTGAGATGTTAAATGTTTTCCAAAGAATTCACAATTCTGCATAAAAAGAATAGAATGATTGGCATTTGCGGCATGTGCAAAATGTTTTTATTTGTTAACCACCTGTCATCTAGAAGCTATTAACATGAAGATTTCTGTTCCTCAGAGATGGACTTACTGAGACAAAATAACACTTTGCTGAGCTCCATGGAGAATGAGGTGAAATCCCTTCAAAAGGAGCTCCTGGATGTTCAGTTGCAGCTGAAAGGTGGTGAGACGATGCTTTTTGTAACTCTAACAATTCCCTTGGTGTAGTTTAGAAATGCTCGGGCATGAAAAGGATCTCTCACAATTGTGCACGTTGTTCCTCTGCAGACGTGGAGAAAGAATTGAAGGAAGCAACTTCTCTGACTGAGTGTTTGAAGATGGAGAGTCTCTTGGTCCGTCAGAAACCCTTGACAGACAGTTCCTGTATCAGGTAATAAAGTTGTGCAATACACGCTTGTGCAATACACTGCCGCAGTTGGGCGTTTTAATATTTCCAATTTAATTTTCACTTAGATTATTTATATATAGAGTAGAGTCGACTCTACTGCAATCGATTAATGATTAAAGAATCGATTAATTGGGCCAAATCGGACGTGACCATTTTGCCTCAATAAAGTGGCGCCGGACACGCCCCCCCATTTATTGAGTCGACTGTATATATACAATGGTACCTTAACTTACAAATGTCTTGGCTAATGAAAGTTCTGAGTTACAAAACTTGTCTCAGAGAAAATTTTGTCCCAAGTTACGACTTTTTTTCAAGATACAAAAGGAGCAAGTCTATTTGTTACCGCTAGCATGCAGGGAGATGAGAGAGTCCAGGAGTGTAAAAAAACGTTTAATCTTCACGCTGTCAAATAAACCAAAACAACAATTGGTTTCAGAGATCTTTCTTCCGAAATACTGTACAAAATAAGTTAGTCTTGTTTCTGAGATGCCATGTGTTCTCGCTACGTGTGTCACACTCCAAATCGTCTGTACGGAACTTTCTAACGACATCAGCGCCATGTCCGCACTGACCAGGAGTCGTCACTGTTGGCGCGAGATTGCGGAAATCTCAGAGATTTGAGTGACATATTCTAAGATGGTGGTATAAACAACCATTCGTGTGAGGTTGTTCGATATACCTTTATAAACACCTGCCAAAAATGCCCAAAAAACAAAAAACAACTGCTATGTAACATGTTTTTTTCATTACATTTATTACCAATATTAAATAATTTATAAATATAAGTCAGAGTTTACAGAGGAAGTGAAGGATTTAAAAAATATATATAAATGTAAAAAATATATACATATTATACATGTACATAATATCATTCTTAATATCATATATATTTATTTTATTTTTTCTTAAATTGATACAAGAGAGGAAACGCTGAGTTCCTGTGCATCCATCATTCGGTCTTCCTCCTCCCGTCACTTAACTATGTGTAAATAATGCAGCATTGGGCCCATCCTGTTAATTAGTTCATTGAAATGTGGCTCTCCATGTCCGGCGCCGAGATGGATAGATGGATAAAACCCCTTCAGAATTGTGCCCAACTAGTAAGTAATGATGGAAAGAAGATCAATAGATGGTTGCCTCAGGGAGAAAGCTCTTCCACTGGCTTGTGTAAATCATATGTGGGGTGAGTGTGTAGCGTAGTCTTCAGACACACAAATCTTCCTCATTAATAGGAGAGACTGGTGAAGGCAGCGGCATGTGCTGAGGATGAGGCTTTTGGGACTGTGATGTGGTGCTCAGGATATGTTCATTTATCTCCTGTGTGGTTATGAATCACTTTTAAATACATGACCCTTTGGTGCAGTGTGGGTTTTTTCTTCAGCATTGATTAACTGACATTGAATACATGCCATTTGAAATTTACCATATCTAGCAATTAATGAAGCAGCTTGGTGAACGTTCTAGTATCAACCTCATTCTTAACTTCATAACTTTGGAAAAGGCTCCATTTCTCATTCTCAAGTTATTTTTTAGCCTCAACTTAAGAGCACCCTTTTTACATTTATTTATTTTTAAAAACTATGCATGACATGTTTTAACTTGTTAAACAAAATGTTTACTATATTTTACTATATTTTGTACTTTTTTTAAATCTTTATCTTTTAATCAAATACTGTACTTTATAATAAAATGTACTTCTAGTTTTTATTAGCTCAATAACAGGAATAAAGAAACATTAGTCACGCAGCGACACTTAGCCGGGGCTAAATAACTCATTAGAAAAAAAATGATTATTTTTGGAACAGGCCGAGCATCCGGTAAATTAGCTCTAACGGCTGGAAACAATGACCAGCAGCGTTGGAAAACAGTTGAAAACAAATAACACAGGCAAAATGATGCTCGGTCTGCTGTGCAGGGGAAAAAATTCTTCGCTACGATCCTTTTCACACGTCGTCGGTTAAAGAAACAGCTTGAAATGGCCTCCCGCAGTTGCTTTGTGTCTGCGTGAACTGGAGTGCAACTGCTCTGGGGATCAGCTGAGAATTCTGGGAGTTAGAGTTTGGATCACTATTTTTAAACTATATTATTCAAGTAAAACGGTATTGAAATGATACACACCACAAGTTAAGATTGTTAAATAGTTAAGTAAAGTAAAAATAGTATTTTTAAGAAAATTCTTTTTTTTTTTTTTTTTTTTTTTTTTTTTNNGGGGGGGTGATTATATTCATGAGGTGCTTATATTTGCGTAAATACTGTATTTAACAAACAATATATTTATTTTAGTCAAAATCTGCATGTGTAGAGATAAGTATTTCCATTCAGTCCTTTTTTGGACTCTCAAAAGATATTACTGTTTCGTTGAATGTGACACGCTTGATTGCTTTATTTCAGTTAGTCGAGTTAGTTTAGACTTCACACATTTCTGTCAAACATGATAAACATGATTGTATATGGTTGGCTTTTAGAATGAAGAAAGAGCTGCAGATGTGTAAAGAAGAAGAGCTTGAGCTTCTTCGGGAGACCCTCAGCACTGAAATTCAGTCACTACAACTGGTGAGCTTAAAGTGATTATTATTTTCTTTTTTCTTCACAAAAACGGCGTTCTTCAACAAATTTTCATTTATATTTTGTCTTTTTACAGAAAATATCCCAAACTAGTGTTCCATGCTAAGTTTAAGGTTCATTACTACTAAGGTACTACTTGTGTTGTCTGTTCTGTTCTGTAAATCCGATTAATATTTTGAGAAAAGATATTTAATCTTTACACTTATGTCAGATTGTTTGGTTGATTTAACTTGCTGACAACACTGCCACCTAGTGGATTCATTTGATATCAGTGCATTTAAAATTAAACACTTATGTGGATTTTTGAAGGAAGGAATGAATATTTACTCTAAAGATTAAATTTGTGTAATGTTTCATTTTAGTCACATAAACAATGTTCAAGAAAGTTTAAGGTAATGCAACAATATTGTGTCACGGTACACTTTAATGTACTATTAAAAGTTTCAAGCACAAGATTTCTGTTTGATTTTTTTTAACAAGACTCACATTTCTAGTGTAATGTAGCAACAGAAAACAATTTTTCATCATAAATGTTGTACATTGTTGTACACAAAAGAAAAATATTTAAAACTTCACTTTTTCTTACCACAGAAAAGGGAAAGCTGATTTAATGTCACTGTAATACCTGCTTTCTCCAACTCTGATTTAAAGGTTTTGGAGTGGACACTGCGTAGTTGTTTATCAGCTTTTGTCTTGTGACAGTCCTGATCCACAGGAAAGAAGGCGGTGGAGACTCCAGCAACTGCAACATGGGACTCTGTAGATATGGAGAAATAAAAGGCACATGTCTTGTGATCTACTCCTAGAGATTCTATTTGCACTTTTATCCCATGTTCCTTTTGTCCTCTTGGTTAGTATATATAATACAGATATAATTAGGAGACAACAGTTACATTTACAAAAACCTTGACAAGTACACATGAGCTGAAATATGAACAGTTTGCATTGAAATATGGGAATATGTTTATTTCTAATATATTTGCATTAACATGTAGCTGAATAATTAATCTGATCTGTATGATTTGTAACTCACTGCTGCATGATGCCAGACTGTTGCCTCCTACATACTGTGTCGTCCACTTGTTTTGTGTGGCGTGACTGCATTCTTCATATAGTCTGGATACTCTTATGAAGTCAAAATCATTGCCCTGTAGAGTTCAAAATCGGAACAAAGACAAATGTTAGCCTTAGGAATAGTTGTGGAGTTAGGATGTGTATTATTCACATTATTTTTCGTTAAGATTTTAGCTTTTTTCAGTTTTGCCCTATACAATTTTGTGAGCTGTTTATGCATTACATTTTACATGCATACATTTAATAATCAGATTTGGAGTTATCCACATGGTGGTGCTAGTGAGTCATTGTCTTCATCCAGTCCAGTTATCCATTGCAAACTGCATTTTTGGTAGTTGCAAATTCGAAAAGTGGAATTTGCCCAATCAGTGATAAAAATGGAATCTACCGCTACATGGAAACATATATTTTTTTATTTGCACCCCATAGCCAATCTTACAATTTTAATGTACGTTTTACAATCATTACATAGTTTAGCGACTCTATTTAAGGTTAGGATATGAATATTAATCCTCGTAAATCTTGTAATTTTTAAGTGAAATGTGTAATTGTGATTCATCATTGTAACGTTCAAAAAATAGCTGATATTATCTAGAACTCTAAAAACATTTAAAATGAGAAATTAGACATCTATTCAGCCTCTGGGACCACCAGTGCAAAGAGTCGAGTTTTTAGTTTTCCTTGTAGTAGATCAAATGAAATACATTCATATATTCTTATATACCGGTATGTTAAATATATTCTTCATTCTGTATGTTCACGTTTTGTACAGCTTTCTGAGATATGGTGACAAGCGCTTTTTAAAAGATACAGTACTGTATATCATTTAGCTGTAATAACTGTAAAGCCTACCGCATTGCACATTGGTTTACAGTAGATGTGATCATCAGTGTTTGCACAAAGCAACCCTCCATTGTCTGGCAGAACTGGAGCTGAACAGTTTGATGGCAGGACCTTCTGTAATTCTGAATGAATAATAACACAATATTCTTGATCTGTCAGTCAGTCATCTTCTACCGCTTCATCCTTTTACAGGGTTGCGGGGAGCTGGCGCCCATCTCAGCGTCTTAGGGCCAGAGGCAGGATACACACTCTGGATTGGTGGCCAACCATTCGCAGAGCGGGACACACAGACAAACACATTCACACACTCACTCATACCTATGTGGTCAATTTTCCAATTCCAATTAGCCTGAAGCGCATGTTTTTGGACTGTGGGAGGAAACCCACGCAAGCACGGGGAGAACATGCAAACTCCACACAGAACGGCCCCGGCCGGCCTTGAACTCACACCTCAAGTGTCAAACGGAACCATCTTGCTGTGAGGCGACAGCGCTAACCACTGCGCCACCGTGCCGCCCTATTCTTGATCTAAAACGTATATATCTGTGTATATTACCTCTGTCTTGGCTGTTCTGAATGATATCCGTCAGCAAGCTTAGTTGGTAAAATACTCTGGCATTTTGATACTGGCTCCATTGATTGGCTGTTTCTTCCATACAGTTTTTCACACTCTAGGAATACAGAAAAAGGTTGTATTAAATCAGCTGATACAATATGAGATGTGTCTGTAAGCATTACATATCTGCCAACGCATACAATTCAGTTCAGGCCCTCAAGAAAAAGCTAGTACCTGAAGTTGTTTGCTGATTTGTTCGAACGCGAGCTGATCAGAACATGTGGCATTCTGTCCACTTGCCGTAAAGAAGAACGCTAGTAACAGATGCTGATTAAATCATGTCTGATTTAAGAGAAATTTACAATAAATGAAATTAAAAGGACCTACCAAAGAGCAAGATTATCTGCTTCCACATATCTGATCTCATTGCTGCTTGAGCCGTGTTGGTGATGGGATTCTTTTGTTGTATTTAAACCGCATTAATACATTAGAGGTGAATGTACTATCGATTTGTTGACCATATTTCAACACACCTTGAATAATCTTTGACAGAATGTTTGACATGCTGTCCCATTTTAATCTGTTTGGTGTTTGACATTTTTGATATTAGTAGTATTTTAAATCAACAAAATATAACAAAAAAAACAGCAAAGTAGTATATTTTATAACAACAAAATACAGATTTTTTTTTTTAAATGTACAATTGTTAAAATGTTTTTATTTTATTTAACAGAGTTTTTAAAAGTGAACTTTTTTTAAATTTCTGAATTCACCTTTTGATACAAGAGTACAGTAAATCAAGCATTTACATTTACAATTTCACAATTTTTCTTTTACAGACGCAGCCTGATGATTAGCAGCTTGATAACATCGCTTTTCTATTTACACGTTGTTTTCACTTTCCATTCTTTTGAGTTGCTAAGTATTTAAAGTGTGATGGTTTAAATTATTATAAAAAATGGGAATGGGTTGCCAACAAAGAAAACTCGGAAACTCAATGTCAAGCTCCACTTTCTCTTTAATGAAATATTTATAGACTATAAATAGACTAAATGCATACTTCACTTTCAGTTTTTTCGATGTGTTTGATTAAACAAACCCTGTTCTCTTTTAATTGTTTTTTAATGTAAATTACTGCAGTGAATTTAGACCTTACACTCACTCTTTCAGCTTCTTTTAGTCTTTAGTTCATTTTATGTTTGAGACTGACGACCCTTATGGTCTCTCCTGTTTTGATTTAAGAGGTTTGGCTGATTGTAATGGCCCAATGCTGTAATTTGTTCTCTTCAAGTATCTGTTCATGAATCTGACTGTCTCCCCACAGCCACAAATCAACCCACCTCAGTTTTAATAGCTTGTGTTTTGTGTACATATGATCCCATTCCTCTTTAAAGTTCACAAATCACATCTTTTTCATGTTAACCTAAGTTGACAGATATTTTTAATCAGATATCATTACATTTTTTTTTAAAGTTTGGTTTCAAGTACCTTTTATAATTTTACGAGTAAATGCTAATACATCACTATAAATTAATGTCTGGTTATTTTTTTTGTTGTCAGTTAAAAGAGAACAAAGTTGACAACTTCCAACTAATGTGAATATTGTGAATCATTAAATTCTCTCATATTAATTTGCATCTGAGTGCATACAGTAAATGCAATGGAATGCCACTTTATTTATATAAACATTTAAAATGTTTTACAAACATTGGATTTTAATTATTTTTATTCTATTTGACTATTGAGAAAGCATAGCAAAAATGTTATTTAGTATTTAATTATCATTTGTAGTATTGGCATTACATTTGTTTTTAGTGTTCCATTATATATATATATATATATATATATATATATATATATGCCATATATATATACATACATACATACATAAATTTGCGTTGAGATGTGATTTTGACTTTTGGATTATCTAATAGGAATATCTTATCTGTTTGATTGTTCAGTTAATTGGACCACTAGGTAATTGAAACAACCACTTATTCTGAGAAAATCCTAAAGCAAAGGAAAACAAATCTTTTTACATAAGCCCATTATTATTCTCTTATTTGGACCTGCATTCAACTTAATCGGACCCAAAAACGTGAGGGAGAATGTGAATCAGAAGCCACGAGTCACAACGGTTGTCACAAGTCACAATGTTGTGACGTACAATACGCCTCATCGTATTGGAACTAAGAACTTACTTTGACTTGTATAAGTATTTACGTTATACTGAGTATTCTTTTTCAGTCACTTGCAATCCAGTTTGTAAAGTCTGACGGGGAAGCAAACATAAAAGCCTTCCCGCTGATGTGTTTGGACAACTTCAGCCTGAACCGCTGAACACACACATCACCAGATAATGCCTTGAAAACAGTGCATATATCAATGTGCTTCTCTAGTTTGGCTTAGAAACCATTTCTCATCAGGCATTAAAAACAACAGCAAGAGAGTGACACAAGTAGATTGTGCCGTCCTGCAGTGTACAACATGTTCTTTATGAATGGTTGAATTTGAAAGCCTGAGACATCTGGTGACAAAGTTTAACATTTTCATAAAATTTCCAGCACTGAATTTGGTACAACTTTTTCTGAGGCCAAGTTGACTTGTGGAATGTGACATTTTTTCTAAAGTGTTCATGTTGAAGACATAAATTCCCTACTTTGGCCTACTATCCTTTCGCTATGTTCAGCAATTATGGGCATCTCTATTAATGGCCTCTGGTTGACGTTCATACCTTGAGTTATAGTTTTAATTTAAGTCTTTACAATCGTGTAAATGGAAACTATTTGAATAAACCTGTTTCATCGCATAAAAGTGTCAGCATAAACAGAATCCCATTAATTCTTCTCATTTGGTACTCCGTAAAGTCTTGAGTTTTAAATCATGACAGAGTAATTAAAATTTACTACCCTATATTAAGTTTTGTGACAAGAATATTCTAGACATATTTCCTTTAAACCGTCACCAGCTTTCCAAACTTTTTCATGTTTTTTTTTCGTCTGCATTTATTTATTGGGAAGCAATTTCCAGGTTTCTTGTTGCAACACACCGGATGAGGGTTTAAATAAGAAGTAAAACAATGAAGACTACTTTAAGTAGTAGAGTTAGTGTAATAGTGAAGAGCTGATAAATTGTATTGTGCCATATTATTTAGATCCTACCGATATATTTTCAAACACATCAGAGGTGTTATATTTCACATGTTTATAATCGGAGTAGAAGTCAAAAGAAGAGAAAGTTGTCCGTAGGGAGTAAATGAAAGTTGTTGTATTAACAGCCCAATTTAAGCAGTGTACCTGCTGGAGAACGTTGTGTAGCTTGGGGTTTGATTTAGGAGGAGCAGTGGGCAATCTTTGTAAAGGGTGCCAGACAGTAATCTCACCAATACACCTCACAGCTGGAGATCTTCTCTGATGTATGCACAGATAGAGGAGCTCAAAGGCAGATTCTGATGCAAGGCCGACACAAGAGCCCAGGTATTTATAGACTTGGCATAAAGAAAGGAGAAAGGGCTTGTGTTGTCTTAACACAGACTGACTTACTCATGGGAACAGATTGAGCAAGGTGTGTGTGTGTGTGTGTGTGTGTGTGTGTGTGTGTGTGTGTGTGTGTGTGTGCGTGTGTAGGTGTGTGTGTGTGTGTGTGTGTGTGTGTAAGAGTGTGTGCTTCCAGCTGTATCGGTCAAAGAGCTTCATGGCCAAAGAGCAACAGCATGTTGAGAGACCTTGAAGCCTTTAGTAAATATATATTGAGAGGGAATTGTTGTGCACCATTTAGCTGACGTATTTGACACCAACTCAAAGTACTTTCATTTACAATCGTTTAGCAGATTCCTTTATATAAGTGACTCACATGTTAAAACTTTATAATATCGATTGCTCTCATCGATTGCACTTTTTAATTGCAATTTTAATTTACAATTTTTTTCCACCATTGTCGTTTCATTTTTCTGTTAGAGTTTCTTCTGGTGTTTACTGTCTTTGTTAAACTGCTTCTTTTTGTTTGCTGTTGTAAAAGCACTGAAATTTCTTCTTAGATTAATAAAGTCAATCTAATCTAATACTTTTTTTTTTTTTTACTAATAAACAATTTCCTCCTTTCCCTGGGAAAAGACCCATACAGTTCACCAGCTCTCTACTGACTGAACTACTGGGAAAGCAACATTTTCCCAAAGCTGTTTTTACACAGAAAAACATTCTAGGTAATGGCTTACTTTGCCAAACTATTAATTAAAGTAAAAACTAAAGTAAAAAAAAAAATTGCAATATTGTAATATACTAAGAGTCATAGTTCCGTCAAAGAAGTTCTAATATAATTTCATCCGATAGCGGTTGTTGAAATTAGAATAAAACCTATTTGTTAAACTGTTAGGGTGTACAAATAAAATTAAAACACAAATAAGTGCCGACAAAGAGAGAGTGCAAAGGCATAAAAAAGAGAGTGTCTGGTTGACTAGGGCAACGAGATGAAGTATCTCAGTGGACAACAGTTTAGTTAATCCACATCCTCAGATCGGCTTGTGTTGAGAAGTGTGAAGGTTTGGGAGAAGAATTGGTCACACAGAATTGCCATCTACAATGCGGATGCAGCACAATGCGGGTAGATGTCCATGATTGAGTGAAGAGTGACATTGATGATCTTCTCAACTGCCTTCTAACCTCCTGGGATTAAATTATGAGTGAAGTCCACTCCTCAGGCGTTCTTTTCTGTTCTGAGTGGTGAAATCTGTAAAGATCCAGGAAAGGGCGACACCTGCTTTGTTCACTGTTGAGATGATGCAAGAAAAGAAAAGGACTGTTGGCATTTGGGCTGTGGAACACCTCAGCCGGTGCTTGATTAAGCAGCCTCCCCCACTGTTATCCTAATTCTAAATGTCATCAGTGTCCTTGATGCTTTTACACCCGTTCAATCAGAGAAGCCATTGCTTTGAGTTCCAGCTTCATTGACTCCTTCCCTGTGGAGACGCAAGCTATTTATTCAGTTATTTTTGGATGTTATAATCAGAATTTGGCAACAAACGCATTTAAACTGTTTGGCGACATTTCATATCTCCACACTTTGTTTTGTCAAAAAACATGACATTACAAAGAACAAATATGTGACTACGCATGTTAAATGCCACATTTGGTAAGCACTATAATAAAGCAGTAAAAAAAAATGAGCAATGCAGTTTTGAGCGGTCAATGATGCATTTTATAAATCAATGTAATATTTGAATGAATTTTCAATGTTGTTCAAAATCAACTGTCAACATTTGGCCAGTTATTATTTTGAATATCTGGACTGTCTTAAAAATCTCATGCGGTCTCTGAGCCTGTCTAGTTGAAGATCTAGCAGCATACTTTTAAAGTACATGTAATCCTTCATTCTTAACGTTGTTCTGCTTGACATCTTCAGACCTCACTACGGTGCCCAAAGAACTGTGTAATGGAGCATGCTTAGAAATCCAGTTCACTTTCTCTCAGCTATTAACCCTGTCATTTTTTTCAAGATTTCATTCCCCAAGATATTTCTTCTGTGAATGTTTCTTTTTCCGTATTGATGCAGGCAAGTCAAATGTGCAAACTGTTTGAAAACCAGATTATTTCACCATATGAAATATTAATGATTTTGTCCACCAATCCAAGGTATGCAACTCAGTTGCCGTCATTGGCAAGGAATTGTCTGATCATTGATAGTAACCGATACATTATTCACAGAGGGATACGAGGACATTGGAGTAATTTGATTTGTTTTATTTCTATTTTAATCACAGCATTGCCCTATATTCAGTACTGGAAATAAATAGTTGTTGATTTTATTAGGCCATAGTTTAACAGGCCAGGCATTTTAGGTATCAAAAAATGGGCTTCTGAACACATTTGTTCTTTAAAACAGTTGTTTAAAAACAACATTCAGAGTGGGACACAAAAATTCACACTCTAACTCACGCTTAGCTTTTAATAAACCATGAAATTGAAAATATAGTTATTAGCTAAGGAAAATGAACACATGTAAACTGATCTTTTTCTTATGCTACATTTGTTTTTATTTACAAAGCACCATCTTGTAAGTCTAATTTGGACCCGGAGCAGTGGGCAGCCTTAAGCTGTGGCAGAGGAGGGGCATGTCGATGCCACTGTTGCTCATAGACACTCATTTGTGAAAACCACAAGACTGGGATTTGAACTTGCAACGGCTCGGTGGCAGGTCCAACTCCCTACCACTCGGACTCAACTGCCTTTACCAACTATAAATAATGCATGATTAAATCCTTGGATTTATGCTAAATGTATAACTAATTACTACAAGTATTAGTAGTATTTTTATGACAAAAGATGTTGCTTTATTAAAGTTGTTTGAGAAAAGGAGATCAGATACAATTGCTGTTCAATGCTTTTATTTTGAAAATAGGTTTGGAAAAAAGAAAAACACTAACAAAACAAAACAAGGGGAACACTGAAAGGAAAGTCACATGAGTAACAGTCATTTAGGACACAACACAAAATTCTTTTCGCAACGAAGACAGCTGAATTTGTGTGACATTTTTTTGAAATTGGATGGATTACTGGAGTTTTGTATTTATCATAATTAATGAGATGGATTGTCATATAATTTATGGTAGTTTTTAGATCAGATCAGCAAGAATCTGAACAAGTTTCTCAAACGCTTCAATGTTATGACTATTCTGTCTTTAAGGAGTGAAGTTTCTTCATGCTATTGAATAATCTTTTTTCATCAATTTCATGGTTTTTGAGGTCATGAGATGGTTCAGTTTTTTTATTGTATGATTATATGACGTGAACTTTCATCAAATACAAAAAACCCATTACAGTAAATAAAAAAGCCATTTAACATTTTGAGTTGTGCTAGTCTGCAACTAAACCCATTTTTTCCATTTAAATGCTAGGCTGTTTCATAATAATTCATTTTGGGATATTTCTTTTTTTGTTTTGTTTGCTTTTTAATCAATAAAGGATCATACTGTTGGTAGAGATGGATTTTTAACAAGACAGGCATTCATCAAGCAGCCGCTCTAAAGCCAGCAATTCTTAATATCATCTTTACCATCAGCTTTTCTTCTTATAGTCATCTTGATCACTCTAATTACTGAAATCATGGCATTTACACCCTTTCTCTTATTTGCTATGAAAGCATTTTTTTCTGTTTTGAATCACAAAAGAAGCATTTAGCTGTGATTACTCATGCACATCTTGCAGTTTTGAATCGAGACGTCCAATCAGTGTAATGACTTGATTGCACTGATGTTTGAACAGATACTTTTTCATTTCCCTCATACAAGCTGCTTCAGAATTTACGTTGACTATATGCAGACAAATCTGGGATTTCTCAAGGTCTGTCGATTACTGAAATCTACAGCACTTCTCATACTGTCCTCTGGGTGGCACTGTGGTAAAACGCCAACACGTTTCTTTACTACCACAACCCAGCTTCTCCAATCAAAAATAAACCAAACAAGAAATCTGAATCACATGATTTGAACCTTTAAAATCCACATGAATTTGCCCTGACTATGTTCCTGCCAACAGCTGACTCTGCAGCATCCTCTCTCTGGTCCAGACTCCCTTACATCCTCCTTGTTCATAGCACAATGCATTGCCTGTAGTCAGAGCAAGCTATTTGGAAAGAGGCATGCTCCAGTGACTGCCAGACTCTCTTTCTTTCATCCTCTGTCCGTCTCACTTCCTCTCTCCATCCATTCTCCCTCTCCCTCAGACACTCATTCACCCACACATGTAAAGCAGGCCATTAGTATGCTTGTTGGCCAATTCTCTTTATCAGTGGTGTAACCGGGCTGTTGTGAGAAACAAGCCATTCAGAAAATGGATATTGTCATTAGCAAAGTAGGGATGTTAATTTTTAATTTTTATTTTACAGATTGCCTGCTGTCATGGACTCATACTTAAACTGGACCTTTGCTGTAGAGATGTTGGTAAAGCGTAGTTTGAAATCCAGTGCATTTTGCATAATGAACTTTATTATATTTGACAGCAAAGCATAAACATCGTCCTCCTATTAGTGGCTCTTGTTTCGGCAGACATGGCTTCAGCTATAGCTCAAAGCTTTAACACTGAGCTGCCGCGCACTATTAGCCCTGCAGTGTAAACATATGTATGTCACATTGCACCAATCAAAACTGTTTGGCTTTGAGAATGGCTTCTTATTAACCAAAATAAGAGAATCTTTATATTACTGAAAACACTAAAAGAAATTGTGTTTTGGACAATATCCCGACCCAACAAAAAGCTTGAACACTTTTGTTCCCAGCTGGCAAATGAGAGGAAATTTTCAACGTTTTCAGGTTGAATCCATCAATAACATATTAAATATAGTTACGACACTACGTACTTTTGTTGCTGGAATTGCAGAAAACATGTATGCCACACCGGAAGCTTCATTGCTCCAATAGAACAAAACACATCACTTTACTGGATAAATCCCTAACGTTGTTCATTAAACATTAGTACATTTAATATACACTGTACATTTATTTTAATAGAGAACAAGATTGGCAAAATATTTTTTTTTTCCGCCAGTATTTTTTTTGATATGTGAACACAAAATAAGGTGGAGCAGTGGGCAGTCTTGTTCAAGGACACTCAGTTGTAGCTGGAGTGGGATTTGAACCTGCAAACTCTAGGGCAGAACTCCAATTCCTTTGTGTCTTTTTTTTTTATGGTATTTCTTGGTATTAAGTGAACTTTTTCCCCCAAATAAGTGAACAATACTCGACTTATGTGTTATAATTTGTTTTGAGACTTTAGATTTTGGCCCAGTTAACAGTCAACCGGCGGCTGAAGATCTACTCGTTTGGTGTGGTGGCTATATGTTGTGTTCACTGTCAGCGACATTTCATCTCTAAAACTGTCTCCTATAAAGGGCTGATGCTATAGTCATCAAAACACAGCTTGTGTTAAGAATTCCCAGCATTCAGTAATACGTTTCGGGACAGTTACTGTCAGACTTCAGATCACCTGCTGTGAGCAGTGTTCCTGCTGGCATGCATAATGCATCGGGCTCTGTGTTTTTGTGATGTCTGTGATAGTTTTGCACAAGTGAAAGTTAAGGATACTTATCCTATTTATTCAAGTTCCTCTCAAGACCCACATTGGGCTTTTTTAATTTTTTTTTTTAACCAAACTGTCAAGTTATTTCTGAATGCATTAAAAAAAGAACAAACAAGATGCTATGTTTTGCTATGTTGTTTGAAGTTCTGAACACATGATTAAACATTTGAATAATTGTTTTTAATGCCAAATAAATTAGTCCAGATTCTGACCAATTTATTCACACTGACCTATTTACAGTTTTATAATTTGTTAAGAGGCTTCTTTTTAGTTACATTAATTTTATTTGTATGGACATTACGTACATGCTTGTTTTAGTAGTGTTGTAGATCCTCGCTTTACTGCAAATTATAATTGTGATATATATATTTTTTTTATTTACTTGAAATGTGACCATTAACCATTTAGTGATTTTCTCACTGATTTATTGCAACGTTTTGTATTGAAAAAAAAGCTGAAATTATTGTCTGTAATACGCTGTCTTCTCTTACAAACAACTGCCTAATTATTTTTTTGTTGTAAAAAAAGCTTCTTTTTAATCTTTAAGTCATTGTGTTTAAATTGAACTATTATCACTAAAAGCAGGGTATTTAGAGTGCATGTCCATACATTTAGGCGGCATGTCCATAACAAAAAAAAGTTTTTTTCTGTCATGAAAATGAAATGCTCTTGGTGGTATATTTTTCTTATTATTTTCCAAGTAAAACCAACACACTACACATTTCTAGAATGACAGATCCCATTCCTCCATCTATTCCCTTTCATTAAGGACCATAACGAGATGCGTTAGAAAAAACTCCTCGTCCCCCCACACATCTCTTCTGTTTCTCCCATCACTCCTCACCCTCATCATTCACATCACGTATTCAATTACTCCTGACTTCATTACATACTTATATGTGGTTTTAAAGGGCAAACAGATACTTATTACAAAAAGGAAATCTAATCTCTAAACTCAGGATGCCAAACTGCAAGATTATTTATTTATTTTTTCTCTTTTAATTCCAGTACCATGCTCGGGTGTTGCGTGCTTGCCGTGACACAGCAGGGCTGTATAAGGGACACTCAGTGAGGGCTTCTCTTCATGGCAATCCTTTCCGATTCACCTCGGGTAATAATCTTTATGAAATTGTATTTAAAGAGACAGTGAAAGTCTCATTAATGGACTACTGAGAGTGCCAGATTGCACATCCATCATTCTAGATGTCAAAATGATAAACACAATCAATCTGTCACAGGGACAGAATCTAAACAGACACATCTGTGCGCCTTTTGAAAATGAATTGAACGTACAGTAAATTCCACATACACATAGATCCTGGAATTCCTGAGTTTGGCCTGAGTCCCTGTCACCCAGAATTAAAAGCAGTAAAGGAAAAGGACTATGGATGGAATTTTGAAGTTTAAACTTGTTGCCTTTTTTATTTATTTATTTTCAATTTTCAAGTTTTTAAAAAGGTTCATGAGGTTTTTTGCATGCTCACTTCCCTCCAGTGGCTGTTATTGTCACATGCTATTGTATTTAAGGTAGCGTTTGCGAACAAGAGGAGGATGAATTGTGACTAAGTGTGGCATGACTCTCCTCCTCTTCATTAATTGAAGAGGCAGAGCTGTGGTGCGTTGGTGGTGTGGTACAGTACGGGTGAGTTGTCCACATAGGACGAGCTGTCATGCACTATCCTGTACTCATCGTGCGAAGCATCTGAAACCGCAAAGCTTCTGAATTAATCAGTATGAGCATGATCTCTTTAATCTTTGCGAAGCTATTAAATGAGATATTACAATGACATCTATTTATAACATTTTTTTTGTCATTGAGCCAAGTTTTCTCTACTAGTACATGTATTTTCTTCTAGCTGTTACCCGCAGGTTTCGCTCTGCTCATGACTCGTTGTAGATACACATTTCAAAGAAATTTTATAGCTGACGGTTTGAAAAATTTGACATATCGAAGAGATTGATTCCAGCATGTACATGTAAGTCTAAACAGACACAAATAAAATATGTTGAAAAAAAAGAAAAAATGAATATATTACACCACTCGTGCCTAGTCTATGACATCATGACGAAAAACAGTTTTATAAAGGGTCAAAATATCTCGAGACTGCGTAAGATAAAAGACCAGACTGTTTTTATTGTATTTAACTGGCCAATATCTGTATTAATTAAATCTCCAAAGGCATCGGGAACTACCCTGGTTTGTATGTACAACCCTCTCCCGTAAACCCTTCCAAAACCCTCTTAAAATTTGGAATTACTAAAAACAATCATTTCTTAGTGAGAACCTACGTGGTACAGGGTAGCACAAGTATGCACAAAATTCATTGCAAGTGGTTGAGTGGATCCGGAGATCGTGTGATGATTTAGTCAGTGAGTGGTTTTTAGATTTCAGATACAGAGTTATTATATATTTTTTTAATGACACTGCAAAGATTAATGCTTTATCGAATTGTGATTTATTACAAAGATCAAAGTTTAATCTGGATTGATTTTTTTTAGATATTAGTATATTTATATGCAATTTGTTTTGATTTTTTCTGGAAGGCAAACTAATGAAAGATGCATCAAAACATAATTTTTTTCTACTGAAGAATAGCACACATTCCAGGGCTGAAACGTTGTGAAAATGCAGCAGAAATCAAAAGAAATCTTAGATGTTGCATGATCACACTCTTTGAAAAGCACAATATTTAGCTTTGATGCACATTCTCGATGCCGGTAAGAGAAAAGAAAACTATTGGCTGTTTCATCAAGAAAATCCTAAATTCATTATAATTATGAAAATTTTATCAACATGCTTCTTTCCATGAGCTTAGAACAAAAAGTGCTTTTTTTTTGCTCTTCATATGTACGCTCTTCTCTCTCCTTTCTTTGGTTTATTTAGGCCTTTTATATGACGTCTGTTCTCCACGTTCTTCTTATCTGTGTTGCACAGAACTGGTTCAATTGTTTTGGTTTCACCTCCCAATGCTTTCAGATTTCAGTCACTTTTATTGTTTAAATAGGTTTGTTACGTTAGATTTCTATATTGTGAAATTTCAAGAATTGTGTACAACTGTATACTGAATTCTAGACCAAATGCTATGCATTGTTTTTTTCTCACACAGCACAAAAATTGTTTTATAATATTAATAATTGCATAATGATATCTTGATATTAAAATGTACAAATGTATACCACACTAAATTATTATTCTTTTTTAATTATTTATTTTATAGTACCGGTAGTTGTGTAATAATGTGTTATTTTGATGAGACTTTAATACAGTACCTTTATTATACACGGAAACACTTGTTCCATAAATTGTGGTTTGGCTAAACACTCCTTATATGGGCAGTGTGGTAGTGAGCAGGAAGAGTTGGAAA
Source organism: Paedocypris micromegethes (assembly GCA_028031935.1). NCBI lineage: Eukaryota > Metazoa > Chordata > Actinopteri > Cypriniformes > Paedocypris > Paedocypris micromegethes. Next base: position 17,185,219 of record CM051500.1, read on the forward strand.
TGGATTTTGTCTTTACTTGTTCTCCCGAAACTGGACAACTTTCCCACAGATTTTAACAATTTTTTCCCTTTAGTTCAATCAGACTGCTGTATGTCCGACTGACCCGAGCTGCCTCGCTCACTGTGGGATGTTGTTTGCTTGGCATGAGGGGCGCTGTTTATAAGACGGTGATGTCATTTTTTTCTTGACCTCTAATTTAGAGTCTGCTTGGGGTCTCATCTCAGAGGAGAGGCTTGGTCGACCTCAGAGCTTTTTCAGTCTGTGATACCTACGTGCACAGATTTAAAACAGAGGTGCTGCAATATCAGCCCTGCCGGCGAGGATTGCTCGCCAAACATTCATCCACCGTGTGTGCAACACAATAAAAGACAGATTTTGATGATGTCCTTAAATGATCCCCTCTGCTTTCTGTAATTGCAAACTCTTATCTTCAAAGCAGACCTTTAACTGCTTCTTTTGGCTGCTTTACAATTCTCCACTTTCAGCGAAGCTGAGTCTGTTACCTTGAGAGCCGAGATTCAACATTAAGAAAACATTAGGAGCCACTTTTAGGTGTTTTTAGGTGAAACCGATTAACTGTGTAGTGGAATCCTGATTGGATGTTACGCCTTTGACTTTAGATCTTTGTACTTTTTGAATGGTTTGTGCGTAGCCCTTAAAATGTAGAATTTTATCAAGAACTTGCTTTTTTTCTGCTATCGTCCAAACTTTTTTTTGACGTTTGGTGTGGTACACACAATTTTATTTGCTTTATATGTGCAGTGTTGTACAAAAATGCACTCCTATTAAACTCTATCGTCACATTCACACAGTATAGATCTTATAAGTGTAGAAGCTCCAGAAAGTTCTTGCTATCTATTTTTGTGCATGCAGATATGGTAGAAAGGATGATTCTCGTGAATCAAAAATCAACAGCTTTTTTAGGCATCTAACTAGTTATCACGCCAGGGTAGAAACAGATGGCGGCAGGGTTTGCACAACTAGGTTTTAATGGCTAACACTGAAGATCCAGAAGAAGACGACGAGGAATTCAAGCGAAGCATGAGCCACAGGGGCGTGACTTCTCTAACTACGCATGTACAAGTTTGACCTACAGAGAGTTACACCTCCGGGGACTCCTTATAAGGAGCTCGTTAAATTAGCCCCACCTGCTACGGAGGATAACGATCTGCCTGTGCGTGCTGCTCTCCTCGTCGACCTTCAAGGGGAGCCGAGGAGCAGGATCATAACACTAGGATACTATATATATATATATATATATATATATATATATATATATATATATATATATATATATATATATGTATGTGTGTAAGTCTAAATATCAACTTATGGTAGGTTGTGCTTTTAGAAGAAGTCCAGGGACTGATCAGGATGTTCTGCATGTGTCATGATCTCTAACAACTGTCCGTCAATCCATCCGTGTAGCTTAACGTGTAGAGTATAGGTAGGAAAAATATATAATGCCTGGCTTATTTTTAATTAGTTCATTCATGCATTAGTCTAATAGCTGGCACTTATCAGTAAATACATATATTCTTTAAAAACTACCACAGGAAAACTAATAATATTTTTTTCTTTTTTCAATCTATGGATGACAAAGCATTATTTGAGGCGTAGCTATTGGGTCGTTGGCTTTGCTGTAACTTTCTGCTTTGTCACGGCAGCGCTTGCATTCACTTTAAAATGTCAAATGCATGAGAAATTGTTCTCACCTGCATTTCTTTCTGCCCGTTTCCCACTTTTCATATTTTTTGGTGGCAAGAGAGAACAAGAGATCCACACAAGCGGAGACTTTCAAACCGTGGAGGGAATGTTGGGGTCAGGATGCCCTGTGCCATCTTGCTCTGTGTGGGTGTGTGGTTGATTTGACTTCCTCTTAGCTTTGTCATGTTTATTGGTTTGCCTGCAGCTTGGCTATGAAGAAGACCTTGTGTGTGCCATTAGTAAGATTAAACTCTACCAATTTTTATATAATCACCTCTTCAGCGTTTTCGGCACTTTACACATTGGCAAGGCTACTCACACTGATGTGTCAGCACTAACTCTACTCCATCATTGCCAATTGTGCTATTAATTCACAATATTTTGCTACTCTGATAGTGTCTTATTCCTAGGTTCACTAAATGAACAATAATAAGCAAACATTTATGCTATGTAGTTGTGCATTTATCAAACACGTTTTATTTACTTTGATTCATGGTACAGATTTCCCACCCATAATTTCCTCAGAGATATGACATGTTCATCATAATTACGAAGCCAATAAAGGACATTTTAAAAAGATGTTCTAGTGCGTATGAGAATGTGTCTGGTTTGAGTGCATTGGTCTGAGTGTATCAAATCTTAAGTGTCAGAATTCCACTCACTGTCATGCGTTGTGCAAGTGGACAAGACTGGTATTCTGCCAGTGCCCAAATCATTGTTTTCTTTTCAAAGTTTAGTTCTTTGTTTACCCTGCACACTATTATATTATCTGTTCACTTGTGTTTTCATTCTGTGGTCATTTCTCTATTCATTTCTCATATACACCTGTTTCATATTGTTTTTTCTCACTTGATTCACATTTAAAGCTCTTCATTTCAGTTGTTTGTGTCATATTGTCACATTTGTGTGTAACTGTGCATCAGGTTGCTTTGCCTTGTCTTGTTGTCAACATATCAAGTGAAGTGTTGTTTCTGTAAACATATTTGCCTTATTTGTGGACCATTCTGTTTTAGTTTTTTTCTCTGTGGTTTTTAATTTGGAAAATAATTCCTTTTTTGTTTTTGCATCCAGGGTTTACCATGAATTAGGGAGTGCTACTCGGTTTGGTGAAAAATAAACTATAAATGAGGCTAAAATACAATATAAATAAAATGTGTCAAGATATAATGCAAAACAAATACACAAGGCAGATTCAGTGTGTAGACATATTGCCCAGGTTAAAGAAAGTGAAGCATCCCACACTCCACTTTAGTTTAACATATAATCAATAAATAGTCTACACACACACACACACACACACACACACAAAATGAACATTGTATCATTGTTAGACTATGAGACTAGTTGTGATTCTGCAACATGTTCAGTCTTATCTCCAATGGTTTAAAAAAAGAAAAGGACTTCAGGGTAGGTCTCAAGAAACCAGCGCTTGTCTCCTGAAGCTTGACAGACAGAGGAGTGCTTCCCTCCAGAACTAAAGACACTTCCCCGGGGAGAAGAGAAGACCAAACAGGTGTTTCTGTCCACTGATGTTCCTCCCCAGAGATGAAAAAGGCACTGGCACTCCAGCTCACACCCTGTCAATACCGATCTATGTCCAGTTGTGGCCGGAAAGGCGGCTTGAGCGCAGATGGTGTTGTTGGCTTTAGTGTCAGGGACCTAAAGAGGTGATGAACACAGCACTGGCTAAGCATCAGATGGGGTTGTAGAGTGGATGCATTTAGCAAAGTTTGGTACTGATGGCCTGGGGATTTTATGTTTGTTTGATTCAATGCCACTGATGGTAGCATTCCTGCATTATTATTATTTTTTATTTATTTCAGACACACAAATGGTCCATATGAGTGAGAACAAATAAAAAGATTTCTATTTTAAATGGAATTCATCTTTAAATTTACACATTCTACCTGTTCATATGTATTTTTTTTTTCTCATTTGCGATTCAAACCCATGACCTTGGTGTTGCACTACTGATTTCTGAACTACGAAAAACCAGAAGTCCTTCAGTTGGAATCTTTGGGTGTGACATTTCTTGGCTACTGAGATTTTATATAAAAAGGATAATGCATATCTCTTTGTCCACCTTTCCCAAGTAGTTTTTGCCACATGAGTCTGTCCGTGATGAGTAGTCTGTGTCATAGTTGCTTGGGTTGTCATTGTGTGTTAAGAGTTTTGGAGGTGAGATCAAACTAAGGAGAAAAAGACTGTGGTTTCCAAAAGTGAATGCTTGGCGATTTATTCGACCGTGAATGAAAAGCATATGGGTCATTACCGAGTCCCATCTCCCTGGGTCTTGCTCAGTCTCCTCTCTCACTTTTTTTCTCTTTCTTTCTTTTTTCTTTCTTTCTTTCTTTCTTTTTCTCTTATGTGTGCTGCTAAAACTCTTACAGAGGCTTTTTCTCTACTCTTTTTCTTTTATTCACCGTATATTTATTCTGTTCACTTTAGACATGCCTGATACAGGAGATCCATACAAGGACAACCCCATTTACAGGTGGATTCTGACATACATTATCAGTTAATTTGGCCAAATCACTGGCATCCCACTTCTTCTCAAATATCAAAATGAATTATTATTTTTACAAAATTGTTTTAATTTGTTTAAATATGATTAACTCTGGCAAGACGTTCTACATTTATTTCATGCTGACATTTTGACTTGTGTCGTAAGACCATTCTCTGCTTTTTATGACCATTATGCAAAGTGCAAAAATTGTATGACTTACTTGCCTCTTTGTTGCTGCTGGAAGCCCATTGGCATTAAGCACGACACTGTCATCTCACAATTCCCCCCATACTGAGTCTGACTACCATTAAAAATGCATTGCTGCCATTTTGGCGACTCTTGAATTACACATGCGGAGCCAAGTTTCTCATCCCTAACAGATTACCTGATTTCCAACCGAACACATGGATATTCTCAGATGTCTGATTTAAATGAGAAAAAAGTCAACTTTGATTAATGATGACATTTTTTTTTGATGTTTTATTAACGACATATTTCACACTTGCTATGCATCAGTTACATTTTGGAGATTTTTGCCTGACTAATCGCAAATGCCAATTCCACTCAGCAACTATTCAGGAAGTATTTACTTGCCGTCCAGATAGATTGAAACGCAACCTGTCCAGTAGTCCAGACATCTGGCTAAATGCTAAATCACTGAAATGCCAGAATCTTCCGTGGCCAGTCACACAGGTGTTTCCAATGGAAACAAAGGTTTATTTATTTCTCTCCTGCTCACGCCAGCTTTTCATTTTGACTGAAACGGCATTTGTTACGCAGATGAGACCAATATGGAAATTCAGCATCAATTAGAGTCGTAGGCAAGCGTGCCAAATTGACAGACACGTCCGCTAAAGCCACTTAGAGGCCAACTGAACGCATCTATGCGTCCTAAACGCAAGTTTTCTTGCGTTTTTGGTGGATTCCATTCTGGGGCTCAAGACAGATTTTGATCATTATTTGAACTGCGTCTTCATTTATAGTAGTTTGTGAAAGGTAGAACAATTCTAAAACTGAGTGGTGTGAGTTTGCATTTGGATGGATGGCTGCTATAAAAGCTATACATTTAGAATGATTTGCATTTGTGGAATTCAAAAGGCCTTTCTTTATAACAGCTTAAATGACTCTCTTCACAACACGTATCAGCATCTTTCGTTTTTGGTTCCTGGATTGGCTTGTTTTATGCATAATGCATCTGTGAAATACATTTGTTGCCGTTTGGGCTGCCGTACCATCATTCGCACTTGAGAGTGATAAGGACAATGTCATTTTATGGAAGATGGATAATGTGTTTAATTCCCCTTTCTGCCTGTCTGTCAGGGCTTCAGCATCCATCATCTCCTGCTGGCACTTCAAATCGGTTGCATGAAATTACCCTTACGACTAGCTGAGATTTTACGTTGTCAAATCGGTTTTGTCTCCGTGACATGCTTGGCTCTGCGTGTCAATTCAGCCTCTGTGAAAATATTTCCATCCGCCAATGAGAAAAAAAAGCATCGTTTTATAAAGTCAGGTGGTTAAATCCAAAGGTTTCCATCATTTCCCTTTCACATTTATTTCAATCTGTGTTGAATGGTGAGCAATGTATGTGTGTGTGTGTGTGTGTGTGTGTGTGTGTGTGTGTGTGTGTGTGTGTGTGTTTTCTTCCATACACAGGAATGACTGCTATGCCTGTATCGCTGATGTCAACTGCAGATAAATTGCTCTGGCTGTTTGGTGTTGCGCTCGTGGGGTGGATGTGTGACAGCTCAGGGAAAGGTTTTGTTCTGGAGTAATTGCTCTAAGGTCTCTGTGGTGTGATGTAGAAGATCCATATTCAAATAAATCATGCAAGGATTAACTAGCTCCTTTGCAAAGCATTTGGATTGATACGGCTAGTGAAGGCATAAAAAGGCACGATTCCGTTTTGATGAGCAAGTGTAACCTGTGCGGATGTGCTGTTGCTGGAGCTTTAGCTGGAGGCAGAACAGTAATTGTGACCTGTCATGGTTGAGAGATGTAAGTGACAAGCTTTCATCCAGACTGGCTATAAGTGGCCGAGCGTGTGTGTGGACCACTCGGTTAGAAAGAGGGCCCATAATTGAGATGAATGTCCATTTGGTGTTCCAGCAAAAACCAAGACATACCGACACAAACATTCTGATAACATGTTTGCTACTTGATTTTGTGACTGTTGATTCTACAAATGAGGGAAGTTTATTTGATCTAAAATATCAACCTTTTTAGTCTTCAATTTCCAAAATTAAATTAAATTAAATTAAGTTTTTATTATATGAATAATATTACTATTATTGATGTTTATAATTCCTTATAAATCTTTACAGCATCCTACAGTTTTACATGAATGAATAAATGAATCCAAGTTAATTAATATATAATATGAAAATTAATAATAAATGAAGTAGGTGATGATGTGACAGATTTACATATTTTAACAGGCATAATAATAAAAACCCAGACTGACTCTAGAACATGCACACCCACATTTCCTTGAGCTCATTATCCCCAGTTCCAGCACAGCTAAAGCTCTCCTAAACCTACTCAGAGATAACCTTGACAGACAGACACACACTTCATCTTTGCAGGACTGCATTGATAAAGCACAATCTTGACCCTAGTGTTGACCCACACAGCAAGACAGACAATGTGTCAGAGAAGAACAAGAGCGACTCATGACGTTCTCATAGAGAAACCTTCTGCCTTCGGCTCTCAGTCATTCCCAATGCCAATGTACTGTAACTGTTCAAACATTTGATCGATAGTGAACGGACAGTGTGCAATGGCTGACTGATCATGGTATTACATCATAGAAAATTGGAGGCTCATTGTCGGGGAAAGAAGTGAACACGTTTCTAGAGAAGGTGAGATGGATGGATGTGTGTTCCTCTTCTTGTGATTGGCTCCCCATCAGTCAAGGCTGTTTTTAGCCCAGAGATGCTGTGTTTGTCTCCAGCCCCTACACTACCATCAATGGACAAAGCAGTGTGGAAAATGGATGAACGCTATTCTGACAACCAATGAGATGCTTTTTTTCTTTTCTGTTTGCTGAAGAATGTTCCCTAAGCAGCAGGAACCCTACTTAGACATCATAGAAGGGTCTAACTTAAGCTATTTTCTGAGAGAAATTGAAATATTAAGACTTAAAATCCTAGTGTTTGGAGGTTAAATCACCATCTCTAAGCCCAAAAAATGAGCAGCATATTATATTCAGTGAGAATCAGCTCAGAGTCTGTTCACATGACTGTTGAAATGCATACAGTATTTCGTATACATACACACGGAGGAGATCCCTACTTCCCCGTCTCCTGCAGTGAGCAGCATGATCAGGATCAGCACGTATTTCATTACTAGAAAGATCTTTGATTTGCAAAGTAATGTGCATGAAAATTGCTTCTCCTTGGAAGCAAGGAGAGCCTCTCTGTCTGAGACCGGTGCGTGGAAAAAAAAAGTGATGCATGGCACATAAAGGCCGCAGCAAGCGTGCCTTGTGTGAGAAAGACTTGCTTCTGGATCAGCTAGGGATTTATTTGAAGACCAAATATCTCAGAAGGAATCAATACATTTTTAGATTTTAATTAGGGGAACATTTTTCAATCAATTATGATTATAATCAAGTTTATCTTCAGACAAGATGCAGGTCATTTCGGGATTTTGGTAAATAAAAAAATCTGATGCTTCATCCAAGCATGTCTGTTCTTCAGAGCTCATTACTTGCATACTCTGATCCTCCATCGATTATCAATACATCTGCAAAAAAGAACCAACTGAATATACAGCAAATGAAATTTCCTTATTATTTAGTTCTAAACAATCCTATTTACACACACTTTTCGTTTTATACTACAGCTTAACTCTTTTTTGGCCCTGATGCCATCAACGATTTTAATGAAAATGTCTAATCTACGTTTGTATTTTAGACGAAGATACATAGTGAGTAAGACTGCCTTTGACGACATTGAAGCCATAAAGTTTTAACAATTTGCATGAACAGTAATTTCATACCATAAAGACATTTCATATAAGATCAGCGAAGTCGATTACATGCAGAGTCTTGTGTGAAGAAGTGTTACTTTTCAAAATTAAATGCCACTTTATTAAAAAACACATAAATACAACTTTATTTATAAACACGTAAACACATCTTAAGTGAAAAATTATGAAAGGCAAAGTATGTTTGCTCTTTATTTTTCAGACAACTGAATTACTGTTAAGGATGGTTTTATTTATACTTGCACACACCACTGAAGTTGCAGAAGTAGGTCTTGTCGTCCACAGATCCCTAAGGCAGGGCTCATGACAATGAAGCTGTCTCTCTTCTGACCTGGTCTTTTAATGTTTACATTTATTTAACATGCCATTTGCTCTTCAACGTGTTTGAGCTCATTAGTGGGAACTGAATGACTGGAGCAATGCAGGCAAAACAGAAGGGGGTCTTGCTTAAAAATATTTTTAAGCAAGTTCTTTGATACGGTGATGATTACACCGTGTTCCTCAAGCGGTGTTCTATTGCTTGAGAATGGGCGACTTTCCTGATTTGTGTTTGGGATGATTTCCTTTTTGATTTGAATCTTACATTAAGTTAACTGACTGCTTGTAATCAAGGTCTGGTTATTATTTTTGTATCTCAAGAGTTAAAAGAGTTTAAAATGCACATTTTATTTATAGTTATTTAGCTTTTTTTCAAAAAGACTTACAGATCTAGGGTTATAATTAATGGTAAGCAGTAAGTGTTTTACAGTAATTATTATTGATACAATTTTGTGATACAATTATACATATTAATGCATAATGCAATTATGCATTGCGTATAATATAATATATTACACAATCATCAATTTTGATGACACCATTTACTTTTTACATTTTCCATGTATGATTGTGTGTGTGTGTGTGTGTGTGTGTGTGTGTGTGTGTGTGTGTGTGTGTGTGTGTGTGTGTGTGAATCTGACTTGTCACCGCAGTGAGAGTGGGTCTTGACCTTGCCCTTATCTGTTCCAAATAAAAGAGAGTGAAAAGTGTGCCCTAGTTCCTCTCAAGCCCACCCTCCATCATCAGAAAAAAAATGAAAAAAGGATCGTGGGTAACGAAGCACTGCTACATGATCAGAGAAAAAGTAGTATGTCTTCCCTTTTTCGTGACCTCTGACTTTCTGAAGCAATAGCATTAGAGGTCGTTAAACATCATCTTGCATTTTTCACATTATTTGATAAGCGTTTATTTAGGTCTGTGTGAATCATCTAACTGGCGACTATCGAGTGGGTTAGTATTTGATGCAGTGTGTAAAACGGTCAGTCAAACTTGCACATGGTCATGTGACTTTCTATTTCAAAAATAATATATTTTTAATTAATTATTTATTTATTATTTATTATTTATAATTTTATATAAATGTTTTTTACAAATACAATATTTATTATACTAATATACAAAGGGTCGAAATTGTTGCTAATTCAAAAATAATATTTTCCTGCCATAACACTGGAGCAAACATAAACATGACAATGTGTACGTATGTCTCTATCAGAATTGTCTAATTGTAATACAAAAAGACTTTATTTGAATGGGTTTGACATTTCTAGTTATTGCTTAAATGGATTTGTGCATGTTTGTTTACTAAGATGAAGATAAAATTATAAATCGCACTGTTTACCTCAATGATCGCAGTATGACATTTTTTCTAAATCATGCAGCACTAATTGTAATCATTATCTTCACACTGTTGTTTGTAACATCATATTAACACCAACATTTGTTATCAGACATGTGCGGCCCACCCACATGCTTAGTGAATCGATGTGATTTGCTCCACCGAAATTGTCTTTGAGGCAAGTTTCTTGACAGATATGGGGTTTCTTGTCACCAGAATGAATATGTATTCTTTATATTCCCTCTCTATTCTCAATATCAAACCTCTCTGGCGTTGTGTGGGGTCTTTGGCTCGGAGATGCAGAGCTATCAATCTTCTCTTATTGAGTTTTTTCCAGTATTCCTGCTGGTTTTGAAAGCCGTCGTTTCTTCCCGTCGACGTAAGGGAACCGGTTGAAAAATGTGTTGCTTTTCACCTGCCTATTATTTCGGCTCAAAACTAGAAAAATCCCGTTATTCCACATTTATGTCACCAAAGTTTTTTTTTTACATTAATTAGATAAGACTTGTGTTGCACATGGGTTCATATTTAGATTTTTGAGGCAGGTGGTGCATCTACATTTTTTTTTTTATTTAAGTGTACTGAAGCGTTACCTTCAAAACTTGATTTGTATGAGTGCTTTCCAAAGCTCGGTTCTATTTATATCAGATTCTCACTGTAAAACTTGCCCCTGCTATGCGCAGAAGGCAAGACCCCGCAGCTAATGTTTTTAGGCTCATCCGCTGAGAGAGCAAAGGTAATCATCAATAAGTCTTCCGCTCTAGCTCTCTTGCATTTTTTTTCGCAGTTATTGGAATCTCTTGTTTTTTTTTGTTTGACAGAGAAAAAAAATCACCAATGTGAAATGTGAGTCTCAAATTCATACTCACATTTTGTCAGCGTCGTCAACACTGAGTAGTCCCTGGCAACAGCGGGTGCAACGTGCAGTCTGAATAAA
>CM051500.1:17196205-17222529 GCA_028031935.1 Paedocypris micromegethes
CAGAGAAAAAAAATCACCAATGTGAAATGTGAGTCTCAAATTCATACTCACGTTTTGTCAGCGTCGTCATCACTGAGTAGTCCCTGGCAACAGCAGGTGCAACGGGCAGTCTGAATAAAATCAGTTAGTAAGAATCATTATATAATCAAGAAGCTTTTATTTTATAATGTGCATATGCATTAAACAATTGAAATAAGTGAGTAGGTGTCATTTGTCGAGACTGTCGGAAACCCAAATGTAAAGCAGTTCTATCTTGTAAATAGAGGTCAGATCTCTCCATTCCACCATTCCTCATGAGAGAATTGAGTTGATATAGTGAGGTTATTTTTCACCTCATTGACTCAACTTGCTAAGCTCGAACAGGGGCTTAAATGGTTAATGGCTTCAGATATTTGTAGGGGTAACTTTCTATGGGTCAGTGCAACCACAGTATGAGTTTTTTCTGCCGCTATTCTGTCTGGTTTTCTTATCAAATTTGCCCAGTTAATCAATTCCTACAACAAAAATAGTCCTCAGGCAGAAAAGGAGTGATAGCGCGGAACGATCCTCTCGGCGTGATGTAGTTATGAACCTCTCGCTGATCCCTTGGGACAGGAGTGACCTTGAGAGTCTTTTCTTCATAAATCAAAGAGCTATGGAGAGTTGGCTGAATGGAGAAAGAACCAGGAACTTTGAAGAATGCCAGCATATATATACGTGTATATATATATATTTACTGTATATTGGTGTGTGTGTGTGTGTGTGTGTGTGTGTGTGTGTGTAGACTTTGTCCCAAACACAGATAAAAAAAAAAAAAAAAAAAAAATCACATCCTGTTAAAAAAGTGATTTAGACACGTGCATGAACACACGCAATAATTCAATTCATAATTACTATTGATAAAAAATGAGAGAATGAGAACGTACACATGTATTTGTGCCTCATATTTGATCCCAGGACAAATAGCAGAGTACTTTTTTGTGTAAACAGCCCGAAGTGTCTCTCTTATAGCCTTTCATCGGGTCTGTTCACCCTCATTTGGCTTTGTTTTTGTATATTCTTGCTTTTAAATTCACAGTGTTAAGCTTGTGTAGCCTGGGGTCATTGTTGCCATTGTTATAACAGTGGTCATCGTAATCGCTTTACTTGACTGAGCACAGAATAATCGCTGAACTGTGGTTTGTTGCTGTTGGATCTATTGATCATAATGTCTGTGGACCATTGCTGGAGGAGCATTATGTGGAATATTGGCCACCCAGAGTAGAAGGATTTCGTACTTGATTCTCCTATCAAAAATAGACCTGGGGCAAGAATAGAGTGATAGTGTAAAATGAAGCTGTAGGGCTGCTGTAACTGAATCAGTGTTTCCCGGGAGCAGCTATGACCTTGAGCATCCTTTCTTTCTCAGCATCCATCTGTCTCTGGGAGAGCAGGAAGAAGAGAGAATAAAATGGACTGAAGAAGAAATAAAGTGATTGACGAGTAGAAGTCTGGGGCGTTTAGCGTTGACATTTGCACCCAATTAGAACATTCTGACGCCTCTTTGTCTAGAATTTATATATGTGCTCAAACATACATGTGTGGTATGCCATGTAGACCATAACATTCTGAAAATAAGTAACTTTTTTGTAAAAGTTTTGTTTTTACATTACAAGACATTAGTAAATGTTTTTATAAATAAAAAAATATAACAAAATCATGCTTTATTCTTGATTTATACGCATATTTGTAATACACGTAATAATTATTATTTCACACTTTAATGATAAGTGAATTAATTTAAAATCATTCTTTTTCAGACATAGACTAAGCATCTAAGCTGGTTAAAAATGTTTTATTTACAATTCTTCCTGTTTAGTTTTTTGTGAGTTTTTTCCAAAGTGAGAACTAGATGTGACTTAATAAATAAGATTTAAAGAACAACACTGACGGAACCAGATCATTAAAATGTTTATTAAAAAAAAACACTAAATTCAAAAAGGTATTTTTCCACACGTGGGATAACGTGATGAATGAACCCAACGACCTTCTCATGTGTTCAGCTCAATGTGTATTATACATCGGTGTGTAGCTTTTTGTTTAAATACACGTTATAGTCCTAAACCTCTAATAACAACATAAAGCTTAACGTGTTGAAGAGGAAGCAATAGTGAATGGTTAAAAGCAGCAGTTTCAGGAGCCGTAAGGGATTACATTAAGAGTCACTTGAGTAGAGTTTTGCTGCGTTCACTCTCTTCACTCCAATCAATGCGCCTTTGCTACTGCACCAATGTTTTTTTTTTTTTGCTTTGTAAAAGCACATTAAATGGTTCTGTTTGATGAGGCCGTATGGTCCACGGTGATGGCTGGAACAGAACCGAACAGTTCAAACAGGACTGAAGTGTTGGTTACACCAAACAAGTCAGACTTCGACACAAACCACATACTCATTCCTGCACACAGGCGCTCAATGACGCTAAGCGGCGAGTGGTTTTCCAGTCATGATTCTTTAATCCAGCTTTTGTTGTGTTTCTATCTGAGAGGAGACAGGGGAGGAAGTTAAGCACAGCTCAGACATTTTCAAGTCTAAGACACTCCGGATCCTCTATCGCTGTTTTCCTGTCCTGCGGCTCATGGACTCGGTTGTCTATTCTTGTTTTCTTTCTGGATGTGTACTATGTTCATTCATTTGACTGGCTTTACATCCATGGTAACGGAAAACTGTCTTTTTACGTTTGACTCTACGTGAATTGTATTTGTTGAATGGCGCTTGCTGCAGGCAGGAGCCTCACCACGTGTTAAATATAACCTCGGTGTAGTTGCAACCTTGTATCAGCAGTGATCTGCTTTTCACTACATCATATTACCTAGCTGGATCTCTGCTGATGAGTCATCATTTCCTCTTCAAGCAGATCCTGGTGTTTGGACGAGCTGCCGAAATGTGTACAGTATACATGATTTTCAGTAAAGATCATTTTAGTTAGTTTTTTTTTTTTAAAGTCAAGATGTTTGTAAAACCACAGCATGTGTGCCAAGCCACTATAAATAGCTGGGCACTCTTTACTACAGTACTGTAGACCTCTGATAATCAAGATGGTCACTTTCCAACAATTACAGCGTACGTATATACATTACTCTTATAATGCCTTTGATGCGAAGCAGATGTCCACAGCATATTCACACATTCCCAATTCAGCATTTGTTTTGAATAGTAGTTAGAATTGAACATTTAATATTTGTTTAATTAATGTTTGTAAATGTTTAATGGTGTTACAATATCTGTACATGATATTCTGATAGATTATCCATGGTCATAGATCCTACATTTCTTCAATATTGGAACATTTTCCCTTTATTTTTCTGCGATGAATATTCTTCTGAACTTCAGGCAATTTGTTATTTTTTTTCAATTTGTTCTACAACATTCTATATAGTTTCTAAATGTTAGTTTCCTTATTTTCAGCGAAGCTCAGATTCATAAATGGCTGACCATTCTCAAGGCCTCTATCTGACTGTAAGAAAAGAATACGAATATTGGTGTTTTGTATAAGAGTATAGAAGAATTTGTTAGCTACCACACACTTCCATCATGCTCACAGCTTTTTTCTTTTTTTCCTCAGCGTTGAGAACTTGTTAACACCTGTGCTGCTTGTGTTTATTTTTAGCTGTGTCATTTTTCACAGGTTTCTCCTTGACAACAGTTTTTTTGCCTTTTTTTCTGACTCTTCAGAAGAAAAAAAAACATAAAACGTGGATAGGAAAAAGCTGATTTTTACATGTTCATTTAAAGTAGTACTTTATTTTTACGTTTTTTCACGTGTGTGTGTGTGTGTGTGTGTGTGTGTGTGAGTGTGGGTGTGTGCAATGTATTATCATCAAAGTAAACCGTTTAACTGATTAATTTTGTATTCCTGAAGCACATCTTTTAGAAAATGCAATCCCATAAAAGCTTTTATTTTAATAACATCAAGCTTGCAGCTAATGATAGTGGTTGTAAAGTGTACTTCAAACATTAGTGTTCATTACATACAACAGTACAACAGTATGGCTCTTTCTAGTCTTGATCTTGTCAGGCTTTTGTTATGAAGCTGTGGCTTTCTTGATCTTTCCCAGATTGTACCAAGGTGTTTTATAAAAGTTAATTAGATAGGTTTGTATTTTAGCCCTCCTGGTCCTCTTGTTTTTTTCTTTCATAGTTTAATCTTTTTCTCGCCTATTTCATGAAAAGATTTCTTCCTGAATGGAGGTAGCCATGAATCAGTTCATTGTGATATTATCATCATCATCATCATCATCATCGTCATCATCATCATTATCATCATCATCATCATCATCTATTATTTGTAGTTCAGCATATCATCGATTTGACAAAGATCTAGAAATGCCTGTACATCATTTTTGCACAGATATTCTGGTCAGTGAAGATGGTCGTTACATCTGTCTACAAGGCACTACAGGTCTTCATGCACAGTATCTATATTCAGGCAGTGAGAGAACATAATTGACATGACTCACCTTGGAAAATGCTAATTCACATGACTCGATAATTAATTCACAGTTCCTCCTGAGGAATTTCCAATTCCCAACTTTAATGGCTGAAACAGCCATTCAACACTCAACTTTTGATCTTACATCACCAAAGATAAAGCTCCAGTGACATTTATTTGGCTTGTGTTTGTAGTTAAATGTGCCCTAGGTGAAGGTGAATTCATTTTTATTTAAAACATTAAACAAGATTGCATTTATCTTTATTTCAAACAAATGTTTTTGAGCAACAAATGTGTGTGTTTTATTATATGCATATATAATTTTGGTATTGCAGGTCAAAAAAAGAAAAGCGGTCTGTTTTCCATGTTTTCAGAGTAAATCTAAGAACAACTTTAATACGGTGGATCAGAAAGTTGTTTTTGCGGGGATTAAGCTAGGTTGTTTATGCAAACTTTTTCAGCAATTCCGAAATGCAAATTATGCAGAGGAAATATGCTGCATAATAAATCACTTGGGAGGGAAAGTTCTTATAGGTTTTTGTGCACGGCAATGTCAAAATGCAGCATATCTCTATAGGTTTGTGGTGGGGAAGATTTGCTCAATAATCTTGCTGTTTGAATTTTTGCAGTAATGGTTAATTGACAAAAATGTTTGATTTAGTGGGGATGTTGTGTTAAAAAGCTATTTTTAGAGCAGAACATTTTTGTCATTTAACGTATTGACTTGTTTTTTGCTGAATTGTGTGTACTGTACGCTGTTCTTGTTTTGGGGACAAGATATATCTTCAGTTAAATGAGCTTCTTGAACAATAAAAGTCATCATTCCCATTTCAGCTCATACAGTAATGTCAAAACAGACACTATTTGTTTGACTCTTTGAGGATGAGGGAAATCCAAAGGAATTGGGCGATTCCTTGGAACATCTGCCTTCTTTCCAGGTTTAGTCTCAGTGTTCCTGCTTTTCTTCAGTGTAATGCTGATGCTAATCACTCATTCATTTATAGCATGCTAGTTTTCTCATGATTCTGAGATGTTGAATAGCCGTAAGCGTAAAATTCAAAGCTAGGATGGGTGCATCAGATCTCGCAGTGACACGTTGTGGTGAGATTTCCCTCTCTGGGGGTTTGAAAGATGCGATTGTGTGTCTGATGCTTATTTTGGTTAGTCAATCAAAAGGAATATTTTTGTTTACTTTTTCAAAAAGTTGGTTAATATTTAGGTTTTGGTTTCTTTAGTAGAACTGCACAGTAGTTGTGTTACATAGCTCTCAAGCTCTCTATCTCTCTCTCTCTACACACACAAACAAACAGACAGACACACACACACACACACACACACACACACACACACACCATAAAATTTCCTTTTGAACGCCACCGTCACGTTTCTTAAAATGTTTTAATTTTTTAATTTGAATATTACAAACCAACTTGGCAAGAAGCCAAAAAATGACAGTATCATCCTTGTCTCTGAGAAAATGGAGTGAATCTGAACATCCACTATAACTTAATTGCATTACACTCAAGTTGTTCGATCAACACTTTATTTCCCTTGGCATTCAACACACGACTCCACTGATTAAGCTAAAGGAATGCTGTGGGTATCATTTACATTTCCAGCTGAGGATGGTTAGATGTAAAATAAAAAAGCCAGAAAATGAGGTATTGAGTTCACTGTCAGGCTTTTCTCAGTCTCATGTTCCATTCATTATACTTCCCTCATTTGATTTTCAGATGAAAGAAACTGTTGAATATCTAAACTGCAGGTCATATGTCTTACAGTTGAAACCATTCCAATCTCTGCTCCTCTGCTCTCCAATAAGGCTTCATCGGCATATTTGTTCCACTCAATCCTGTCCAGCCAAACATTAAGCACTGCAGTAGCTTTGCCATTTATGCTCTTCTCACAGCTCTTCAGAATCCATTTTGAAAATGCATAAATAAAAAGTCTGTTTTTTTCAGAGTGTTTTGCATGTCATGGCTGATTGAACAGCTGAAGTCATGTTGGGCGGTTTTGGTTGAAATTTGAATTAAACACAAATGTATTCACTTTCTGCTTTCACTTGACTTCTGAAGTGACTGTTTAACGGGTCTGGAAAGAGGAACAGAAAACACAAATCAGTCTGATAAGTGAAGACGAGCTAGGGTGTTTCTAATCGGAGGGAGTTCTCTTGTCCAGAACACAATTTAGTCTTGTTTAACCAAAATTAGATTTTTTACTTTTTTTTTTCTCACAAAAAAATATCTGAGTTATGTAAAATCCAATAACTCTATGGGTAAAAGTCACCAGCCAGAGAAATCTGTTCTGCCTTCCATAATCAGTGAGGTGGACAGGAGTTAAGCATGTTAATATGCTGGATCTCATGCCTGTTGATCAGCTTTGTGGCTTCATGTGAACGTGTTGGCTGATATATGTGGGATGTCAATGAGGTTTTTTTGGGAGCTTGTTTTCTGTCGGCTTGTGTTTCAGGGTGGCAGGCCTAACCAAACCAGCTGATATGATAAAACCGCATTGTTCTGATGTTTGTGACAGAAAAATGTATTTTAATCATGCGTGGTTCCATCGATTACAGGATTAGCTTCCGAATAGTTAATTGTTCCAACATTTATATGTGTGTGTGCGCGTGTGCGTGTGTGTAATGTTCATGGACTAGGCACATGAATTGCATTTACCATGAGCCTTTGTTCCCGTCTTCTGCGTATCTTCAAATTGCGTATCTTCAAATCTTCTGTTTGATTGTTGCACCTGTTCCTCATCTGTCTGTGTATTTAAGTTTTCACCATTGTTCTCTGTTTGTTAGTGATGGGCAGTACGGCTCTTTTCAAAGCATCGGCTCTTTTGGCTTCGCACTCTTAAAAGAATCGGCTCTTCTGGCTCCAAACCAGCTCTCAAGCAACTCTTATTTTATTATCTCTCCCTCCATGTATTTGTCGCGTTATCTCGTTTTATACAGACGCAGCCTCACGCGCTCAATCATGCAAAGTTCCTAAAGCTTTCAAACCTCTAAACAGTCTTTTGAAATAATGAATTCCACTAATGTGATTTATCATGTTATCTTTATCTATAAGTGATTTTTACCTTCAAAAACGTATGATTAGTTTTAACAGTTTTAAGGAATTAAGAAGCGTCTGAACATGTGTTCTATCATTTTTTTCTTATTTCCCCACAAATAGTTACACATTGTTGTCTTAACTTACTCCTAACATTAATCAGACATATTTTGTTAGTATAAATACTACTTTGTCGACTGATGCATGCGCTTAGTGATACTAAATAAATGAAAAAAAAAAAAAAAACCTGTCTGTATTTCATCATTAAAGTCATATTTTTTGTCACCCACACACTCCGACTTTCCATCTGCCTACCTACCTACCTACCTTCCTACCTGTCTACTTTACTTTCCTTTACTTTACAGTCATTTACACATAGCAGACGCTTTTTTTCCACAGAGACTTACATTTCATTACAATTTTTACAATTTAACAAATTCCTGCTTTCCCTGGGAATCGAACCCATTATCTGGTGTTTCAAACATCAGCACTCTACAGACTGAGCATTTTCGTTGAAACTTTGACGAATTATTTTGGCGCTAATGGATTGAACAATTGTTTTTGTTTTGTTTTGTTTTTTGAATAAAATTACTTCAAAATCAATTAGCAGAGAACATTTTTGAGAAATGAAAAGAAAATAACACTTGAAAAATGCAAACTGCCCAGTGTTGCCCTTTATCCAGACTGCAGGATAATTTATTGGTCAATAAATACAGTGAAATGTGTGTCTTAATGTATGTGAGTCAACAAGAGACTGGGTGATGTATAGATGCTAATAGGCAGTAAATAGGCAGTGACTTTAGTGTGAGAATTCTCTTCCCATGCTGCCACTAGCGTTGATTTAATTATCGAGAAACTCATCGGTTTAAATATGCTTTGGTGTCTGAAGTCTCCCTCCCTACATTTCCACTTTTGTAATGTTTACTGAGAAGCAAATAGCCTCTGCACAGAAGCACACACTTACGACTACACACTGTTATCGATCTGCACGCAAATGATGATGTTGTAGAGAGGAACTATCACTCTTGGTGTCAGTCAACACCTCCGACCTCGGTGCCATTACAGATTCTGAATAGCAACGCGATTCCTCTAATCTCGTCTGAGGCCTGAGATCCGGGTAAATTGCATTTGAATAATTATTGTCAACTTGATCCGAAGATTGAAACAAATGTTAAAAATTTGGTTTTAGTGCACAGCTAAATGGAGAATTTCATCTCTCTGGAACTTTGTTATAGATAATATTCAAATAAGTCACTTATTAACGTGGTTTCCAGGCCGATTTTCACTGATATTCTAGAATCTGTGTGATTTGCTTTTCCAAGATTCTCTGTGAACTTGCTTATTTTGTATTTTGTGTGTGTGTGTGCGTGTGTGTGCGTGTGTGTGTGTGTGTGTGTGTGTGTGCTGTGTGTGTGTGGGTGTGTGTGTGGTGGTGATTCACGTTTGAACACCTAAATTTATACTTTCAATGAAAAAAAAAAAAACATTGTTCAAAGCAGGAGCACAAGACGTGTACTATAAGTACGGTAATGGCTGTGAATTTTCTGTAACATTATTATTGAATGTCTACACCACAATATCATGTGCCAAGAATATTGTTTTCTTTAATAATCTACGTAAATAAAATTCTATTATCAGACAGTTTTCTTGATTTTTTTTTCTCAAGCCGTCTTGTTCCTTCACAATACTTCATTTTTAAAATTGTATTTGTGTAAGTATAAAAATGCAGCAATAGTGCAAAATTTAAAAATATTTCATTAGAAGTATAAATACTGCTTTTTATCTTTGTTTTAAATCTATTTATGTTATGTAAGACTAATAATACCTCACCAATAAAGGTAAATACTGTAATACGTATGAATACGTCCATCTATCAATTTTTTTTAATTTTTGTGTGACAGGGAGCTGGTTTGTTGGTCAACCAATCACATAGCACGCCACTGATACACACATATTCACACTCTCACTAACATTTACGTATTTTTTGCCAAATAACTTAAATTGGAAACTCACACAAACGCTCAGACATATTTAGTCAGAAAGTCCCTGGTCGGGGTCATTGATGGCACCACATCTCATTTAAAGCTCTTCTTTTTTTTTAAATTGTGCATTTCAATCTGAATTATGCTTTTCATTTTTGTGGCCAGCATCCAACTTGATTGCAAAGGAGTTGTTTTCAGAGGCTGTTGCTCCGCATTGAGCTCTGACGCTGACTGGCTTGAACTGGCTATTTGTGTGGACGGCGAGCCAGTCCAGTTTAAATTAATTCTGATCACAAACGCTTCCGCCTTTTATATGGAACATATCAAGATTCCGCACACACTCTTGAAGGTGTAGCTGGGCTGTTGAATGCTGGGTGGGTGTTTTCTGATCAAAGTCAATGCAGGCATTTCTGTTCCAGGTCTCTTGTTTTCTTGTTCATGTGATTCTTCTTCCTCTTTTGATCGGAAGCATAACTGTTCCAACTGATGGATGGCATTTTCTGACTACAAGAGTAGACTTTTATTCATCTGTTTATTTAGTTATTCCCTTAGTCAAAGACAGTTTATTTTTTGGCAAGTGATGATATGTCTTAGTTAAGTTCCTAAAATAACTGCATAAAGTTATTTTAACCGGTCTCCGGTTTCCTCTCATAGTAAGATCTGGTTTCCAGCTGAGAAAAAGTTTCAGAAATTAATGGGTATTATTATTGTTCTGGTTAAATTAGCTTAATGATGGTCTTTTGTTGGCTTGGCTATGCTTAAACATTGTAGCAAAACTAATTTAATTGATTATATTCAATTTAATATTATTCAAACTCGACCTAGTGCATGGGATGAACTATATACACAGAGGAAAGGTATCAGTATTATTTTAAAGTTAAGTAATAGCCTAACAATATCGTTACTAAAAGAAAAGATAAATAGAACCAAACTTTTCGGTCTGGTCTGTCAGTTTTCCCGTCATGCAAATGCTTTTATTGCGTTTGTCAGAGCTGAATTTTCTTATGTTTTTATATTGCCTACTCATGTCTTTCCAGAAGTAGCATGTCGATGAAGTGTGGACAGTAAATAAATACAAAACAGGGAAGACGTGACACAGAATGATCCGTGCAAAAGAAGGCAGCTTACAAGCACAATTGAGCAAACAGCTTTGCGGCCATTTTAGCTTTCTATTACGGATAACAGACAATGAAGCTGATTTGCATCTGAATGCACCATGTTTATATGAAAACGAATGCATTTCTAATTTGTGTTTCAGCCATCTTTTGACAAATGTCGGGCTTTGTGCAGTCTATGCGGTTTGAATAAGAGATCTTGTATTTACATTCAGTGGATGCAAAACTTCCCCATTAGTTTTCAGTTGGGGAACAAGTTAATTACATTTAAGGTCTTCTGTCAAGTGTCTGATATTCATTGGATGAAACAATCAGTCTTCCGCGTGAAGCACCATCCATGTAAACAAAGTCCATTTTGAAGAAAAACTGCAGCATTTAGGATGCTCCATCTTAAAATATGCTAACAAAAGTTTTTGTCATTAAATATTATTTTATGTTATAAATGCACTACTGTTCAAATGTTTGGAGTCACTTTGAAATGTCCTTTTTTGAAAGAAAAGTTTTTTTCATAGAAGATAACTTTAAACTTATCAGAAATACAATCTATATGTACATTATGTGGTAAATAAATAACTATTCTAGCTGTAAATGTCTGGCTTTTGGTGCAATACATAAAGTATCTACATAAATGTATAGAGGCCCATTTTCAGCAACTGTCACTCCAGTGTTTTACTGGTTCGATGTGTTTGCTAATAGTGGCAGAAGGTTTTTGGGTGATTGGAAAACCTTTAGTCATGTTAGCATTGCAGGAAACAGTTTAGTGGGTTAAAAAAGCTATAAAACTGATCTTCCTTTCAGCAGGTTGAGAATCTGGAGCATCACATTTAGAGGGTCAATCAAACGCTCAAAATGGCCAGAAATAGAGAACTTTCATGTGAAACTCAACAATATATGCTTGTTCTTAGAAAACAAAAGTGTGACTTTTCATGGAACACACAAAAATGTCTAGGTGACCTCAAACTTTTGAACGGTAGTGTGCGCAGCATTCAAAAGGCTATGAATCCTCATCAAACTGGGATTCAAACCTGTAACATCTGGCTGGCAGGGCCAACTCCATAACACTGGCCCACAACTGTCATATCTTTAGTAGATTAGTAAATGTAGCTGAAATATTTAGAAATCTTTTGACCAAAGAAGCTACAATGTATTGCTGCTGTCATTTAATATACCGTAATTTAATGTTGCTGAATAATTAACTAAGTTATGAAAAAAGTGTAAGACAAAGGTAATATATGTGGAGGTTGGAATGTTCTTTGTGTTTAGGGAAAACATTTTGTAATCTAAACAGCCGGCTGAGTAACAGAGGGCTGAAGACTAAAAGCCACAGAAAAAAAACAAGGAAACGAGACACACGAGGACCACGAGAAGCCCATGAGGGTCACGATGACTATGCATGCCCGCGTCAAGGTACAAAAAGACTGGAAACAGAAGCATCTTTCTTTACTCTTGGGATTGCCACCATGGATGAGGATGACTCACTATGTGAATAAAACGCCCTTCAATCCATTTTCGCCCTCACCCTTTTCTTCTGAACACACGCATTTGGCACAACAAAAGTGCATTTGCATGGTGTCAAGAGTTCATTATATATATATATATATATATATATATATATATATATATATATATATATATATATATATATACACAGTGTTTATAATACAGACAATGCTTCAAAGAATGACTTTTAGCGACACAAAATGCGAATAGACCTGGTAGAAATGAACAAGTCTCTGATTACTGCAGATATATACTTCTCTACATCTTGGTACGCAAAACCATGCAGAATATATGTGCACTTTGGTTTCATCATAAAGTCATTTTCAACTACCATTAAAAAAAAGTCAAACTTGGTCTGTCCAATCAACAGTTCTGAAAATTCTGTGGTTTGAAAATTCACAGGTTCAAGAAAACACAGCTAAAATCAGATTGGTTGAAGAACCAGGCTTCAACTTTATATAAAATTAAATCCTCCACAATAAATTTAAAATAGGTGTAAAGTGTATCATACTTGAGTAAAAGTATGGATACCTTACTGTTAAAATTACTCCATTACCAGTTACAAGTCACCAATTAAAAAACACTTGAGTAAAAGTATCCAATTAGAAAATAACTTGAGTATTTTACTTGTAATGACTTCAGGCTCATAAAAGCCCCAATACATTTGAAAACCAAGAAACACTATTTATGAGGTAATTTATTTCATTGCTTAACATAGAAAAATAAACGTAACACCTCAATAGCCCGTTTCACACAGCAGTGCCGGAAAAATTTGCTGCCATTCCTGCATTTTACCAGAAAAGTACTATTCACACAGCATTCTCAAAATACTGGTATTTTTGGTGACAGCTGTACTAGCTGGACACGCTGTAAACATCATTGTTTCATATGTGACGGCGTCACTAACTGTTCCTTTGATGTGGTGACAAACGTCTTCATCCGCCTGAATCATTAGAAACGCTTTAATTTCGCTGCCGTTCCAGTTGGAGGACATTTCCGACTGTGATTTCTAAGGAGTGAATATTCTGTGACATCATCAACTGGCGACACCTTTTAAATGGCTGTACTAGAGCATGCGACCCACGTCAGAATGTTCTGACTGGCTCAGAGCAGTGGGTCCTTATTCCGGAAATCTTCGTTCGGAAATTCCTGGCATTTGTCTGTTCACACATAAGTGCATGCAGGCAAGATACCGGTATTTTGGCAGGACAATATAAATCAAAAAGACCTAAAAAGGTCAGTTGTGGTCAAACTTAAATGTGCAAAAAGTGCAACCACTAATTCTCGTGATTAAGCTCATAAATAGCATCCCGTACCTTCAGTATCCTGCAAATGGCAATAGCGCCTCGTCCATCTACAAATGGTAAGTGTCAAATCAAATGTAGTGGAGTAAACTGCAAAAATGTAGTCAAGTAGAGGACAAAAGTTGCTTATATTTTTGATAGTACAAAAGTAGCAAAAGAATACTTACGTAAGTAAAGTAACAGTCAATTTACTAAAGTACTTTACAATTTTTTCAGCTAAAATTAATGATTTTGTATTTTCACAGATGCAGACAAAGCTGGTGTAAATGATTCTTTCTTCCATTTGACTTGATTTCTTTCAGAAATGTTTACTTTTTTGTGGATGTTTTTTCCTGTCAAGATATGTTTGTATCTTTTGAAATCCAATTGCACAGGGCACATAGAGATAGAAAGTAATAAATGCATAACATTACAAGGAACATTGTGAAACAAATGTGTTTTGTTTTACTTTTTTATTATTTCGAAGAACGTTTGAAAGTGATGGGGGAAAACAACAAACTGAAAGCATTGTGGTAATTTAGCTTTTATGCATGAAAGTGTCCCAATTTCTGCCCGGTTATTTGTGATAAACTTGATCTTGTACTCTTTTCAGCGTAGATTGAGTGTTTCATACGCTCTGTCTGTACAAGCAAAACACAACTACGAAAAACTTGCTAACAAGAATTTAAGTCGACTGCTTTTAGGGACACAAAAAAACTAAAAGTCAAGAATTTTCTCCAGTCAGAAAATAAATATTTTTCTCTTAACTATGGTATTCATATTCCTACCAGACAAGAGTGTACTAAAATATAATGGACCAGAATGTGTCATTTCGCCAATCTTTACAGGGACAAACTATAGAGCGGAGGTGCCCACACTTTTTCGGTTTGCGATCTTTAACATTGCACAGCTTCAAGTTCCTCAGTTTCTGTGTGAGTACCTCTCTGTATTTCGTCATTAAAGTCATGTTTTTCATCACCCGCGAACCCCGGCTGTCCTGCTCTGCACAATGAGCGTCGTAACAATGTTATAAATAGTAATCAAACATCAGTTTATTTTTCTAGACACATCCAATGATCGGAAGAACTATTTCCAGAAAATAACTAGAAAGTAGCTAATTGCTTAAAGTGCATTCAATTTATGTAGAAAATGTGCCTTACAATTGAAGAAACTGAAAATAAAAGTACTAATTTAAATTAATTTTCTACATTTTGACACAAGGCTTGGAATGATAACAAAATAGTTCCAAGACGCCGTTTATACTGTTTTACAGAAAAAAACGCCTTTTTAGAGGCCTGTAATTTATGCAAATGCATGTTTATAAATTTTCACAGATATAATACGTACAGGGAAATAATATCCAGATGACTGAGAGCTGCTTTAAACATAGGATGGGTTCAATGGGTGAAGCTGCATCCTGTATATGTGCGCACTAAATAACAAGTGCAGCGCAGGCTACGAGAGCGTAGTCGTTGTCTTTTTGGTGTAGTGACGTGGATGGTGTTGTGTTGGTCCAGACGAACGGATAAATAATCCGGAGATGAAGGTATTCCGATTTATTATGAACATGTTTAACCGCTCGCTGAACTCCTCTCCCTATTCCAGTCAATCACACTCTCACCGTGAATGCAGCTGTCAATCACATTCTCTCCAGCCAATCGGAGTAAGGGCCGCCCCCACGTGAAGCTTGGGTCAAAAATGCAAATGCAAAAAAAAAGGTAACGAAAAACCTGAAGCGAAAAAAAAAAGTTTAAAGCGAAAACGTGAAGATTGTGAAGGAAAAAAAGCAAACGTAATTCCTATAGAAAAATAAAAAAAACTAATGCAAATGTGATGCTATTTGTTTGAAATTTACGTTTGATATATTTGGCACTAATCTGATTCCGTAGTGTGTGTGTGTGTGTGTGTGTGTGTGTGTGTGTGTATAATGACTGACAATGAGCCATGAGGTCTCTGGTGAGTTGGTTAATTGTGTTGCTCACATGAGCATGTTGGAATTTATCATACCATCATTATCACATCATCTCCTGGAATTCTGTCCCATGTTTGTCATCCTGTTGTGACGGAATGTTGAAGTTTTTTTTATTTTACATCAACTCTATTTAACACGTATTAGAGAGACATTCAGTGGTGCGGTTTTATCAGCTACTTTTCAAAAGCACAACAACTGATTAATATTTTGAGCCATCGAACTCTTTCTTTTCTTATGGTTAAATGTGTAATTTGTTTTACCTTTTTTTTTTACCTTAGTTCCTTGCATAACCCCAACATTGTAGTGAACTGGTCACCAAAATTAAACAATTAGACCTCAATAATACTTACACACAGAAACACTCACGAAATCCTTTGACTGGGGAAGCGAACATCACTCTAGTACAACACTTAACACTAGCATTCACACAAAGAACTAGTAAGTAAAGACAGGGAACACAGAACCAAATGAATAGTTAGCAAGGGGAGAATGTTAACAGAATTCAAACTAACTAACTACAAGCGTGACAAGAAGATGGAGAGAACAAGGACATGGAACATACAAAAATCAACAAACAAAAAGTAATGAACTTCATCAGGAACTTTCAAATTCGGTCTTCGTTGTGCCAGACAGTCCCTACTGTGTGATTCGTACCAAGCCAAATCGCACTGTAGAGGTGAATTACACTGAAAATAAAACATGAAATGTTATGTTATATGAAATGTTTTTACCATACCTAATTCGAAAAAAAAAAAAAAAAAACTTTCTGTATCTGAATGTCAACTTTGAAATGACCACATCAAGTGTGACGTGCTAACATGGATGCAGCTATGAAGCCAGCCGGGGATGCTTCAGGGAAAATATACTTTAAAGAAGCCTTCCAAAGAAAATCTCATTTAGACCAAGGTTATTTGCACCTTGTGCAAGTGTTAAGTTCTTTCAGTCCAAAGTACTAGTTAGATTCAAATGCCTAATGTGTTAGCTATGAAACATTATGAAAAATGTTTATTTCCTACCACTACACAATAATTGATAGATTATTTTAATATATTACATTGAGAATAATCTAGATGTAAAAAAATAATCTATGCCCAACTCTAGTACATATACATTTTATGCATATAATAGATTTTAGTTGTGTATTGTAATCGTTCTCTAGACTTTATGGTTTGTGTGTGTCTGTGTGAGAGGGAGAAACTTGCTTTTGTTCAGGTCTTGGCTGGCAGGTCAGCTTTGCGACCTTGGGAAATTTGAGCATCTTCCGTAGCTGCGTACAGAGAATTGAAAATGTCAGAGTCATTCTCTCTCCACCTTGATAAGCCTCTATTAAAAATTGTTCCTGGAATCACCAGCAAGCTGAAAAAAGCCAACCTCCAGACGGAAGGAGATTGCACAAGTGAAGGCCCTGAGAGTGCAAGTAGCAATTTCCCTGTCAGTGCTGGGTCAGAGTTATTTGATTTTGAGGCCAACAATAAAGGATTCATGTATACAGATTGAGTCGATGTTCTTGAGGTGAGCTGAAGGTTACCTGCGAGGCGTCGCTCTGATTTACACTGCCTTTTGGCTGAAATGCAGTTCTCCCAACCACAGTCAGAGACCCTCCCTTCCATATGTCTGGCTCTGGTTGAAAAGAGGGGGGAAAGTGTAGTCTAAGAGAGAAAGGTGGGGGGTAAAGCTGCAGTGCTGGTGAGTTGTGGCTTCATTAGCATTGCTCTCAGGGCCAGCAGGTGTTCATTACAGATGGGTCTGATACCTCCACGACCAGCTACTCCTGACTGAATCTGTCTTGGGGACTGCTGGCCCTCTGACCTCTAACTGCTGCCTGTGTATCCCTCCCTTCATTTGAATGTATATGCTATGTTTGCTCTCTATGTCAACCTTTATGTGAGCTTCTGTGATAAACGTCTGGCTGTCTGGTCTGGACACTTTTTCAACCTAGAGTCCTGCTTTCATTTTCTGTGACACTGTGATTATATAGATTCGTTTTGCGCCACATCACTGGCGAGAGCTTGGTTATAAGAGGCTGTCAGACGTTTCAAGGTGCTTAGGTAAAGTGTTGTACAATGGTTTGAAATGATCACTGGTATTTCTCCTGAAATATCATTGTTCACTTTGTGACAGTAACATATGTTTATTTCTTCATCCCAATCAGAAAAGGCTGTCATTGATATTGTGTTTATGTTTGCTATCCGTACTGTATATGTGTCAACGCTGACAAGAAGTTCCATATTTGGCACAAGCAGTTGTTTTTATTCTTCTGCTTTACTTTGACATTAGTGGTGTCTCGTTTTTTCTATTCTTGTGTCTAATCTTGGAATATATTTTAGCATAATCTTAACGTAATCTTTAAACATATTTTTTGTAGAACAATAATTAGTCCTCCTATTATGTTTGGGTCAATTTGACTCGTTATCAAAGTTTAAAAAATAATAAAAAAATAGCAAAAGTGTTTTTTTCACTTTGAAAAGTCTCCTGCTTGCCTTGTGTTAGTGTAATGTATATATAAATAAAAATTGTTTCAGTTTACACAATTGTAACCCCCGCTACATGTTTTTGATATTGATCTTCTTCTGAAACAAACATAACAGGAGGGTTAAAGGAGGCAATTTGTCTTACTGGTATGCTAAATCAATACAAAAAAAATAAACTGACTAAACTGAATGTGGAATTGTCTACAGCAATGTTTGTGAAAGTTCCATAATTACTCGTTTACAAGTCGATCCGCTTATAAGTTTACCGCCCACACTTCACCTGTGAGATTGTGGTTTGGACCCGCTTATAAGACGGAGGGAAAGAAATGACCAACAGCTCAGTTTGCGTGTGTGAGTGGTGGAGCACACTTTTAAACATGTGTGACTAGCAGTGCGAGATTGTTGCTTGGCATGGGTCATAAATACAGTGTCTGAATTTGAATGCTTTAAGGTTAATTTTAAATGTTTTAAGGTAAGGGAAATTTCCAGTACACTTTCCAGTGTCAGTAAAAATATAAAATGCCATCCATTTTATACACATATTTATACCGAATTGCGGTGAGGCCTAAGTGTTTTTATTTACACCTGTTTAATTGTGTGGAACATGTTGTTGCAGTTTTTTTTGTCATATTTGATACAATTAATTTAAACAGTTTGGAGTTATTTAATACAGTTAATAATTAAATGGAATTGTTTTTCCTGCTGTTTCATTGGCAGTTTTAGTGATTACTGAAGCATTGACTTGGAATGAAGGTCAATTTACAAATGTGTAGAAGTAGTTTGAATGTAGTTAAGCTACTTTTGCCATGTTGTTGTAGCTTACTGTAGCTTCACTACATTTCCCAGAGGATAGCTTCACTGTAGTGAAGCTACATTTATTGCAAGCGAGTAGCTTAGCATACTTTACATTTTCTAACACTGCACATGTGTATGATGTAGCTCTTTGCAGCTCTTTGTGGCTCTTTTTGTGGTGATGTTGTTTTTTGCGAGAAAGGTTGAAATATCTGCACACTGTTCTGTCTAAAATATTTTCTATTTCAGTAGATTGCCCCTATAAGTCAAGCCCCCAATTTTCAGCCTTAAATTAAGGAAAAATCCTCAACTTTTAAGTAAATATGGTGAATGCTTACATTTTTTTAAAAATGCAACATGTTCTCAAATATTTCTCAGAGTTGCTTTTTTATATTTTTATTTTTGCTTGTTTGGAAAAGCAAACTTGCTTTTATTTAGTAAATTAGTTAACGTAATCAAAATGAATACTTTTTAGTGGGTTGAAGGTAAAACTTCATAGCAACATCCCTATTAGCACAATAATGAATTAAGTAATTAAGTCTGTTTTAATACAGCCACAAAAAAAGTTTATTGTCAGTATTTCTTACATTTGTCGATCCTTTCAGTGTTTCTCTGTTAAATCAATGCATTTTGAGTTTGTGCCAGAAAGGTTCTTTTTGTTTGCGTCTGTTATATTGGCTTTTAATAAAAGCAAGAAATGTGCCTTTCTCCTTTTAAAGGAGAAAAATTTGAAAGCATGAGAACTTAGCAGACTGG
This sequence comes from Paedocypris micromegethes, assembly GCA_028031935.1. Classification (NCBI taxonomy): domain Eukaryota; kingdom Metazoa; phylum Chordata; class Actinopteri; order Cypriniformes; genus Paedocypris; species Paedocypris micromegethes. The sequence goes on from CM051500.1 coordinate 17,215,572, forward strand.
GCTGGTTTCTGGTTTGGATTTGATTTCTTTTTTTTGGAGACAATGCGGTCTTGTTAGCTTCCTCAGAACGGGCACAAAAGGCACTGGGCAGAATACGAATGCGACAAGATGATTGCGAAACAGCTGGGGTGAAATCCAGCATCTCAAGGTCAGAGGCCATGGTCCTCAACGGGAAAAGGTGGTTTGGAGCTCTTCACAGATTGTAGGAGAGACTCTTCTTTAAGCGGTGCAATTATCAAGTACCATGCTGTATTAATAACTAAAGTAAAGATTTTTGACTTGAAGGTATCAAACGTTCAATTCAAATGTTACTAATTCAATAATAATCTTTTACACTGCCATATACTTCCACATTCTTATTATCTGTGTTATGTTCAATGTGGCAGTCTGGAAAGGATTCCTCTAAAAAGTTACTGATTTCTCCAGAAAGCTTTCAAAACCTTCTTGCGATAATAATACAGTGATACTCTAAATGTAAAAACGGGGCATTTTTGATACAACATGCACCCCTGCTGTGATCAATTCACCATGTAACAACAAATCCGTTTACTTTATTGCCTTCACTGGCATTGTGTAGATAAAGATGCTTCTCAATAATCTGTTTCACCATTCACAGAGAGAAGGCTAAATGCCAGTTGTGCCCTAAAGGTCTATCCTGTGTCTAACACAGTCTGGGCGACAGAATAAATCATGCCCATAATTACCACATCAGCACACAGCAAATTAGCAGCTGTCATTTGTTAACTGTACCACCAACACTGAAACCCCACTCATGCCAACGCTTTGCTTTTCTGAAACGAGGTGTTAAGAAATTGCTCTAAAGGCTAAATCGAAGCCAAGCAGATTAAAAGAATATCTTGCTCACTATTTGCTAACAGGACTGTGAACTATTGGTGGGAGAAAAAAAATGAAAATTGTATGTGCATGCACAACAATAAAGCAAGTGCATTTATTTTACCCAAACAAACCATTTAGGACATGTTCCGGAAGCGTGAGATGGATTAGAAGTGTAGTGCGGTGCCAGCTGCACTATTAAGATCTGAGCGAGCGCGATGACTGATGGTTGACATCGGCGTTACATCTTTAATCAATCAGCAAAAATAGCCAAATTAAGTGTTTTCGCTCTCAGTGTGCATGGATGAGACTAGAGGCAAACAGGAATAGACCCAGCCACAGATGCGCAGATTAAGGCTTTAATTACTGCTTTATTCCCCTTTAAAAACAGGATCTTAGTGGCACCGGGTGTGTGTTGGGTGAGCTGTAGAGAAATCTGCTTGGTAGCTGTACAGTCAACCCGATCTAGCCTACATATGTGAACACACTAGATGCTGGTAGTCACAATAAAAGAAAAAAAAAAAGGAAAATTCCCAGTCTTCCACTTCAAAGCATCACTATGTTTCCTTGGGCATAATCAGTGGGTGTTCGGATGAAGTGTGTTCTGAGACCAGCAGCTATTCTCAATCGTATTGACTCCAGAAGAGCAAGAATCTGTCAAATTAAATACATCATTTGAGGTGCATCAGGCTAAAGTCTATAGGCAGACCACAGGCTATCGGCATCCTGAAGTGTATGTGTGTGCGTGTGTGTGTGTGTGTGTGTGCGGCAATGGCCTACCAGAAGAGTTCAGAATAATGAAGTGATCCCCCTCTAATACTTTCCTGTTGCTTCACACCATCGTGTTATTGTCCGGAAATGTGCATAAAAGCTCATGAGAATTCTCCGGAAGCCCCATGCTGTATTACTTTGAGGAATGATACAATTCTCAGAGTTCAGTGGTAATTGTGAAGATAAGTTTAATGCTTCTATCCCAAGATACATGGTTCAGCCAAGAGATGAAAAGGCCTGGAAAATATTAATGAGGGAAGTGGGAGTGAGCAATGGCTCGACCTGCTTTAATGTCCTTATCTTTTTAGCGCAGGGGCCGCTCTTTGCAAACAGACCTTCTCAAGTATGCAAATATCTTTTCGATTGGACAGGCTGTGAATTGGGCTAATGCTAATTTCATCCCTCAACATACACTACTTAATATATATATTATTAGTGCGTCTGCTGGGAAGACGGCACAGGGCGCAGTTTTAATGGATGACATGGAGAATTGTTGGAGGTTTTTTTTTTCTGTTTTTGCATGAGTAACTCTTACCATGAGCATTTCAAAAGTTACGGTTTTTGCATGATCACTTTCAATCCATGTTTTTTTATTGTATTCCAAAGAAATGCCATTTGAATTGTGGCCGTTTATTGCGGTCTGCCTGTTCATTCTATATGTGGATACATCCATTTATGATTATCCATTCGCCCAACCATCAATCCATCCAAGATCTGTCTGTCTGTCTGTTCATCTATCCATCCATGATACATTTTGCTGTCTGACTGTATTCGTACATCTATTCATCCAATTATCCATTTATGATCTATCTGTCTGTCTGTCTGTCTGTCTATGTGTCCGTCAGTCCGTCTGTTCATTCATCCATCCAGGATATATTTCGCTGTCTGTATGATTGTCTATTCATACATTTATTCATCCATCCATCCCTCTATGAGTTTGTTTGTGTGTGTGTCTCTCGCTCCCCTTTATCAATCACACTTTCATTCATATAGTCATAAAGATACTTGGTTTGTCATGAGAGAAGTCAAGGACAACTAACAGCCTCGAAACAACCATCTATCGCCTGTTAAAAGGAAAAGCAAAAACTGCATTTGTCTCTACAACCCTGGATCTGTTTGTCTTTGGCTGTAGTAATAGTGCATAGGATTGATATGTCCAGATATGAGAGGACGCCATCGATTTGGGTAGTGTTTTATGAAGGTTCGCGGGAAAAAGCATCACTTCTGTGGAGATAACTTTAAGATCAGCAGATTCTTTGTATTACGCCTCCAATCATTCACATGAAAAGAGTGCAGGGACTTCACACAAAGAGTATCAGATTCATCATCTTTCTCTTCCCTTGAAAAGGCACATTTGTCTGATTTCGAGCGAAATGGAACGACAAACTACAGAAAGCTCTTTATGTTCTTCTCCAGACAGAAACGTATAGAACACAAGATCAAACTCGACTGCTACTGCTGAAGCACCTATTAATACAAGCAAACATGTATATACTGTACATTATATAAAACCGCATTGCAGTATTATTATAGCATTCCCTCAGTTACATTTTGGCACAAGATTAATACGGCAATACAAACAGACATAACTTTGTTACTTAACCATGGATTTAGCCTTCTTTCTAAGGAGTTATTACGAGCAGTAAAGGGTTAAAGTATGCTTGAATTCGAAGCAGATTTTATACAGTTTAATTAATCATCTTGTAAGGATTTGTATTGCATGATAAAGTATGTGAATTCTTTAAGATTTCTCAGATAATGGCAATAATTATCAGTTCTCCATGACTGATCTACAGCCAGGATTCAGCAAAGCTGATTCCAAACAATGTGATGAGCGTGGAGGTGTTGGTTGGGACAACCTTGTGAAAAACTCACACCAGCTTTGAGTTTGCTGGTCCGGCGACTTGTCAGATGTGTGAACCATGTCTTGCACAAAGAAGTTGAATTTCGATCAAGAATTCCCTATCTTGGAGCTGGAAAGGGTTGCAAAAGTATGTCTAAAATCCTTGAAGTTCAAGTGTCCACGGTAAAATAGATTTACTAAAATGATGACATTTTTGCCTCTCACTTTCTGTGTTTGGTCGAGCAAACATGACTGCAGGATCCTGAGTGATGTGAAGAAGAGTCTCTGCTATGGAGTTAACAAAAACTCCAATCAGATTTTTGACATAACACACTGTTACGTATGTCTTAATAACTCACAATTTTGAGAAAAAAATATGGTTAAGCATTTTGCTAACAGATCTAAAAAAAGTGAAATAGCTAAGCAAGGTGTTACAGCTCAAATAAAATATTAAAAACAGTGCTCAACTTTTGAAGGCTGTAAAAGACCCCGGTATTAGTATTAGCACATAGAACTAAGTTTGCAAGCTGTGATATTTGCCAACGGGAGCCCACACTTGCAGACGGCATTTTTTATGTTTTCTGTTTTTTTGAAAATGTACATTTTTTTTTCATTGTGCCCTTCTCTCTATTTACCCCACGTAATATAATTCTATATACCACGAGTAATTTTTCAGTGTCCTCATGCGCTGTCTGTTGTCCAAATGATCTTCTTTGTTACATGATCTTCTTATGATTTTCTGCGTTATAAAACAACAGGCCAGAATGTGTTTTGTAATGCTATTTGTAAACCCATCCTAAGCTTCACCAGCTTGCGTGTCTGTGTTAGCGGAGTGCTGCAAACCGTGTCCTTTAATATGTTTTGGCCTTTTTTGAAATTTGATAAAGTAATACAAAATTACAGCATTTATCCTGTCAGTTAGAAAAATAGAAACATGGCTTCCATCTGGCTTTTTCTAGAGGCTGGAAATTGTACTTAACAAGGACTCTTTTTTTTTTCTTATTTAAACACGCTTTCGTCCGGTGTGAGACCCACTGATCTGATCAGTGGGCATCTATCAGTGAATCACCTGGAGCTGCCATTAGGGGAGAAGGTTTCTTACGGAAGCCATTAAGACCTAGCGTAAAAACAAAGGAGGCGGAAAGCGTGTTCTCAGTGCTCTGCAGGGATGCAGTATGGTTACACAGGGCCAATCTGAGTTTCAGACAGGTTGAGTAATGAAGCAGAATCTTCTATGCATCTGCACCACATGCCCTGGAATATTTCTTTTTAAACATGTGCAAAAGTGCATTGCAAATTGTGCATGTCTGTCTGTGACGGATGGAGGCAGAAGGTGCGGACATGTGCCTTCCATGCTTTTCATCATTTGTCTCCCCTCTAGACTTTCCTGGGTATCTCTTTAGAATGCTGTTTCACTCGGATGTGTGTAAGTGTGTGAATTTAGAAATTGCTCTTTCTCTATCTTCAAAGACCTACAGATAAACCAGTTTGTCCGTGGAGATTTTAGATGTTTTTCTGAAAAATTCTGAAGCTGAACATGCAACAAATGCAAGTACGTATACATCCACTATACTATATATAGACATCAAGACAATTTTGTTGTTTATGCAACAACAGCTTCTTTACTCTTGGAGACGATCTCAGTTCGATTTCCACAGTCACAAGAATAAGAACAAGAAATTGTCAAATGACAATCAACTGTTTAAAGGCAAAATGGCGATGTTCCTAAGCACTGCATCAGATTTCTGTCCAATCTCATTGGCCCTAAGATTGTAATTCAACACCCTTGTGTCTGGCCTGTCTCCTCTATCCCCATCATGTCTCAGACTGCAGAAGAGCTTTCAACCTTTAGAGAGTTTGTTACAATAGAACATACAGACATCAAAGTACTTGTCAGTTTAACATATCAATTGTACCAGTTGCTTTGCTTTCATTTTTGATTGTACAGTAGAGCACTTCTCACAATGTACATTCACAAAGCAGCTTCACGTTGAGCACAACGATTCAAGTTACGTAAATATTAACAGGTTTTTTTTCTTTATGGTTGAAATGATAAGACAACCTCGTACTGGAAATAATTCATTAGGCTCGTTAAAAATACAGTGAATGTGGTATATAAGTAGTGCATTTCCCAAGAGTTTATGTTTAACGCGTGCATCACATGTTGTTCATTGTTAATAAAAAAAATCTGTGGATGTTATAGATCACGAGTCTCACAGTGTTATAGAATGGCAGTGATGGCATATTACAAAGGACTATGAACCTGTGTGTGTGTGTGTGTGTGTGTGTGTGTAGATGTGTGTGTGTGTGTGATGGATAATAAATTGTTTCTGATTTCTGGTAATACGTCCTGACAGGAGCAAGATCAGGGGAAACACAATTGGCCCTAAAACAGTTTCCTGTGGCACTCCATGTTACAGGTGGCAGATCTGGCTGATGGTTTTGAAGGCTGACAAAATGAAAACATTAATTTAGGTTGGAACCGAACCTTAGAAGCGCCTGCCCTTGAATGACAATATAATTTGGTTGTCTGTCATTTAGTTTGTCATCGGGTCTCTTGTGTCACACATGCAGCACAGAGAAACAATAAGATTAACATGGAGTTATATCCTTTGTCATATAGAAACAAAGTCTACAGTATATGTGATTTTTGTGTTGGGCGGTGTTGGTCATGGTCAAAAAGCAATGTGAGATAGTTATTCGAGAGAAAAAGTAGTTGTGTTACTTTTATAAGAAAGATATTACCAGTAAAATAATCATTGTGTTACTTTAACATACAGTCTATTCTGGTTAATTGGGACACATTGAGGCCATATATATGGGATATATAGGATTTTTTTCCTCTCCATTTCACTCAAAAAGATTTATCATTGTATCAAAGCCCATGCTTGTTTACTTTTTCGTTAATAATCCCTGCTTTGTTGCTCTGCCGCAATGTTTACTTATACAAGACACACTTTAAAATGAGCCATATGTCTGTCCCACACTACAGCTCAGCGGTTTATGGTAACTAACAGAGTTTGTTAACAAAACCAGTTTTTTTCTCGAATTTTCGACGCTCAAAAACTTGGGGGCTGCTTATAGTTAATATAGTTAATATATAAATATAAATATAAGCCATTTTTCTGTATTTCAAGTCAGGAACAATCACATCTAAAATGGAAACATCTGTTTGCGTATGTATAACGTTAATCAATGGTCCATAGGCGGTACAGTATAGGTTTTTATTGGCTCAATAACAGAAATAATGATTAGCCACACCGTGCCACTTAACAGAGACAAAATAACACAGGACAAAGTAAGATTAAACTAAATACAGTACAATATTTTATATTACAACAAACAGAGACTACAAACCATGACCACCGATATTAGCACAACCGGCAACAAACGAGTCCAATGAGTCATCGCAGAAAGAGTTGAAACAGTTGAAAATTAAGAACATGGGCAAGGAGTAAAAAAAAAAAATCAATGGAAAAGAGGAAGGGAATATATATATATATATATATA
>CM051500.1:17226578-17300599 GCA_028031935.1 Paedocypris micromegethes
TTTTTTTTTCACAAAAAAGATGTGGAAGTTGAAGCATAGCTGCTGTTTCTTCAGTCCAGCGGAATAATTGACCTCAAGCAGACTCACCCATCACAGATGTTTTGGGAAGCGTGAATCTGAGAACTTATTAATAATATAATAACTTAAATTGTTTGGTTTTTTTTTATTTCCTGACAGTTGATCCTTATGTCGTATTTTTAGCGGCACTGTGTGCATTTTCATTGCTATAAACGCAATTACATGTCTGGCAGATTTATACAAACAATTTTGGACAAGCAAATCTAATTGTAACATATTAATCCATCAAACAAGCTGTGAAAGTCAGCGTGTGGAAATGAGAGATGAAGATGACAGAAAAATCATCAGTGATCAATGAGGAAGCTTGTGAGGATCTCTGACTCTCCATCTCTGCTTCTCTTCAGTAAATCGATTTTTCTCACTGTGTGCGGATGTGTGTGTGCGCGCGTGCGCGCGAGGGCATTGGTGTTGGTGGGAGTTTCAGAGTTTTCCCCAGTCGAGATACCTGCTAATGTGGATGTGGATGGGATGAAAGGTGTAAGCAGCATCTTGTTGAAAAGTTCTCACCCACTGGAGGTAAATGTGGGATAGTGATGTCACACACACCTTCCTGTTTCTGTCAAACCACAACTCTCATGACACAACTGTTGGTGGTTCAATAAAAGAAAAATTATTCCATTTTGAAAAATTAACATTTAACATTGTGAATTGAATTAAATAAAATGATATATCTCATAGACAGTTTGATTAGATTGTCAAACCAAAAGAGTGTTTAAAATTGTAAAATATTATTTTTGTAGTGTATGCGACCCCTGATAAGGGAGAAGCCGAAGTAGTAGTAGTAGTAGTAGTAGTAGTAGTAGTAGTACATGCTAAAATGAGAATGCCTTGTATTTCTTGTTCTTCAGTTGATATGCTATTTATTTTGTTTCTGACTCCCGTAGCGCCATCCATCTATCCATCCATCCATTCATTGGAGGGCAGCAGCCGGAGCAGAGGTGGGCATTCTTATTGGTAGCACATGTCCTCACCTCCTGTCCATTGTGTCCATCCCCCAGTTTGTAGTTGGACTTGGAATTTCAGTGCCTCACTTGTAAACTTTTTTTTTTTTTGGAAACTGAAAACGGTGACATTTTCATTTATATTGTACATTTCTATAGAAAATGGTATGAAAACCTTAGAGACATTTTGGCATTATTCCAAAACGTCACCAGGTTGACAATCTGTGGCCGAATGAATCTTAAAACAATTTTCATTTTGTATTTCTACAGAGTTTCAGAGTAGTTAGAGTTTATTATTTTATGTTTGCTGTATCAATTTGTAATGGGGTCTGTTCTTGTTTTTTCTCTTCTTACTGAGTAAGACTAAGATTTTGAGACAAATCTGAACATTCCCACTTGTGGACTGTAAGATCTTAAGGAATATTTGAGCGTCTGCTCGTAGAAAGCTGTACAGGAATTTGGAAAAAGCACAAGAAAGAACTACATTCAGAGTGAGTGTGATGGGAATGGAGCTGTCGTCTTTATAGAGCGGAATGGCAGGCAGACTGGATCACTCACCTTCATCAACCTTGTCTCTGTTCTCTTAACTGCCTGTTACCTGTAGTGAGAGACTCCAAGCTGGATGTCTCTCTGTCATCCATTACTCAAGGCACAGGGAGCCAGCTTTAGAAATAATAGACAAACTAAATAATAAATAACATTCAAGAAATGGCGATGCACATGAAGGACTCTCGTTGATGGACTGCATTGTATCTGTCGTATGGGGGAAGCTAGTCCTAAAGCAAAAAGTGGGACAGTTCATCTCTTCCCCTCTTTACTGTGTCATTCACTTCATAAGCGGTAGAGGCGGGTTATGTAGTCTAGAGAAAGAATGCACAGAGTGGAGAAGGATGACGCGGACAGTTCCCATGTGTGCCAATCCAAAAGTAGTCTGAGGGATTTTGTCTGCAAATGGTCTTTTAGCTTTAGAAATCACTTGTGCTGTTTTTTTCCTCGAAAGACTGGGAGGTTCTGTGAAGAGCATCATTATGGACACCAGAAAAGTTGTCAGAAACTGCTAGAACAGAATGCAAAAGTGTTGAAAAAGGTAAAAAACACACACACACACACACGCACGCACGCACGGACACACACACACACACACACACACACACACACACACACATTTTTATTCAACAGAAGCTTATTCATTGGTTAGAGCTCGGAGTTTGCCAGTTTAAAGTTTAATATGTTTGTTATGTTCTTTAGCATCGGAGATCTATAGCATGTTCCATGTATGATAGCTTGTCCATGTTGCTTATTTGTTTTTAGTGATTCTAAAATTAAAATAAAAAAAATTAAATTCAACCCATTTTTTAACCGTCTTTCTTTTTCTGGGTCACAGAAAGCAGGAGTCAGCCAGCAATTCTGGGTCTGAAGAGGGGAGGGAACACATACGTACAGGAATGGAATAGAATAGAATAGAATAGAATAGAATAGAATAGAATAGAATAGAATGGCTTTTTTGTCATTGTATCACAGGGTTACAATGAAATTAGTATTGCTACTCCAATACTAAATGTGAAAAATGTGATAAAATATACACACTCAATTACCAATATTAATAACTACAATATAATAATTAAAAAAATGGTCCACAATAAAGAAGGCAAGAAACGGTTTAAATATAACACAAGATACAAGAACACAGCAAAGAATGCAATAATAAACACATCCTTGTTTGTTGGCCAACCAATCAAAGAGCAGGACACAGAATACAAATACATTTCTGATTTTCATTAGCATAAAATACAATTATGTCTATACTTTGCAATTAATTTTATGAGTTGTGATTATATGAAATCCTATTGCATTATTTGAAATGTTCAGTATGTTGTCCCTGGGTTTCCTAGAAACTATTATTTGACAGACGGAACTCTCCTCCAGGGACCGTCCTCTGATGCCCTTGTTCTCAAGAAACTGGACACAGAAAATGGCAAATGAGAGTTTGGTGGTGAGTTTTCTATAAATAATTTAAAGTGGTGTACTGTCATCAGGGGAGATTAGGGTTCAATTCCAGCTTCCAGAGTCAAAACCCATGTTTGGATTGGAGACATGTACACACAGAGATACACATAACCAGACTCCGTCAGAGAGAGACTGTTGGAACAGTTGAAAGAGAAATGTTAACTCCCTATGGAGCAGTGCTAGTTTGGATCAGAAGAGAAGCGCTCTCTTACACACACTACCATTGGTGGATTCGGATGCAAACTGTGTCTTCCATCTTCAAATCAATAGTAGAGGAACAACCGCTGTGAAGTCAAACACCCAATGAAAACCTAGGAGACAGTTTGAAATGATTCCGAATCCTCTCTCAAGCATTTCGAATGAGACATACATGACAGTTCTGGATCAGCCATCATTAATACGCATGTGCTTCCACTTCCGTCTCGAAATTGTGGAAATTGCCTCCTCCTTACTGAAGAAGTGATTTCGTTTTATCAGTTTCACTATGAAAAGACTATAATAGTTATATTTCACACTTCAAAAAGGAAATGTTCACGCTTTACTTTTTTTCATAAAGGAATTTGTCACGGTTGTCCTTCAAAATTCTCTATTTTAAATGCATATGAAATGGTCTGAAGTCGCTCACATCTTCCGATGCCTGTTGAGAAGGCCAAAGACAACAAAACATGATATATTCTGAAGAAATCACCATTTAAAAACATTAAACATACAGAAATTATACTGGCATTCCTAATCCATGACTGTCACATGAATGAAGCGAGTGAGTTAGTGTGCCAGCATATGAATAAACTAAATAATTGTCATGCATGATGTGAGAATGATATGAGCGTAGGAATGTGATATTTATTAGCAAAAGCTCAGATTTGAAAGCCCAGATGAAAATTTTTGGAAGCTCATTTATATTTGAACGTCTTCTGAAAGCTGCTCGGTTTCAAAATGTGCTCTTGTCTACCTTCGCCAAAACATGGCAGCAAAAAAACAAGATGGAGAAAACTAGTACTCCAAATGTCTGGCTGTCATAAGTTGCATAAAACAACATGCCCAGACTCGATCTCTTTACCCATGTTCTGGCCTTTGAAAGCTCCGAGTTGACCTCTGGGAACAGGATAATGACATTCTCATGTAGAGCTGCTTTCCTTTTATTTTCAGCACAATTATTGACACGGTTCAGATGGAAGCGCTGACAACAGACAAATGAATTTTATAAATGGCTTCCCATCATGCTTTTTCCCCCTACCCTATAATTTATACAATTACAATTGAAAGATAATTCATTTTTTTCTGGAACAAATCATGTTTAGCACACAAATACAAATTTAATATATAGTTACGTATATAGTCAAAGTTACATTGGTCGTGGTTGTTTAAAAAAGGAAAAAAAAATAATAATAATAGCTGAGTGAGTTTGTCCAACTCCATTTCTCAGAATCCCTTCCCAGAATCCATTGTGTTTGTCACATGTTTCTTTGGTTCAGCTGTCCTTGTGATTAGTTATTGTATTGTGTATACTATTCCCTCTTGTTACTCCCTCATTTGTCAATCATTATATGTATTATGGTATCAAGTGTGCAGCTGTCACGACTCTTCCTTGTCAAGGATGACTGGTATTCTGACAGTTCCCAAAATAAATTTCAGTTTTACTTTATTGTTATGAGATGTATTATTGCATTTTGTTTCACTGCTTTTAATAAATTGACTGTTATGCCCGGCATATGTTTAATAGCTTCATAATTTTATTATTCCTACTATTCAATTTAGTCATGTGTTTGTCCTTATTAAAAACACATTGCTGTGATCTGTGTGCAATAAGTTTTATCCATTTTATCCATATTTTTTTCTATACTCTCTTCTCTCTCTAATTGGTCTTGATTGCTACACAACACAACATGTGTGCATGTTATATTAACTTTTCTACACAGTAAAGGAATAGTTTCTAAGTTCTGAAACTTTTGGACCCTTTGAGAAAGATTTGAAGACTTTTCCAAAATGTATTCAATTTACAGTAACATTTCATATGCAATTAGTTTGTTATTTTCGACCATATTCTGAAATAATTTTTTCTCCATATCAAGATGGAGAGAAAAGAAAGAGGTAATGGGGGGCCAACTTCTATTTTTTGGAGTTTTTATGGAAAAACATGGTCAAGAAACAAAAAAAGTTTAAATAAAACAGGAAGATTGGAGCTGACAAGTTAAAGCTTTTATTAAAGGCAAGACTTTCTAGGTCAATGAAATGTGTTTAATTCTTGGAAAATACGTGCATGGCATTGTTTACAGAAAAATGAAAATAATGTGCCTAATTGAGTAATGATTAGAGTTACAGATAAAGAAAAAAACACCAACCTTTTTGCACTGGCATCTTGATTGAAGCAAACTTGGGTCTTGAGGGAATTCAGTGTGTGGTAATATGCTGATACAGATCCGCTTATGCTTGATCGTGTTGTCTGTCTCAGCAGGAGTGAAAGAACATTGAGTTATCACCTCTGTGATCATGTGAAGTCTGGTGCTTTGGACTGGCTGTCCTTGAAGTCTGAAGACTGCTCTGAGGTAAGAACGTGCAGATACCACAATGAAAATGTGAGTTCTGCTTATTTCATTTATTAAGGGTTCGAGTCCAAAAGCCCTATTGAAATATAGCTATTTCCTGTACATTTTTCTTCCAGACAGGAAGTGAGTTTTCAGACAAAAATGGATTTATTTCTCTGCAACCCCTAAACTGTTTGGGGTACAGCATGTTCTCATATTATTAAATTTGGAGTTCCATTAATTGACTTTTTCGCGAATACAACTACTCTTTATAAACTCTTTTCTAAATCAAGCTAAACTTTTAATGTTGCTCTGCTCCAACATACTCAAAAGGGAAACAAAAAAATGTTTGTACAATGATGTTTTCTGTTTGAGAACACCTCTCACCCGATGCACAGCACAGTCTCGTCCCTAAGCAGCTCCTTCAGCGACAGACTGATACACCCTAAATGTCTGAAGGAGCGTTACAGAAAACCTTTTCTCCCGTCAGCTGTCAGAAATTGTAATAAATTTTTTTTATTTTGTTTAATTTAAATCATACATCAACATCTTTATTTATTGTTTTACCATCGGGACTGCTGCAAAATGTAAATTTCGTAAAACAAAATGTAAACAAAAACTCTTTGTTGAGACAAATAAATATTTTCTTCTACTTCTTCTACTCTTTAGCTTAAATTAGTGTATATTTTCAGTGTGCAATATAAGACAATAGACGAGTTATTAAATAAGAACAGTATAGTATATTTCTTTTTGGTTCTCTCATTAGCTGTTCACAATATATTCATGCTTACATTGGGATTGTAACACTACAGCATAAGCATCTTTTTTTGGAGGCAATCACATATTAAATGCACAATTTTATGTGGTTTGAACCACAATAAATTATTAATCATTATTAATATTTGTTTATTGTTTTAGTAAAGTCCTTAATGCTCATTAGCAATAGTAAGATCTCTCTCTCTCTCTCTCTCTCTCTCTCTCTCTCTCTCTCTCTCTCTGTACACACAGAGATCTTCTTTTGCAAAAACTTTTCCTTCAGGATATTTTCTTTTCTTGTGACATTTTTAAATCTGAGAGCTGTAGACGAAGTGGAAACCCATTTGTTTTGTTGCTCATTCTTTTCAAATTTAATCTCATATAGCAAACAAGTGTCAGCCAATGGTTATTAAGCAAATCCATTCTGAAGGGTCTTTCTACTGCGCCATCATTCATCCATTGCAGGCCCACGGGGATTTCTCTGGTAATCAGGGCCCTGACCCCTGCAGGCCAGTCTTCTGCAAACTCCCTGATGAAAAGACTCGACTCATTTACTGCATGTCGATTTCTGCCACAATTCTGCATGGGGAAGTGCGCTTAGTTTTGTGGAAGTCAGGGCTTATTATACACAAATATATACACTGTTTAACTAACATGCTGAGATAGCTCCCCGCGACCCTGTAAAGGACGAAGCAGTTTTGAAGTTATGTGTTAAAGTTATTTCAAAAGTGCTTTTCAACAAAGAAAAAAATATGTAACCCTGCTTTTTAAGACATCTTTAGACAAATACAGCAAAAATAGCTGTATTGATAGCAGCTAATTAAACCCAAATCAATTAAATTGTATTTTACTAGAATAAAATCCAAAAATAGTTTTGTCTCATGGTCTGACACTTTTGCACAGAAATTGTTACTGTGAAAAAACGTTATTTTTGTTTCAGCGCCTTAGTTTTAACTGTGTCAATGAGTCTTGTCGCTGGTCATGTGACCACACTTTGCCACCCAGTCCGTCTGACTGACTGTAGGACTGTAGGATGCTTACACAATTTAATCAATCACGGCCTTGTTCATCATATCACACACACTGATATGGCAATTACAATTGAGATTAATCATGCAGCTTTCAATGACACATCAGGTTTGACTGCAAACTACAAATCCTTAATTATTAATTTTCACAATTGGTCTGACTTTTTGTCTTTTTGACTTTTTGTCAGTTTCTATCAAAAAATGTCACAACAATGGATGAATGACCTTTTTAAAGCTCTGTCGACTCACCCTAATCCTTCATCTTCAAAGTGTGATCTTCCATCTGTGACCCCTTCACATTCATTCTCAGCCTAATCACCTCCACCATAACACAGACCCTCACTCATGTGGACAGCTGAGTGCAGCGTAATCTCTGGTCGCCCCTCGATGTATGGATATTCCTAATGATCTCTGTCGGGCTAAACGTGTATGGATTTGTGATCTCTCGTCATTGATTGTTGCTCTGGGGTTGTTTTTTTTTTTTTCAGAATTCCTCATTCTTAAGAAATGACCAATCCAGTATTGTATATGATAATCCACATCAGTATTGCCAACAGGCAACATGCCAACAGGCCGTGATCAGTGCTGGGTTGTCTGGGGAGTCGCAATTTCTACCATCAGCCGCATAACACAACCAAGAAACGGAGTTATGCAATAACAAACCGATTACATTGTGGCTCAATAATATTATCATAATAATATATCTATTATTTATATTATTAATACATAATATAAATAATATATGTTATTATCATAACAACTATAACACAGTATAGCACACAATAGCACAGTTTCTTGGATACATTTATTCAGAGTTTTATTTTTTACATGCTACAATTTTCTTAGTGCTAAAGAGCATAATTTGGAACTAGGAAAAAAAAAAGTCCTATTATTTTGCACTCGCGACACAGCATTGTACATTAAGAAAAGTGCAGACAAAGAGCAGCAACTGTTTGTGTCTGTAATGGGCGGAGTCAGAAGGAACTGAATAGCACAGTTATTGTTATCTTCATTTGAGAATGTTACACAAGTCGTACTGTTGCTCTAATCACACTAATTTTACTGTGTTATTGTTTTTAATTGGTGATGTGCTTGCTCCATTAGTGTGGTGATGTTTTAGAAAAATAAATGTGTACAATATTGTATACTGATGTTTACAAGTGTTATATAATCAGTTTGTTCTTTACTAGATTTACAATGTGGAAAATATCTGCCTAAACAAACACCAGAACCTCTGTAGTTTCAGTTGGAAAAACAAAATCAATGTTTTTCCTGTGCTTTTATTATACTTTTTGTTCACGTCGTGTCATTGTTTTCACCGCTGGATATGTACTTGTTAATTACCAGTTGACAGACTGTCTACTTAACACATTTGTTATCTAATTTGTTCTATTATGTATATCCTGTAATTGTTTACACTTGAATTGTTATTGTATTAATGATTTTATTGCTGAGTTTTTGTGTTATAAAGTTATAAAACGCTTTATAAAAACATCATCCTGCAAATATGCAGGTCTTTCTTTGCACATTACTTAAGTGTTTTAATTAGTCTAATGTTATTGTTAAAATTTGTAACGAGTAAGTGAATATTCATTATTCAACATTTTGGTCTGAGAAATTATAATTTTTAAACATTTTATATATTTTAAACAAAACATTGTATATATTTTTTGATACTCTATTGTTGATATGCATTGCTCAGAAAAATTACGAATGGTCCAACAGTACACACTTGGTACCAAGGTGATGAACTTTCTATCAAGAGAAGAGTATAGATGTGATAAAGATAAAAAAAATACGTAACTGCGTCATGGACGAGGGGAAATATTATGAGTGATTGCAATTCACTGACTTTTATAAAGAAAATATTTTGGCAAGCTAACAAAATCTGACATTTGCTGTCCAGAGGCACGCACGAGTGCAGACCTTTCCTGTCAGATTTTTGAATATTCTGCTTTCTGCTTGGATGCCGTGCAGAAGTCTTTGTGTGTGCATTTTTTCCAGTACTTTAAAAGCGGAAGGCCTTGGCTTTTACAGGCACTCAGGAGTGCCTGGCAGATAAAGTACTTGCACTTCAACTCCAAGAAACGGACTGTGTGGGCGAACTGCTTTGGGGTTTAAAACAGAGAGCAGCAAGACAGGACATTGGGGTAGGTAAATGGATGAAGTGTGAATGTGTGACACACACTGCGCAAGAAGCAGCTGTGCACGTGCACGTGTGCGTGAGCAGCCTTTAGTGGGTGTGGTCACAACGTTGAGCTGATTGGAACTGGCTGATGCATTAAAGAGGCAGGTAGAGGAACACGCTGCTGTTAGTCATTAATGAGAAGCATTAGCTTAGCTACATGCTGGCTGCGGAGCATTTGCTTGTTGTTCACTTAAGGGAATATAGCGTGTTAGAGCAAGGATGAATAAATACATTTAATAAGTGTCTGACTTAGTGGAATATGGTTGGTCTACTATCAAACAGTACTCAAAGAAGGAGTCAAAGATGTGCAAGACTTTAACTGGGAACTGAAAAAGACCTGTTGGAGACACAAGGTCAAGGCCCAGATGGAACCCTTCAATGTGGAACAGCCTGTGGGTTTTTTTTCCCGGTTTCCTCACACAAAAACATGCAAAAAAGCATTCAGGTGAATTGAAGTCTGGAAATGTGTCCACACGTTTGACTATTTGCGTAACTGCTGCTGTTTTTGTGTCGTTCTCTTTGATTGGTTGGCCATCGATTCAGGGTGTGTACCTGCCATTAGACTTAATGAGTATAAAGAAAAAAGAATAATTGAGATTGGCTCAATCTCCCCATGGCTCAGAAATGGTGAAGAGGTGAAATTAGGAGCCAGAAAATGGATGGATTATATTAACATATATTACATTATTGTATTATACAGTACATTTATTTTAATTTTCATAGACTTCGTTTTTTATCATTCTTTTCTGATTTACTTTCCCAAGGCTCTATTTGCTAAACCACATTTGATGAAAATAAATCCTGTAAATGGCAATGGCCTTTCCTATTTGTCAAAGAATTAAAAGGAAAATAATAATACCAATACTACTACTACGAATAATAATAATATAATAATACTAATACTAATACTACTACTACTACTACTACTACTACTACTACTACACTACTACTAATAAATAATAATAATAATAATAATAATAAAATAATAATAATAATAAAACAGAACAATCGGGCTAAAACTTTGCTCATTTGAAACAACACACACACACACACACACACACACACACACACACACACACACACACACACACACACACACACACACGCACACACAACACACACACACACACACACACACACACAATCTAATTTTAACTTGGAGTACCTGCTTTATTCCATGGGGTCAGCTCACTGAAACTAACATTTTAAATGCATTACAAATAAACATAATACACAATAAATTGTTTTGATTTGTTTTATTATTAGTAGTATAAAGAAATACCAAGTAATCTGAAATGCCCTTTTGTTAAAATTCCTCCACTCGTCAGTAAAATCAAGTAATTGTTCAAATGAGGGAGTGGAGTAACAGCAGCCTGCTGCGTGAAAGGTGTCGGGTCAGAGAGGCAGAACATCACTAGTTATACACTCGGGGTTTCGCTGCAGGCTAAGAAAAATACAATTAAATGTGAGTTCAGTCCAGCAATTCAACAGCTCACTGACACAACCCACAGTTCAAAGTCAGTGCAGTTCATTTAGAGTCGACTAAGCAAGCATGACTGCCAACACACAGATCTGCCTAACTTTCCTAAAGTGTAACAGAATAGCTGTAATTCTCTTTGTGAAAAAAGAATCTTTTTTTTCTTATAGGGTCTGTACAGAGAAAGTAACACTGTTTACTGAAACAATTGTGCCACAAACACAAGGTATATGTGACATTATTTTTTTATTATTTTTTTTTATTTATTTGAACCAAAATTCTATTTTTCTTTCAGTTTTTGATTACTTCTTACAACAACGAACGGAACGTAACAACAAAGTTCCTTTTTTTCTTTACTTTTGAGAATTTAGAAATAAAGCATTAGAAGAAATAAGGAAAGAAGGAAAGAAAGACAGAAAGAAGGAAATAAGTTAAGAAAGAAGTAAAGAAAGAAAGAAGGAACAAAAAGAAAGAAAGAAAGAAAGAAAGAAAGAAAGAAAGAAAGAAAGAAAGAAAGAAAGAAAGAAAGAAAGAAAGAAAGAAAGAGGGAACGAATAAAGCATGACTGACATGAACGGGTGACTCCCAACAGTGATAGCAGACGCTGAGATGTGTCTCTGTGCTGCTCTGCGTCTACACAGCTAGGTGGCAATATAATTCCAAGACGATTGGCACATTAGTCACCAGATCATACACAAAAAAATTAAAGTGCATGTATACACAAATTAGGACCAGCAGGAAACAAACCAGTGTCTCTGTTCTTGCTTCTTTGTTTTAATGTGTAAAATAAAGTTGCGGGCAAACGTTATTAAATTCGATTTGTTGTGTAACAATTCCATTCAGATTTGGTAAAAAAAACCAACACATTCTCTCATTAGTTACCTCTCTATTCGTTCGTGACAGTCCTGAATGAGGGTCGTGGCAACTAGTTGCAGTCACAGCAATGCCAATTATACAGATTCATCGGTTATTTCCCGTGTATATTTTTTTTTCTTGCTCATTGCTTCTTGTTAAATTACGCTCTCCATTTCAGTAATTCTAATCTCTACGGCTGGGAATTTTTCTTATGTGAGAGCAGGTGCAGTGCATCTCTCTCTCTCTCTCTCTCTCTCTCTCTCTCTCTCTCTCCTCTCTCTCTCTCTCTCTCTCTCTCTCTCTCTCTCTCTCTCTCTCCTCTCTCTCTTCTTCTCTCTCTCTCTCTCTCTCTCTCTCAGAAGATGAGATTGTGGAAGGCTGTCTGGCTGCAGTGTCGTAAGCGGAGGAAGGCTGGAGCCACAGTAAAATCCCACAGGAGATTAGAGCGGGAACACACGCTAGTCCGGACTCTTTAGAAATGGCAGCTCAAAGAGAGAGGGACACACCGGCAAAACAAATGCCGTCATTATGAGGAACGGAGGAACGTTGTCTCGTCCGGACAGCAAAAAATGAGAAAACAACAAACAGCTTTTTTAAATCCTCTTTTTTTTCCTGTCCGTCTTCGACAAGCGCACTCCTCCCTTCTTACTTCCCTCCCTCCCTCCCTCCATCATCTCCGCGCTCCCTCTCTCTCTCTCATTTTCTCTCGCGCTCTCTCAGTAGAGGAATTTAGATGGGCTGCGCGTTTCGCCGGTGCTTCACACAATATATATGGTTATGCCGGCTCTCTTAAAAGAAGATTCTGGGAACGGATTTACACGTCTGAAGGATTTGACTGTCTTTCTCCACGCTGGACAACTGATACCTGCCACTGCCTCCCCCTCTGAGTCCGACTCTTCGTTCGGCTGGAGTGATGATTCTTCATCCCGGGTTCGTGCTGCTGGTCCTTGCTCCCACACGGATGCTATAAATCGGCAGGAGCGTCGGTCGTAGAAAGGAGACGTGTTTGTTTTGCGCTCAATGCCAAGTCCTGCTGCTCGGATCCACCAGCTTTCGGGATGTGTTCTGGAACAAGAGCGTGAGTCGAGACCTTGAAAAAGGAATTTATCTGAGCCTGAGATTAATGCTGTAACTTTTATTGAGCTCCTCTTCCGAATATTCCAATAACGGAGCTATAAAACCAGAGTAAATGTTTTGTCATCTGCAAAGATCGGATTTGACACTATGACGACAGTCTTGCTGCAACGACCGGTGCTCAACATGCAGATGATTTTACACCTCCCTTTTCCCCTGGTTTGTAGTGCTTATTAGGATTTGTGTTCATTATTACTGGATATTTATTTCCCAAAGTCACCAGAGTGTACCAGACAAACTGCCTTTTTTTTAATTTGTGGAATTCTACAGACACTGAATTTCTACCTCAAGATTCTTTAGGGTGTATGCGCATTAGTGCGAGTGTGTGCGTGTGTGCGTGTGTCTCAGTGTGTGGATGTGATGTGTCTGCCCTGTGTCTAACAATTTGGGTGTTTTGAATGGCGTAGTTTAGTTTTGATGTCTGACAGCATCGGCCGGCGTTTCGCCTTGCGCTACCCATGTTTGCCAAGCAACCGGCCTCGGGATTAACCCTTAACGTTGCACAGCCGAGATGAGTGACAGCTCTGGAACTGTAAGCAACTCTGGGGCAATGGTGCTGGAGGAGCCCGATGGACGGGGAGTGTCTGGTGGACGTGATCAAGGACAGGCCCCGGTGCGTGGTGGAGTGTTGAGGTGCGGAAGTTGTGCTTTGTGGCCACGGCAGCAAACCTGGCTCTGTGTGGTTCCCCTTCTCATCGGATTTATTGGCCTGGGGCTCAGTCTAATGCTGCTTAAATGGATTGTTGTAGGTTCGGTTAGGGATTATGTTCCTACTGACCTTGTGGATGCCAAGGGAATTGGCCAGGACCCCATTTTTCTGTCCAAACCTAGCACTTTTCCAAAGGGGTCTGACACCACTACCACAACAACCACGACTGAAGGAGTCACCTCAGTCAGTCCTACGGTCACCACAGTGGTTCGGAGCAGAACTCGTACAGGAATGCCACCAAACGTTCCCCCGAGAGGTGGCGGAGCCTCCGGCAGCCAAGTGACTCCCAAAAGCCCTACACGCTTTGTAACACGAACTCCCACCTTCACCACCACCATGGCTTCCACCACATCGACTGTACATGCGTCCACCTCCAGCCCCTCGCCCTCCAACCCTGCTGTTTTGAACGACTCTACTCAAATGTGGACCAGAGAGCAGTCCACCACCGAGAGACATACGACCACGCCTGGCCGGACACACGTCAGCCGCAAGACACGTAAGTGCAGCATTTGTTTTTTTTTATGTGCTCACTGTGCTTTTGGAGTTGCTGTTGAATTGTAATGACTAGAGAATATAGATGTTTATTCCTAGTTGTCCTATTGCGGTGATCTGTAGATTAAATATTGTTTTACTGACAACTTGCTGTCCGGCCACACACATCTGGCCTGCTTGTGGTCCAGTCTGTTGTGTCCACACCAACTATCACCTAGTTCACTTGACCACTCGATGGTTTTCAAATTGTGATGAAGAACAGTTATATAGTTTATTATGTGTTGTGTGTTATTATCATTATTTTTATTGTTGTTGTTGTTTTTGCTGTTTTATTTTTCACAAATTCAGGCCATGTTGAACATATTTACTTGAGCCTCCCAAGCTTTTGAGCATTAAGATGGATGGCATGGACTGTTGTCCAAGGACATGTTTTTTTTTCCATTTCCTGTGTTTATCATCGGGATTATCATCAGAAGGCTAAGGGTTCTAAATACCGGCCAAAGAAAGTGGGTGGCACTGTGGTGGTCCAGTGGCAGTGAGTCAGACCTGCCACCCCGGTGTCAGCGGTTCGAATCCAGGTCCAAATTCACAACTGAGTGAACTTGGACATGACACTGACTCCACATGCTCATTCACTTGTGTGTGGGTGTGTATGTGTACCTTCCGGGATGATTCAATGCAGAGCACAGTTTTTAAATGGTCCCTAGTGGCCACATTGACAAACTCTCTCACTAAAAAAATAATTACAACTAAGGATCTGTGTGCATTTACATGGATTCAAATAGGATCAGGCTTTGTAAAAGTCGTGCTTGTTCTAGTGCTCTGAATGTTGCAGTATTATTTGGAGAGCTATTTCATCATATTCAGTGGGTAATGTTGGATCACAGTGTCAGGCTGTGAGAGTTGTCATGCTCGCCACTCTGTGAGATTACTTCACTCTCGCTGCTTAATCCAGATTAATTTACCTTCATTCAGGAAAGCTGCTTCTCCTGCTGCTTCTGTAGTTCCTCATCTCAAATTTTATGCATTTATTAAACTCTTGTCTAGTTTTATATACATTGTGATACACATTTCTGTTTATATTTTCTCTCTATAAACAAAATTTAAACATTCTTTATAGTTGTAAGGTGTATATTATTTAATGTATATATTTGTTACTGTATAGCATTTTACAAATAGTGTCCAAAATTGCATTCTGTCCACAGCAATCCAAAAATGAAATCCTATATATATTTTTGCAATATATGTGTTTTACAACATTGTTGTATGGATTATATAATACAATCCCATGTTTAGAGTTTAAAGCATAGATTAATTCTATGTTAAACCTATCAGATGCTTGCTAACTTTGAACAAGCCCTATCATATCATATCATATAATTTTGGTCTAGTTCTTTAATTCATTTGTAATAGTCTCACATCAGAAATCTAAATCCTTTATTTCCCTGTCTAAAAGAGATCCATTAGTGACCCGAATGCTTTTGAGAACCAGCAGTTGTGGCTTATCTTTAAACTCATTATTGCTCACCTCTAGGAGGATTTATAACTGAAAACTACCAACAGATCTGCGTTACATTCTTAGTTAAATATTTTATTTTTAGATTTAGCTTCCAAGGCAAAATAGCGAAATTCTACGATTATTGGAAACCTTTTAGTAGTGTAAGAGGCGTCCTTTCACTTTCCTTAAACACAGAGAGACAAAGCCGCAAATTTTGCGATTTGAAGAATAATGTGATGAACTGGCGAATTCTCAAAACAGAGTAGCTATGATCCACATTTACAGTTCACGAGACATTAAATCGATGTTCTGTGTAACATAAAATATACTGCATATAAAAGTATATATATATATATATATATATAAATATATTGAATATTTGAAGACTTTTGGAAAATTTCAAAGTGATTTAAAAATAAAAAAAGAAAATTGAAAAATCATACAATATTAATGTAATATAAGAGCGTTTTGTGAACCTCTCGCTGATGCATTTCCTGCTTTATTCCGCTTGTCTTGTAATGGCCAATTTGTTGGTTTTTTTCCCCTTAGTTTCCTATGGCATAGAGCATGTTAATGGGTATTGCATTGTGCCATTTTTCATATAAGCATTTACAAGGTTCATCCATTGTTTGTACTAAAACTACGGATGAAGCTATACTTCATAAGCACCAGTGCTGACTGAGCATGGATCATTCTTAATTTGTTTAAAACATAGATGAGTCCTCTGCATCATACATCTCTTCCTAGAAAACCCTAAATGTGCCCTCTTCCAGCAACATTAGAACTTAATTTTAAAGGACCATAAGAAAAAAAGAAGTCACTTTGATTTATCCTTAAGACGTCCTGAAGGAGGACGGGAGCCTTAAATATTAATAGATAGAAAGAGAAACATGTTCAATATGTAGAAGAGCATGTGAATAATTGACAAGGTATGCTGAAAAATGATCAGGGAAAGGGATGGGAAATCCGAAGGCTTTTATAAATAGAGGTGAAAAAGAGGAAAATATGAGTTGGCTGTCAAGTCAGGATTCAGAGTATAATTGTGTGAATCAAGCCAGGAATATTGGTGTATCCAAGCAAGATGAAACAACAAAACAAAACTAAGTCAAACTAACACAAATAATTAAGCATCTAAATACATAAATGAATAAAATACATACATACATAAAAATATAAAGCAAACATTGGGTCTGTGTGTGTACATATATACGTATGGTAAAATGATTATAATATAGAGAAGTGTGATACTGTTTAATTCGTCTTTACATCTAGCCAGACATTTAGATTTACCTTTAGATTAATTTACCAGAAACTTCTATCCGGCTTTATTCTTGTGAATTCATGCTGTAAATGAGATTTACAACGTGACAAACTACATGTTCCAATTTAAACTATTTTCAGCCATTGACTAAAGAGAACAAAGGTGGATGTTTTTTTTTTTTTTTTTTTTTTTTTTTTTTTTACAACCCCCTAAAGCTTTTCCAATTTAATCACACACAGAAGACTGTGCTATTTTAGTGAAACAATTAGTACTGTCCGTGACATAACCTGTGTATGGTGGGTAAAAATATGCCTCGCAGATGAGCGGGTTAAATTGAGAATAAAAAATGCATGGGATGTTTATAAGAAAACAATGAGCTATTCATCCACTTGGCTGGAGGCAAGCGTTAAAGCAGGGAACTCTGTCTTCATTACCACAGGTTTAGTTTCTGTCAGAGGGATTGCTGATCTAGATCACTCATAGACGATCATTAGAAGCTCTGTTTGGAAATAGATCTTTCATTGGATTCGCATAGATGGAGGTTCTTTATGACATTGGATTCACACAGCCCGCAATTACATAATAGCTGCATTGAGTCTTAATGATGCTTTCTGACACAGACTAATGCCATTTTTGCAGGGCGGTTTTGGATTCAGCTGTACTTTTTGTAATCAGCTCTAATCAATTTGAAATGCTGGATGCGAGCACTCATTTCCATTTAATACCTGTTTATTCTTATTGTAGATTGAGACTGATTATACATGTGTATGCCACTTTGTATCGTAGACACGTCTCCCTCCTAGTCTTCTTCCTGTTACATCTGTTGGGAAACGTGTTTTTGTAGCCGCCATGGTCAGCTTGGTGCTCGGTCTTTTCAGCTTATTGTGACTATATAGCGCTGACCACCATGACAAATACAGACCATAACTGTCAAGAAACCTCTTTTCCTTGACTTTAGCCAATCAAAGCTTGAGGGATAATGCTTTCTTTCAATC
This sequence comes from Paedocypris micromegethes, assembly GCA_028031935.1. NCBI lineage: Eukaryota > Metazoa > Chordata > Actinopteri > Cypriniformes > Paedocypris > Paedocypris micromegethes. Next base: position 17,244,523 of record CM051500.1, read on the forward strand.
CTAAAATACAGCCCAGTAAAAAAGAGCAAAAGCCCTGTGAATCCCACTATAGCTGTAGAAAATCATGACCAACTTGATTTAAAAGCGAGACCTCACAACAAATACATTTGTTTTATTGAATTGCTCATTTTAAATGTCTTTCGAGATATAGAAAATAAATAGACATTTTCTTTGCTACTTTTGTGTGCTTGCCATATCTGTGTCCGGCATCAGAGCTGTATGAAGTGAAATAGTGTATCAGTATCTATTGATCTGACAGTAAATCATGTGTGGTTGTGTACTTGTGACTTGTGCCACTCAGCACTTTGACTCGACCTGCTTAAACGTGATAGCACTGCACAGCACTTTTCTTTGCTCATAGAGTTATCAGAGGATTAATGATGTCCTGAACTCCTTTTTCGTACTTCAGACATCATTTCAAATGGGGATTTTATTGAAATTATGCATTATAATGAAAACTTTTAAACAGAAATATGGATATAATTGTCTAATTAGCTAACACATATTTATAATTTGAAAGTCATTATGCATTTTGAAAACTATTCAACAGAAAAAAGCCATAAAACTTCAAAACAACTGAGCAAATTGATTAACAAATTTAGAAATCTGAAAGCAAATGAACAGTTTCGAAACAGAATCAATAAAACGTACAATTTCATCACTTAAAAGAATGCGAAAGCAAATGTGAACTAAGAAATTAACACATTTACAAAAAATGGAACAAAATGAACGCGATCATAAACAAATGAAACCTCATTGAATGTTTTGTGTGATTTATAATGATTTATTTAACATATATTTTCTGTCCCCATCTGTGCTGCCTTTGATTCACAGATTTCACTTTGCTACATCTGTCAAACATCAGATTCAATTTCACCCATTTTACCAAGCAAGAGTACAGTCTTTGCAAGTATCCGGGCTGAGCTGTCTGAACGGTGAAGTCGCAGTATAGGAAGATTTTGTCATGGCCTAAAGGGAACGATCCAACAGCCATAACACGATCCCTTATGCCTGAGCTCATTTGGTCTGCTTTGATTGCTCACTTTTTACCCACTCACTCTCTTTCCCTCCTCTTTTCTTCTCTCTTTTAAAATGCTGGTTGGTGGCTAATGCGCTCTCCATTTAAGTCCCTTTCCCTCTCTTTTTCTTTCTCCTTATCCTCCCATGGTTATCGAGGCAGATCTGTCACAGGGACACTGCACCTCAGGACATGGCTTCACGGAGCATGACAGCATCCAGCCAACAAACTCTCAGCTCAGATGGCAGATTAAAGAGGGGTCACACGCAACCACCTACACACACACACACACGCTCATACATTCTGGTGGCGTGCAGAAGTTGATGAATAGTGAATATAGGGTGCTGTACTCAGCTCTGAGACCTGCAATCCCATGGCAACTATCTGAGTGTGCATGTGGGAGAGGTCGAAGGCAATGATGACCATTAGATGCCATATGCGTTGTGTTCCCACTCAGAAGTGGCTAGCATCTGCACGGGTAAATGCGTCAGATCTAGCGCTGTCACTCTTTCCTTTCAGCCACCTGTCAGATTTAACTGACGGATGCCCGCTAAGCTTTTGCCTCTTGGCACAGGCTCCTCCAAGACTATTTGATTGAGCTTGACGTGTTGTTTTGATTCTTGTATAATAAAAAATAATCAGAAAACATGATTACATGAACAATGATTCAAAGTGTAAATAAAAACAGCATAAGTAACAGATACAGTACAGAACAGACCTCCATTTAAATCAACTTCATTCATCTATCTATCTCTATCTATCTATCTATCTATCTATCTATCTATCATCTATCTATCTATCTATCTATCTATCTATCTATCTATCTATCTATCTATCTATCATCTATCTATCTACTATCTATCCATCCATCCATCCATCCATCCATCCATCCATCCATCCATCCATCCATCCATCCATCCATCCATCCATCCTCTCACCCACCCACCCATCCATCCATCCATCCATCCATCCAACTACCGTGTAATGATTATCACAGGAGCAGGAGGAAGGACCCACATACACAACACGGACGAGGCGAGACACAAGGGGTTAACGTTCCAATAGGGGCTTATTCCAAAGACGTAGTCAAGCAGGCGAAGTCGGTACACAAAGATCCAAACATCTAGGCAAGGTGAGCATAGCTACAACGGCTAGATACACAGGACAAGGACAAGAGTCGGCGAGAATGAGATTCAAAGGCTAGACTGACAGGCAAAAACATCTGACAATCGGGCGACGACATGGGTAATGAACTGGTGCTCAAATACAGAAACATAATTACATAAATGACAACAACTGGTACAAACAATGGGTGCGGACATGGCGCGGAACACGGAGGTGCAAAACATAGGACCAAGGCTTGAAGTGGCATCAAAATAAAAGTTCACAACGACTATGCACCAGAGTCCGTGACACCTAACCATCAACCCATTTATCCATCTACTCATCTACCCATTTTTTTCCATCTATCCACAAACACAATTGGCATTTACATTGACATTTTGCCTTAAACATTAGGTATGATTAGGTTTTATGCAGTTCCTTAATGGCCCGAAAATGAGCATTAAATGGATGAAGCAATGTTCTGAGCAACTCAAGCACCTTTTAATGACCTCGACAGGTTTCTTTGGTAGAATGCTTTAGGGATCATCCGCCTAACACTAATATCACATTATAAAAGCCTACAACTAGATCCAACTGTCTTGTCACAGCACATAGCGGGCCAGTTCATCCTGCTCTTATTATTTTTTCATCTGATAGGTGAGTAGCAAGCCCACATGTAGCCTCGTAATATCTGTTCGCTGCCCTTTAGGTTTACTCCTTCTCACTGTAGGACACCATTTTAAATTATATATTTGAGATTCGACTGAGCTTTAACTGAAAAATGCTTTTCTATAGGCATTGTCAATTTTTAATGCTACAAACTCGAGCACCATTTTTCACTTTTTCAAGCCCATAGGATTTTTGATGAACTGACTGTTTATAACATTTAAAGTTAATCAAAGTAAACAGTTTTCAATCGTTTTACGGATCATTTAAGTCTATTGAAGTGAGTATGATCAAGAATGCTATAAAAATATGTAATTCAGCACATTGGATCTTTTCCCAGAAGCCACTTTAGGATCTGTTCACACGCACACGTCTGAAAGAGAAGACGGAGTGAAACTGAGGAGGAATTAGGGACTAGAATTACTTGTCTGCGGAACATAATTCTGTGATGAACCGGGGGAATTTACTAATCAAGCAGTTGTCCACATTGAAAATCCAATCTAAAGTGAAATTGCAATTAGAATTTTTAACTCATCGCTTAGACTGTTCACAAAGTCTTTCAATTTTAAACCAGTTGGGTAAAATGTTGTGATGACTGTCGAGACTTAGACACTGATTCCGAATGAGGTTCATTTGCGTCTGACTTGGTGTCACATCCTGAATGACAGTGTGAGGCAACAGATCAGACGGAATCTGTTTTTGTGTTAAATGAGTAATCTAGACAGCGAAGAAATTCAAATCTAAATTTTAATTTAGCAATTTTTGAAACTGGAATGAGTAAAGCTAGTAAGTGTGATTTAATACACAGAAGAATCCTCAATTCATTTTACACACACGTATATTTATGTATTACAAAATGTCTTCTATACTATTAAATATTTGTCTCCCATTCACTCCAACGCAATGCTATATTTCCTGGACAGTCCGATAAATGCACTGTTTACTGATCTAAAGCAGAATCTCGAAGCATCTTAGTAGCGAGGAGGCTCAAGGCATGTCTGTGAAGATGGAGGGAGTGTGCTGAAGAAATGAGTGCGAGAGAGAGTTACTGCAGATTAAACACGTAATCTTTTATTTATGGAGACAAATTCCAGCAAGCTGCACCGCGGCCTCCGTGGCACATGCCAACGTGCAAGCGCCTAAAGATGACCAGAGCATATATTACGTCTGAACCCATTCCTCAATCCAATTCTGCTTTTCTCTGATGCAATCTGTGAAATACAATCTCAGAATCGTGTCCCGGGCTCAGAAACAAATGAGGGATTTTGGTTAGGAATGTTAGGATTTAGTCAAGAAATAAAGACAAATCCAAGACTTTTTTTTTCTACAACCCTATTGCGTGTGTAATTCATGCATATGTAATTCAATCTTGTGTTCCGCATGCCCTTCTATTCTCATGCAATATTAATTTTAAACAAACAATAGTTATTAGTTTATGCAAAGATTTAGTTCCCAGCTCAAGTACGGCTTTTGCATTTATTTGAACTATTACGGCTTTGCGATCCGTAGACCTTTTTTTCCCCTCTCATTAGCTTTCCAAGACCCTCGGGCATCCATTTCCAAACGATTATTAACCTTTAAGGAGAGGCAGGCACTCAGACGTAGATACAGGCTTTCCAGATGCCGAAATCGAATCATGTTGGAGGTTACAGGGAGAGAGTGATGTATGGCCCTATATGCAGCCAATCATTGGCTCCTCATTAAAGGAATCAGAAACGAGTGTTTGTGCTCACTAGTGCACATTCGCTTCAGTTTTTATCTGATGTTGGGTCGTAAGGATTTCAGTGCTTTGATAGCAGCAAACTATGGGTTGCACATCACTGTAAATACTCGGCTGTTTGCATATCTCCGTTCAGGGAGCATGAGCTATGGAAGCCGCCTCTGTAAACCGCTCAATGATGCTATGGGTCGGAGAGATTAACCTGCCTGCCTGACCATACCTAAGCAGTCATGGATAGGCAGCTTAAGCAGTCACAGAATGTCGCGTCAGGTTTTCACTGTCTTCCCTCCTTGTGGATCTGCTGTTTCCATGTGTGCATGGCTATGTGCTTTGCTCCTGATGGAGTGCAAGACCACAGGGCCACAGAATGATGGATGATGAGAGGAGGCGACAGATCTCTCAGATGACCGCTCTGTGCCGGTAATGGTGGGGAAATGCGATATGAGGGTATAGTGCTGGAAATGAGCAACAACTAGAGTCCGGCATTAATGCTGACAGAGTCGAACAGACACTGGTTGGTTTGAATGTCTCTGAAGGCATGGCCTGTAGAGCTTGTGTCTTCTCCGAGGCCTTGTGCTGTGCGGTCTTTATGTTAAGTTTCTCACAGCTGGTCTGTATGCGTATCTTTATGTTTCAGCCACCATGTGCCAATACCCAAATTTGCTTGGATGACCTGCTCCCCTTGACCTTTATTCAAACTTTTGATTAGTCGAAGCTGATGAGGGCTGATGAATATGCATGAAGTTGAAATCACAGTGGATTTACATAATGCCATATCAGCCTGACATTTTGTTACATAATCATTAAATGGGTTGAAGTGGCAACAGAAATCACCCTGGATTAGAACAAATAAATCTAAATCTATTAGTTTTGGAGGCCTATTAGTGCGACTGAAGTGTGAATGAAGGACCGTCTCTGTTGTTCATGCTCTCTGTGGCCACAGGTGGTGTATGTGGGGCTTGACAGATGGGAGAGTGGAGTGGAAATATAGATAAGGGCTTCTTTTTTTCCTGTGTGAATTGATAGGTCTTACACAGATGGCTGCATTTAGTAGAAAAGAGTGAAATGCAGCATTGTTGTATAACTGTATGTATAAGTAAACACTTATAAAGGATTAATGAATGCATCAGACTCACTTGACTGTTTTAGCCAGTCGGACGACAATGCTGTGTATATGGTTTGCTGAGTGTCATCTGGTTTGAAACCACAGTAAACACACACAGTTCGGAATAAAATCTTTTTTCAGGTACTAAATGTCCAAGTTGATATCAAAATTACTTGACCGTCGTGTTTCCTCACTCATTCACCCTGTTTATTTTATGTTATTTTAATCTCGACTGGTGCCCGACTCACATCCACTCTTCTAGTGCAGGTAATAAAGACCTCTGCGCAAAACCGCCCGATGTGCACACACACACACACACACAAGCTGACAGAGAAACCGCTCATCAGAAATCACAGAGTTTGGCAGAATTGTGTAAATGCTGGATTATGATCGTGTGGGGGATAGAATCACTTTTTACTTGGTCTAACATTTTCACTAAACGTTATTCCCTTTCTTACTCGCAAGCTTGCTAACATTTTTAAGATTTTTTTTTCAATTTTGTAATGGGCACCCCTGACATAGAGGATGATAACAAGGTTTTAACCATATTGTCGATTATGGTAGCAATACAATTTTTGTAACGGCCTATGCAAATTTTACTTGTGCTAATGTCGAGAACTTTTGCAGGATTTATTGGATTGCCGTGGTGTGTCATGGCTATTCTCAGAGCCTACTTTGCATATCGTATGCGAGGATTCATCACCATCGCTTTGCTCTCGCTCTGTTCTGAATGCCTGTGGAGAGGTCATGGGTCAGTGGCTGACTGTTATTAGCAGAACTACTATCCGGGAAATGTCAGTCACATCGCGGCGAGTGTGCATTTGACATAATTGGTAGTTTTTGGCCTGCTCGGTTGCCCTTTTAGCACATCACACATTGGATTTCAGTACTTTTGCAAAGAAGAATGGATTTGTTGTTTATGATGATGAATGGTGGATTTATGAGATGCTAAACAGGGATTGGCCCTCGCTTTTATGCCGCGAGTCTACACTGTAACCACTACTTTGCTTTGATTAGCTTCTTAGTCAAAGTCTGCGCTTCTGATATCTCTCTCTCTCAGCTTTCACACTTTATGTGTCACTTTGCGCATCATTGTTATCTAATTCCGGCCTTATCTTTCTCAGCGGAGCACGTCTGGGTAGCAGGGAGGTGGGCATATGTGCACAGGGCCATGCGAAACGTCATGTAAAATCTAGGCTAAGAGGCTTAGCTCCTGTTCTCTCTCTCTGTTACCATGGATTTCCCCACAGATGGGTGCCATCATGACTGGCCAAATGCCAAGCATCCTTTCCTTACTCCGTCCCACACTTCCTTTATCTCATTCTTCACTTCCTCCCTACCTGGGTGTGTTTAATCAGCCCAGCAGGGCCGGGATCTCTGTCAGGCATTTCCATGTGAGTAAAAATAACTCATTGTTCCTCATCAGCCAAGTCCTAATACAGTAAATATCAGCTTGTTGTGGTTCTTCTGTGTCGTTTCCGCTTCTAGTTTTATTTTTAGCTCAAGATTATTACAATAAGTCAATAACAGTGGGGTTTTTTAGCTTCATCGCCTATATTTTCAGAGACTTTTCGCGAGGGCGACAAAGCAGCGATATATTTCGGTCTGCTCGCAGGCATTGCGGGGTTTTGATAAATTTTAAGTCTCAGTGCTGTTTTTGCAAAAATTCATCACTTCCTGTCCCCATTCTCTGCTGGGATCCACATCACACACAAATCTCCCAGCATTCACAGCGGGCAGCCAGGGGGAACATGCCAAAATGTAGAGATTTATAGGGCATAAAACACTTTCTTGTCACAGCATTAACTTTGGACTGGTCAGGTGAGCAAGTGGGAACGGAGTGCATGACAGGAAGTGTTCACTTCAGCATACTGATGCTGTACCGTCCTGAATTTGCTGTGCGTGTTAGAGTGCGTGTGTGTGTTTTTGTGCTGTCTGACCTAAACATGCACATGCAACTTCTAAATTCAAACAATTTAATTTTGGGTTATTTAAAAACCAACACGCGTGTTTGGCCTCACAGTGACGCATCTCTCCTCACCAGCCGTTCTCATGCATCTTCTCCACTGGTAGTTAAGCTGAACTGCCGTCAAGAAGATGCTGGATGGTTTGCATCACTTCTTCCTTGCTCGTCTTGTTGTGGTTTTATGTAGTTTAGATCTAATAAATATTCAATCTGCTCTCAAGTGAAGAAATACAGCAAAAATACTGTTTAATACTGTTGTAAAATTTTTTTTTTTTTTTCAATTTTTCAATTAGTGAACTAAATGATGAGAATATTTGTGTGTGTGTGTGTGTGTGTGTGTGTGTGTGTGTGTGTGTGTGTGTGTGCATTTAACCAACCAGTGAAGCTATACGCACACAACACACACACACACACACACACACACACACACACACACACACAAATCGGTGACATGTCCAATTTCCCACTGCTAGGCCACTAGCAGTTTGGTTTTGCTATTGTGTTCCCTTTTAAATTATTTGAGACAATCTAACTGTGAATATGGTGTTACACTAATGTGAACTGAACCGTGTTAATTCTAGTTCTGATTGCTTTACATTTAAATAGTTAAAAAATAAGAGTTGGATGACAGTTTCCTATCATCTAGTTGGCTTTTTAATGTTCTGTGTGTGTGTGTGTGAGAGAGAGAGAGAGAGAGAGAGAGAGAGTTTGCGAACGCCCCTCCCATTTAGAGCCACACTGAATCATTCATCGTGTAGCACATCACTTTATCCACCCCCATCTCTCTTCCTCCATCTCCCCCTCTTCATCTCTTGCTCTCTCTCTCTCCACCTGTCAGGTGGTCAGAAGATGTGTTCGGTCCTGTTGGGGCATCACGCCTATTAAAGTATTTATACCCTCTGTACACCAGGAGAAGACACCTACAACTGGTCAAAGAGTCGCAGGTCCACACCAACCAATTAGTGTCTCCATCGCTCTTGGAGACGCTTGGCCAATTGGCATGCAGAACCTTTTCCACTCCAACCAATCGGAGCAATCTTCACAGCATGGCAACTAATCATCCCAACATGTGTAATACATGCGGTAACCATGGGATCCATAGGCCAGTCAAGGATGGGAGCAAGAGATGTCACAAAAAGGGTTATGCCACTGACAGAAAGCAGATATGATCGCTCCACAGATTTATTTTATTTGTGGACTTTAAATAGAGACATTCAGTATATAAGCTCTTGTTATTGCTAAACTTGACCAGCGTTCGATATTTGTTTCAGGATTTGTTTCACATTTTAACAGCGTTAGCAGAGTAAAACATTTCTCGAGACACACACCACACACACACACACAGACACACACATACACTCACACACATTCACTCACAGGATGGCTGTCGGTTCTCTCTCAGGTGTATCGTTTACTTATCTTTCACAAGTTTGCTTGTGTTTCTGTTCTTTCATCTATTTTTTAATTGCCCACGACAGCGTAAAGATGTGTTGAACTATCAAGAGATGCTGCTGGTGTGTTCAATCTTTTATTTATTTTATTTCATTTAGTCAAAACTCACAGCTTGCAAGCCTGTGTTGATTTGACTCTGTGGCCTCTTGTACGCGCGATCAAAGTAAAGGTGAAAAAGAAGTGATTGGCATCATTATAGTAAAAGACTCAGCCTTAGAATTCTATTTCATCACAGAAATCCCCCTATACACACAAAACTACAGATAGATGTCTTCTTTCTTTTACAAACCTATAATCCAAACACTCATGAGGCTAATTTTCCTGGAGTAGCCATTTCATTTATCATTTTCCATCTGAGTTCAAAGATTGTCTATTTGGTCTTACTGTACTGCACGTCAACTCTTTCTGTTGGATTACATTTGTTATGCATTTTAAAATAACACATAAAACTATTTGTTACATAAAAAAAATAATAAGTGTTTACATTATCTGTGTTTACTGTGCTGGCGGCAAATATACGAGTAAGGAGAAAGAAATGGAATTGTGATGCTTGTTCATTGTAAATTGATTTGCTTGATGGTCAATAAAGGGTGACAGTGCCCTCGCTAGATTCTCATGGAAAATGTATTGCAATCAATGTCTTTTTCGACACACATGATTCTTGCTTTATTGCAGGATGAGTCATGCTTTCACAGTCAGCTTTCATTTATACGAAGAAATAACTTGGTGGTTGTCAAGCAGAGCAATTTCAAATCCCACATTTTAGCTGATTGTGTTTTTGCCAGGTGACGTCTGTCGAGCTTGAACAATAAGGAACATCTTGAGAAGGACTTCATGGCGTGAAGTGAAATCTTTGATATTTATACTATATTTATTTATACTTTAATATTATTATTATTTTTATACTGTTTTGACAACACGTGAATGTAAGTGTTTACAGTTTATAAATAAATATGTTAAAAATGCTTTGCTCATAAGTAATCCTGCTGTGGTCTAGATGTCTATAATGGGGCCCGAGAGCCAAAATTGTCCCTCGATGACCCGTAATATGGCATGTGAAGTCAATTTGGCTAAATTGGATGTACTGCAACTTTCACTTCCACCCACTGCCAACAAAGGACACAATTTTTATTGTCTCTTTATTGTATTCATGCAGTTCTGGTCTAGAACAAAAGTGTCATGGATCCTGGCTTAAAGCCGGGCGGAACTTTTATTTTGAAGTACTCTTATTTTGAAGTTTTCGTCTCTGTTTGTTGCTGCTTCATGTTCCTTGTCCCAGGTGTTTTGTGTTAATCATTAATCTCTGTATTTAAGTCCCTGTGTTACATGCCAGTTTGTCAGTTGTTATTTCCTGTCACTCTCGCCTTAAGTCTTGTCACGTCTTGTCTAGTTTCTAGTTCTTGTGTTTGGATTTTCTTGTGTACCGACCTCTTGCCTGCCCCTACTACGATTCCTGAATTAAACCCTTCCTTGTTTTGGTGACAGTCGCCTCATGACAAAAAGTGCTTTTGTTGTTGTTGTTGTTGTTGTTATTATTAATAGTAGTGGCAGCAGTATTAGTAGTACTATTTATTTTTTTCTCATTATTAGTTTAGTTCTTTGTTGATTTTTGTACTTTATATTGAAGTTTTTTCATTTACATACTTTACATACTAAATACCTTTTTCTCATTCTCAAAGCAACATTGTGTGTTTGTGTGTGGGTGTACATTGGAATTTGTGCTACTAGAGTCTTTGAGCATGTTTCTATCATAAAAAGAAGAGAACACACACATGCTGCATATTCACCATTGCAGATATTCAGTGTTCTTTATTAGCCCTGTCACAGCAAGAATGATCATAAGCAGTGGTGAGTGATGACTTGTTTGTGTGCATTTTGTTCACTGTTGATGAGGAAAAGGAATACACTTTCCACTCATTTAGCCGTATTATGAGCTGACAGATTTGTGCAGCTACACTACTTTTCCAACATGAAATCATTGTCTTTGACAGCTTGATGGATAAATTACACGAAGCTTTGCTTTTCTTCTGCCCTTGCACTTGATTTCAGCCTATTCTTCTCTTTTGTTTTATTCGCTAAGACATCTAAATTTCATTCCCCCTTTTCTCCCCCCTTATACTCTAATCCTAAGAGTCCTGGCTGCTATTTGTAATTTGCCATGTCTCTGTGTTCTTTTCCAGGCCTTAGAGAGACATGTTTTCCTCTCCCACTGAGAAAAACCTCTTATCTGTTTGCTTTGCATGCTAATCTCTGGCTCTAGCGAGGCATTTGGGGATGATTTTGGCCTTGTCTCTAATTCTTTTCTCCCTCTGTGTCATTCATTCCATTTGAAGAGTAGACTTAACCAGACACGACTGGTTCAAAGGATATCAGTCACCCTCAAACTGTGGATTTATATGTAAGTAAATAGTGATCAACGTTTTTCATATGCTTTTGATGCTATGAGGAGTTCATGTGGGGTTAAACTGAGATTTGTCCTGTCCTTGGGGAGAATAATAACTCTACTTGAAGGACACTCAATAGGAGCTGCCCGATGCTGTTAGAGGCTCAGTCTGCCATGATCTGTCAGCGGGCCGTGGTGCTGAAGCTGCAGGAAGTCCTGGAGCTGTCACAGTCCTCTGGTGCTGAAAGCTGCCTGATATTGGGGAGCTGTTCTTCTGTGGTTCTGAACCACTGCTTGGGAGCTGTCCACTCTTGGTGGTTCTGAATTACTGCTTGCATTTTTTATGATTTCGCTTTTTTTCTTATGTTTAAATATGTACACTTGGTATTGACTCTCTAAAAGTCACATTCAGATCGACTCCCAATTTATAAAAATTGTTTAATATAAATTAGTATATAATTACAACTAATATTGTTGTAAATAATGTATTTATCAAATATATATATATATATATATATATATATATATATATATATATATATATATATATATATATATATATATATATGTAGACAAATGTAGACAGGTGTTTTTTTTTTCTTCATTATTTTGTGAACATTTCTTTTTGGAAGGATGTTTTGGACTACTATTCTAAATTATTGTGTGCTATGTTCCTCATATAAGTGTCTACTACAGTATATGTAATAACTGATTTAATTCTTGATAGTAATGCCCGTAAGTGTGTGTTTACCTTTCAAATTGTAGATATTTTAGGTTGCTTGTATGTTTACAACTTATCTGCTTTGTTAAACAGATTCAACGCTTTTTAAATTTACTGCATTTGCTATGATACCTTCTTTTCAATTTATAAATGTCAAGCAGAAATTGGTTAATTGGACGAGGTAATGTCTTAAAAACAAACAGCTCCAAGCTCCCATCGCTCTTTACCTTACAGCAATATGATCCTATTTCCAAGGCATCTATTTATTCACCTTATATGAAATTGTAATCATGTTCCTCTCAGTCCAAATGTTCTCTTTTGTTTTCATATCTTTTTCAAATTAGTCATAGCTTTCTTTTTTTATTTCTTACCACTAGATGTTGTTTATCTAAAATACATGTAAATTCAATGTTGACAGGTTTTTGCACTTAGTATCATTAAGAATGACGACCTCATAAGATCTAGACTATAAAAATAACTTATGTCTTTGCTTTCAAAGCTGTGTATTTTATAAGCTTATATACAGTATTTTAAGTATTTTCAGGCCTTTTAAGTGGAATTCTTTGCAAATGTGAATCTAATAGCCAAATCCGCTTTGTGCAGACACGGAGTAGGATATGTAGTTCTTGTGAGTTTCAGCTTGAATCTGACCTCTTGATCTGGAATGTCTGTTTTGGATGTTAATGTGAAATAGAACAAGGCAGATGTAGTCTGCGGTTCTTCCAGGAAGCAGTTATGACAGAAGGGAAATGGAGGAGTGGTTAAAATGTGGCAGGCATCTTCAATGCCCCACAGAGGCTTACTGTAATGGCCCATAACTCAGGGGTTTGAAACAACTCTCCACTGTGTGTAGCATGTTGGGTGGAAAAGCCCCTGTGTTTATTAAGACTATTAAAGAAGGAGGCAAGAAACGGAAATGGAAGAGAATAAATGGAGAGTGAATGAGGAAGAAACACACAACCATACACGCACACAGACGCGCGCACACACACACACACACACACACACACACACACACACACACACACACACACACACCTACACACATAACTACAACAGCAGAGATTATTTTCTTTAATGCTGCAAATAAATATGGGTTGTGTTGTGCGCTGATTAAACCTAATAAATCAGCTGACATAGTTATTTATTTAATAAAATGAGGTTGATTTTTATTCGCTCTGCTGTTGGCAAGCTAATCCAAAATTAATACTGTAGGTTTATATCCAACTTTTGACATCCTTTTAGATATAAAGTACATGTTTGTTGACATGTTGTTGTAGGTTTTACAATGTTTCTACTCCTCGATCCCCGAGTCGGACTATGTGTAGGTTTCAATGTAGGTCAGGCAGTGTGTCGTCTATGTTCCGTATAATCTTTGCAGTTCCCTGTCATATCAAATGTGTGAGTAGGATTTATATTTTTTCTCACATATAAGATGTGAACTTTGAAATTCCATTTAAAAACAACATTAAAAATAAATAAAATAAAATTTATGACGTTCAATTAAATAAATATAAAACAAATATAATAAATAATAAATAAATAAATCTATAAGAAAATTCAGAGATGCTCTCATTCTTCTAAAACCACTAGTTAGTGGAAACTTTGTATTACACACTTATATTAAACACTATTTCTTGTCTACAAATTACTTTGTCAAGTAGCTTTTATTTAATTGTGTGCTGGCATATAAAGCAGTGATCCTATGTGTTTTAGCTTTGCTCTTCTGCTGTGTGAATAAGAGTGGTGGCACTGTGAGACCTGCCATTGCCTGGTCTTCCTGCAGGTGGCAGTGCTTCAGTCACTCCTCTTCCCCACTGGGATGAATGGCCTGCAGCCACTGCTCTTAATTAATGATGTCGGAGCTGAGTTACCTGTTCTTGGATCATGTTAGATAAAAGCTATAATATTCCGACCACCAATTCTACTAGTAACAGTAATAGTAATAGTAGTGGTTGTACTAACTGATTTCCAACTAAAATGCCTCAAAATTACTCATGAATCAAAAAATTATTTTGGTTGAGTAAAGAATGTGTGTGTGTGTGTGTGTGTGTGTGTGTGTAAGAGATAAAGGTGTTTTAACGTACAATTATAGTGTATAATAAAAAAAAAATAAAAAAAAAACATCTAATATAATGTGTATGTGACGTGATAATGATGTGTCCATTAGAAGCTCCAATTCTAATTTTCAGGAGCAAAATAATCCTGCAACTGTAGCTTTGTTTTACCTTTTTCTTTTTATATATGTTTTTACTTTTTTATTTTCTTAGTCTTTCTTGCTATTCCATCCCTTGTTTTATCTGCACTTTGCTTTTATTTGGTGAACAGAGAGACTGATTGGTATGCTAAACATTAGGCACTGCAGAATTTGAGCGACCGCTCCTGGGTGAAGGCTCGTAGTTTGATTGACAAGCCAAGTGGCTATAAATGAATCTCTGGTCCTTGTTGGCAAATGAAGACGTCTTTTTAAGAGTACAGCAAATAGCTAGAATATACTGTGGAGATGCGAACACAACACAACCCCAACCTGCTGGATTGTTCTAGTGAGCAGGTGTATTTTTAATTCAGTTTTACAGGCTTTAGTGTTGATGGATCACTAGCACGGAGACTTGAGAATCATGCAGACATGTAAGGTCAAACTCTCACGGGTAATAGACATGAAAACACACTAGCAGTAATGCAAACTTGCTGCACAATGCACACAAGTGCTGCTAAAGCTTTTGTGTAGCTGTCACTGCAAGTTCTGGGTTGAAAATAGTGATTTGTTGAGTTGAGTGCCACATTAATTATTAGTGTAAGGGGTGTAAAGTCTACTTTTAAATCACTCACTTATACAGACACAAAAAAGTATATAGGTACTGTATGGTATAGGTAATATGTTATAAGAAATGTTTTCTGTCTACATACAGTATACAACCAACTACAAAAAAGGGTTCATTTAATGGCTCTGTATCAATACCCTCAAAAGGCCTTATACGAAATAAACTTCTTCATTATGTTAATTCTTCGAGTGTTTTTGGTCAGCTTGTATCTGCTGATGAATCACGATGTGCGTAGTGGTTGTTGAATTCCGTTCATTTTTTTCATGACAGCCGCTGAAGCAAAAGAGTAGCCATATTTAATCCACCATAGACCCAGAAAAAGCACCAAAAACCTTTTCAGTGATCAACAAACCAGAACAAACTAACTATAACTGATAACAAGGAGAGCTTGACTTTTTGAAACATGGTGGAATGAATTCTGGGAAATGGAGTTCAGCTAACAACAGGGTGTAGTGAGACCCCAGCAATGAGGGGTTGTTGTTATATTGTGACAGTTGTATTTTTTTGGCTGGTTTTTGGGTTAGTTAGTATTGCTGAGATGCTGGATGCATGTTGTGTTTGGATGTATTTAGAGCGCTGCTGTGAAATGTGTCTGTTGTTAGAAATTCTATCGGCAAATCAAAGCTCCATTAGAGGGAAAGGCTGGTTGGATGCATTTTATAAACTCATTAGGGATGGGAAATCGCTGGAATAATGTTCTTTCACTCCACTGCTCCGTCTTTCTGTGGTGTAATGACATTCCAGGGTGTTCCATCTCTACTTGTTTTAACTTATTCAAAAAGTATTAGTATTTTTTAATAACAGACTGTAAAGCTAAATGCATTTCATAAATATATCAGTGTATGTTGAAGTTACACAATATAGGCTAATACAAAGAAACCCAAAATAAATATTATTTTGGAATAAGCACAAGGTTGCAATCCCAGATTCTGCAAAACCCATTTATTTAAAGGTTTTGTTTAAAAAAAAAAAAGATTTAAAATAAACCTTTTATCTACCTGAATAGGATGCAAGCAGGCTATATTTTTTCTTAAATATCCAATCGGCATCGAATAAAAGTACACTAGCATGCATAAACCATCCTTTTGCTTTTTCCTTCTCTCTCACTTTGTCTTTTTTGTGCAGAATGACCCGCTGTTTCATGCATTAATGCACCACTAAGCCAGCGTTGAGCATGTTAAGCTGCTTTCAGGCAATGCTGAGAGGGACACAGAGCCTTTAACACGGGCGCCAAAGAGTTGGGGAGAGCGATGCAAAGAGGGAGAAAGAAACAGACAGGCAAACTATGCTCCATAGTGCATGAGGTTCAATAACTGCAACGTTTAATCATAAGTTCGAAGCGTCAAATTGAGCATCATCAAAAATTTGTAATGGTTTGATTAAAATATTTAGCTTTGTACTGGCATGTATGGTATAGCGGTAACATCATACATATTATAAAACATATAGTTCTTGTCCAAATGCATTGGTTTTGCATCCTACAAAACTGATGCTGTGTTTTATAAATGTTATATATTTTAGTATGATGCAAGTTTATAGCTTTTTTATGGGATGCTCTGAAAATTGTTTTATTTAATTAGTGTTAATATTTATAGTGATATATAGTTTATAACATAATATTTATATTAAGTGTGTGCTAGTGTGTTTTTATCAACATTACCGCATTTGAGAATTGTATTGTTGTAAAATAAATTAAAAATATCCACAATAATCAATCGTTTTACTGTTTTTTTTTTTCTTTCAATTATTCGACGAGTTTCTAAATAATGCATTTTAAACTGGGTACCATGTAAATCTGTAAATAATTATTTATGACTATCCTAATGTTGTTTTAGGAACACAGTTTGTCAGACTTATGTTATTATTTATGTAACCTTCCGGAAAGGTTTAATATTTAAATCTGCATCGCATAGGTGGCTCTCATTTAAAGAATTGCACTTTTCCAGCTTCCTGAAGGTGTTTTCCTGTGGAGAAGAGCAGGTGGCAGATGGTGAGTTGTGAGCACAGGCCAGTCAGAAGATCTCTGGCTGATTTCCAGCTCAGAGTAAGGTGGAATTGAACAGGGTTTTTCAAGGAGGCTAGATCCGTGCAAGGACATTCTGCTTCGTTTTGTCTCTTATCCATGTCAGTACCTTTCAGCATTTGTTCATGCCGCCTAGTCGATGCACAATCATCAGTCCTTCTAATGCTGATAGGACTTAAACGTGTTTTGTTTTTATAATTTTTGGTGCTTTCAATCCAATTGGCAGAGAAATCTGCCCGTGCCCCCCTGATGCTTGTGAGCTTGAATAGGGGGGGCCATCTTGTTTAACACCCAAAATCCATTTCTTGTAATGGCTGCCAGGCATTTTGTCTGTTCCTCCTGGCACATGGTGCTTGGATCGTCTTTCACTCTTGATCTTGTAGGCGCAGAGACCAGGAGAAAAGATGCCCAGGTCAGAAAATGCCTCACAATGAGATGCTTAAACGCATAAAGACCTGGACAATGATTCGACAAGAAAAAGTGCTGTGAAAAATACCGGCTTTAACGGACATTTAAAAATGTGCGGATACTGAAGCTGTTTCCGATTTTTCTGTAAAGATTGAGTTCTCTTCTTTGCTACAGAAGTGACTGGAAGAGTTTAGAGATGAATTAGAGTTGTGTGTGTTCACTACTCAGTTACTCAATGTCCAGTGGATGGACATTGACCTGTCAATCAATTGGAACACTGACCTTTTCTTTCCTTTCACTCTCCATTTGCAGATACTTTGCACTGATGGAAAGGACGGCAAATTAAGACAAAGATGTGATGTCTGGGTAAAGGATTACAAGAAGCTTTGAAGGTTTTAAGCAAGATAATATTGGCAGGGTTCAAGCAAGTTAATTTATCAGTTCAGAGAGTCATTTTAGTATTTCAAAATGAAGAAAAGGTGTTTTCAACACTTTTTTTGTCAGAAAAACATCTTATTTATTTATTTATTTTACTTATATATTTATATTTATAAGCGGTATGCATGGATTTTGGGTCCAAAGGGAAAAAAATTATCTTTTGAAATCTGTTGATTTGTTTTTCCAGTTTTCCAAACTGAAACCAAGTTTTCTCTAACTCCTAAACTTTTTGGTGCACAGTTGATATTGTTCACAGAATGAAATGTATCATTTTACTCTACATCATCAGAGAAGTTTGAACTGTTTACAGTCACCAAGTGTGTTTGGTTTATTACTATGATATTTAAACAACAGCCTATGCAGTTCATTTTTCATTTGTTTTGTCTTCGTTTTAAGACCAAAAGCTTGATATGGTCCCTAGTGGCCATATTTACAATTTCCTAACTTTCACTTTTAAATTTTGTAATCATGGAATTGTGACAAACAGAAGGGAATGTTTTAAAAAAGGTTTTAGAAAAAGTTTTATTTTTCCTTTTTATTTTTTATTCCTTAATCTATTTAAATGAGAGCCTATTAGAACACACTATATTCACTGCAGAATATATATATATATATATATATATATATATATATATATATATATATATATATATATATATATATATATATATATATATATATATATATATATATGCGTTCTTAAGAATAGTGCCGTTATTAATTGTGTACTTTATTACAGTATTGCTTGTGACAATACATTATCTGGATGCAGATATGCATGTTCTCTGATTTTCAAGACAAGCAATTAAGGACAGGGTATTAGCAGTGTTCATAAATGTTCTTGGCTAATAAACAGTTTATGCTGATATTTAGGTGTTTTGGTTTTGCTCTGTTTCTCATGGCTGATGTCACAAAGATAATTCTCAATGATTGGAGAGCTGCTGAAGTACAGAAGGGGGTGTTGAAGAGCAATGCGAGCTTATCTGTGAAATGACATCTCGTCTTTAAAAGCCAGACTCTGACAGTCAGCTAGATTTTTATGACTCTTCACCGATGAATATCTGTGGTTGCTATGATTCTAGAGACAAAGACGCCTCCATCCTTCTTAAAGATGGTATCTATGGTAACTGCTGGAACCCACAGCTGTAAAAGTGTAAAGCTCTCATGTTCAGAGTTAATCAATCAAAAAAAAAATCTCACCAGTTGATTTGACTCGACACGATCTAAGGAAGCTCAGAGAAATGTGTGATATAATGTCAGCTTTTTAAACAATATATTTATATAGTAGACTTGTAATAACAGCGTTTAAGTACATTTGCAATAAGCACCCTGAACTAAGTGTTTTAGTAATTTTAAAACACTTAGTTCAACATTTAGTAAGTATATTTAGCTCATTAAGAGCTTTCCCAGAATCTCAGTCTGTAGAGTGCTGGTGTTTGAAACACTGTATCATGGGTTTGATTCCTAGGGAAAGCAGGAATTTGTTGTATTGTAAAAATTGTAATGAAATGTAATACTTTGGATAAAAGCGTCTGCTAATAGACTGTAATGATAAGGTTTTTTAAGCCTGTTAACTGCCCTTTTTGGTGTATGATTATTTTACACATGTTTCCAATACTAAGACTTGTTGTGTTTTTAAAACATACATTTTAAAGTAATACTTTCTCTCGACCTCTTATTCTATCTCTGTCACATTAATCTACCACTTCCTTCTGATTCTTCCTTTTTTCTCTTGTATTTTCTCTCTCATTCCCTTCCTCTCCTTTTCCATTGCTGTGTCATTCTTGCAGCAGAGTTGAGACAGCGGATTGATTTAAAGTGAATTGCTTTCATTTTACACTGACGTTTCGTCGCTTATCATAAACAAACTTCTCTAGAGAGGAAATGAGAAATTTGTAATCAATGTTGAAGTTCCAACCAACATTCATTCATTCAGCTGGATTAGAGCAGTTAGATGAAATTAAACCTCAAGACAAACTTCCGGACAGAATATCTGACGGAGATGCTTTTGAGCAGTTCTGCTATAGCGTTTATTGAATAAAAGCTCATTGCCGCTGACATGAGGTGACGGACATTTCACGTATGGTTGAAAGGTATTTTCTTTTGACAGAGAAAAGAAAATATGGGCTTACACTTGTTTCATTGAAAGACCATTACGCCTTCAATGGAGAGACTGTAGGCTAAGGCCATATTGTAGATTTATGTACTTTTTCTTTTAATAAACATATTTATTTATACATATATACAGTACAGGTACATGTCCTGCTCAAACCCACAACGTACTGTATGTGCTACTACGTAACACCAGCTCTACTGATCAGGCTAATTCACATTAAGCTACAGGGAGCGTCATACAGTTTATCGCTATCTTTTTCTCCGTGAACTGTGACTTTCACGCGTCGGATTCTTTTGGATTTCACAGTCTTCATGTGCGCATTAGGTGGGACATATTTATTTTACGTTTCTTTTTTCAGCGACATGCAACAAATGACACACACACACACAGCCACACACATTTTCTGTAGACTTAGTAGGCTTATTACTGCCCATATGGACTCTAATGTTTTACCGTGCCATAATTTTACCTCTAAGTTTATCACTAGGTGACACGGCTCCTGGTTTCCACAGGGATTCATTTGCTGGCGCCCGTAAATCAGCTGTGTGCTGGTGTGTACATGCTTATCTCTTCTGACCGCCCGCAGGGAAGAGCCCGAAAGCAGGGAAAAGATTAGCAATCTGTACTGAAAGCAATCTTTCACCTCTTCTTTTGACAATGTTGCTATCGTGTGTGTATTTAGATGTCCCTATTCCAGCATTATAGCATTTTGTAGCTCTTCATTGAGATAAATACACGAGATGGTGCGTGTTGGCTCTGAATGACTCTTTTGTTCGGAAGGTAACGTCTGTGTTTTTCTTTCTGTCTTTGGCTTCAAATTGTACCCTAGTTTACACTTTTCTTTTATTCAATTTCCATTTCACAGTTAAGCGAGCACAACAGAAAAGTAGCGTCATGAGTACTTAAGAGCACGATGGGAGCAAGAATGAAAAGTAAAGATGTGGTGGTTTAATTGTGAATTTTAAACAGCAGGTTTGGCCATTGGCTGGATTACAAGGGTACAATTGTGAATAGTCACATTTAGCAAGCTGTGTTTGTGTCTCTGTGTTTCTAACTCTAATGCAGCAGTGTCTCATCAAACATAATTGATCTACCTATGTATAAGTCTGGTCCAAAAACACACATTCACACAGTGTAAAGCACCATACAGAGGATTTAAAGTGTTATTTTTTACTCTACAATGGGCAAGTTGGGTTGAAATTATTTAAATAAAAATTATCTAATACTGTACATGATAAGATAAGAAAGGAATTTTAACAACCAGAATCATCAACTCTGATTAGTGTCCACCAGTTTTCATGAAATATTATTGCAAGTATTGAACAAAAATACATGCAACAACAATTTGACTTCATCCACATTTCTGAATGTACAAATTCATAGATTTACACATTTATTTTAAACCAAAGTTATAGTAGATCTAACCTAATTGTTATTTTACATGAACAAGGCAACACAATAAAAGTACCTTACTTATTTAAAAGTGTGTTGCATGTGAACCATATCAACATCTACATCCACAACTGTGAATACCTTTGAGAAAGCGGTTTCTAATTCTACCAGTCATCACAAGAGACAACAAAATCCCAGATCTAACAGTCAATCTATCTTGTGTTCCCTTTTCGACTGTACAAGTCGAAACATAGACAAAGTTTTCAAAACCTAATTAGGATGTGTTGCCTACAAGGTTCTGCTGGCTGTTCCTTTATTAAGCCCATTGGGTCTTTTGACTTACAGCACCCTGTCTTATACTGTATATCCTTCGTTTCTCATCGCTTTTTTTTTACTTGAGTTGGGGTGCAGTAAATAGAGAGAGTCAGAACGTGTGGTCACTCACTCATTCACTCATTCACTCACTCACTCACTCACTTCATCCATCCATCACTCACTCACTCACTCACTCACTCCATCACTCACTTACTCACTTACTCGATCACTCTCTCAATGACTTAAGTGTGTGAATTATAGCACATTGATTTGAACTCAGTATAAGTATTTTTCACTTTTGCACTAAGACCACTTAGAACAGAATAGAATATAATTGAATTGAGTTAAACAGAATAAAGAAGAATAAATGCTTTCAATTAAATTCAATTCAATTCTAAGCAGCTGTTTTATTGGGTTACAGTAGAATTGGGAGAGGTTCCACACGGAACAAGACAGAAGATAAAAAATACAATATATCAAATTATAATTCAGAGAATAAGAGCCAAATAGCATATTTGAATAATGTGCAAAATATAAGATAACAAAATACAATTTGACAAAATGTACAACCAAATACAAAAGGCAAAATACAAAGTGCTTCATTCTTTTCTTGAGGTTTTTGTGCACCACGGCTTTTTGTGTTGCAGACCCTAGCTATACTCATTGAATCACAGCAAAGCAGACTTCAAATGTAATACAACTACAAACAGATAGTAACAACCCATTTTATTGGTATAGATTACTGTCACTTGCAGTAGAATCACATACTTCCTGTCAAGCTCACATGATTAAAAAGAATAACTATTAGCCAGGCTAGTAATAGATACTCAAATTAGCAAGAACAACAGTGAGCTTGCAACCACAGTTCTGGGATCCATTTCAAATTTATACAAATATAGTGTCTAACAGAGTTTTTATGAATTCATCCCTACCCTGTATTTTGGGATTAATTCCAGATTATCTCACATCTATTTTAAACTGCGTAATCTTTTTTTCTCAGTAGTGACACAGAATGTTCACAATTCACCTGCTTCTCCAAAGACAATCTTCTTTTGCTCAAGTCTGTAGACTGTATTTCCTCTCGTTAATGGAAGGGGCTTGAGATCATCCCGCGGGGTTTGTTTTACAATGAAACATGGACTTTATATTCATCTGCTGATTGGTTTGTAGGGGATGGTTGTTCCTGTCACTCAGATAAATGACTTGTCTCTTCCGGATCAGCCTGATGCGCATTATAGCCCGTTCACTGCATCCAATAATGTCCTGAAAACTGCCAGCCCCCCGCTTTAATGTGCCATGCTCAAAACAGCAAGGTATTTAAGGTGTTCGAGCTGATATTTCATTTTGAAGACGTGAAAAACTCTGTAGGTCTTATAAAGGTCTCCAAACAATAAAGTATCTCTTACATTTGTTTGCGCCATTGAGTGTCGGATGTTTGCTTGCGATCCGCAGAGATGTGATTGTTTATTCTATTAGTTGGATGTGATTAGCCCAGCGTTATAACGAAGTTTAATCACAGCTCATATTGGAACAAGATTCTGTGTGCTGCTGTGTTTATGGCCTGGGCTGGGGTCACAGAGTGACATGGGGGCTGTTCACCAGCAGGAGATTACGGGAATCATTTACCTTGAGGTTGGATGTGCCAGTGGTTTAACCTAAAGCCTTCAATCCAATTAGAGTGGGCTGCTCAGACTGGATCTGCCACACCGAGACCTCCATGTGACCCATGTATTATGGATTGTGCAGAGATGTTTGTTATAACATCGGATGTTGGCATTTGTCTAATCTGAAAAAAAAAATGCACAAAATAAAGCACTAAAGTACCATAAGGTGTGCTCAAACTTTTTGCTGTGTCAGTGATGGAAGTTGGTGAGCGTGTTGTGGATAATTGTTTTTGATTTTATTATTACTATACGACAACAACAACAACAACAACAACAACAACAACTATAATAACAACAATAATAATAATACAAATTGATAAATTAAAGACATTCAATTCATATAATATTACTAATATGTATGAATATTATAACCTTTTCTTATAGTTAGAGGGAGGGAGGTTAGTCTAGGTCACGAAAGCTCAAACTGTTTGCTACTTCCTTGACAAGACTTTAATCTGTCCAGTAACGATATTTTGTGTGTTTGCCTACTTAGATTTTATATATTATATGTTCTACAGTATATGCATTTTGTTCTATTTTGCTTAAAAACAAGATCAATCCAACGCAAAAGAAGTTGACTTTGTACAATCACGCAGACAAAACACACACACTAAACTCAGGAGCACTTGGGACTAAACTCGGGAACCGCAAACAAGACACACTGGTGTGGCGACATTGACCGACAGGGAACCGGAAGACAGGTGAGGCTTAAATAACGATACAAACGAGGTCCAAATGACCAACAGGTGACACCGACGAACCACGTGACTACATCCACAGACACGAACAAGGAAACACAGTACACAGGGAATCATGGGGGTTGTAGTCCGTGAGTGACACGCAACACTGAGTGACAACGGAGACAAGGTGGTGACGAGCAGGGAGACTCGTCACAAAATTGCTGTTGTGGATTTTGATTGGTGATGGTTGAAATGGAAGTATTAGTGGAAGTAAGTGGAATTTTTTTGTAGTATCTAGTTGTCAATTTGTGGTCATTTTATGAACATTTTTTGTTTATTTAAGGAAGTGGCTACCTAAATAAATTAGTTTGCTTGATTCTGTTTTGTTTATACGTTTTTTTTGGCCTGTACAGGCGCTGTAACTTTTCACTTTTTTATGATGTCTTCACACAAATTATCTTTGATTCAACGTTTTGGCTTTTTTTTATTTAACTGAAGGATGGGGCTTTCACTTTGTTGTTTGGTACATTTTGAATTTTGAAATCCTGACACTGTTTTGGATCTTAAATTGTTTGCTTTTGGTGTTGAATAATGGAGCATCCGAATGGGAACCTATGTCAGATAAGATCTTAATGGTGTCAAGTGCAAAGAATAAAAAAAGAATCAGATATCGACTTAGCAAATGAGGCTTAGGCTTTAAAATGAGAGAGAGAGAGAGAGAGAGAGAGAGAGAGAGAGAGAGAGAGAGAGAGAGAGTCTGTGACAAAACCATGCGTCTTTTCTGAATCATTGAAAAGGAGAAAAAAAGATAAACTTCAATGAAAGCAAATGTTTTCAATTTCAAATAAATCTGTTTTTTTTCTATTTATAAGTAAATACATTTGACATGTTTGTAATGAAATGTTAATCCACAGCATCTAAATGAGACAAGGGGATTCAAAGGCGAGAATTCACATCGCCAAAATATCTGCAAGCAATGTTAGCGAAACCAGATTTACGAATGACAACCTTTCGAATGTGATCTGCTGATGAAATCCTTTGATTTCTCCATGCATAGTTTATATCTGCTTTCTAAACATGTTCTCCCTATCAACACATTTTTCAAAGTGGAGCTTTCAAAGTCCTTTGCCATTAAATACATTTGTATGGACTAATTTTTTTGCTGATTATATTACTGTAGATAAACGAACAGTGTTAGCGGTGTGAATATGCTCATGACGAGAGGGACCGTCGCTGTGACAGGAAGAGGGATTCAGTGCTGACCGAGGCTATTTCTCTTTAGTCTCAATCAATAAGGATTCTGATGTCTGGTTTTACCCCCTGACTGTCACACACACACACACACACACACGCACACACACCTACACACACACACACACACACACACACACACACACACACACACACACACACACACACACACACACACACACACACACACATACTCAAAGTGGGAGTGAACACAGTATTCAGAGATTGATATATTTGTTACTAGTTAAAATTTTGTAATTGCAAACCAGATTTGACTGTTTAACCAAACTATGGAGTAGATTCTAGAGCACATGTGCTGCCACTGGATCCATGCTGTTAAAAACCAGAACCCAACCTGGCAAGGTCACATGAGCCCATCTGTCTTCCCTCTATAGTCACTGAGTTGCATCTAGATTCAGTTCACTTTTATCTGCTCTTTTATCTGCCCTTTATCTTGCCTTTCTCATTGATAAAACTACGAATCTTAAAATACTTCAATAGAAAGTACCGCCTAAATTAACGTGTGATGTGTAAAATGAACACTATAATCACATTTACCTAAAATAAAATAAAATACTAAAGATGTTTGCAGATTAGCTTAGAAACATGTTCTATTCTGAAAATACTATTGCATGGTTGTTCTTATGTTTGGCAAGTTGTCTAGATGTTGTGAACGCATCGACATGCAGCTTTTGGATTGGAAAACGCATGTTTTGGTGAATATGCGTGCATGATAGTTTGAAACATCATGTAGTAGGAAAACAATTCTCCATTAATAAAAGTGTCTCATGTGGATGTTCAAAGCGCAAGAGGAATCTAACCTTCAGCATCCTTTATGATGCAATGTTTGAGCAAAGCTCAAGGCGTCACAACATCATTTGGAGCCGTGAAAGAGAATTGGTAATAACACTGTGCTTCATTGCTCGGAATCATTTCTTGTTTTAATCAACTTGTTTAATCTTAATTTATTTTACAAGTAATTTAGAAGTTTATTGAGTGCTGAATACTGGACCAAACCGGACTGGTCTGGAAACAGCAGATTACAGTTGACAAGCTTAGAGGTGGTGTTTTGTTTGAAGTGTCTGTGTGTAGAGCTCGGCAACATGGGAAGATTGCTAAATTCCAATTATTTAATGAACATTGAAATTGTGATGGTATTTTCAATTTTGGCAAAACTTTGAGCTTTTTTTCCCCACGTCAAACTCACTGAACATAAAATGTGGCACTAAACGTTTCTTCCCGCTCTGCTTCCTAATGTATTGTGCGGCTGCTGGACATTTTCAATATGCACAAATGAGTTTTGAATTGAAACGAATATTAAATTATTACTTCAAATGTATATCACTTGTTATAAATACTGTATACTGTTATAAATACGTAATTGCTACCTTTGCGATATTTAGAAATTATGATTATTTAAGAGTTTACACAGCCCTCGTGTCTCTATGTCTAAAAAAGCATAGAATTTACTGCATTTACCAGACTTTCCAAGGTCAATACTAAACACCTCACGAATCAGACCCTTATGCTTTACGAGCCCAATCTGGCGCATTGATTTTCCCGTATAGGGACGCACCTTTACTGGGGAGTGGCTGTTAAGTGTTTACCATGTTGATGTTCTTGAGCGTGAACATCAGGTCACCAGTGCTTTTGCTAAGAGCCTTTGCTGTTACCGTAAATGTGGCAAACACGTTCTTCTGCGGATGGATTCTGCTCACAAATGCAGCATCTGAAATGTCAAACCCGCTGTTCTACTGACTGATCTGCATTTTTGCCCTGTCACCTTTCTGTGCCCCTTCTAGACCACTCATTACAGATTTCCCTATCAAAATCTGATTTTTTACACTTGTGTTCTGGATCCATGGAGCGCAGTGAAGGTCAAATGCATCAGATTCACTTGTTTTTTTCCCTTCAGGAGTTGTGGATTTGACGAGATTGTGTCGTGTGTGCATTCATGCCAGGGTGATGTCATCGCCTGGCACTCGCATTTTTAGATCCCTTTGTAACGGCGGATCAAGGTCACATTCTGAAATTCACTGCCAGAACATGACACGGATGCTTTCATCTAGAACTGCAGAAGGACGTGTTTCCTCTTACGTATGCTCACTACCAATGTTCCCTTCAAAAGTCCATTTTGAGAGAATAAGTGGCGCCTTGGGGCACCGACACAAAAAGGCGCAAAAGCACTTCTCTAGGCTTCACTGTAACTAGATGCTGAAGCCGAACTCAATCTGCCGAGTGCTTATCATCTTAAAGAAATGCCAAAGTCATTACAATAAAAACCATCATAGTGCTTCCCATTTATTTATTTGGGTTGGATTGTTTGTCTTGCTGCTTTTCCCACATACACGTGACACTAAAGAGCAGCATACAGTATGTTAAATAGACTTTGAAAGGCAAAAAATGTCTTGGGAAAATTATCATATTAGATTAAAAAATATTGCTTTTCGTATTGAATCAAATTAAAATTTGCGCTGCTTTGAAATAGCGTGGCATATTAAATTACCATTAGTGAGTTTTTTGTCTAAATCTAGTGAGTGAGGTCTAAATCTAAAGGTTTACTAACTTTTGGGACTAGTATTTCCTGTCATTTTTTGGAGCTGAGTCATGGTATAATACTGAAATGAAATGTATCACCTCAATGTTTCAAAATGTCAGAACAAAACACATTATTGGTAATATAAAACATTAAACACAATAAATTATCTGCAGTAGTAAAAGATGCTGACTTGTCATGCACAAATATAAGTGTCCAAATGTAGTGGAGTAAAAAGTGCAAATACTCAATCACAAATGTAGTCAAGTAGACAGTAAAAGTGTTTATCTTTTTGATACTCAGTACAAGTGCAAGTATGCCAAAAATACTCAAGAAAAGTCAATTTTCTCAAGTACTTTACACCACTGCATGTTATGATGCAAATTTAATTGTTTGAATGAACTTGCCAGAGTCTCTGTCACTAAAGACCCACAGAAGTACCATACTACTGAAACGTGAATAAAGCATCCTGTGAAATGCACAGCATCCGCAAACATAACCGTGTCAGCAGTTTTGCTGTATCAGCGATCTTCCAGATGCCGTAGTAACCCTGTATCTTCTCTTTACACATCTGTTCTTCTCAATGGTTACATATGTTCTTCAATGTTTCTTTCCCTTCAGAGTAGCAATTACTGTCAGTGTGCCTTGCTGGCTCTCTCTGCACTCGTCCCTGTTTCTGTGATGTTCCCTTTCTCCCGACACAATCTTGTGTAATTACCCAGTGAAGGATTCCACCACACAGCCACTTCCAGCCTCTTCTCGGCTTCACTTTTAATTGAATCTCAAGTTCTAATCGTGGATAGTGACTCGCAACAGCCTGAGATTGTTCAGACTTACCGAATTGTTCGTTCAGAGAGAGGGCGAGAGAAGATATGTTTGGCATAAATGATTCATGATTACATTTCTTTTTAGACTCCGTTCTTTAAAGTGCATTTATTTAACTTCCTGTCATGTCGACTTGAGTCCCGTTTGCACTTAATGAACACAAGAGCTCATTATCACTTTAATGAAGCGGTATTAGTTTGAGGTTTAGCCTTGGGCTGTTTATACCTATTTGTAGTGTTTCTTCTGATTCAATGTTGGAGTAACTGAAATTATCACAAGACAGTTTTACAGTAAAACATTTTTGTACAAATCATACAGGAGATGTTTGTCCACTTATTTTCCTAAAATTTTGAAATTGAAGATTATAAATGAAACATTTTTTTCGAACAATTTTTCATTATTTTGCTCAACTGCATGGATTTACCACACTTGGGTCCTTTTTTCCCAAGGCATTTAATCTTAGTGTAACATACCTCATGGTCTAACAAATGTCATGTGGACATCCCTGGAAATCAAACCCTTCATCATAATGTTGCAAGCACTAACTATACTAATTGCGGGGCAACAAATTAATCTAATGATTCCAGTACTATAACTGTAATTGTTATTCATTCTTTTGCAACTTCAAAATTTCTCTCATCGGCCGATGTTCAGTCGCCAAATTTGCGGCCTGAAGAATCACTGCATTTCCTTGTTAAGGTCGCGCAACTGCGCCATTTTGATTTAAGGTGGATATCAAAAAGGTCTGTTTTGTTGCCATTTCTGATTGGTCAGCAAGCCAACAATGTGATATTCCACCATTTTGATTGATTAGTACGTATGTCACTCAAATGTCAGAGGCCGGGAAAAAAACCTCAGCCTCCTGAGGGTCGATTATCGCGGGAGTTAAAACCTAGATATCGATGCAATTAAGGTTAATCGTGCAGCCCTACACACTGTTCTATTACTCTGTCAGAGATCACATGACCTGACACTATAACAAGCTCCAACTTGGATTTCACCCAGTGATTGGCGGGAAAATAAGATTTTTATATCAGGGACGCTTCAGTTTCAACTCGGTGAATCACGCCCTTGCGTGACCTGGCGCTAAGGTTAAGTCACATGACCATGGTTATTGCCACACTCTCTGTCTGTCTGACTGACTGACTGTATTACACAAGCACTTTTTAAAAAAATCAACCTTCATTGAGGAAAACAGTAGTAGCTATTCTGAAATGCACTACACTTGAGGGGAAAAAAAAAAAAACTAGTAGGTAATAATAGTTGTTTTATATGTCAGTAGTCACAAAAAATGTCAGACACAACAGTCAGAATTCATTGTCACAACTGTCAAGATTACTGACATTCTACATCAGTCCGTATTGGTTTCTATTACAGTACAATTCCTCCCAGTTAATGGAATCATCAGGGTTTCTACTGAGCTGGCCAGAACTGTTTTATTTCCGGAATGGACATCAGCCACATAGCCGTGTTGATTCCTATCACGCTGGGGTTCTTTTGTTTTTTAACAGCTTGTGGAGACGGTTTGATTCTTGTGGAACGCATGTCCGAACTTCATTTAGGGTTTTGTATTGAAATTCAATGAACTTCAGTTATAAAAAAATAAACATATGCTTGGTGATTTTGCCATTTCTTTTGCATCTGGTTTCAGGAATCATTTGCTTAAAGCCTAGTTAGAGCCTAAAGGAGTTCATTAAAACCATCACGACATGTTTATTGGCTCGGCTTTATTGGACTATTTAAGGATCAGTGCGAGAGGCAATACTTCCGATGTGCACCACAAGTCAGTTTTGCGGTTTTTTTCAGCATGAAACAGAATTATTTCCCCCTTTCTCTGGGTTTATTGCAACACTACATTCTGTGATTCTTGTCTTGTTCCCCATCAGCTTTTCTCTCTTTGGATGATGGACTGTTCAACTGTTTTTTTAGGTTTTGAACTACAACTAGTACAATAAATTAGTCCCTACAGTATTTAATAGAAAGCTAGCCATTACAGTTCTGGGTATGAAAAAGTGGTAAAAGATGGTTCTTGACTTTCTACCTATAATGAACTAATCGTTTTGAATGGGTCTGGTTCATTTGCAATATACACTATTTTTTATTCCAATAATGCCAATAATGTGCTGAGTCAAGGAGGTTTCTGGGAAATAGAGTTTCTTTGTCTGGTGATGAGGTTCTGAGTTTGATTTACACAAATCATGCATCATAATAAAGCATCAGTTCTATTCTTTCAATTATAAACTCTGAAAGTGTAGTTGGACCGCAACAACAATGGCAACATTTGATTTACTGTGGTGAAGAACCTCTGTCACTATCAGTAAACAATGATTCATAGCTTTCCATTTTCGTCTAAACCAGTAATTATGTTCATGCCAGTTATTAAGTGTAATTTTTAATGATTTTCTGGCTTGCTGATATGAAATTTCAGGAAATCAAAGTGACAGCTGTTTAGACGCCAAATGTGCTCATTTAAAAGTACATTACGTGGGGTAATATTCCCTGCCGCTGATAATAGAAACTTATTGTTTTTTGTCTACATTGTTTTTAATAATATAAAATGTATTTGATTTTGGCAAGACAAGTTCATAATAGATTTAGTGAATAGCAAATTAAAGGTATATGTCGAGGTATGTTTGTTTGATGGCAGGTAGATTCACCAAAATGAAAAAAAAATAGTGATGCAGAGATCACTTTAGCCACTTTTTCACCTTGTTTCCATAGCAACATTGAGAGAAATAGCTAGTGGAATGATGATGTGCTGCCTAGCGACGAGGTATTTTGATGTTGCAGTAGAGTTGCCTTCATTTGGCCAAACAAACTTTGAGTTTAATGCCAACGCAGTGAGGTGTGAGCAGAATGATAGCAGATTCTGCTTTAGCAATTGTAAATGAGTTGTGAACGTGTTCCCCTTGAGATGGATTCGTTCCTTTATTGATGTTAAAGCAGGAAGAAATATGAACTTTTCAACATCCAAAAATAAACACTCTTTGCCCCAGGCCGAATCATTGAACTTTGCTCCTCACTGCTCACAAATTCTGGCTGTGAATCAGACATTTAAAGACCCAGAGTCCTAGAATTAGGATTCTAAAAGATCTTAAAGACCAAGAGTTTAGAATCAAATCTATCTTTGTGATTTGATCAATATAACGTAACCCACCCTTTCAGACACTCCTTATATGAAAAAAAAAAATGTAATATCTGAAGCAGCCGCTTCATCGGTGCGCGGTCATAGTGCAGTCAGCGAGCAGATGCCTTCTCCACAGGAATCATGGGACTTGTACCAGGACTCTATTTTAACACAACCGATTATGTCATTACTTCCTCATTTTGAAATCAAGGCTCCCAAAATACGTCACACAAAATGTATCTTTAGAACCGTACCGAAGATTTTGAAGATAAACTGTAGGGGAAAGTAAAGTTAAGCACAGTCAGTCTGAATTTTTATTTTATTTATTTATTTATTAGATTATATTCAACTTTACTTCTGCACAAATACAACACAGCAAAATGCTCATGTCTAGCCAGAAGAGCAATTGATATGCTGCTTACGTATATATTAGTAGTATTGGCATAAATGTTGTCACAGTAGTCACAGTTATGTCACAGGTTTTCAGTACAAATGTTTTGAAAAATCTAAACAATAATAAAATCTGTAACAATGACCTATTGGTTAGAAGAAATGTCATGTTTCCCATACAAATCTGTAGTGAGGTGACAATAAAAGTGATTTGATTTGATTTACATACAATTTCAAGATTTCAATTGTAACTTTGAAGCGTTAGGGTTGTTAAGGGAGAAATTAGCTTCAACTTTTCTGGTGCAGTTGCTATTTTGTAGCAGGGACGACTCGAAAAACCAGTTCCATAAAATGACAATTTATTCGCTGACCATTAACAAATTGAATCAGCATGATATTAAAAATAAACAATAACAGTAAGGATACACATGTTTGTATACAAACACACATACGCGCACACAGCACCACATTTTTTTTTTTTCTTAATATTTATTTATCGTCATTCTTCATATTAGTCGCTCTGAGTACAACGCATCAGAAAACGCATCTTTGGAAATATGTCATGTCATTTTCCCCATTACCTCAATGTTTGGGCTTTAAAAATGGAAATCAAAATATTGCTTCTTATTTTTATGCTAATTTTAGAATAAAAAGGTAAGACCTAGTAACTCTTGCAAGGCAAAATATAAGACTGCGTTTTTTTTATGGGAACTTGCATGTGCATACTTTTTTTAAGATATCACACAAGTTAAAAGTTTTGTCTACAAGTTAATTGGTTGAACAGGTTTAACAGTTTGAAACACTTTTTTTATGAGATAGTCTATGTTATTTGTATTAAAAAATATAAGTTATACTCTCATAAATATTAGTGTCATTTGGGGTCTTACTGATGCCAACATCCATTAAATCATAAAATCTGTAGCATTTGATGCTTTTGTTATCATTCAAGTACAATTTTGATGAAAAGAAATCAGGTTAGTGTTTTTTAACCCTTCTTTGATTGGATTTTTTTAATATATACACTTGTATCAGTGCAGCCTAAGTTGATTTTCTTGGTACTGTTAGCACTAGCAGATGTGGGTCATGTGGGCTTTTTTAATCCTCACATCACAAACCTACTGTAATCTTTTCTCTTGTGCTCAAATGCGTAAGAGAAGGCATCATGCAATATCCAAACGTTTTTCCCCTTTAGATCCCTTTACGTATTCTGCTTTGATTTTTTTTTTTTGTAATACGTTCCTTGGCGGTTCATTTAGCTCATGGATTTAGCTTGGGCTTTGAATCATGTAGCGGCAAGCCATGTCATTTAGACAGGGATGACCTCAATGATCGTGGAAAAACGCTGTTTTAAAAGGGCATTTCTGCATGAATCATTTGAGTAGATTTACTGCAGCAAACCATCTTTGAAGTTATATTTCTCTGATATATCAAGGTTCGGCACTATGGCAGTTATAAGAGATCTGTAGTTGAGGATTATTATAGGAGCTGGCCTCGTATACAAGCCTCGTAGTGCCACAAATTGTCCAACATTTCGGGTTATAAACATGTTCTACCACTCTTTAAACTATTTAGTTGTTATAGTATTGAGAATCCATTTTTACTCATATGGATTTGCTTTTTAAAATTTCTTAAGGCCTTAATATTCCTATAAATGTTTTTATAAAGGAAAAAAATTACAATTTACTTTGTAGATCTTAAAGAATTGCAGCTTTTGCTTAATTGATTTTTAATCGTGCTATACGGTATGTATATTGCGCTAATGTCCAGAATATGCATTCAGCCAAAGCAAAAACTTATTCATGATACATATATTTGAAACCAAGCTAGAATAATATGAATGTTTTGGAGTGTCTCTATCAGTATCCACTTGAGAGACAAAACACAATAGAAAGATCCCTGGCTTGACTAAGTTGAGTAAATAGAGGCGTAAATATGTGTACCATCAATCACATCCTTTGCTCAACCAGCTACAAAATTTAATTTACAAATCATTGAAAAATACACCTCTATCCTATTAATAAATAAACATGCTTCAGAAATTGCCATTTCTCCTAAACTTTCAGCCTAACTCCATCTCTACAGACATAAACCTATAACTAAGGCACTGACGCCATCATTGCTGCTTGCAGCTATTGTCGTCTTTGATACAAATTGTAACAACATAACTAGTTAACAAAACATAACTACAACAACATATCGCTGTTGTTGTAGGTGGTAGCAGGCCTTATCATTTCTTTTTCACTTCGATTCAGATTAATTGATTTCACACACAAAAACATATTTTCGCCATTGCTACAGTAAGTCACTGTAATGACTGTAATGTTATCACTCTGTCTACATGTATGACCCGACATTTTTAGATGACTAAAGTCATATGTACATGTTTTTCACAAACCATGCATATATACTAGTCTACTAGTCTACCTACTGCGTGAGGCAGTTGACATGTTCCAGATTGATTCTCACTCCTAACAGCACGGCCTTTTGCGATTGATTAACATCCTGGCAGCTACATGACTGCAGCGCTTGCAAAATACAGAGCTTGCACAAATATTTGGGCAAATGAATAGCAAGGATGGAGAAAAATGATAAAGCCTCTATGGGCAGGCTAAAAATAGTGTGGTAATAGTTTTCCCATCGTTATTGAGTTATCGAGTCTTGCCCTGGCTTGCCTGACTTCACTGCACACATGAAAGTTTAACCGAGTCAGCAAATGCTCCATTGTGTTTTTCAACTGTACTGCTGAAATAAGTCACTCTGGTGAGAGAGTGCAGAACAAACAAGCGGAAATGAAAGAGTAGGTACATTAAAAAGAGACTGTATTTTCCATAGCGTTGTTTGTGGGGCTTTACATGTCACAGTCATTCCCAGGTTGATCGCCAATGCTATGGCTGATAAAACTGAATAATATAAGCAATATCGTATTTATGTGAATATTTTTCTAATTTTAAACGCTCAAAAACCTTTGGGGTGCTTAAAATGTATTTAAGCGCGGCAAGCGCCCATTTTTCAACATTTCAAGTCAGGAGCCATGTTTGCCTAAATGACAGTAAGGATGGAAGAACACGTGTTTATATGTACATGATCTTTTGTACATTTTCTTATCCACCTCACTCAAATTTAGTTCATTATCATTAAAACATATTGCTTTTCTTTTGCAAAAAATGCTGCCGTTATTCATGGATTCTATGCAGTGCTTGATTCCATTTTAATAGGTAACTATCAATCACGTTGATAGTTCTGAGGTCTACAGGGTGTTAGATCATCTTTACATTTCTTCCATAACCATGAGATGTTTCCAAGTCAAAATATTCAATTACAATACATTGTGAGTAGATATTATTATCAACCACAATGTGGTTGAAGTTGTGACCTCATCTTCGGTAGTAAGTGAGGGTAAGAGAAATGGTCTTAATCTTCAACCAAAGTGCGCAGCTTCCCGGATTAAACTCTCCAGCGTGACGCATATGAATAAACAAAAGCATATGCGCATAGAGAAATGTGTAGACTTTTGATTTGAAAAGTAAAAAAAAATGTATTCATCCAGCTCCAGTGACTAGATGCGACAAAGACCTTGAATTTGTTTTCAAAGGACGTTTGAGTCTGAACATGAAATTCAAAAGAAAACGCTAAAACAAAAGAGCGGTGCTTGCCAACCTCAGTGCGTCTTTCCTCCATTGTTGTGTCGCCGAGACTGCTAAAAAAATCTACGGCTTGGGGAACTTGATAAAGAAATATTCACGAGCATTTTCTGGTTTAACACGGACATCAGCTTGTTCAAACAGCACTTTGTGTAGTGGCACTTCCATTGAAATGCTAATAAATGCTGGAGTCAAAAATAGCCATTCTTGTAGGTTGGAGAAGAAAGAAAGCTTGTTGCTGACTGCGTCTTCGTTTGCTATTTAGGGACTGTTTACATCAAAATGCCTATTTTGTTTGATTATCGCCTTGCTTTCTGGTGAAAATGTGTGTATTATTTAGATATGATGAGCTGAAAATGAAATCGCTTTAGTTAGGCATTTACTTGCATAAACATGAAGCCTAGTTCCTTTAGAAGAAACACTTCCCCTGTTCCCTTTTCGGTAATTCCATTTTCTCTTTCTGTTTTATTACAAAAAACAAAAAACAAAAAAAACCATGATAAATACCAAATTCCACTGCAGGTTTTTGCAGGCACAAGATTCCAGAGGGTGACGCATTTGCATGTGTGTGAATAAATACACAAATACACATACATCTGTGTGTACATCACAACATACTTCACAAACATTGAGCTCTTAACCGCGGCAGCTAGTGTTCTCTCATGCATCTTCTCAAACACTAAGCAGATGGCACTGGTTTAGTTGGTGTTTTTCGCTGTTAAGTCTCCGCTGCCTTGTTAAAGTAGTGCGCACTGATTTATTTTATCACCGACGGTAAGAATGTCAGGTTTAACAAAGTCTTAAGGTGATCTGTCACGCCGCCTCGTCTCGTCATGTCTGGTGCTCGGGATGCTGGGAGGTTCGCCTGGGTGTTGAGGCCGTAAATCACATGCGCTGCCCGGATGGAGGGATTGTTTTAAGTAGCTGAGCTTGAACAGTTCTCCTGGCTATCTTCTCACTTGCTGATAAGACGTTTTATGAATATTTCTGTCATGAAAGCACAATAGGGAAATGGGGAGCATGCTGGTGTGGCACACACAGTGGCTGACCTCATTTCTCCCATAAATAGTTGATGCTGTTAGATTTTCTTAAGAAACTCGTTGCCCTCTGTGTATTAGCAAAGACTAAGCTTAATTTATTCCGCTATTGGAACAAAGGGTGAATCTAATAATCAGACCTCCTGGTTTTCAAATGTTAATAATGTTGCCTGACCTCACAGACAGCGCCTGATGTCAACCATCTTCATCGATGCTTCTGAGTATGTGAAGGCTGCAACTGGGTCGACAAACACATTTTGTTCGGATACTTCTGCAATAGATCCGTGACAACTGTCGTTGCATGATTTCAAATCAGACAGAGCCGAGAGTCATTGACACAGAGTACAGTATAAACTCTGAAGTAATCAATTCAGAATTCACACTTTTTTGTCATTACACATTACCTTAATCCCACATGTGGAGCTGAATGTGTGAACTTTACTTTAAGAAGTTTAACTAAATCACAGTCATAATCAGTTTCCTGTCTGATGGACTGTAGACTGATATAAGAAGCTTTATTCCACTGGTTTTATCAACTGAAATGTGTTTTTTCTGTTGTAATTTAAGGTTAGTAGTACTACATTGCACTTGTTACTTTCAATTTACATATTTAGAAAAACTGTTTTCATTGGCATTATTAAAAGCATTTTTCTAGACAACGTTACTTTTAAAAGCACAATCACAAACATAATGTGTCTCAATTTCTTTCTAATTGACCTTAATATGGTATTTAGTTCTATATTGTGCAGCACTGGATGCCCTAAAGGCAAGATGCACATGTAATATTTTTTCAGTGTTAATCCTTATTTATTCACATTTATCGGTTAGTTTGAATGAAACATTGTTTTGATTGTAAATTAACTTTAATTTCATTGTAAAGTTGTTTGTATCTATTTCTATTTCTCTATCTATCTATCTATCTATCTATCTATCTATCTATCTATCTATCTATCTATCTATCTATCTATCTATCTATCTATCTATCTATCTATCTATCTATCTATCTTTTTCTTTCTTTCTTTCTTTCTTTCTTTCTTTCTTTCTTTCTTTCTTTCTTTCTTTCTTTCTTTCTTTCTTTCTTTCTTTCTTTCTTTCTTTCTACGTATATTCGTATCTACAAATATATTCAAATCTCATGCTTACTTATACAGTTGATTTGCTACATTAACAAAAACTTTTCCAGCAGAAATGTTACATTAACAACTATTTTTTCCATTTAATTTTTTTTTTTGATGATTACTGGATGATCAAGTGTTTTCTGCAAATACAGTACACAGTGTTCCAGCCCAATCATTCATCAGAACCATTTGGCTTAATTTAACAAATCTTCAGAAAACTAGATTGTATAGTAGCTGTGCGTCCTTGAATCTGAAGGGAATATTTTTTCCATTGTCGCTTAAATGTTGTTATAAGAAAAATGTTTTAGCTGGAGCCTTTTTTTTATCTGGCTGAATTGAAATGTTTAAGTAGTGGTGTGATGAAGAGTTTCTCAGATGTGCTTTCCTTCTCCATGTGCATCTGCAGAACCCTAATGGACAGATGTCTTAAAATAGCAAAAAGAAAAGTCAATATGAACGCCAACTAAGTGAAGTTTGTTGTTCTGCGGATGAAGTCGCTTTGCTTCACTCCTTAATTGTCTATTCATTGGTGTGCAGGTCGCAGGATGCACCCAGCCGTGCATGTGTCTGTGAATATATGGGTTTTTTTTCTGACTAGATTCTGTCTCTGATGTCTGATCAAAGCCTTTTCTTGCTCTGCTCTGCACTGACTGAATTGGAGCCCCGGGAGTCTGAAGCCCACCTGCTTAACAGACAAGCAGAGAACCAGAGCAAAAGTGTGCTAGAAAGAGCAAAACAATGACCGTTAGAATCAGTCTCTTGCACGATAAGATAAAGAGATGCGATCTGTGAGGTTTAGTGTAATGAGGCTGGTCACTCCACAGTCCAGCACTCAGACATTCAATCCATAAAATCAAATGATCATCACTGGAATGGCTTTCAGCATGCAGCGCGATGGCCATCATCACCTTGGCCTGTGTGTGAGGGCTCTTATAGAAGAAGATAACACGGCCCATACTGTTTTGTCCCATCAAAGGTAGAAATAATCTCGCTTACAGTTTTTCATCTAATCCTTGCACTTTTATTTACCTGTGTGGAGTGTGACTGCTTCAATAGGCATGTGTTGGCTGACACGGGGGACTCGAGCAAATGCTGGTGAGGTTCTCACACAGCTGCTGATCCATGAAAAGATTAAGTGCCTTGGGACACCTGAGTGGAAAGCCACTGCTCGGCATAATCAAGCTTCGCTAGACAAAACCTCATGCATCCCTCGCTTGTACACACAGCTCTAACGCACGAGCATCTATCTAAAGCGTATTGCTTATTTACTGATGCTTGTCTCCGCTCTGCTGCTCAGCCACACACAGAACGTGTTTCAGGGTACAGTAGACCTTCTGATTTGTATTCTCTGCTTGTTTTCAGCATATTGAGTTTTCTTCTTCTGGGTTTAACCAGTACTGATCCACTTAGACACTGGGAAATGCACACACTACGAAAAAAAATAATCTTTAGAACGGTGCTCAAACTTGTTGTCAGTGATTGGGTCTTGTGGAATCTCTTACTAAATTGTGGGATATTTAAGATTAGATTCAACTTTATTGTCATTGTGCAAAGTACATGAACAGGGACAAAGATGCATATGAGGTATAGTTTGATTTTGGAATAATTAAAAGATATAAGGTATACATACCGATGCATGGACATAGAGTGATGAGTAATATACAGGGTGTGCAGATATATACAAAAGTGGAATAATGTAGAAATCCATAATATGATCAAAATACTTTTAGGTTTCTCAGAGACATTCAATCATCTTGCACAAAAGTTGCAGAATCTAAAATCGTGAAATGTGGTTAGGCTCATTTAAGTTATTGTCTATCCTGAATAAGAGTTGGAACAAAGAGCAGAATCAGTCGCCACACACATTTACATGCCAAGTTCAACTCAGCAGCCAATTGCTGGCCTGCGTCTGGATGGCTGGTTTGACACAATCTCTCTACATTGATGCCACGGCTGTGCCCAGGCCAGTGCCTCACATCAAAGCTGATGGGTCTTCTCGTGCCCACTGCTCTCCAATGGGGAAAAGAGTTAGAAGGATGTCCTTCTGAAAAAGAAAAACAACAGAGGGAGAGTTGAGATCATCATCTGTTTTGAGATGTCCACATGAATGAAGCAATATGGATTTGTTATTGCACCCTATGCACAATCGCAGCGGCCGTGGCCTAATGGTTAGAAATTTTGACTGTGGCCAGAAGGTGGCACGTTCAAATTTTGCACAGGCAGGTACCAGAACTATAATGTCTTTGACTACATCCAACCAGTTTGCTGTGGCGCCTATGAAAATGTGTTCAGTGTCTTGCTCAGTAGGCAGTTAGCTTAGCTTTCTAGTAGGCAGTTGTGGCCTAGTGGTCTGGAGTTGAACCTACCACCTGGTTGGAATCCCTGTCAGGGAGAATACTAAATAACAGTGTCCTTGAGAACAACCCAGACCCCCTTTTAGTATGTTTTTAACCAGACCTCAAAGTCAAGAGACCTTGTCGATTTTCTTTTCTTTAGCTAATGCTGTATGCATGTTTTTCGCATGCTTTTTATAATGGTTCATAAAAACACCCATTAGGGAATAGGTTGTTTGACACACATGCACATGACACAACATAACCACTATAGTAAATTAATGATATAGCATGCAACATTCCCATTTGTATTCCAATTCGCTAGTCTTTATTGCTCTTTGCTTCTCTTTCACCTCTCCTCCGTATCCCAGCGAGCAGTTTCACGTGATTGCAGCATCTGCTCAAGGCGTTTAGTGGGCTTGGGCTGTTGAACTTGTTACATACCAAAACAAGCTGTGTCTCAATCATCATTAACTCTGGAGCTGCTGAGTCTCACTTTCTAATGTTATTTTCACTTTTCCGGATTCATTTCAACTGTCATTCCAGTTGTCAGGCAGATGAGCAAAAATATCATTTTATTAAAATATTTAAATTTTGTATAAAATAAAAACTTGTAGTAAAGTCTAGTTTATCAAAGAAAATTGTAATGAGAAGTCAAAAGCAATTTATAAACCGCAATGGACAAGCCTGCCTCTTCAGGTAGTTTTAAAGCTGGGTTGTAAAAATGGGTGTAGCTTCAGCTCCTCCCACCTGGCAGGTCTAGAAACCAATCAGTTCCGAAATGATGCTGCTTTTGTGTTTCCTATTTTGTTATAAGAATAGTTTCTCTTTCTGTTTATAACTGTCATCAAATTCACCAAAGACATGTTTAAGGCTTTTTGTGGTTTGTATTATTTTGCTATGTAATAATTTTATTTTATTTTGTAATCCATCCAGACAGAAAATAAAAAAACAAGAGCATTAAAAACTGCTCTGTCAAGTATTTAACGTGGATCTTGATCATGAATGTGTGATGAGCAGACAGCATCTCGCATCATTAGCCAGTGCAAACAGATCTTAAAATCTGTTGCTTCAGATGATGCAGCTGTGTGACAGTTTGAAAGATGGCGAAAAGATCTGAAATATCATCCATTTGCAGTATGAACAGTATTGTTGGTTAAGGCATCGCATTATGATTAACGGTCTTAATTATTTGTCCTCTAAATATTTAGAAATTTGATTTACATAGAAATGATGGGCTCTTTTGTCAATTTCTTTAGGTTCTGACTTAAACTCTTCTGAAATAATAACATTACATTTGTGTGATTTTTCTTTTTCACATTGGCCATTTAACTTTGACAATGATTTTGTAAACCTTCTGAGAACCTTCTGTGATAAGATATTATTATTTTTTATCAAACACAAAATATTTTGCTGCAAGCAGAAATATCTAAACAGGAGCCATCAAGGCGGCTTTAGACAGCTAAGTTTGAAAATATGAATCTTTAAGACATAAGTAGTCAGATTGTGATCATGCAGTTACACAAAGTGCAAAAGGATCAAACTCTGTCAATCAATTTTGCTTTCCTGAAACAAAGTGTTAACATTTATGGTTTTAGTCTTTGATTGAAAATTTTGCTTTGCATTACACTATTTTAACATGTCTGTCTTCTTCTTTTTTTGTCACTTTTCCCTGCTCCGTTTTTCTGTTGATCATCTCTGTCACATGCAGGTAAGTCTCTGCTTTATTTTATTCTGTAGCACAAAGCCGTGTGTAATTGTACAGCACCATTCTGACACTGTTTAGTCATTATGCGTCTAAAAACAGTGAGTTTTAAAGATGAAGATCCATGTTTAATTGCTTCAGGCGTTTCTGGAACCTTTGTTTAAAGAATTATTCGCTCACGTCAACCTTTGTGCTCACCTTTACTGAAGTTTGAAAACTTTGTTTTGCATCAAGAAAGCATTTCATATTCCAAACGCAGCCTATAAGTTTGTGATTGCTTCTCTAAAGCAAAAGAGGACACGGGTAATAATTTGCTTTCTTTATTTAGTAATTCTGTGACTTTTCCTTATCTGCCCTCTCTCCGTCTCTCCCCAATAACGCTGGCCTGAGGCTTTTCCATGCAGCAGATCCATAGAGAGAGAGAGAGAGAGAGAGAGAGAGAGAGAGAGAGACAGACAGGAGTTTGTTGCTTGTCATTTCCACTATTGTTTGTCTGCCTTGTAACTGACAGCTTGCCACATACATTCATACGTACACAATTATTTATATGCACATAACCGTATATATGTGTACCTATATGTGGCAGCTGTTTTTTTTTTTTTTTTTTTTGAGAAATTGTCAAGAACATGTTTGCCAGATTTGAGACACACACACACACAAACACAACCACAACACACACACACACACACACACACGCTTACACACAGCACAGATATTATCTAGAGTGGCATGTATGTAGTATGTTTGTAAGTATGTGCACACTACAACTAATTGTTTTTGCACTATAAAATATAATATACCGTTATTGTATGTCAATTTCTACCTTATTAGCAACAATGCTCTTTTTATCCATTTTTCACAATTTGTGGATTGACATTTTTGATGTTGTGCTATTTATGCTATGCAATATGCTATTTATGTGCTTTATAGATGGGTTTTTACAATGCGCACAACACACACGTACACACACACACACGCACACACACACACACACACACACACACGTACACACACACATAAATGTCTGGGCTTATCTACCACTAAGGCAGGACTACAGAAAGATCTGAAGGTTTGATTTTAAGTGAATGTGATGAATGAGAATCCGTAAGTATGAGCTAAATCAACAGGGTCATCTTTCACGCCACTGATCCGGAACCTGTGTGACGAGCAGAGGTCAGGCAGAGGTCTGAAGAACGCCTCGAACCTCCCGTAATGCATTACACGGGGTGTGATCCGCATCTGGGTCAAAACTCCTCAACTTTATGAATGTTGAATGGTGGCTCGGGTGAGCTCTGTCTTAGGTGGCAGGGCTAAATTGCTGCTCAAGGGATATCAGGGTTTAACTTGTCATGGTGAGGGGTGATTGCCGTGTTACGGGGAGAGGTGAGCAGGAGGGTAAGGAGGATGTTGCTGCAGTGACTGATTGGTGTTGATGAGCTCCGAGACTGGATGCATGAAGTGATCCGCTGAAGGAGAGGGAGCGTGTGTCTGGATTTAAAATAGGAGGTGATGAAAGAGGTGTTTGTCGAGGCGCCGCATCCCGACTAGAATCCACTTGCGATCTTGTTAGCGCTCAGTGTTTGGAGGCATTAAGGGAAGGGGGAGATGATCTTTTGCTGTGTTAAAATGCGGTAATGTTGGAAATAGCGCACTGTCTGTGAACTGCTGCTCTGACTTGACTGATCAGTGGGGCGGATGGTAAAAATAGAGCTTTTTTTCTACCCACTCTCTTCCCTTTGTGGCATCTTCTATTTATCTATCTGTCTTCCTGCCCTCTTGTCACTTCACGTGCTTTTCGAGATTTGTCATCAATGGCAGATGGAGCAAATAATATATATCTATATAAAAACAAACAAAAAAAACCTGTTGGATAAAGTGACATGCTTTCAAGAAACTTTCACTTCCCCTCCCTTTCCTTCAACCCCCACGAGTTTGTAACCTTTTCAATCTCTGGGAAGGAGATACAAAAAACAAGTACACAAGACAAGTGGTTGTCAGTTTGGAAAGATTTTCCAGAAGGTTCGTCTCCATCTGTCAAATACAGACATCTGGAATTTTCTTCCTCTTAAATTAATGGCGATTGTTTAGAATCAATAAATATTCAACTGACTTGTCGCTGATTTGTCTGCCTTGGAGTCAGCATCTGAGCTAAGCCATCCACCCACTCTTGTATCAGAGGTTACAGATATCAGCCAATGAAGCTGCATAGAGCGGCATAAAAAGCGACATTCTCTATTTCTGTGGTTGTCAGAATTTTCAGTTTGGCAACAGAAGCCGATGGCTGGATGTAAGTTGGCTGTATTTTTCTTCCTATGGCTGGTTGCGCTTTTCGAAACATCTCTGGGCTGTTGTAGTTTCCTGGTCTGTTGGACCATGGAGCCACACCGACACCCTCTCATTCGTCGTGCTGCTGTTCCTAACGGAACCAATTTGGCCTGGCTCACTAGTTCTAAAGCGTGAAAGTGATCTGGAGGTGGGTCGTTGGCATGAAGGGGGCAAACTGAGCATGCAGCATAGTGAACTCTCTCTTTCTCTCTTTCTATCTCTTTCTGCCCACCTCTCTCGGTCTTGATCTCTATATCTATCTTTATCTCTTTTTCCTTTTCAACGTCTGAATTTTTCTCAATCTATTTCC
Source organism: Paedocypris micromegethes (assembly GCA_028031935.1). Taxonomy (NCBI): domain Eukaryota; kingdom Metazoa; phylum Chordata; class Actinopteri; order Cypriniformes; genus Paedocypris; species Paedocypris micromegethes. Next base: position 17,289,114 of record CM051500.1, read on the forward strand.
CAATCTTTGAGTCACCACCTGTTTTTCACGGCCTCTTTCTCTATTTTGATTTGTTTGTCTTTATATGTCTTTCACTCCTCATAATCTCTCTTTTCCTTTCTCTCCACCTATTTTTCTGTCTACCTGTATCTTTGTATGTATCTTTCAATATCTCTCTCACTTTTTACGTATTTTTCTTGCTGTATGTTCTATTTCTCTGCTCTCCATATCTCTCTTAGCATATCACCCTAACTGTTAGTAAGCACCTTTTTATATATTGTATGAAGTACTTTATTCAGTTTCTACCTAGCTGGATTCCTGGTAGTGAACCTGAGTTTTGTTTTTAATATGCAGAGTAGGATTGTTTAAAGCCTCAGGAACATGGATACGGTGTATTCACGCCATGCTGACAGGATTCTGTGGATTACAGGTGCTCAATTGATTCTCGGCAAGTTTTACTCTCTTCGCTTGCCAGTCATTCTTTCCTTGGTGGAAACTTACAGTCTTACAAACTACAGTTCCGTCATTAACCAAACGTCTGACTCAAGCTCTAGTTCTGAGAAAGTTCAATTTGAGAAATATAATATTTGGCATTTACGTAGGAGCGCACCTATTATTATAATCAACTCAACGACTCAACATGAATTGAGTGTGTTCACGCTATTAACTTAAAGCAAATGCAACAAATGTGTTTGAATACAGCAGCTTTTTCTGCAAAACTTCGGTCAGGGAGATATACAAACTCTTTGAGATTAAAACATAATACCGTCTTGTATTAAATCTTATGGATGATATCATCCTATATTAAATGTAATCTCTCTCTCAGTAGGTCATAATGTTTTCCTTGAGCTTTAAATTACCTTGCCGTATACAACCTATTATTATAGCAATTAAACCTCTTTTAATATTCATTTTGTAATTAGTTGAGCTCGTAATCAAAGGCGTAATAATCAGAGGCTTTGTTCGCAACAAATACCTCCAGGAATAATATGTACGACGGTCCACACTGACTTGATTTTTCTTGAGAATTTGCTTAGTGATAATTTCGGGTCAAACTATTTTTTTTTATTGCTATGCACAATCAGAGGATAACGATGAAGTGTTCCGCCGCACGGGAAGGATGATTCTGTGAAACAGGTAAACATAAACAAATGGCCTATAATGAAAATGAATATCTAATGACTTTGAGTGTTTCATCTGTTTGTGCCGAGGGCACGGTTGAGTTATTGAAGAGCAAATCCTTGGTGACTTTAACAGCAGCACTTCTTCTGCACAGAACATCCACAGATTTTAAGGCACAGCGTGTGCTAGGGACTTTCTTTTTCAGCAGAACAACAAGAAAATGTCATTTGTCCATTAACTCGACAACTGATGGTCTGTCACCAGAAGCATTAAGCTCAAACAAATTAAATGGCAGCTGTGCTTTTTCCACCTTATGTCAGGGCTTCCTCTGACTAAACATGGCAAAGATGCTTCACAGTTTGAAGTCTCAGCAAAGGAAGAATATTGCTCTGAGGATAACTTCTCCCCTGAAGAGTCTGTTAATGGTGCGATGATGAGTGCGAGAATTTCAACGCTTGCCTCAGTGTTTTAGTGTTTGTTTTGCATGGTGGCGGCACAGGCAGCTGGCATCAGAGTAAGCCACCGTGGCTCACAGGTGTGTGTGTGTGAGAGATCGAGGGAGAGGGAAGATAAAGTGGGAAATGGTTGTCATGTACAGATAAATATCTGATCCCTGAAGGTTCCTTCTCCTGTCACTGCTTAAAAACTCTGATATGTTGCCAAATGCAGTGCCAATTGTAGTGTGTCATTTTTTTTTTGCAAGCAAACTTAATTTTTTAAACAAAACCAAGGTTATTCAAGGTAATTCGTTGAACATCAATTCTCAAGTTGGAACGAAACAAAAAGTTAGACCACAGCCGTGAATTTTGACTTTCTGTTTTACATTATCATGACTGCAAAGAAGTGTGGATTATTTTTTCTTTTCAGTAAAATCATTACATTTTATGCGTCTGCCCAAAAGTGGCAAATACCTTCTTTCTTCAAGCTCCACGTTGAAATTGAAAAACGGTGCATTTAGCCAATCACTATCCTGTGATGCAGCTCACACAACAGAAACTTGTTCAACCATAAGACACAATAATGTCTGCGTTTGAACCAAAGTTGGCTTGGGACCAGACTGAGAAGAAACCTCCTCTTCACCAGGGTCTCGTCTGGTTCTCCGGTGAATCAGAGCTAGGATGCTGTATTCACACTTTTGCCCTCCATGTGGCTGCCTGAGTCGGATCTTATTGGTTGTGCTTGAGTTTAAAAAGAGAGAGAAAAAATGATGGGAAAGGAAGTGTTAGGAGACAGAAAGCTCTTTTACTGCATCGTATTTGCATATGAAAGGTTCTTGTCTCCCGTAATCCCTTTCCTTGCATCCTCTGTTGGAATGAGGGCAAGAAGGAAGCACTTTCTTGGCTACCTTCCATTTTTGCTTACATAGTTGTACCTAGAAGAGACTTTACAATTCCATATTCTTCATCAAACATGAGTTTGACCCTTATTAACATTTTTTTTTGTCCAAAATAGTCTATGCTTTTGACCTCAAGACAAAATCAAGGCTTTCAGGATGATGGAGGATGTAGAATCAGGTTATCCATGTTTTCTTTCTTTTTTTTTTCTAATCGTTAATCATGCCTGGGATAATTTGACTTTCTTGACCAGAAACACACAAATAATAATCTGCTATTTTATCTTTGAGTATTTTGTTTTTATTGTTAACATGCATTTTAATGCATTAATCTTCCCAGTAGTTGGTGCATAAACCAGTGCCTTTTTCATTTGAGTTGTTATTATTAATCCCACCATCTTTCATACACAATGTGATGTTTCTTGACTTCTCGTCTTGACCTGACATGTTCAAGTCATTACACTGGAAGAAATCATTCACATTACAGTTCATCCTCGACAGATGTGCTTATGCCATTGCCCTTATTCACCATCCACGTTCGACATACACAATATTGCATTTGTGTAAATGCTTTTACATATTGCACAAATAAATGAAAAGCTTTTTCCATGTTATTTTCAAGTTGATAAAGGAAGAAAAGATAATACTGTAAGTAGCAAAACAAGAATTGATCCTGAACATTTATGATGTTGTGATTTGCCCAACATTATTAAATTTTTTTTATATAATAAAGTAATCTGAAGGTGTGTGATAAATAACTGCTGACCTAAAATTCCTAGTTAAGTAAAGCTGGGCAAAATGAATGCGGCCCGCTGTTAGAAATGCAGAGCAAGGAGTAATAACGTGGCATGATGTACATTTTGAATTTGAAAGCAATTGCAAACATGATGAAACTATTTATGTGTGCGCGCCTGTATAGTTTTTTAATCATGACATTTAAGCAGAAAAATTATATACATGAATATTTTATATAAAAATTACAGTATATACAAATATAAGCATGTATATGTGTCAGGGTTGGGGCAGGAGAAGGAACAGGAGCTCGGACTCAAATGCAATGGATCAACGCAAAGGCTCAAATGCAATGTCTTCTTTAATAAAGAAACAAAAACGTGTCACAAGGGACCAAAAGCAAACACTGAGAATTTCTCAGAAAATGGGTACAGGACATGACAAGGGCCCAACTCACATGACGTCAGGTGACGAACTCGCTCAGAGCACAAAAAAACAGAAGCCTTAAATAATGAGGCAATAATTAAATAATAAAACACAATCCAGAACACAGGTGATCGAACTTAGTAGAAATAATAAAGCAATACTCAAACAATTAAACAATCCAAAATAAATTGTCACCACCTGAACACACGTTGCCATACCCTATATAAATCAATTAAAACAAATTAATTAACAAATTCCTAACAATAAATTAATTCCACTCATCTTATCATACGTTGTTAACAGTTAACAGATTTTGTGAAAAGGGATGCACATTTAGTTTTTTATAAGCCAAGAACAAATCTGGTTTTAGATTTTCTTCTGTCTGTTTTTTTCCTTAAATGAGAAAAGGACTAAAGCTTAATGAAAGATGAATACTCGTGCCGCAGGTTAGCTAGTAAAGCAAACCATTGGGCTCAAGAATCAGAACTCTAGGGCTGAGAGCCCATCCATGCATTAGAGAGCCATCTGCCTGCATTGTACACGGGTATCACGAATGCTGCTTATCTCACTCTCCTCCTCAGCTCAAGTCCGGGAGACTCCCCTGAGCTGCACCGACTGGTGGATGAGTAATATGAAGTGGCAAGCATTTCTTTTTTGGAATATTGATGCACCATGTCATGTCATTGGTTAATTCCCGTGTGCTGGTCATTTGAGCGCTGTCCTTGTTTTGAACCATGACACTTTTTTTTTCTCTCAAAAGATGATCTTCAGGCCTCACCATTTGAATCCTAAGGACAGGATTGTGTTTCAACAGTTTGCTGTAATTCCTGTTTTGTCCTTGAAACGACCTTCACTCGATTTCATGCCCAAGTAGAATGCCATATTTTCATTGTCTTATGAATCATATCATAATATTTCCATAAACAGTACTGTATTTAAATAATACTTTTTGTTTATGCATGGTCATTTTAGAATGCTTTAATACTTTTTAATGCATTTTTTTGTTTGTTATGGTCACGCCATAATTCTTTAATGATGAGACAAAAAACACTATTACATTTACAATAAGCGATAAAAGAAGACAGAAACAGAAATATACAGAATTGATTGGGGAGCAACACCTGGCAGCAATAAAATCCCATGACACTCTAGGGATTATGGGAAACAGAGTTTCTGAGACAAAACTCAGAATACCTCTAAATTTATATAATGAATATGTAGGAAAAAAAAATGTTTGCTGAAAAATAAACATCTTAAGTGCAACCAGCATTTGCATTTTTGCCTCCCACTGTGATTCTGCTTATAACACCCCGCACATATATTTAAATAATAAGAAGGGAGACTATTCTTATTGTGTTAATGTGTTACAGTGTTGCATTGGATTAAATAATTTAAGAAAAGCAAATTTAAAAAAACTTCATATTGACAACATTGAGTAAAACTTGAGCCAAAATCATTTTATTGGATGAAAAATTAATTTCTAATGGAACTCACAGTGCTGCACAAACAACAGAAAGGGGAGAAATCAAATCTCTTTATGACCACAAACTGTGATTTCACTCACTGTAATCAAAAGGACTGACAGTGACCCGTTTATTTTTAAAATCCAGAGAGAGACGTTTCTAATCAAAAGGCAGTACTAAACACCACAGGGAAAATGAACCTCGGAGTGTTTCATTTTCTGCCTCTCTTTTGGCCGCTGTGCTGCCTTCTCTGGATTGTAGAGTTCTGTCAGAGACGAGACGCTGCCTCGATTTACATGATGGCTCGACATGTAGCAGGATTTCTGTTATGCAAGACTGTCAACCAAACTTGTTTCATATCAGAGAGGATATTGTCCATTCAGGCATATGGTCTGTGAATCATTCTTTTGTCTGTTCTGATTGAACATGTAGACGTAGACATAGCAAAAAAAGAAAGAGAAATAACAAAGGAAAAAAGAAAGAAAGAAAGAAAGAAAGAAAGAAAGAAAGAAAAGGTCCTATCACGTTAACACAATCCTGACTTCATAGAGAAATAGTGTCAGAATTGTGAAACATATTTGTTTTTTGTTTAATATAAAGCATTAACTTTTACTATGAAGTACAGTTTAGTACAATTTATTTAGTATAATATTACATATATATATATATACATGTACTGTATAAAACTGTAGATTGTATAAACACACGCACATACACACGGACTGGTTTATTTATGTTATTGGCTGTACAAAAATAAAAGAAAAAAGAAAAAAAATAATGCTGTTTAGTGGAGAAAAACAAAGAAGCGTTCCAGCTAAAATAGTACATCTTTTAATATTTTCATTCTGCCACAATAATTCCAGTAGACCGGATTAACCCTGCTGTATAAAACACATAATAAAACTGCATGTCACTGACCTTGTAGATCAATTGACATATAAACCTTCCTTCTCTTTAATTAAATCAGAATTTATATAAAATTAAACTTTTGTTCTAATAAAAAACAACAAACAAATAAATCATTAGTAATCAGGCTGTTTAGAAGCCCACAGTTTATTAAATATATAAACATATGTATAGTTTCATAAAAACATAAAAAATATGTATTGTTATTTAGAATTTGTATATTTTTGCTCCAAACAAGATTTGTGCATTATTTGATCATCTAAGGTTTAGAGCTTTTCTCTCTCTTCCCAAGTAATTGCTGTAAGAGTAAAGGAAGTAGCTAAATGATGCATGACAGAGTACATATTGAAAACTGTTCTCGTAAGTGGATGCATGGGTGGATACGGATGGAGATGCGGTTGAGCGAGCAGATGGATGTGCACGCAAGCCCACAATCCTGCAGAAGAGCCCACGTAGATGTCGACTGATTCACAGTTTATTCTACAGAGACTGAACACACGGCAGAATCACCCCTGTATCCTGGTCTATCATTTCCTGCTTTACCCGTCAACGTTTGTGAAAGCAGTGCTTAATTGTACCTGTGTGATTAGTTTGTAATTAGCAGAGCTAAAATACTTGTCACCTTCTGTGACCCCTCATCACTTTCAGAGGTTGAAAAAATTAGGGATAAGGAAATGAAGGGTTGCAAATTGACAGAGCCTTCAGATGGCGATACATAATTTTGCCGGAAAAAACAGAGATGCAAAGGCTTCTATAGGCCCCAGCTTTGCAATAACTATCACTTCCCCTAACAGTCTGTACAAGCTGATAAAACACAACAGCGCCTGTGAGCATATTTTTAGCCAGCTTTATGGTTGCAGTGCAGTGATGATGGCTTTGCTCCAGTAAATTTATCCTTTCATTAATCTTAGCATTTTGATGCTGCTCTGAAGTTAAAATGGAGTCTGGGTTCTATGCAAGAATTAGAGCTTTATAAAGCCAATGGAGACTGACAGGGGTTTCCAGGCGTTGCGTTTTAAGGAGTGTTTGGACACGGTTGTATATTCTTTGCGAGAAACAAAGGCTCATGAACATCCCGTGCCCCATTAATCGCGCAGGTAATGATGCTCATCACATCCCCTGCGTCTGCGTTTGGCACTTTAGACCTGTAGATAATTTATTATCTTCCCAGGTTGTACTTTCAGTTTGTTTGAAGTTATTTAGCCATTCACTTGTCAGCTTGTTTGCTTTCTTGGGTTTTCACTGTTCTTGAATCACATTTTTTCTCAATGTGATGTCAAAGTTTTATTGTTCTTCATTAAGTAGTTTTCACTTCTTTTGTTGTTTTTCACAATTTTCAAGCTAGAACTATATTGCTAATTTCCCCAGTTTGTTCCAAAAAGGCATTTCTTTTACCTGCAGTTTATATCCTCTTTGTCTTGTTTTATAGACCATGCTATTTTAAATGCACATTGTTGGCAACTGCATAATTCTGCTCTGATTTGCTTCTTCACCTTCATAGATAGAGAGACAGACTGATGGACACACAGATGGATGGGTAGATTGGTGGATGGATGGATGGATGGGGAAGTCGGGCAGTCAGAGAGAGAGAGAGAGAGAGAGAGAGAGAGAGAGAGAGAGAGAGAGAGAGAGAGAGAGAGGAGAGAGAGAGAGAGAGAGAGAGAGAGAGAGAGAGAGAGAGAGAGAGAGAGAGAGAGAGATAGAAGAGAGAGAGAGAGAGAGAGAGAGAGAGAGAGAGAGAGAGAGAGAGAGAGAGAGAGGAGAGAGAGAGAGAAGGAGAGAGAGAGAGAGAGATGGACACAATACAACAGACCCAGACCACAGAGAGACAGGAGAGACAGACTGTATTAATCCCAGCAGGAAATTCACGCCCTGTCTGATCTGGACCTCTCACTTTACAGGCTTAAACCGTTTTTAAATTGTAAATGGGTATATAACTGTAGGATATAATAGGTATTCATGTGGTGTGCTTCATAAATGTTCCCTAACTGCTGCAGTCTTCTCGGGACATTTTATTTCAAGTTTCACAGTTTACAAAGAGTGACACTTTTCCCCATGTGATGCAAATTAAATCAAATCCTGTTAGCAGCAAGTAACAATCCCAAACCCGTGTTGTGTACTGCTTCAGCATCTCATTTCAGCAAATGCTTCTCCTGTCAATAATGATGGTTCAGCCTTCAAGTCCCAAAATAATTCATGCTAATATCTACTAATTACTTAATTTACACGGTAATTCGAAAAGCGTTTTTTTTTATTATTATTATTCATTTTTGCCATTACAGTCTAGTCAGCCCATCCCTTCCGGCAGCGCCTGTCCCCGGTAGCAGAGTGATACCTGCAGAAATTATCTCTCTGAAAACACTCCTTCAAACGCTGTGCACTGACGCGGGCTTCCAGGAAATGCTGGAAACCTCAGAGAACTCAAATGAGACCGACTTCTGAATATTTACAGGATTTTTTTCCAGACTGCACTCATCAATCATGAAGCGCTGTGTGCTTGTCCATGTAATCTGTAAATTGCACATGCAAGTCTAGTCGTGCATGCAAGTCTGTTTGTGTGTGCGTGTGTGGGTGTGTAACAGGACAGTCTTGTTGGGGCATTCAGCATTAACCTGAAAACCATACTTGAGTAAAATTACGCATACCTTACTGTAAATTTACAAAACGTTACAAGTCACCAATTCCAAGAAGACATAGTAAAAGTCGTGAAGTATCCAATTTTAAAGTAACCTAAGTATTTTACTTTACTTAATTTAGGCCCAAAAACACACAGACATGTAAAAAACAAGAAACTCTAGTTGGACACTGTGTATGCGGTTTTAAATGGAAATATAAATGGAATGTAACACCTCACTTTTCCAAAAAGGCAGAACAAAATAGATGGAAAAATAGCAGTCAGTCTCAGTCAAACTCAAATGTGCAAGAAAAGTGCAACCTCTAATTCCCGTTCACGTGGATTGGCTTACAATTATCATGCAGTACTTTCAGCACCCTGCAGAGGGCGATATCACGGTAGGAAAAATGATGCAAATTGTCGCGAATAATCACAATGTAGTCACAAAGTGTCCATTCAAATGTAGTAAAGAGTACATATACTCAATCTGAAATGTAGTCACGTAGAGAGTAAAAGTATTATTTTATTTTTATGTCTATATTTTTGATACTCAATACAAGTGCAAAGTAGTCAAAATGATGCCCATTTACTCTGCTTATTTTATCAGAATTCTTTTTTATTACCATTTATACAGAGTAATACTACGGACACTGCCCAGCTACTTTAATTCCTCTCAGTAAGTCAGTACATTGTCTTGCTCGGTGAAACGAGTGTCTTCAGAGACCTCTGCACTGACTTCTTGGTCTTCAAATTGTGGGCTAGTGTGAGATAAATGGCACCCTGGTGTCTTTTTGACAGGAACTTTTCTGTCCTTATCAAAACCTCTTGCCACACTGCCCTGTGTTCACACACACACACACACACACACACACACACACACACACACACACACACACACACACACCTGCAAGGTGCGTTTCTGCAGGTTAGCTACTCTTTTCTGCTGAGTACATGTATTACCTTGTAAAGAAGACATCTTATTTTGCACCAAACTGTCCTGCAAAGCAATGTGTCTTTTTCTAAAGGTGCTTTATCTCACTCCTGGTTGGTGTTCATAAAGGATACAAGCCAGAGAATGTCACGCTTGTAACTCTGGCGGCGGTGGTTCTCTGAAAGATGGAAGACAGGTCGGGTCTGATAGGAAAATTAAAAACTGTTATTGGGACAAGGATAGGGAAATGAATGACAATATGTCTCTCTCTCTCTCTCTCTCTCTCTCTCTCTCTCACACGCATACACACACACACACACACACACACAGAACTGCTAGCAATACTGAACCTCAAAATATTGAAGTTGGGTCATTATTAGTAGTAAAGCTAGTCTCTTTAGGCCATCAACATTTGTGGGTTTGTAGAATTCGTGATTAAGTGAAACCTTGTAAATTATTATGTGACGTTGTCTTAATCCAAATTAACATTCTGCTTAGTGAAATAAAAGTACACATCCCACAGGTACGCATCATTTTTCCAGTTCTGATTTCAAGATTAAACTCTCCAGGAGTTTGTCATGTTTCTAGCATTTGTCTTTAAGTGTAAACAACCGGATCTTGTTCTAAAACGCTTCCAACAGTTGAATGCCAGTAAACAAGGCAGATTGTTATTGTATCACACACGTATTCCAAATCTTTTCAACAACACTTTCACTAACATCATATTTACATGAATGTTCCGCTTACTAGGTGGCAGACATTTTCTTTATCTTCCAGTTGTGTCAGCTTTGAGACTCATTGAGAATTGATTTCGCTTGATGTCTGTTCTTTTTTTGTGTGTGGGCGTAGCCAGTCTTAAGTACATGCCTTTCAGATAAGTATGCAGGTAAGATTTGCATACTCAAGTGGGAGGCTGCTGTAATTAAACCACCAAACGATTACTTGACAAGTCATTGTGTTTGACAGTGGATATCACTTTCGTAGGAGGAACTTCCTACTTTGTCAGGATGTTGGTGCAGTGCTAGTCCGAGCAGAAGGAATCTCGTCAAGCAAGTGGAGAGGACGATACTCCTGCCACTAAGGTTTTGTCAGCGGCTGATGAGAAATTGAACTGGGTGACACTTGAAGGACGTGAGGCAATCTGGGACAAGCGAGGGGTCATGCAGTCATCTGGAGAGCACCTAGAGTAAAGATGAGTGTTCAATGAAAGCAGGGAAAAGGAGAAGAAAAGACCTGGATTATTGAGAAAGACGGATTAGCCTTTCACTTGAACCATCGAGGTGCTTTTAAAACATTTCTGGGCTTTGAGTCATAATGGCTTCAGAAACAACAGGCCGCTAATTTAGCAGGCTAATGATCTTAAGAGGCCTAACCTTGCCATTTTTCCCCACGTGTTCTTATATTTTGCATTGACTTCTGCGACACACGCCGGGCTCCCGTGGAACCTGAACAACAGCCGGAATAAATCAGGACAAACATTAAGTACTAAATGATCTCATTAGTCAATGGGTCATGAAGATGATAGTGTTATTGCAGTAGTGGGTCACTGCTTTCTTCCAACTAATCTATAGTGTGCAAGGGCTTGTCATTGACATGAGCCTTTTACCTTCTTGCTCAGGCCTGAAAACTCGATAGAGCCACGTGAGATCAATCAGAACGTGTTTTTAATCCAAGAAAATATTTAAAATGAAACAGCAATATGATTATTTTAGTGTTATTAGCATGAACAAAATAAAAAAAAAATGACAGTTATGACGTTAGTATTCTACTTTCCTTTACAGGGGTGTTTATATTTAAAGAACATTCAGAAAAGTACATCCAATGTGCTTTGATAATCTTATGATGAACACTGATTTTGTGAATAAAAATAAAAATAAAATGTTGTCGTTATTCGATGATGTGTGGGCAGGACATTTTCTCATTGAGAACATTGACCTTGACAACAGTGATGTAGTGTGTGTGTGTGTGTGTGTGTGTGTG
>CM051500.1:17300607-17313107 GCA_028031935.1 Paedocypris micromegethes
GTGTGTCTCTGTGTGTGTGTGTGTGTGTGTGTGTGTGTGTGGGTGGGTAGATAGAGACCTACACGATTACGTGAAATGTTAATGTCATATTTATCATAATCTATTTGACTCGGTGAATGATGTCATTTCACATAGTTATGCATTTCGAAATTGTAATACATTTTACTTTTTGCTTTATTAATTTTCACCTTGCATAATGACTTTTTGTGCTGTTATTATGATTTTTCGCTATTATAATTATGGATGTTCACAATATGATGAATAAATTATGCATTTGTAGCGCTGTAAGTTTGTAACACTGCAAAAACATTTAGCAATTAGATGTGCTGTACATTTTTTGTTCAATGGTCTTAAGAATTCAATTTCAGTCCAATAATTTATGTTGACACGTTTACTTTAATGATTTATTTTCTTCACCTGCTTCTCCTCAAATCCCATTTCTCTCTTTGAGTAGATTCGACAATGCCCCCCTCACCTTTCTGTTGACCCGATCTATTGGTTCCTCCACATAGATCTCTTCTCATTTGTCTGTGACCAGTCACCCTTCCCTCACCCACATTTCAGAGCAGAGTAAATGACTGCCCCCACACACACACACACACACACACCCACACACACACACACACACACACAACAGCTCTGTCAAGCCTATGAGAACATTTACTGTGATTCCCTCAATACCAGCACTCCGTGTTTTCAGCCTAATCTCCAGATGGATTTTACCTGGTGACAGGTATCAAATACCTGAATTGATAAAAACAGCACGTCTGTATGTCTGTGCTTGTGAAGGAGAAAGAGTGAGTTTTATCAGTCTCACAATCTCTTATAGTTCTTCATCCCTCCATCAGAGAGAGAGAGAATCAGATGTATAGACCAATAGATAGATTGACAGAAACAGCCAGATTGATAGACAGAAAAATACAATAGCTGGATGGTAGATAGATATCTATGATGTCAAGGTACTGTGTGTATGTATGATTGATTAATTGATAGAGTGAGGGATGGATGGATGGATGGATGGATGGGCAGACAGATACGTGGTTGGGTATGGGTGTTTGGATGGATGGATAGACAGGGCAAATATATGCAGACTGACACACTGATAGAGAAAGAGAGATAGATGATTGGCCGATTTAAAATGAGACAGACTGACCATTTCCCTAAATGTTACAATTGCTAATTAATTAGATATATGTTTGTTTCATTGCATGTACATGCACATCATACATAGTTGTTGTTTGTTAGTTGCTTTGTGTTAGACAAATCATGTGCATTACTGAAACTACAGGAGCAAGTGGGAACAGAAAAAGTGTGGACATGGTGGCAGGCCGTGCTGAAATCCATAATTGTTGTGGGACATGTATAAAGAAGGTAAAACGGAGGCATTATGGAGATGAGCCCTCTTTACACTCACTTAACCCTGTAGAGGTGTTCCAATTATGAGTGTAGGTTTGGGCTCGAGGCCCGAGGGCTTGATGGGTGGAAGTAGGTTTCGGCTACTGTCCCACATCCAGTTGATTATCAGTCATTATTCACTCCAATGGCTTCTTATTTCCATACAGCCTGAGCCGGCTCATGTAAATACACTGCTAAATGATCGTCTGTATATTTTTAATGCACCACTGAGTTGAGCAACCCTTCACCTCTGTTTGTTTTGTGGGTAAAGTGGATGTATAGTGCTTTTTTCCAGTGGATTTTGTTGTGGAGAAGCTGTGCTGATAATGAACGGTGTGCAGACAGCTCCTATTTTTGCTTCTGCCATCTCGGTGTTGCATAGCCGCAGGCTTTCCCGACAACATCACCAGACTATGGAACTCTAACTCCCACAAGCCCCCATCACAGCTCTTCATTGACCTTAGCTGCATTCATCCAGGCGTTGCATTTTAATAACGATTTCTAAAGGGTATTTGCTAAGTATTGTCCTCAATGTGGTCCATATAGTTAGATGTCTATGATGCTTTTTTTGTACTAAATTTGTCCTGTTCATTGATTGTAATCTGGCTCCCGTGAGGTTGATTTGTGCCGTCCATTAAGGATATCTCACTGCATATGGTAGTCTTTTTCATACACCTTTTATTACAGCAGCTCTCCTCCAAAGGAATCTGAAAATATTTTAAAACTTGGGACCTTTTCCCAAAGTGGTGACATTTATTCCTAATTTTTAGCACAATGGAGGTCTTTGCTTAACAAAATAAAGTGTACTAGTTTGCAAAAATATTGTAGATGTTACATTGCAACATTTTGTAAGCAAAATGTATATGTTGTGCTTGAGTAATACTACCTTTCTCGACACAATCCATTGCTTCAATGAGCCATAATTTCAGCCAATGAGAGACGAGGATGTTGATGTGGAAGTGTATGATGCCACCAAAGAAAGGTGAACGCAGTGAGACGATTCTTAATGTGTCATCATTATGTAATAATAATATCATTTCCAGGTTCCAGGATGCCTTCAGAAAAATCTAGTGAGCGTACATGACATTAATGCAGGATTGTGGTGTGCATTCTAGAGGGATATAGAGGAGGTGGCTGAGTGGATCAGTGTTTCTCCTGTGATTCTTCTCTATCGATCTGTGTGTTTTTGTGAGATGCCTGTGTGTTTGGTGTTGTAGTGAAAATAGCATGAGCGCTCGTGCTCGCTTTCTCCCTCTTCACACAAATGCCTTCAATCTTGGAGATTTTACGCATTATTAGATTTGTGCCCCTCAGCTCTCGGTCTGCCTCAAACATTTATTTTAGAGTTGCGTTGTTTAAAAAAAGGAATGTCAGACTGATGACTGTTCATTAATTTATTGTTCATATATTAACCCCTGGTGTCTACTATAGTTTTTATGAAAAAATTACGTACAATTCTAAGGTATCCAAGTGTATGAATTGATTAATGTATTTATCACCTGTTATGGCACATTAGGATAAAGTTGAACAATTTTGCAACTACTCATTTTATGTCATTTTGATGTCCAAAATGTCTTCATTTTGTATTTGTCAAATTTAATATTGATTATTAATTGATTTATTCTTTAGTATTTATTTGATTTTAATTTGCTGTCAAGCGTGCCATTTTAGAGCATTTGTGTTTTGAATAGAAAATTATATAATGTTCAAATAAATTCAGCTTCTAAAATTTGGCCTAGTTTTTAAACTGAAGGTAATTTCCTGGCCTTGTTTCGCTTTGAGTTTCAGATGTCTTCAAGTCCCAGATGAACATAGTAGATAAAAGAAATGAAAGGGGGGGAAATGAATCTGATGAAATAAAGTGAAGTGTAAAGTGCACATGGCGGGTGAAAGTTCATAGGCAATATAGCACTGACCAATCTGGGCCTGCAATATCGATCGTGACGTGTCTGAGCAAACAGCTTTCTGCACACATTTTGTTCATTTCTTTTCAGGCAAACATTTCTTTATAGAGTTTTTTTTTTCCTCTTCTTTCTTGGGCCACTTAATCTTTGGCTATTCACAGCTTTGCAGATGTTCTGCATATGTAATGTGTGCTGTACTCCTCACACGGGACATTTCTACCTTTGTGTTTTAAGCTTATGTTCTTCCTGATGCTTTGGTAAAAGGTTTGGTTTCCATGTTTTCCTTATCATCAGCTCCTAGGAGAAATACAAGAATACAGAGGCAAAGACACCTTGTAGCTTGCCAAGATTCAGGGATTTTTTTGTGGCTTCAGACTCAAGACATTTATTTCTTTTTCCATTTGTTTCTATTTTTTGCATTCTAGATATGCATAAGAACTCTGCACTACGTATATCTTTTTTATGCAGGTGGAAGTGCACAGTCAAGTTGAAGGCAAAATCAGTGCAAAAGTTGTATTATGCAACAATTTATGCATGCAAAATCGTTCAGGTTTTCGCACGATTCGGACACGTGTTGCATGTTACCTGACTGAACTTTTTACTCTATGTCTCTCTCTCTCTCTCTGCTACAAAACATTTGCAAGTTGGTAAGACTGAACAGCTTTAATACTGAACCTGTCTGGTTGACTGTTGGTTCCGTATTCAAGATGAAACACAACTTGATGACCTGAATTTTATGCTTGGCAGGTAAATTTGACCAGTCAGTGTTGCTTTTCTGCATTCAGTGTCATGTCGGAGGAAAGTCTGCAAGGTGTGTTTTCAAGATCACGAATGCAGGATGTGTGTCTGTTGCCTCGTGATCTGGAGAAGTTCACAAACTGGGATTCTTGGCTTCTGGCTATGGTGGTGGAATAATATTAATGATTTATGGGCAATTGCATTAGAGAGAATGAAAAACAGAACAGACAGTTCAGTGGAGAAAATCACATCAACCCGCTCCTCCCTCTCTTCTTATCTCCCTCGCTCTGCTGCTTATCTCTCTCAGTGTCTCTCTCTTTCTCACTCTCTCTCAGCTATCTCTCTTTAATCCCGTATTTCCTTCTGCTGCTTTTTCGCCTCTTACCCTCTCTTTGAATTCACATTTCTCCTTCACATCTTATCATCCCATCTCCTCTATCACCTTTTAGCTTCAGCTTATTTTGTTGTTTTTCCTCAAGATTCGACACCATTGTTATATTATTTTATTATATTTTCTGTTGTGGCTGATTAGAAAGTGTAAAATATATTTGATCCTCTGAACTGCCTCTGTCATTTATATTTGACGATAACAAATATGAATTCTGCAGCCGTTTTCTTTTTACAGATGTAATTCTTTTATATATGGTTTTATTTCTTATAATTCCTTTTGAAGTGTGAGTGTGAGCTTTACCAATAGAGCTACGGAACGCCTTGAGCTGGTGATCCTGTCTCTCAATGTGACCAAACGTGACTCTGCTTGTTATTGTCACATAGCAATACGTGTTTGTATTGTGAGTCATATATAATGCAGAGCATTGACTGAATTGTCTCCCAGTGTCGTTTGTTTTTCCTCCTTTTTTAGAAAACCTTTCTTTTTTATGAACAGCAGGTAAAGACAGAATTAAATTACACATAATGGGGTAGCCATCAGTCAACAAATTGCACTGATTAATGATGAAAAAAAAACAAACGGGAGGCAATTTTTTTCCAAATCAAGAGGTCATAGCAAACTGCGACACATTCATGTTTACAGCTGAAAACCAGTCAGTCTCACGCCAATAGCACTTTATGAATTATGGCGGAGGATTTCTCATCACTGTGCAAATTTCTTTGCCTGGCTTCCCTCCAACTCCTCAATTAGTCTGTATTTTCCTGCAGCAAGCGGCCCGGCAACTGAGTCATTGATCAGTGCTTGGAAAACTGCCCAGCATGGTGCCACGTAAAGTCTGGGAGTAGACCACATCTCGATATCTTCAGTTGCTTCAGTTGCCAATTACTGATTTAACTGGTAACACTTCAATAAAATGGGATGAAGAGATATTGTGGTATCCTCTCAGACCTTATCAAATGTAGTAGTATGTATAATATGAAAACTTTAAATTTTAAAAATTTAATATATGAAATATGACATTATTGGACTGCTTTTTTTTCTTGAGAAAATACATTAGATCCGTGTTTGTTGAGTAAAATGTTCACACATTTATGAGTATTTAAGATAAAAGTCACTCTTTAGACACAACGACTGAGAAGATGAAGATCAAGCAGACATGCCACTTTATCAACTGCTAAGAATTGCGCTTGTGTAAGAGAAGACAGAGTGAAACTGACAGAGAATCCAAGGCATGAATAATGTAGAATTTGTAGAATGTAATTCAAAAATCAAGCAAAGCATTCATGGATTAAGACGTTCTACTTTTTGACACAGTTACTTTGAACAAAAATAAAAAATTAGATTTTGCACAAAAGCAGAAAAATTGATTCAAACTTGGTACAGAAAGAAAGTATGCTCACTTTCAAAGTCACATAGAGAAGGGCCACATGGCCTGCTAGCATCTTTTTAACCTTGCTGTGAATGCTGTGATGATGGATGAACTCTGTGCCTTATCCAGACTAATACCGGGAGCCGATACTACATGACATCAGCGCTGCAGTCCTGTTTTACAGCAGCCCGCTGCCATGTTTTGACACATCAGAGGCAAGTCTGATATTTCCAAGCATGGTTTTCCACCAAACATCACCCTGATGTATTGGGCTGACCTTTCCGCCTGCAAAACTCAAATTGGCTCGCCTTGTCTGCTTGTTCAAATGAGATAAACAAAGTCTTTGTTTTTAGCCCAAGCTCTTGATGGGAATTTTTATTCTATAGCACTTCTGTTCCTTGCACACATTAGTAGAGATAAACATCGTAAATACAAAATCGCTCGTATTACCACAAAAGCACTAAGACAAAAAAACATATTGCTGCAGTCAGATTATCTGAAATTTACTATATTTCGTTTCTCAGTAAACATTATATGTAATCTGCTCAGGCCTCTACAAGTAAGAGTTAATGCTTAGTGTATTATGAATTAATGCCATGTTGCATAACATTAGAACTATTCGGTTTTCAGTCTTGGTCTCACTATTAATGCACACATTCCAAAAGTCCAAGCACTAATCTCTTCACGGTGCTTTTTCATCCTTCTATTCATTTTTTTTTAAAACCCACAATACCTTGGTTTTTTTAGAATGCTTGGAACAGTCTGGTGTGAATTTATGGAAATCGATAAGCCATGGATGTGAGCCTGTGGGTGGCATGGTGGATATGAAGCAGTAGATATGATTGTGCCAACTACTGAATAAAATAAAACTTTTGACTTTTTGAAATGGGCAAAAAATAAATGGAGATTATCAGAATATACGTGCCCTACAATGGCTTATCCCAATGTTCATCCTGAACAATGTTGTTACAATTCCGGTGCAGATCAAGGAATCCAGAGACTGTAGGAACGTAAAACACACATTTAATAACAAGACTAGTCAATGAATCGTCACCAATGTATTGATAAATTGGTTATATTTTAAACCAATCTTTGGCCTTAATTAACAAAACAGAGAACAATTTTTAAAAAATATATTGCATAAAGAAAACGTTGCATATTCATTGATGTGTGTGCAAGTAAAAGTCTTTTTCATGACTTTAGATGTCACATACATACTTCTATGAAGTGGGAATCTTTTTCTTTCTTTATGTGACTTATCTGCATTGCTAAATTAATTTGAAATCGTCTTTGGTCTTTGAATTAGCAGTGGCCATCTAATTAATGCAGAACAATGCTGGGTTAGTGAGCCATGGACACTCAGTCCAGAAATCTAAATGAGACCACAAAGGTTAACAAGCTGATAGCTCATTAATTTAAAGCCCAGTGTTTATTCAAGGCCGATAATTGTCTGATGATCATATAATATTTAAGAACCTTGTCGAAATGAGTGAAGTTATTGTAGACGCATGTCTGGTGATTGGTGAATTCAAAAAAACAATTTATATTCCTAATCGTATTTTAATTCCTAATTCCTAATTCCTAATCGTAAGTCAAAAATATCTTTTTTGTTTCAAAATATTAATAAGAATTAATATTTTGCTTTAAAAGTCATTATGTATTAAACACTGCATTCGACTGAAAATAATATTTGTATACTGTAGGTAAAGCGATAGCTATGTTTTAAAGATATTCAAATGTGCATAAGTACATATTGTGACATTATACAACTGAGAATATTAAAATATTATATTTAAGATTAAAATATTAAATAGGCTGCTTGATGTCTTACTATTTATTATTTAGAAACCATTATTTATTTAGAAATGTGTGTATTAATGAAGCAAGAGAGAATATACAGTAGATGCCTGCCTGTCTGTCTGTATGTATTAACTGTGTGTAATGCATCTGCACACTACGTAGCTCAAAGCAAAAGGTAAGAGAAGGTCAAATCATACTATGAAGAAATTTTTCGAAGACAAACATGTTGACAGTTTTGTCTTTGCAAGACATTATTCAGAACATTTCCTGCAGCAGCACACAGTTTGTTCTTGAATCTGCTCACAGACCAGTCACAGAAGATACTGTGAGCTGGTTTGCCCGTCGGCCCCGCAGTCCTGCTAAGCTAGCTCATTAGCATGTGCATGACACGTTAATGAGAGTCTGTTTCTGCGCGACCACACACTAATACTCATGAATATTTAACTGCAAAGAAGGAAGATTATTTACTAGAACCAAAAGTTTCAAAGAAAAAAATGAACAGTGGGGGGAAATAACAGTCTCGCTGAGCTAGAAAGAGATGATATGATTTAGATGCACGAAAAAAAGCTGAAAATCACCATACGAAAGAGAGAAATCTCCTTTCTGAAAAGTGGTTGAAATGAAAGATGTGATTTTGCGGAGAGAGTATGAAAATGGATGATAGTAAAGAAGAACGGAAATGGCTGGTAAAGTGAATGGCAGGGTCTAATGAATGGCAAAGGCCTTGAAGGGACTACGGAGAGCAGGAGACCTGCAGGTTCACTGGCTCGGGGAGTTTAGATTTTATTAGTGGACCTGAGGGAGATGTCTTTTATTTCTCTTTTTTCTTTCTTAACCATCACCACACCGCCATTTCAATAGCTTTTTCATATCCACTAATGTCTCACGGAGATGGATTGAAACCTTTTTGCTATTAGTATCTCAGCTGTCTGAAAGAAAAATTAATCTTCATTCTTCCTGAATAAAATGAAGCACTCCCCCCCCCCTCTTTACCTCTAACTCACCTTCTATGTCATTTTCTACTAAAACCTACACTTTACACTTGCTCTCGGAACGTTCCCAGCATACGTTCAGGATCTCACTTCGCACTGCTGCTGTCTCGCTGACAGGCTTGAAGTGCGCTTGATTCACTTTTACATTACTTGTGCGTGCATGCCATGTGCAGTAATTTCACATGCATGCGCACACACATTTCTTTCCCTTTATCTAATGATGGTTTTTAAATGTAAATTCCTAAAGGGGATAACATAGCTTTACACCACTATGGTTTTAATGAATCACTTGGCAATTAAAAATCAGCTATCGGAAGCTGAGTAAGAAAGCTAAAGCTGAGAATGTGTCCTCTAGTGGCAGACAGATGAAACAGCATGCTGGGAAATGTTTGGTTACCTGTACAACCTCAAATCCCTGAGTACTAACACTAGGAGACCTGATTCGCTTAGGAGCTTTCTAAGAACCAATCAGAGGACTGGAATTAGTTGCAAGAATTTTATTAAGATGTCTGTTTAACCAAGACATAAAGGAAGGGTAAAAATCCATGAACATTTACTTTTGTGTGCTTTTTCAATCATGCAGATTAATCGACATATTTTTCTGAGACTCAGTCAGGTCATAATGGTGCTGGCAGGACTCAATGTCCAGAGTTTGAGTTTTATGCAAACAGTAATCTAACCATTGTAAATGCAGAATGCAAATATTGAGATCAGTCAAATAACTAAAGTAGTCTTTGTAGCCAAACATTTAAAGGTTGATTGGCATCAAATACAAAATACAATTTTCCTGACATCCGTTTTTTCGACTTTTTCAGCATGAATGCAGCAAAGACGTGCATTTAATAATCCAATAGACTATTGATGAAGTAGAGATTAAAACGACCATCCTCTTAATCGGTATATCTTGTTTGCCTTTGTTTGACGAGCAAGATTGAATTGTTTAGAATGCTCGAACACTATGGATGGATGCTTGGATCTGCATGTTGTGCAGTGGGGTGACGGTCATGGCCTAGCAGTTGTGCTGAAGAGGAGGAGGAGTACGGCACTGGCGCTAAATGATCACCGTAAGTCATTAGTATTGACGCCAGCATCGCAGAGGAAACCCTTTGTCACATCAGTGTAACCGCAGCGGCTGTGGCTGCGACGCCATTAGCCCAGAGGTGCCGCGTAATGGAACATGGTGGGTTGAGTCTATAAGGACATTTTATGGATATTAAAAAGGTGGGTGTATTTTTAGGCAAGAGAAAGAGTGCTAGGAATTCCTTTATTCAGTTCCTTCTGGTTTCCGAATTTTGTTTTTGTGATTTTTGAGAATGTAATTTCCAGAAAATTCACAGCATATTTGCATTTTTTATGTCAGATTAACACTATGTGAGATACATAATAATTGTAGATCACACATTTGGTAATACAATAAAACCCTCTTTATCAGCAACAACATGAATCCTCCACACTTAACGTATTTTAAACTTAAGAACTGTAAAGACATTTTTGAACTTAGATTTTATAAGCTTCCCCGGGTGGTTAAATGATGAAAACAATTTCAATATGGTCCCTAATGGCCATGTCGACAAACTCACACTTTTATACATTTTTTTTGTCTGTGATGGATCCGCAGGCTACTTTGAAAGCTAAAGTTGAGAGCAGGTCAAATTTTCTAAAATAGAAATATTCCAAAGACAAACAAGTTGACAGTTCTGCCTTTGCCAAGACATTATTCAGAACATTTCCTGCAGCACCAAACAGTTTGTTCTTGAATCTGCTCACAGACCAGTCACAGAAGATACTGTGAGCTGTTTTGCAGTCCTGCTAAGCTAGCTCATTAGCATTTAGGATGAGAAACTTGCCTGTTTGTCAGCTGTAGAAATGCTTCCTTACGTCTCTAAATAGTGTTCGTCTTTAGACTTATAACCTTTTATCCATTTGTTAAAAAGTAAATTACCTGCTTGATAAAGTGAATGGATAATTTAAGGAAAACTGATGAGCGGATGACGCCCCTGGCACAAGATCGAACATTTGTTCGTTATAGCCTTATTAGTTACAACTTAACATAGAGATTTTTTTTAAATGAAGATTAACGTTATTACAGGCTGGAATCTTTCTAATTTTATGTTTAAATTGTATTTCTGCATGGTTTTCTTTGTGGATAAATGATACATTTTGCAACTGTGTTATAAGTCTGCCTTTCATTGACTTTGTTTTAAATTCGGCACTCATGGAATCTTGAAAAAAGTGGAGTGACTGGCCTTTGCATTTTCCTATATTTAACGTGTCAAGATCTGGCTGAGATGGAGCGATGTTGTGTGTTTGTTCTAAGGAAGCTGTACACAGACTTAATTGCACCGTGTTCTTGTTGTTTACGGGAGTCGGGGAGGTTCAGCATCCTGTTGGGCCCAGTAACCAGTGGTCAGGTTCTTGCTCTAGAAATGTAATTTGTTGAAGTATTTGTCAGCCTAAGGCAAACTTTAAATCTGAGATTTTGGCCCGTCAAAGTAACGATCAAAGTGTAAAATACATTTCATGCCGTCTTGTGAATGACGCCACTTATATTGTACAGTTTGAAAAGTATCAAAATGGCCTGGAGAGCTTCAGCCATGATTGGCATATAGATGGCATAGTGCAGTCATCCAGTCAGAACGTGCAGTGTTTTGTGTTGGAAACGCACACACACACACGACTTGTGACTTATCCGGTGCTCCTTACATTACTGTAACAGTCTTTGACATTCATCTCTCCCCTTGAGCTCATTCAAACTGACCACTTTTCCTCAGCAGCGTGGCTATCAGATTTAGCACATATCCCATGCTGATGTCCTGCTTCTGAATTTAGAGTGTCTGCAGGATGCCTTTTATCTGTACTTTTTACTAAATGTCAACATTTTATATTCAGAAGAAAATATAATAATGGAGATCAAGTGGCACTTGCTTTGGGAATTTACTATTGAAGTTCGGTAAAAAGGAGTTGTATTCTTTGTTTTTAGCTGGTTGTTGGTAATTGACTGTTTTTAGGTGGTGATTTGCTGCATTTGCTGCCGAGGTGTAAAAAGAACCTGAAAACCATACTTGAGTAAAAGTACATTGAATTGAATTGAAAAATCCTTTATTAGTCCCACAGCGGGGAAATTTCACGTCACAACAGCAACAACAAATCCAAACAAATAAATAAACAAACATCACAATAGCGCACTGCACACATAAACATTAATGCAAAAATTACTCCAATATGAATTACAAGTCACCAATTCCAAGAAGACTTGAGTAACATTCAAGAAATGTAAAAAACAAGAAACTCTTTTTTTGAGATTTTATTTCCCAATATAGAAATGAAATTTAACACTCAATGTTTCAAATGGCAGAATAAAAAATATATAAAAAAAGAACAAAAAGGCAGTCTCAGTCAAATGTGCAAAAAAGTCCAACCACTAATTCAAATATCATCCAGTACCTTTAGCACCCTGCAGATGGCAATATTGCCTCGTCCGCCCAAGAAATTAATCGCAATAGAAAAAAATGGCGACTTGTCGCTCACCATCGCAAAGTACAGTCACAGTGAGTGTTCATTCAAATGTAGTGGAGTAAAGAGAACAGATACTCAATCAAAACTGTAGTTAGATAGTAATATACTGCTTATACGTGAGATACTCAGTATAATACTCAATATGATACTCAGTACAAGTACAAAGCAGCCAAAAATACTTTAAATGTCTACTTTTTTTCCATTTAAAGTCTATTTACTCAAGCACTTTACACCACTGTCATTTGCTTTAGTCTGCGATGGTATGGCCAAAGACTTTCCTGTGTGTTTCCTTCGTTAACACAAGAGTGCTGGGGTTGGCATCAGATCCTCTTGACTCAGAAATAGACAAAAATAGATAAAAGACAGCTTTAAATAGAATGAATGAATGAACAAAT
>CM051500.1:17318107-17330458 GCA_028031935.1 Paedocypris micromegethes
AGCTTGTTTGATTCTACCGCGCTGTATTCTAAGCACATATGATGGAGCGGCCCATCTATAATGTATACAGCAGATTGGTTTAGGTGCATTTTCAGAGCTGTGCACATACAGACACCCAATTGAGAGCATTTATGTGTATTTTAGTCCGATCTGTCATGCGTCAATGTGAATTTAAAAGCAAGCAATGCATTGTTTTGTTGTCATTCTTCTTCCTGTGGTTCAGATTTTATTGAAAGTAAAGGGTCAGTATTTTAGTCCGAATCTGAGGTAGGATTCAGTCAGATATGGGATGTTGCCTTTCACAGATGACAGAAGCGATAACATCACTCACCTTATACCTGACATACCCGTCCTTCTTCAGGAGTGATGGTACCCAGCTAGAACAGATCTGACCCAGGCATCACCGCATATCCTAAAACGACTGAGCAGTGTTTGCTTCAAGTCCTGACAGCTAGAAAACTTTTGCATTATCAGCTCATTTTTGTCTTTTGAACGTAGGTGCTGCATTTTTCATTATTCAGATGGTTCTCTACCAAAAATGTGTTGTATAATACCAATAAAAGGGAATTTTGGGGGGCAAAAGTTAAGACTTAAATTGGCTATACAAAGATTATTAATTATAATTGGGTCAAACTGTATTTGTCATAAAACATCTTTTTTTCCCCAGTACTATTATATATCTATTATATGGTGAGTTACAATATTTTACCACTTTAATGTAATTTTGCCATTTTGCTTGTAGGAATACAAAATAATAATCTATTGAACTGTAATTTATTTAAATATTTCATCAATAGGGTGGGGCGTGAAATAATTGAGTCAAAAGATTTGACATTGTCAGCATCACTATCAACTCAGTTATATGTTTACAGAATTTACCATGTGTTCTTGTACAACATACACTCACTCTTTTCTGTTCTCGTTATTCACACACACAGTATCTTTCACAGTAATTTTGCACATGCACAAATAAAGACAGCTTTACACAGATTCTTTTCACCATGCTTTTGTTCTCGCCATGAATTGATCAATCACACTGATGCGGTTTTACACGACAAAGCTGCAGCAATATCGTTCAGAAAATGTCTTAATGTGTTAGAAAGCATCTAAAGGCTTATTCAGCAGTACGATCAACAATATGCAGCACATACAAAATTGAGGTCTGCCCTGGGCATTTGCTGCCTATTTCTAAGTAATAAGGATGCATAACTACTCAATAAAGTAATATTGCTTGGGCATCAATAGAACCACATGATTCAGCATGCCATATTGTCTGTATTAGAATGCTAATACAACAGCTATTTGTGGAAAGAAAACCGCTGGATGTCGGATTTAGATATTGTAGCGCACAAAAATAGCGTCTCAAAAGGAAATTAAATGTCACACGTTTTGTGTAAAAGTGATGTGTGGCGCTTTATTTGCTTTAAATACACAGCTATCGGCTGGATTCTTTGTTGGGTTTTTTTTTTTTTTTGTAATTCTGTTCATTACCATTCTGGTCCGCCATTAATGTTCTGGTCCGCCATTGTGTTGTTAATGTATTTGAGCTTCAGTCACATGTTCTTGAGTTTGACCTCCTCACCGTCACTGCAATTACACAAAGTTAATTTGATAAAACACTGCAATTTGCCATATTGCAATTTTTAAATGGCTTTGACACACCAGGTCATTGTGCTTTATATAGAGCTTAATAAGAAACTTCATCACATCGGATGGCAAAAATGCTGTTCATGGAAGGTTGCAGATTCCCATTAGCATATAAACACCTCTTTTTTATGATTATTCTGCATGTAATGCAACACATTTCATTATCTAATGCATTGTGTACCAAATTGGGAGAGCGACTGTACGACCAGGACTCAAAATTAAACCATTAACAATGAAGCCATAGGAAACCCAGCCTGTATCTATATATAGAGCCGATGAAGGAGCAAACTTTAGCAAACTGGCCAACTGCTGTTAGTGCCATCTGTGGATGCATGAGTTCGACTGTATGTGGGAGAGAAAGGTTGATGTGCTACAATTAATCCACACTGAACAAACAAGATTTTGACACGCTACTGGCACTAACATTAATCTTGGGTTTACTCCATTAATCATAAGCTAATCAGTAATATGAAGGGAAGTGAAGGATTTTTCTCCTGCACTTGTGATTTTTTTTTTGTAAACTTTGTGCAGTTACAAAATTTGGGCCAAGGGAAGCGAAAATATTTAGGGCCATCCCAAAAAATATATAATATACAAAAAAATAATAATAAAATACATTTTATGCTTGAAAATTACTAATCAGTATGTTTTTTTAAATATTTGAAATACCGTGTTTTCTGGACTACAAGCCGCACCTGTATATAAGCCGCATCCGCTCTATGAATGATTTTGAATTGTAAATGTATGTAACTAAATAGATCCTTTCCTAACCTGTATTTTAACACCAGCAACTTTGCTGATTAAAACGGGACAGAAAAAAATAAAAAATAAACGGTATCTACCATATTTATCTACATTATCAAAACATCTGCAGAATAGCCGCACCTGTGTATAAGCTGCATGGTTCAAAACCTATGAAAAAAGTAGCGGCTTATAGTCCAGAAAATACGGTACCTTTAAATTACCTTTTTTATTTGAATACCTTTTAATCTTTAAAGGAAATAAGGTCTTAAAAAGTTGTGTCCTAAAAGTATTTAGAAAGCTGTAATTTCTGATTAAACAAGGTTTTCAAATATATCCACCCTAGGGTGTTTTTATCCATGACTTGTTTAAGTGCGTAGCTGAGGTTTTCTGTTCGTTAAGACATTTGCCCTGGTGGATCTACACGTTTCACTCTCCTAGATCAAACTGTGAATATGCCAGCAGCCATCTGTTCTATTCTCTGCTGTTCTCATCGTCCATCTGCAGGCCTTTTATCACTTCCTTTTTTGGTCAATTTATGTTTTTACGGTTTGTTGTTCCTTCTTAATTTGATTTCCCTTCCCTGTTGATCCTGTCAGACTCATAGCATGCTCCGTTAAAGTGTTAGCGTCATCTCTAGGGTTCTGCAGAGAGGGAACTTCTCACAAATCTGTCCTGCTTAAATGTCCATATGATAAAGGTCACAAGCGTTCAGTGTTCCCTGACAAATAGCTTTTCAAATATTGGCTATGCTAACAGCTCTTAGCTTACATGAAGACATCGGAAGACATATCTGCCTGTCGTGGATGACTTTAATTCCCTCATAAGTGTGAGAGATGCAAACAAGTTCTCATTATTGATGCACAAACATTCGCAGGTGCCTTGCGTCTGGCTCAGCTTGATAAGAGGTCATTATGCAGAGCGTTTATTAGCACTGGAGTTTGCAATCTCATTTGTGGTAATTTGTAGTGTGCACATTCTTTTGTCTGTTTGGATGAATGTCGATAGCTGTTTAATGGACATTTTTTGTGTCGTTGTCATTTAGGCTGGTGTGAAACCAGGGAATTTAGGTTTATTGGGCAATTTGTTTATTTAAACATTATTGAAATGTATGCGTGGCAAGGGGGCGCAATAGCTCTGCTGCCTCATGGCTAGACGGATCTGTTTGAGACTTGTTGTGTGAGTCTGAGGCCTGGTCGGGACATTTTTGTCATTTTGTCAATTATCGTTCAATAATTTCACAGTACCCATCATATAGTAACATGCCATCATGCCTGTTTGTATAGGATGGGATGAGAAAGAAAACAGAATACATCACAGGATAACTAAGGCTGGCATGGAATTACTCGTAAATAAATCTGTGTCTCGCTCTTGAGCCAAATGAATTGTTAGACAATGACAGGTTTTGGTTCATTAACTGTTATCTGCTTAAAATGACTAATGATGCTGAACACATTGTGCACAGGACTTTCACCCTAAAGCCTAAACGTATTGGATTGCTTTCAGAGCACCAGAACCATTCGCTATGCGAATCTAACAGGTCTGATTAGCAGCAACAAAATATAAAAAAAAAGGTATAATACATATTCAAAATCATAAAACTTGTCAAATTCAAATAATGTTTTTTTTTTTTTAAGACAAAGATAAGATAGGGATGCTTATATAAAGATTATTATAAAGAATTTGACCACTAAAACACCTAAGTTCTTTGAAAAATTGTATACTTTACAACTGTTACTCGAGTCGTTTTGGAATTGGGGACTTGTAATGGAGACATTTTTACAGTAAGGTGCCCATACTTTTACTCAAGTGGTTTTCAGGTTCTCTTTACACCTCTGGAAGATTTACATCCAATTTAACTTCAACCTTACAGTAGTCCAATTTACTTTATAATCACAGCACATTTTTTACTCACACCTAAGCAATGTGACACTAAAATTCACCTAGCAGCATGATGCTGGGTTGTGAGAAATAGCGGCCTGAGGGAAAACCACATGACCATGAGAAAAACATACATTCTCCCAACAGAAAGGCTCAGAACTTCTCGAATGAGTCCGCACTTGTGTCGAGTGCCGCCCACTTTTGCACGTGCTGCCCTGCCTTCATATTTTTGCATTATGACCTCTTTTTCACATTACTGTATGTCTGTCAGCTAGCATGATTGCGTTCATGCTATATGTGTTTTTGTACATTCCTTATGGTTGGTAATTATAGCGTATGATTAGATGCTAAACCGCAGTGTCTACACTGATGCAGATGCTTTTTCTCGCTGTAACACATCTTTTATTGGAGGTGTTACTTCCACTCGAGGAACATTGGCAGCCAATGACAGAGTATCTGGAAACATGCTCAATTTCTCGATATGCAATAAGCTCTGCTTTGACTTTTTATCTTTCCAGATTCTTTGAGCAAAGATCTTCTTGTTGGACGTCGTCCAGGGATAGGCATGAGACCCTCACTGTAGTTTTTAGAACATTAACATTCACATCATACTCACAAGCAGGTTTGCAGACAGAAGGATTTGCAAGCAGTTGATATTATGTTAAACAGTGGAATACGTTTGGCTCAAGTGTCAGTTTGCCTACATTTGTGCGAATAACTGAAGAATACGAGACAGGCATAAGCAAATATGACTTTAGGGCATATACAGTAAACCTTTGATTTACAGCAGACTGAATTTTGCAGTTTTTTTTTATACAGATTTTCCAAAAAAAAGGCCTTTACTTTGATCATGACATTACTCTTCTCAAACAACAAAAGCACAGAAGCAATCTTCGTGGTGGTCCGATTATCCCCATCGATTACACCATTATACAGTACTAGTTACTGTATGAATAACTAAGTTTGTAGAAACAGGCGCGATGCTTTGAGACCAAGCAAGATGAGTGTAGCAGTGCACAGATTATTGTATAATCTGTTGTATTTCTAATACTCAGACTTTTGGGGTGGAACATTGCTGCATCTGATCGCACTAGACATTATACTCCATAAATAAACAAATAAATAAATAAATACATAAATAATTAATCACTATTAAACAACAAAATGGACACTGATGCCCA
The DNA here is from genome assembly GCA_028031935.1 of Paedocypris micromegethes. Lineage (NCBI taxonomy): Eukaryota > Metazoa > Chordata > Actinopteri > Cypriniformes > Paedocypris > Paedocypris micromegethes. Next base: position 17,323,558 of record CM051500.1, read on the forward strand.
GATCCGGCTCATAGAGGTTTTACATGTGGCCCTCTTTTTTATTTCTTTATCTTTTCACTCATTTTGTGATTTTTGTCTTTGGTTGAGAGGGTTATGACTCTACGCTAATATTAGAAAAACATTTAACCGGAGATGACCGTCAGACACCTTTGAAGGTCAAACTGAGGAAATCTATCAGTTTTTTATTTATTTATTTTTTAAATCAACTGTCACTAGTGAACTTTCAGAATTTGTGAAAAGAGGGACTGAAAGTAACCCAAGGTTTTATGTTTTAACAAACTTTCTCCATGCAGAAAAGGCACATCTTGATCCAAGCATTGTGTACCTTGTTTCTGGTCTTTGTGATTTTTTTTTTATATTCTTTGTTCCTGAAATCCACTGCAAAATTGCGCTTGTTTTTTATAGGAAAGTCTGGACACCATGCATGAACAGGGGCTGCATTTTTGAATTTGTTTCTTTGTTTGTTGTCGAGCGATTGTTGGAAATAAGGGAACCATGTGCACTTTATTCCTAGAAAATGTCATTGCAATATTTATCTATTTTTCAGGAAGCATGGTGCATCCCCCGAGAAGCTTGACAAGAGAATCTGTCTGTAGATAAAGTCGGCTTTTGGCCTCCTCGTTTTACTATGTTCTGGAACACTCTTCGCTTTCATGAGCTTAAAACGACTCTAAACCCACTTTTACACTTCCAAAGCGTCTTGATGCAGGACAGACATGTGAGGGGCTTTGAAAGCTAGGTGCATGTTTTCCATTCTTCCTCTGTGCATTGGTTATGGATGAATGGTTCCTGCTTGAGATGAGCCTCTCTGTTCTGCAGGCTCCGCAGGAGGGAACGGCAAATTGAATCAAGGCAAATCTGCTACTGTCAGATCCACATAAGCACAGCAGATTTTCAACCCCGAGGCCCCTAGTTAATAGTATAGCTATTGATTTTCTCTGGTGGAATAAACAGAAAAGGAGGGATCAGGTGTGTGTGTGTGTGTGTGTGTGTGTGTGTGTGTGTGTGTGTGTGTGTGTGTGTGTGTGTGTGTTTAAACAGAAGTTGTGTCTTAGGTTTCTGTGTTAACCAATGTGCACATTATAGACTATAGTGGATTCCACATGCACATGTTTCTATACTAACAGTCACATAGAAACTAAAATTCTGGTCAAAAAAGTCATGATCTCTCTCTCTCTCTCTCTCTCTCTCTCTCTCTCTCTCTCTCCTCTCCCACTTTTGTTGTGTCTTGCGTAGTCTCAGTTTGTATATGACTGACTTTTTCATCTTTTCCTTCTTGTGCCTGTTTGTTCTGCAACTCCACCTTCTGTATCTCTCTCTCTCCATCTTTAAATGAAGGAGGAAGACAAGCGTGGCTGCAGCATTAATTAGTGATTGCATAGATGATGTAAGGAGAAATCAGTGGTCCAATTATAGACGCGAGTGTGTGACATCTGTGCATTTCATTCTTGATGCTGAAAGAGTAATGTTTCCGTTGAGTCCGTTGAGGGAGGAAAGAGATTGAGCACTTATATATAATACAATATGAGATGTATGAGAAGTACAGTGCTGTATATTGTTCTGCCATGTTGTATTATTGACATGTTTTTTTCAATGAATTTCAACATGTTTATGTTTTAGTGTAATATAGTTGCATCGCATGATGACAGTTAATAGCGTGTCCTCAGCACAACTTGCCATAGATACTTGCCTTAGCTGGTCAGGGTAATAAAAAAGGACTGTGTGATTATTCCCCTTGTGAAGTATCATATCTCCACAGCCGTACAGAGACATTCCCAGATTGATGTTCATTAATGTTTTTGACATGTTTGTTAAAAACATTTGACAATGTTTTTAAATGTTAGTATGGTCTGTTCTATATTAATAACGTTGTAAATGCTTACTAAAGCATATTTGCTGTGTATTTGCTAAATGATTAATGCTGCAATTTAATGCTTTGATAAATGAACTTTTTTCATGTTCATATTTACGAACTTCGCTTTAAACAGGACCTGAATGTGATAGCTGTATTGTTCACAGTAATCATGGATAGCCTTTTGAAGAGAAGCGAACCACAGAGCCATTACATCAAATAGTTAAAATATGAAATGTCAACGTGTATCTGTAATTCAATTATAAATTATCACTTTCAACCGCAGGTTGTTGCTGTAACAGCCAGAAATAGGTTATTAACATTGTAAGGGCAAATTGAGTCAAGCTTGTACTAAATTTTAAGAATTAAATGTCAGCCTCTAAATACAAATGCTTTTCTTCTAGCTTATTCACTATAATGACAAAACAAGTCACAAGGCACTTAAATATAACAACAACAACAACAACATCCAACAATCATCATCATCATCGAGCCTTCATGAGAGAAAGACACGACCATTTTCCATCATGCATATATGTTATTGGGTTTTGTTTGTTTTGTGCTTTAAATTGACAGTCATGCTTTTTTTTTCTTCTGATTTTCAGATCTCCTTTCTAAATAGTTGCATTTACTGATGATTGTGTGTGTGTGTGTGTGTGTGTGTGTGTGTGTGTGTGTAGCCAAGGTCATTAATGTGCTTTAGTGTCATGCATGCTCACGTCAACAGTGTTTCTCTTATAATATAGTATATTATTGCATAGTTCAGTCATATATAATATATATCTGCCTTGTTGTTGTGTTCAGCAGTATTCTTTGTAATTCTTTGTTCCTTTCTGAGTCTCATTTATTGCTGGAAGAACAAGGACACTATGTTCTTGAAGCAATTTTTCTTGATTTGTGTATTTATACATCAGGGACAAAGTGAGTTCACATCTACTCAATAAGATGATGTATGGACCTGATTTATGGAATGTGTATCAAAGTAGTCTGTGTGTGTGTGTGTGTGTGTGTGTGTGTGTGTGTGTGTGTGTGTGTGTGTGTGTGTGTTAGATACATTTATATTCTTAAAGGTTAACATTTCAATTCTTATATTTTCTTTTCTTAGTTTATGAAAGATATGTGTACTTATCTCATGTCTTATGTGCATTTATATATTACCTTTTGGCTTTATTGGTAGATAGATAGATAGATAGATAGATAGATAGATAGATAGATAGATAGATAGATAGATAGATAGATAGATAGATAGATAGATAGATAGATAGATAGATAGATGGATGTATGGATGGATGGATGGATAGATGGATGAAATCGTTATTTGCCCCAAAATGAGACATTTTCATGTAGCAGCAGCCACCACAAAAGCAAGCAAAATAATATAGACATATGATTATATTAGTCATGGTATCTTTCTTTTTTATAAAATTTTATGTCAATAAACATGAAAAAAAATCCATCTTTCCACAGATTTTTGGAAGAATCCCATCACGTTTCTCTAAAGAGGGGAGTTCATTATAGCTCACAGCATCTGTGTGAACTGCAGACGTCTTCATGGAAAGCATACAGCATAACTTTAAAATTGCCATATCAATTGATTTCTGCTCTAAATTGGCCACTTTTAACTTATAAAAGGGACTAGTTAAGCAGTAATACAGTGAAGCTCATATCAGTCATTTTAAAATTGCACTGTATAAAACTAGCAAATGATTCAGATGAAATGCGTGGCACTGTCCTCTGATGTCACGGCACTCGCCATGCGGCCAAAATCCCCGCTAGGAAGAAGTGTGTAGCTGTGGACCGATGCGGCCACAGGAAGTGGATCTGTTTGATCACCCCTGATTTCTTTCTCCATTTAATTCACCAAAGAGACTTTTAATTGCTTCATTAACCTTTCTTCGGTAGACCATTGGAGTTATTTAGAGGTAAATTTTCTCATGCTTTGCTCACAGAGATATTAGATGAGAGGAACGCAGAGAAAATAAATAACGTGAAACCACAGGGTGGAAGGCAGTTTAAAGGCTGTGTGTTTGCATCTTCTTTGGGGCTCCGCGTGTCTGTTTCCTGACTTTCTCTTTTTGATTTCTCTATTTGACATTTAACATCTGCATTAATCTGTTGTGTTTTTGTTTTTTGTCCTTTGTTGTTGTTTTATTATTTTCACTATTTTCGGCCAATTTGAGATCTATTTCAGTCTATTTGACCATTTTTTTTCTTGCTTTATCAGAGGCTCGATTTGCTCATTAACAGATAATCGACATTGTTTGCAACACAGTGTGGTGAAGCTGAAATTGACTTCTGGCCTTGAAATGATTTGGATTTGAAGTATAATTGCTTGTAATTCTCCGATCATCAGTGGGAGATTGGTATTCTGATCTCAACATGTCTTGTCACCAGAACTTATCTAGAAGACATATTTGCATGGTGGGTAGAGGCGACTATCTCCCCGCCACAGGAAAGGCTCCAGCACCAAAATCTGTCTCACGTGGTGGTTTGTTTGTTTGTGTTCTGGGAGTTTCTGGAATTATAGACAGATGGACTGAGGGATTACTGCTCAAATCGTTGTGTGAAACAAGATGCGGATTTACCACCATCCACATCACAAATGCTGACAATCCTCTATTTCACGTCAAATTCGCTTTCCGTATGCCGACATGCATTTTTTCTCCTTAATGGCAATGTTACTGAAGAGCAAAGTTGCAATGCATCGAGATTTCACAAAGAGAGAGAGGAGAGAGAGAGAGAGAGAGAGAGAGAGAGAGAGAGAGAGAGAGAGAGATCTGTGTTTTCCAGAGTTTTAAAAGACTTTAAGCGGGTGTTTCAGTTTGACCTAAAGTCGCCAAAGTCATTGAACAATACCGAGCTCCATTTAGACCGCCTCTCCTTGGACTTGCTATTTTTGTTGTGGCACTGGTTTCCTCTCTTCTGTGTCTGCCTACAGCTCATAGTTCGACATCTGTCACAGAGGACATGGGACAGTTATCAGCTTATGATGGGTATTGACTGCTTGTTGCCATTCTCAACGCAGCACCACTCTTTTATGCTGGGTTTTGTTCTTTGAGCCCTAAACGGCAGCTTGTACAAAGACCTCTTGAGCTCTGAGATCCCTGTGGACCGCCTTTAGAAGTCCAATTTTCCATAACTTTTGCACTTAAATCATTTCCAAAAAAAGTGATAGAGGATAAAGAGCCGAGAACGACTGCCTCAAGTCATCATGATACTTCAATTACAGCGTGGTTATTTTGAAACGCGAATCTTTATCTGTTTTTATTTCATAGGTCAAACATGTGCCATGTGTTTCCTGATTCACACGTAGCTTTACCTTTGTGTAGATTTTAAACATGAAGCGTTACCTTTTTTGGCGAATTCCATCAGTTCATCACGGAGTTACGGACGAAAGGTCACTTCTCTTTCACTTTCACTGTCTGTTAATGCTGTGCGATATTTAGCAGACCGAGAATGTGACTGGGCTTCTTGAGTTGCTTGAGTGAGGAGTATTTTTTATATCCTTTAACTTAACTTTGTAGCATGTGGAGGTATGTGTCTGGGTTGAGGAACTAGCAACATTGGAAAATTCACAACCTACTTGACCAGGAACTTTCAACTTTTTGAATGCTCAACCACTACGCAACAACTTTCCCCACATTTGTATAAAAAATCATAATTGCCTTAAACAAATTACATTTAAACAAAAACACCTTGAATTACAGAAATGTGTTTTACACACTTACATAAACAAATGTTTGGCTGAAAATCTACTTTACCTTACAGTCATTTGGCAGACTTTTTTGTCCAAGGCAACTTACATTTCATTACAATTTTTTTTTTTATAAAAATTATATTCTAAAATGAAAAATTCAATCTAAAATTGTAGTTTAGACACAATACATTAAGGGCAGAATATATTAACTGCCATGTACAGTAGAAGCGCAAAAGATGCGTCATTGTTGGTAAAAAAAGAAGTCTGTATGCAAATTAGTCACAACTCAGTGACAATGTGCGAAACAAGTGATGCGTCTACTGCATTGTCTTCATACTAATACTTTTGCAACTTCTTTGCAAGTTTTTGGTTTGTAGTCTATGTGACTGCAGCATTTCAAGAGCTGTTCCGTTCCCACTGACGTACCATGACAGTATTTATTGTGTTTTTAAAAGCACCCTTGGATTCACTAACTGTTCAAGAGAACACATATAATTACCAGAGGGTGTCACTGTATATTTGAGTTTCAAAAGTACTTCACCATTTGAATGAGATTTTGTCTCTCGCTGACATTATTTTGATCTTTTTTTCTGATAGATGCATAATTCTGTATAATAAGGGTGCAGTGAAGGGTTTTCTTTCCTCTCTATGGAATTCAAAGCCTCGTGTGGTTGAAATCTAGAAAGCAACAGCTACTTCGGGCAGGAAAGTATAGCAGTGAAATTTAACTGTGAATTATCTGTTTTCAGCTAAAAACATAGTAGCTTGTGGATAAGATTTATAAGCTTAAAAGCTGTATTTAGCATTGCATTCTTTTCATAAACACTTCCGACAATTGCTGTGCATTTTAGTTTGTTGTGAGAACTTCTGGTCTTAGGTGTCAGCCAATAGATTCGGTTTTTCTGTTTCCAATTCCGTTGTGCCTTATTAATTGCTCTCAATTTGATCTTTCAGTGAATCCAGATTGATATGGGATTCAGCTATGTGGCGCTATTGTTGCGTTTCGCTATCAAAACACAACTGATTAAATAGGATGCATGTTCAAAATGTGTTTTTGGATGAATAATCTTCAATTTCATCGGATACTTAGAAATGAGATTGTGTACTCTTGACGTTTTATTGGATTTCTGGGTTTCTGAGAAAAGAGAATCCTTTGAGCTCACAGACTTCTCTTTTGCTCTTTCGAGATTCCGCCCCAGAATGCATTTCATCTGACTCTTATTTCAACCAAACACACTCTGACACAACTGTTATTGGGTTAAGGTGTGTGCTGGTTTTTACACATTGGGAAACAGTTGGGTTTTTGGTGTGTGTGTGTGTGTGTGTGTGTGCGTGTGTGTGTGTGTGTGTGT
>CM051500.1:17330479-17373787 GCA_028031935.1 Paedocypris micromegethes
TGTGTGTGTGTGTGTGTGTGTGTGTGTGCGCGTGTGTGTTTAACCCTAACCCTAGCAACAAAGCAAGTTCCTAATAGTCACTTTCTAAGAGTCCCAGTTAGCTTGTCTGACATAACATTGTACAGATAAGGTTTTTATTAACCTTATACAGTATACGTCACTTGTAAACGCTTTACTAGTAAAGTTATCTCTGCGTTAAATTTAAGCTGTTTGTTTATAATTACTATTTAATTATTACTATTTATTTATTTATTCATTTTTATATTTTTTTGCAGTTTATAAGCTCTTATTGTTGCCTTTTCTGGTGCATTTTCACCCCATTTGTGCTATAGCATGTGCACAAACATCCAGGTGTTTATCCCAGAATATAATTTAAAATGCAACTCTTTATTTATATATGTCAAAAAGTAATTTACTTAGAAAATCAAAGCTTCTGGAGTTTCTATGGAGTCAAACATCTGGCACATAAAGCTCAGCTCTGCGTGAGCTAATGTCTCCTGCTTATGTGCAGCTTAGGAATTTAAAATACCCACCTTTAGTTTGCCAATTTGAAAACAACTACGAGTTTCAAATTACATATTAATAAATGGAAACTGCCTAAATAATGTGCACATTAATAACTACAGTAATTAGATTACCTAACGCCTCAAGTAATCCATTACTTTTCTATTTGAAAAGCAATTTAATTACAGTAACTACGTGCTGAAGGAAATAACAAGCTGCGTGCTACTCCAAGCACCGCATCTTCCGTTCGTTTTACACCTCTAGACTCTGAGTCAATGGCAGTAAACACAGAGTTACACGGGTCCCCAAAGCCGTCACTTCCTCTTGAGCTTAATTAGGAAGTTCACGCTGCTGAACACATGTGAAGTGAGCCCAGCACATCACGAGGGAATTCAAGACTAGTTTAGAATAAATCTGGGGGTGATGAAATCAAACACGCTCACGTTTGAGGATGATTTCATCATGTGACTCCCCGGCTGACGTACGCAGACCTCTCGCATGTCAGTGGAGTGGCAGCCCAGGCGTGTTTGTGTCGTGAACGTGCTGCACAGTTGGACACCTTCACAGCAGCCATTCTTCCCACGCGCACAGTGAGGGGAAAATCTACTCCAGATTAACTTCACACTTTTACACCATTCCAGTGAAATGAAGTCGCCGTCTGTACGGAGATTAGAGTCTCTAGAAGGACATGTGCGGAAATAGATTCCTGTGTCGGTTCTGATGACGCTTTCGGGAAGGTGAAGAAGTCGTCGTGGACGTGTGTCGAAGGATTCCTTAAGGGTGTTGCTTGTTATGAATGGTGACATGCCACAGTCTTTCGTCCTACCTGGAAATAGCCATGATATATGTTCCCTGCAGAGAAGAGTGTCAGGCGAGGAGAAATCTGATATGCTGTTGCAATGCATCGTCATCCTGTTGTAATATATCCTGTGTGGCTTAAGTGGATTTTTAATGGATCATAGCGCAGATTCCTTCTGTAAAACACACACTGACACTTGAATATCTTTCAGATTGATAAAAGCAAGTCTGTATCTCTCTGTGTCTCCAGAGGAAATTGTAATGGATCAATTTGTTTTGAGGATTGAAAAAAAGCAGGAGAGGGAGAGAAAAGAAACACTCAGTAGGCCTGAAATATTGATCTTTAAGGGCGGTGATCCTTAAATAATCTTGATGGTTAAGTAATTGCTTTGTCTCGACACCGCACTGTTATTTGATCTGAATGACACAGTTATGAATAATTGCATCTGAATCAGTAGTGCACAAACTCCAATATTAATTAGCATTAATTGTGAGTTGTAATCAAAAGTTACAGTGCAAGCTTGTTTTAATTATTGAATGTTACATAAGTGTGTTACTCTCTCTCTCTCTCTCTCTCTCTCTCTCTCTCTCTCTCTCTCTCTCTCTCTCTCTCTCTCTCTCTCTCTCTCCATATTTTTTTATGGACATTTTTAATGATTTGTAATCCATTTACCTGCACATTTATCCCTTGAACCAATTCGTAATTTACATTAGTACTGGTGGTGGTAATTGTAAAGTATAAATGACTTTAGCCCATGAAATAATGCCATTCTTCTTCAAATATGACCTTGCAATATAGCGAAATGTGTGTGTGAGGGGAACGGTTGAATTTACTGTGTTATCTCACAATTTTAACAGTTTGTCTTCATTAACCACTTGGTGTTATTCCTAATGACAATTGGATAAAAGTGCACGCTTTCAAAATTATTTTATCAAGCACTCGGCAGTTTCATTAACAGGAGTGTTTCCACTTTGAAAGCTTTCAGTTTTCCCGCACAAAGCGAATCACTTTCAGTGGCGCCCGTTCCTGTGCGCACAGGGCCGACTCGGTGACATTTAGAGAGCAGCCATCATGCTTGTGCTCATAGAACGTTCTCTTTTAGTGCGCAATTTACTTTGCTCTTCCCCGCCAATAGTGTCAGTCACAACAGCCTCTGCATTAGTCATTTGCGCCGCTCTTGAAATGAAAGGTGAGTTTATTTTCTATCAGGGAGGACAAGAACTGGTGCAGGACCAGATAAGGGCAAAGGGCCTGATGTCCACGTTTCCCATTGCTCTTGCTGTACTGACCAAATTCTTCCATTTTCATTTTCCTGAGAATTATTGTGCATTGTGGCAAGGACAAAAATATATTTTTACAGTAATCTAAAAAAATATATATATATATCGCAGGGGTACTGCCTGTTAAAAAAAACAGATAGATGTGTCTAAAAAAGCAATTAAAAACTAACTTTAAAAGTAAAACTTGTTATACAATATAATGTAAACAATTCAAACAACATGAAATTAAATAAGCAATATAAAAAAAATAACAATTGCACCGCACGTGGTTCATGAAAGAAACAAAAGCTGTCAACGCGGCATGGGAGTTACTTAGTTGTGAAGTTGAAATAACTGTTAAAGATATATAGTTGAATATATGCTTTTATAGTTGAATATAATATATAGTTTGTTTAATGACGATCCAGCAGATGACACAAAGTAAAAGGTAGAAAATACAACAGTGAAAGAGGAGGGTTTGAGTCCTGACAGGTCTGGTTTCATCCTGGTGCCAATGGATGAGTCCTGGCGTAGTTGTTTGTTACAAAGGCTATTGCTCTTTGGCTTTGGGACCAGAGCTGTGAATAGAGCTGTGGATATTTACTGCAAATGCTAATCAAGACCGAACACACTGTTGGAACTGGAGCAGGTCCAGTGGAACACAGCATAGACGGATGAATAAAGAGAGGGAATGATGGAGGATTGAATGTGTGAAAAGAGAGTTATGTTTAGCCTGGACAAATGCCTACTCACGTGTTCTGGATGGTGAGAGGGAAACAGCAGGCGCTTGAAATGCACTGGAAGGAAAGGGTGTTTTATAATGCACAGAGAGATCCTTTCTCATCTTACAGCAGCTGGACATGTTAGACTGTCTGGCCTGAAAAAAGGCTGATTTTTTTAGGCTATTGAGAAGCCAGCCCAAGTAATATAAGAACCTTTATGCAAGGGGAAAAAAAATCCTATCAGCAACAGCTAATTTTCCCTCACACAAGAGTTCTCTGTTTTCACTCGTGCAGATGCTCCATGTGTCATACAAAACATCACTCATTTTAATCAGGGCTTGCTGAAGTCATCCTTCACAGGAGAGACTTCTAGTGCTGTTCTAAACATCTGCAATGCAGCACTGAACACACCCGGCTCACGGTATCCTTTGTGTGTGTGTGTGTGTGTGTGTGTGTGTGTGTGTGTGTGTGTGTGTGTGTGTGGTGTGTGTGTGTGAGAGAGAGAGAAGAGAGAAAGAGAGAAAGAGAGAGCGAAAGAGATAGAGCGATAGAAGAGACTTGAGCAAAAAAGCATGGGGTGATTGAGATATGAGAGAGACTGAAACAATGAGAGAGAGAGAGAGAGAGAGAGAGAGAGAGAGAGAGAGAGAGAGGGAGAGAGAGAGAGAGCAGAGAAACAGATGAGAGTGGAAGACTCAGGGGAGAGAGATGGAGAGACTAAGAATGATCAAACAACAGATGAGAGAGACAAAAGTAAAAAAGAAAGAGAATGAATGAACAAAGGAGGAGAGAAAATGGGAATATAGAGAGAAAAGCAGGATGCACAAAAACAACATTAAAGCAATACGTCCTTTGTAATAATTTTAGTGCAGATATCATAACCTTTAAAGCCATTATACAATACAAATCTAAAACATGCACTTTAACAATAATTATCATCATCATCATCATTCAAGTGCAGGATGCATTAGGCATAAGAAATATAGCAGCATCCATCCATACATACACTGATGGCAGGAAACATAAACAAAATGTAGGGGACAGGATAAGAAACTAAACCATCACCAAGAAAACTAACAGGTTAAATGTGATTAAAGCAAATATTGAATGTGCCCTACACAAATAGAAAAGTAACTGTCAGAATGTCAGTCCCATCAGTCCAAAAGAGAGATTGGATCCTGACTAAAGTGGAATAAAACAATTTCAGTAATATCTATCATTATGATATAGTGTGCATTTACAGTTTTTTTAATACTGCAATTTTGTACCATGTGTAGAATAACATACAGCTCCAATACCTTAAGTGAAGTTTAACTTCAGTGGCATCAATGCCAGTTTTCTATTGTCATTTAAGTGCAGTTCTCTTTCTTAGACAAACGTCCACTCTCCCTTTCGTTTCCTGTTTTCCTCCTTGTGTTTTAAATGTTCCCTGCCTACATGAGGCTGTGGTGTAGCAGTTTTTCCTGCCTGCTATTTATCGATCGCCCTTTACTCCGCTGCATGACGGCCATTGATTGGAATATAAAGCAGGAAGAAGCGTGCTTCACCGCAGGCCTACACGCAGCCACACAGTCGAGCGCATGGGCTAGACGGGCTGTGGTCAGCCTTTATTGCCAGGATGCTGGGTGTTTAACAGAGTTTATTGTGCAGAAAAAGAGTGTAGCGTGAGAGAAAGAGCTGAGTGGAGATCTGAATACCTGTGGCGCTGCGAGGCGTTATCTGTATTGAATAGCTCAGAGGGAGAGCGCAGCCATCAGTCCTGCTCCACACTGTGTGCTGATATGTATATCACACTCTACTGGATAAGGAAATACGTGCAGACTCGCTGTGACACTTGTGGTCTGCTTTTGTGTTTGTGGTGGTTGTCTTTGGATTACTGCAAATAATAGGCTTGCAGCACAAAATTGTGGGTTCAGTTCCAGGAAGAGCTTTGCTTTAGTCTGTTTTGGTGCAGAACTTTATTTTCTCAATGATGACATTCGCTTTGGATATAAGTCAGTATAAAAGTACTGTATAAAAGAGTATAAAAGAGTAAGACGCTGATGCCTTGTTGAATATTTGCACTGAAACACAATAATCAGTAGGACACGCAAACAAGCTATTGCTACTTATATTTTGAAAAATTGAAGCACGTTTGAGACATTGCTGAGATCTTTTTGGGAACAAGTGGAAACCTGGGAAATCTTCAGCTGGTTTTCTCGGGAGAAATATCTGAGCACCAGAAGACTTTAGCCAAAGTCTCCATTTAATCTCATTGTTGCCTGGGAGAAACAATAGATATTTTACAGAGATCTCATTTGTGATTTTTCTTTCCTACGGGAGAATGTGTTCCTGGTTACTATTGCACTATGTATTGTTTTCCATTGAATGCAACTTCCTCTAGCCACATCCATCATTTCTGTCACTTATTCCCAATGTTTTTCTTGCTGGCTCGGCTCTGTAGTTGCCTCTCGGTGTGGCTGAAGACCAGACCATTGTGCTTTGGGCGTTGTAATTTACTGCTTAAAGAAAGCCGGTCCAGAGCCGCTTCACCAGCAGTGGACCACAGGTACTGTGTGGCCTGTAAAAGTGTGGCAGTGGAAGTGCCCTCCTTTCTCGGTGAGAAATTGCCATTGACCCCTTCATTCAGATGAGTAATAGAGGGAGAGCGAGGGGCAGGCAGCTGGACTGTCCCAGGAAAAATCATCAGTATTTTATGACGTTCCTATCCAACAACAAGGGCTTTGAAATCTGAATTTTATAAACACGAGAGCAAGGCCAGAGGATCTCGGGCCATTTCCCACATCTGATAAAATACATTTAGAAGCCTTGACTTTTTTCCCCGTTCAAAAACAAGTGATAGACCTTTCAGTGTTGATGACATTTTCCCAGACATTCATATACAAATGTCAAAAAGTTTTAATAATGACAATATTACTATTTGTCAGAGATCACCAAGAAATCACCATCTCAGGAGATGAAACACACAGGTAGAAAAAATGAACTGTAGAACATTGATGAATGGACAGACGTAATGGTCCAAAACAAACAAATCAGCAACCATGGAAAAAACTAGCCTTTATAGGTAGTTTAGTCTATACCAAACTCCTTATAGAAACAGCTACAATTAAGATTTTAAAAGGTTAGTTCTTCCTATGCATGGCATAATAAACCCCACAACAAAAGACTAGAGAACAGCGTGTGTTTGTTCACATACACGTCAGGATCTGACACAGAACACAGAAATGAAGGGCTTTAAATAGTCCAACACAAGCGGGAGAAAATGATTAACACAGGTGTGAAAATGAACAAATAATCAGGCAATTGAGACACATGAGGGGGATAATGAACTACACAGGTGAAATGATGAAACTGATAATTAACTAATAAAACTGAATTAGTAGCGATTCAAACGGGCGGGAACAATGACAAGGCATGTGTGCCACAGACGAGTCAATGTGTGTGTGTGTGTGTGTGTGTGTGTGTGTGTGTGTGTGTGTGTGTGTAGATTTATGCAGATATTGATTTTGTTTTAATTGATTTATGATTCGTATATAGTTTTCCTTACGGTGGCGTTTTGAATGCACAAATCATCCGCTAACTCCGAGTCAAGTCTGCACTCCTTTCCGTCGCCTTTCAGCACTCTCTGAATTGCGGTTTCTCATCTAATCGATTCTCTGTGACCTTCACTGTATGTCAGGCCGGCAGGCACTCTAGGGGAATGTCACATCTGAGAGACGGCATCAGCGCGTTGCCCTGGGGAATCTCACCCCTTTACACCACACACCTGCCTTAGTGCACGGAAACAAACTAAGATAGAGAGGTTGTCACAATCCAAGTAGATCTCCAATCTCTTAGACGTTTGGCCCAATCTCACCCCTGACAGAGAAATCGGGCGACTGGGGCGTCAGGCTCTTTGAGTGGGAAGAGGTTTCAGTCCGTAATGACTCTAACTGACAACTAAGGTGTTATCAATTCCATCAGTGTTCTAAGAGATGACTAATGAAGATTTTGCACACTGTTTTAGTAGGGCTTTTTTTTGCAGCACTCCATTGATTTAGACAGCAATTCATCATCGAATCTGGCAAAGCACTGAGTGTAATTATTGGAAAATGAATGGGTGTTTTATTAATGGTTTTTAAGTCCTAGCATCTTGGTGGTGTTCTATCACTTGGTCGTCTACGTGAATGCCAGATTAGTTTCCGTAACCCTGGTGAATGTTCAGAATTTCATTAGAAAAAATATGAAACCACTCAGCTGATTCTTACTGTTATTAGTGCCTGCAGGAGCATAATTGCAATATGCTAAATGAATGTTAAGTTAGCTTTTTATGTTTTTTATATTTATTTAATATTGTGTGTATGTGGGTGGTGGCGGTGCAGAACTTAAAGTTTGGGCGAATAGGAAAGTGGTGAGCCAGATCACCTATCAAACTCTGAATTGCTCTCGATTTTAAGAGAATTAATACAAAATTTAGTCTAATAAAAATTTACCTTTTGACATGAAGTTGGTATAAAGTTGGTAAAATTAAAAAGTATGTTGTTTGATCTTTGTAATTTTTTAAATTATTATAATTTTTTATTTTGATTTTGCATTTTGTTTGGTCACTTGAAATAACTGTAAAATCAGGGCTTTATTAAATGTGGCTTGAAATATACGCTGTGCTATATTTATGCTTTCATTAATAATGTACTTATATGTGGTTAATGTCACGGTTGTGCAATAAATGTAATGGAAAATTCTCTGACTAATGCTATAGAAAATACAAAAACTAATGAGGGGAAATGAGCAATGGCCAAACACGTGTTTTCTCAATGATGGACAGTTGGAACACAAGGGAATATGGGAAGTGAAGTCAGTGTGTTCATTACAGTGAGGTACTGTAGTCTTATAGTTACTTTAACGAGGTCTCAAGAAAGTGAATTTCACACTTTAAATCTCATTGACATGTTTTGTCATATATTGGACCCTTGTATTAATTCTATAATTCCTGAAAGAGTGGATTACCTGCTCTCTTGATCCCAGATCTGAAGCAAGCGCTCTGCTGATAGCATCGGCTTCATTGTTTGCAAACTATTCTTCCGTCTCTGAGCAATCCTTTGCATCTCAGGGAGATAAGTGTAATTGCTTGCTTCAGAAACGTGTAGATAAATATTTATACTGTACTAATTCACGACTTTTGGGTTTTGCGTCATGTTTTATTTTTATTGTCTGTTGCTAGTGTACAATTTCACTGTAGAAAGGTCTTGGGAAGTAAATAACAGAACATCGACCAAATGAAAGCATAATTCGCTTTGTATTGATCACGTATTGATTATATTTATGATTAACAAGCCTTTAAACACGTTTTTAGAATGTTGTTTAAACACTTTTTTTCTAGTTATGTGCTTTATGTATTTTATTGTAATTTTTGGTTCTAATTTTCTTAATCTTTATCTTGCAGCTGCACCAACTCTACCCCCATTGAAATCGGAGCATTTCAAGCCGTGTCAGGAGAAAGACCTGGCCTATTGCCTGAACGATGGAGAATGCTTTGTAATCGAGACCCTGAGTGGCCCGCACAAACACTGCAGGTATGACGGGATTTCCTGTGTCTGTGATGCATACAAAGGGTGGTCTTTCTTTTCTGAAGGAATCACAGTGACGCATGCTTTCAGATAACTGACAGGTAACGCTTCCACTTCATCCCCCTCCAAAAAATGTCCTCAGATCTGCCAGTCAGGGATTCTCTCTGTCGCTCGTCTTGTCCTTTCTTTTGCTGGCTTTCATCTCTTCTCTTTCGCTGTGTTGCCCTTCTTTCCCGGACTCTTGCAGTTGTATGTTGATCTCATTCAGGCTAACGATGACAGCTTTGTCATAGCCT
This sequence comes from Paedocypris micromegethes, assembly GCA_028031935.1. Classification (NCBI taxonomy): domain Eukaryota; kingdom Metazoa; phylum Chordata; class Actinopteri; order Cypriniformes; genus Paedocypris; species Paedocypris micromegethes. The sequence goes on from CM051500.1 coordinate 17,339,606, forward strand.
GAGAGCCGCCCGGGGTCCCTTCTCTGCTAATTAAAAGTGGCACTTTGCAGAAGTTCATTAGTGGCTTGTTTCAACACTTTGGGGTCTTTCAAGATGAAATAACGGATCGAGAAAATGGAGGCAAAGTTGTTCTGGCAACCTTTAGTGTAAGCCGTGACCACCTCTTCAGGTAACGTTCCTGGATATGATGGTTTACCTTTTTGCTCGAACGATTTTCTTTCCTCATTTCCCTAATGGAACGCTGAGACTTGTTTGAAACTGACAAGCCAAGAAAGAGCAAGGAGACATGTCCTCGTTTTAATCAGTGGTAATTGGTAATGCTGTTTTCTTTGACCCATTTATTTGAGCGAAGCATAGCTAGTTTAAATGTTTTGGCTCTGACTAATTCCCAGAACACTCTTCTCGCCAAACTCTGAGCCAAGGACATGGATGCTTCTGTCTGTTTCTGAAATCACGGTCGTCTTGAAGGATGAGTTTGTTTCTGCCTATTTCTGACTGTGGAATATACTGTTCTTGGGGCAGGTTGATTTAGAAATGAACAGTTAGTGTTTTTTTTTGCAGAGAAGTTAAGTAGACTTTGACTTGACTTTACCTTCAACATTAGGGGACTTTTCCAGCATTTCTACATTAGTTTATATTCCTGGCAGCCCTAAAACATTGAATAATTGCATTTTTTTCTGCGTATCTGTAAATGTTGTGTTGAAGTTCTGCACTGTGCTAAGTTTGCGTGTATATGAATATTCAGATATTGGTTGTTATTGGTTGTGTTGCTGAATTGGTTGTGTATAACTGAATTATTATAAAATATGACATTTGTTTTTCCAAAATGTTTGAACAGATATTAAAACAAATGCTGTTTATTAATTTGCACTCTATAACATTAATTGAATTAGTTATTTGTATAAATATTAAGTGTTTAACACACAGACTGAATGAATAATATAAGAAATGAATTGTAGGCGCAAATCTAAAAAGATGTTTCTAAAGAATGAAATATCTATATTCCAAGGGAGAATGGTTCTATGAATAGGACAATTGGTGTTTTTACCAGAGAACTGTGAAAGCTGCCAGATTTAATTATTTTTCCAATGTTGTTGCCTCTAACTGTCACAATCCTCGAGTTTTATTTAAAACCGTCAACTCTGTTCTTAATGTCCCTCAGTCGACCCGCCTGGAGAACTCTGTTGAAGTGTGCGAGAAGTTTAAGAACTTTTTTATTGATAAAGTGGTGAATACTCGGGCCCTCATTAATTCAACCGGTTATGAGCCTCTGATAGTGTCACATGCTCTACTGTCTTCAATCAGTTTGAGCTTGTCACCCCATCCCGATTAGAAGAAATTATTATAAATATGAAGCCCGCCGGATCTCCCAACGATCCAATTCCACCTCGTCTTTTTAAAGAGGTCTTCCATGCCATCTCTCCATCTGTGCTAATGATTATTAATGGCAGCTTAGCGAATGGTGTGGTACCGAAAAGTTTTAAACAAGCAGTGGTGACGCCTCTTTTAAAAAAACCTGGTTTAGACTCATCTATGCTGTCAAACTTTAGGCCTATTTCTAAACTCCCATTCCTTTCAAAGGTTCTCGAGAAAATTGTCTATTTCCAGTTGAGCTCTTTCTTAGACGATCACAATATTCACGAGGTTTTTCAGTCTGGTTTTAAGTCACTGCACAGCACTGAATCAGCACTGCTGAAAGTTTTTAATGATGTTCTTTTAGCCACAGACTCTGGTTGCTGTGTTGCGTTGGTACTGTTAGACCTGACAGCTGCCTTTGATACGGTGGACCATCAGCTGCTCCTGACTCGCTTGGAGAACTGGGTTGGAATACAGGGAAGTGCATTACACTGGTTTAAATCGTACTTAGCGGAAAGAAGTTTCTGTGTTGGTCTTGGAGCTGCAAAGTCCTCAGTAGCTCCTCTGACCTGTGGCGTCCCTCAAGGGTCCATTCTAGGGCCCCTTCTATTCTCCTTGTACTTACTCCCTCTGGGTTCCATTCTTCAGAAACATGGCATCTCGTATCACTTTTATGCTGATGACAGCCAAATTTATTTACCTTTAAAAAAGGAAAATGCCTACTCTGCAAATCAACTTCTACACTGCATTGATGAAGTAAAGGCTTGGATGTCTTTTAACTTCCTTCATTTTAACGACAAAAAAACTGAGGTTCTGTTGTTCGGTCCAAATGACGCCTCTAAGGTTCAGGTTGACCTGGGATTTTTAAACACTTTTGTCAAAACAACAGCAACAAACCTGGGGGTGAGACTAGACAGTGATCTCAAGCTGGACGCTCAAATTAGTTCAGTGGTCAAGCTAAGTTTTTATCACCTAAGACAGCTAGCCAAAGTTAAACCATTTCTTTCACGGCATCACTTTGAAATTTTAATCCATGCTTTTATCACTACTCGATTAGATTACTGCAACGCTCTTTATTATGGTCTGAGCCAGAAATCACTGTCCCGACTGCAACTAGTCCAAAATGCTGCTGCCCGGCTTTTAACTGGCACTAAAAGACGAGAGCACATCACACCAACCCTAGCAGCACTTCACTGGTTACCGATCCGTTTTCGAGTAGATTTTAAAATAGTTTTATTTGTTTTTAAGTGTCTACGTGGTTCTGCTCCTAAGTATCTGACTGACCTTCTCCAGCCTTATACCCCATCACGCTGCCTTAGGTCAGCAGACCACTCGCTCTTGGTGGTGCCTAAGACTAAGAGAAAACTTAGGGGTGATCGAGCGTTTTCTGTTGTGGGCCCAAAGCTGTGGAATGAGCTGCCGGTGAGCATTAGACGCACAGACTCTCTTCCGGTTTTTAAATCTCTCTTAAAAACACATTATTTTTCCTTGGCATTTTAACCGGTATGAGTTGTTGGCTTTTACTGTTTTATTGATATTAATTGTTTTAAATATTTTATTGATTTCTGTGTTTTTATATCAACATACTGAATTTGATGGTTTTATTGTTCATGTACAGCACTTTGGCCAACACTTGTTGTTTTTAAGTTGCTTTATAAATAAAGCTGAATTGAATTTAATTGAATGAACATGAGAAGTATTTGTAATTCTGATCCATAATCATGAGATATAGAGTAAAGTCAAATGCTCATTTCTGGGAGAAAATAACTTTATATTGGAGATGAATTTCAGTTTTAATTTACTATAATTAATCGACATTGGACAATCGCTGGAGGTTCAGAAGTAATATGGAAAATCAAAACTGCCTAATGCCACTTCTCTAACATTACAGAAAAAAAATGTGATGATACAGCATCACTGTGGTACTTACTTGTCAGTAAATTGCAAAACCTTTTAATGTGTTTCTTAATTCCTGAAAATTTCTTGCTGAAGATCTCCCCTCCCTTTTTGGGTGGTTCAGTATGTGAGCGCTTGAGTCTTGTTAGTTCTGAGATTCTAAGCCGTGTAGTATTGCGCCAATCTCACCTGTCAAAGTGCGGAAACCTCATAAAGCCCTGGCCAATATCACGGAACCTGAAGGCCTATGTAAATGCAGAGCAAGGGCGAACAGTCTGAGCGGACGCTTGGGAGGGAGAACAAGAGCTGGAGTTTAGCATCAATAGGCTGTAGTATTCTACGAGTTTAAATTGGTTACAGCTTAAAGCCTGAAGCTGCGTTGGAAATGTACAGATTTGCAATGAGTTCTGTCAGGGGAAGGATTATGAATGCATGCAAAGCAGATTTATTATGAAACATTCAGACAAATATGAATTACCAAAGAAAGATAGGAACAGTTGTTTTGAGCGCGCTTATAAAACTCATTGAGCTCTGATGTTAGTAGATAGTGGCTGCACGAACGATCATCACGATATGTTTGATCAAGATGAAAATTGCAATCTTTTTTTTCTTTTATTCAAGTGCTTTTTTTGCGTAAATATTCATTTGGGATTAAACAACCATCCATTATTTTTATAACATTACAACTAGACAATGAATATGACATGTTCAAATGAGGCCTACTGTTACTACAATAGCTATTACAATAGCAATTCTTTCTTTCTTAATTTCTTTCTTTCTAACATTCTTTCTTTCCTTCTTTCTTCCTTTCAAGCGTCTAATCGTGCAATAAAAATTAGCATTTTTGCCTGTGTTCAAGAACCAAAACAGTAATACGTTTATTACTAATTGGAATTGTTTGACTATTCATTATAGAATTGTCAAGCTTGGATCGTAATATATGCATTTCAGTGTTTATGTTTAAGGCCTTAGAAAAAGGCCTTATAGAAGATCAAAATAATAATCTCCAAAGGCTTTTGTGTACAAACTTTCCATAAATCCAAGCAGTTTGTGCCATTATGATTCCGGTCATTCTCTCTCTGGAGACATGGAGCCTTAAATCGCATAGATTTTTTTTTCTTTGCTTCTCTTGTATACAAACAAGATAAAGATTAGACCTTTCATTTGGCCTCTGTGGTGGCAATGCTGTCTTCAGCTTGGTCGATGGTCTGCACGACTAGTAAACTGTGTATTACGAAAGGAAGACCTTGTCAACTTTATAGCGCCGCCGCATGTTCTTGCTCTGATTATATAGTTGTGTTGTATTTACTCAAACAGTATGTCAAGCTCTAACCCAGACCACCTTCTCAATCATCACTGTGGGACAGCACTGTGTTCTGGCAGGTGCTGTTAAATGGCTCGAGTTATTGCGTTATGGCGCTCGGTTGTGAAGTGCACCGAAAATTCAATCTGACTTTGTTTCTAACAGGCATTTGTTCCTGTGGGTTTTCAGTATATGGGTCTTTTATGGGGAAAGTGGCAATAAGACGATGTGTTGTTTCATACACGTAAAATGTTTCTTTCGGATGTCAAACTGCATATTTTACTTGAAAGACAAACACAATTGTGTCAGTTGTGGTCCAGTGGTAGAGAGTTAACGACAAGGGAAAACTATTGAAAACGGATAGAAAAAGTTTGTACAGCGTGGAACAGTGGAAACTGGAATACGTTCAGACTTTTGAGTTGTGCATCTACAAGTGATGTGAAGATGAAAAACCCCAGCAGGTTTGAGTGCTTTATAAAGATAACATTTAGAACGATATGAGTGGATAAGAGATGTTTTGCTATGTTGGTTTGAAGGAGCGAGAGAAGAAAGGATGTGGTAAAAGAAAAGGCAGTGGAATGACAGCCGAGCACTTGTGTCTTTTAAGGGTTTATTTTTGAACTCTTACTGGTGAGCATCATCGTTCCACGTCTGAAATTGCTGGAAATTGAAGACACTTGTAATTTTCAATCACTCGTCCGTGATGCTGCACGTACACACACCTGAATCCTTGTTTCATAGTTCATTTCAGACACTTGTCGCATGCCACACAGAACCATAATCATTCATTTTTACTTGCAACAGAAAATGCATGAGATTTTCTTTTGAGAGTTTCATGCCTAAATGAAATAATTTCCTATTCGATTTCTCCTTCACAGAATCATTATTCTTACTTGGAGTCAGTCAGGCATGTTGTTGTTTTGTCCATTGATATTTAAAACGTTTAATAAACATCTAACACAAAGTTGGTGAAACGCAAAAAATGCTAAATCAAATAAAATGTTCAGTAAAACCATTTTTACCACTCGTTCATTCATCTCCTGCGCTTTCTTTTTCACATTTGTTTAACAAGTGCATTTTTAAAAAAATGTCAAGAAAATGGGAAGAAAAACTGTGTTCAATTTTTGAACACTTGTGTGCTAAAGTGACCGTTGAAGATATTTCCTCTTCTAAGTACTGTAGTTTTCAATGTATGATTGAATGTGTAAGTGTAGGGTTTGACATTACAGTAGTGTTATGATCTGGTAATAACCGTCTCACACCGAGCGTGTAAGAGCTGAGATGCTTTGATCGTGACCAGCCACTTCAGTGAATAATTCCCCCTGATTAAGTTGTGATTAAGATCACTCTGTTAATCTCGCCGCACTCTCACCCAAGGCAAGAGTTCAGTCAAAATGTAATTTCCTTTCCTCTTGAAGTTTCAATTGATTTGTGTTGACTCCATTGTTATTTTTAATTAATATAGCTTAACAAGATAATTGTGCAATTGTGTTAGCTTCCTTTGCTTGGCCAGTAGTAATGTCTAGTTACCGTGCCTGAAATTCAACCGACTGTAAAGTCTGATTCATTTGTACTGCGGTAAACTGACAAATACCACTAAGTCGTAATGTATTTGGATAGTAATACGTTCGTTTTTTTTGTTTTTTTTTTTTGGATCTAATAACTATTTCTTGTTATTTGTTTGTTTTTTTTTTAATTATTGCAATTATTGTTATTAGTAATATCAGAATTCACTAAATCATCAAGTCAATTAAGACATAAACAGTTAAGATTATATACAATCATTTTTTATCAATTGTAAACAGCTTTCTAACGTCTGCATTTACTGACAGACCAAAGGTGGAAATGACAAGAGATGAGAGACAAATCAGACAAATCAGAATGAAACACGTTTCATTTTTTGCTACAGTATTAGCTCGGAAAAAAATTAAATCTACCAAAGCTGAAATTATATTCTATAATATAGCAAAATCGAGTTTCTAAGCTCGTAAGGCTTCCCTTTCAAGTTAAGAAATGTCTTATGCTAAAACATGCAAATTAATACCAACAAACCGCTATTTAGCTTGAAAAGAATTTTAAGTTCAGAAACATGCAAAGTTACTTTGCAATTTTTTCTAAATCGCCAAAAATAGAGCAATTATTTTTTGTTCACAATAATTGTATTAGGTGTGTGTGTGTGTGTGTGTGCGTGTGTGTGTGTGTGCGTGTGTGTGTGTGTGTGTGTGTGTTTGCGGGTATAAAGTAGTAAAACAGGAGTTTGTTTGTTTTTTGATACAGTAAGTGCTTCAAAATGTATTATATTCCGACATTTGTTTTTTGTTGCATATTCTCCAGCAGGATGTCAGTCAAAAACGGTTGCCAAGATACCTCACTCCAGGTTTTAATTTTTCATTAATAATGTATTCACATATTTAAGCTTAAATATGTTATTTTGGCTGTAAAAAATAATTGAGAAAACTGCCCCACACCTGTCTGTCTGTCTGTCTGTCTGCCTCTCTCTCTCTCTCTCTCTCTCTCTCTCTCTCTCTTTTGCTGTAAGTCACAGCATAAGCATAAGTCAGCATAAGTCATAGAGACAGGTAAGACTCAGGATAGCACCTTGACTGATATCTGTCATAGGAGAAATCATATTATTGCTTGTCTAAGAACATTTAAATCTTATCTTTTTAGACATATTTCAGAATGATAGCAGTCAAGCTTCAAACATGCATCTACCTATTATAGAGTTTACAGAACAAAGTACAGTAGAGCTCACACAAAGTGAAGAGAACTAGACCTTTAAAGGTCATAGACCGTCTCAAAAGAAAATGGTTTTAAAATTTGTATAACTATGATCAAAATGTGTATGAAGATATGGACTTTCAGATAACAATAGCTATGAAAAAATAAAAGTCAAAGGCAACTCAACAGTCGAAAGAACAGGCCAACAGTCATTTTAAAGTAAAAATAAGCTATACATTAAATTCATATTCCATGAATGTCTAGTCAGCTGTGTTCTGTTGGTGCTGAATAACTGGAAGACATTTAAAACCAAGAGGTTTCAATTTTGCCTCACTTAGCAATATAGACCCCTAATTATGATATTGCTGTAACAAAATTGTTTTAGCAAGCACGCAACCTGCGTGCATCATACTCGGACTGGACCCACTGTGCTGTAAGTTAAACGGATACAGTTCTGCTTTGTGTGCGTTGAAATCACCTATTTGGTTTTTGAAGAATTTTAAATTATTAGTCTCAAATGCAGTCAGAGCCGAGATCAAGCAGCAGCTACATTGAAGCTGACAAAACTCAATAAAGCAAAATATCTTTATATAGTCACATAGGTGCGTTTGTCATTCTTTTTCATTTATTTCCGCAGAGGCGTCTGCTTTATTGCACGCTAAAGAGCTTTCAATGTAGTCCGGGATTTTTTCTGTCTATATTCAAACCCGAATTCATTGCTTGTGAGTAATGACATGCATGTCACGCCGTTGGCCCTGGCATCCATCACCGAACCGAACCACAGTACCTCTCTATTCACCAACGCGACAGGACATCAAACGTATTCATGGGCTGATTCATAGAACAGCTCTGTTCCTTCCAACACCAACTACATTCATCAAACTCACCGTTTTCTCTGACTCCAGCTCCTTTGCCATTTAAAACCTTTACTTCTAATTGGCCAGTTGCTATGACAATAAAAGATGCAAAGAAAACTGTAGTTATGGTCAAGGTAAATGTTACATTCATATCACTAGATCTTTGTGTCTGTTTTTATCATTTTTCAAGTCACGTTTTACTTAACCAAGTTTGTGTGTGACGGATTGATGGATGAATTGATCTTTACAAATTAAAGTAAGAGTACTTAGTTCTTAGCTAAAATTGGAATTGTATGTTAAGTTCAATTAGATTGCATTGAGGAGCTTTAAATATTCCTAATTACGCCTCTCTGTTCTACTCACCCACTTTTCTCGAAAACGAAAATAATAGCTACGATGCGTCACAAGTCCTAAGAGCAGCTGCTGCCGCTGCCGTTAAAAATACATCAATAAAAAAGAATTTAGAACAGTAAAACGGAAGCCTCACAGCATTTCTATGTCAGCTTTATTAATGCGTGTGCATATTACAGTTTGTTAGGTTAAGTGTCGAGCGAGTGCTATGCGTTTCACAAACAGGCAATTCTGTTTCTGAATTAAACTTTCTTCTTATAGCAGAGCCTACAGTATAGGTTTCAAAAAATGGAAGCCAGTTTCCTCGTGCAGAGATTAAACAGCACATGGGTAATTATCCAATATTGACTTTTAGGAGAATTATCTCCAACATGTGAGTCGCATTATTCTGTAAACAGCAGACTTTTTGCAAACTGTTTGGATGAATATTAGTGCTACTTTTGTCTTCACAATGTCCACAAAAAACACACCACTATAACACATTTAGAGTATGAGGGATTAAATTCATATTTTAGTAGGTTCATACCTTTCAAATCCTGCACTGTATTAATTAATAATAAACAGTTCTGGATCATCTGAATTCCAGAATTTAAAAGAGCGGACGCTAATGTGAAATTGTTGTTCTGTGCTAGCTGAGATGCCATGTTGTAGCTGCTAATGTGTCATCAAATGCTTTTGCGCTCGCACATTCTCTCATCAGAGATTAGGACCAGACCGAAGCGGAACAGGGTTACTGTAGCTAATGGGCTTCAGGAGTGGAACTGCATGTTTTTGTACTTGGTACTTCATGCGCAATAACTTTGACTGCACTTGCATTGCTGCTAAGATGATTTTGTGTGAAATACATGGATAAATAATTAGTGTCAGTTATATATAAAAATCAAGCTTGCTTTTTCTGGGTTGAAGGATAGATGCAAATAATTATTTTAATGAAATTATTTTGACCTAATTACAAAAGCATATATTCAGTCTGTGTGTGTGTGTGTGTGTGTGTGTGTGTGTGTGTGTGTGTGTGTGTGTGTGTGTGTGTGTGTGTGTGTGTGTGTGTGTGTGTGTGTGTGTGTGCGTGTTTGTTTGTGTGTTTACGGTGTACAACTTTGTGTCCTTATGTGTATGTGTAAATTTGTGTGTGTGTGTGGGTTTCCATTAATTTGTCTAGGTGTGACCCTGTGTGTGTCCATCATTTGTCTTTTTGTGTCCTCTTATGTATTTGTTTGTTTGTACACATCTGTATGTGTATGTGTGTACACATCTGTTCATTTATCTATTCATCTGTATCTATCCATTTTCTCTATTTCTTTGTGTGTGTGTGTGTGTGTGTGTGTGTGTGTGTGTGTGTGTGTGTGTGTGCGTCGGCGTCCAATTGTCTATGTATCCCCATACGCATGTGTGTCTGTGGTTGTGTGTCCATCAATGTGTCAGTGTGTATCCCCATATGTATATGTGTCTGTTTGTGTGCGGCCAAACATTTGTCTGCGTGTCCCCATGTGCATGTGTGTCCCTCAGTTCATTTGTATGTGTTTTCTAAATGTATGTGTGTCCATTTGTCTGTGTCCATCCATTTATCTGATTGTTTCTCCGTACATGTCGGCCATGCATCTTCATTAAAGACTTTGAAAGTCTTATTGTAGCAATGCAGCCGCGTTGTGATTTTCTGTAAAAAGCAGCCAAGGATGGCTTGTTTGTTCATCGATGACTCTTAAGCCTTTGAACAGTAGAAGGTTTTAGTATGGTGTCGAAATAACTTCCCCATTTAGTGTACAGCACGGAGGCTTATAGGGATGTAAAACGGCAGATCAATGCCTTGTCAAGTGGACAGACTGCAGCGGGTTTAATAAATCTGTCAACTAGCCATCTTGGAGGGACATCACCTAATACTTCCACAATCCCGGGCCATTAACGTGTGCGCCTAAACCTCGCAGAATATAAAGCAAAGGCTTAAACGTTTGTCACTTGCTCTCAAAAAGGGTTTTCTTTAGTCTACGCATGCAGTTACTTATGTGCTTTATGACTCCATGTAAAAAAAAAAAAGCATTTTTATACCAGGCGTAATTATTACCATTGCAGGTCTTTATAAAGACGGGAATTTCTCTAATTTGTCTCTCAGGGTGATCCATTCCAGTTGTAATTATGGCCTCATATACCAATTTTGTGCCATTGTTTGTCTTATTTCCAGGGGAATTTTGGAAGCCTGCTACTATGTCACTGGGACGTTCTAATGGGAATGAATGTAATAAAGGAGGGCGATCTGTAAAGGGCGTTTTTAGAGCGGAGGTATTAGCTCCAGCTAGATGACAGCACTGAGCTTTACACCGTGTTCCTGCAGCACTGCCTGTCAGCTGCAGGCTGTTCCTGTCGTTCCACAGAAAATCCCCCATCCCTTTTATTCCTGGCTCTCTCTGCTGAAGTGTGTGTGTGTGTGTGTGTATGTGTGTGTCACCATGGTTCTACAGTGACTTTTTTTTCTTTATAAATCAGAAAAAGTGTGAAACAAAGGAAGAGTTTGATTGCGTATTGAGCAATGTATGGAAGTGTATAATGGTGAATATGCGTTGTGCGTGTGTGTGCCCATGTGTGTGTGTGTGTGTGTGTTTTGACCGTGATAACCAGAATGATTCCAATTCTAACTCGGTCAATCAGGGAATGAAAGTTGCACGCACATTTGTTTTCCCTCTCCAGTCGGGAAGATTGCAACTTTTGATTGCGTGGCTACTTTTGTCTTTACTCGGCCGCATTTTCTCTTCTGATTGTGTGCTGTGGATGCTCAGGTCACTCTTTTTTTCAGGTTTAAGATTTTAAGATACTGTATGTTTCTGTATACATAATTTATTCAGAGCGTTTCTACTCAGTCTACTTTGTTCAAATTGTTATCAGACCAATATATTTTTGAAATAATACCAAATTATTATTTTAGTTTATGTGTTGTCCTTCAAGATTCTCAAGGTCACCATATGTGAACACGAAATTATTGAATTATTGAAGGAGAAATTATTTCCCTGTGGCGCAGCGACTGCCTACTGTGACAGACACCACTTGTTTTTTAAAAAATAACCTTTTTTTTTTTTCAGTTGTAACTATAATCCAAAAATGAGACAGTATAGACATGACCGCTACTGACAATTTGAATGTCAGACTTGATACATGCAAGTCAACCAGATAAGTGTTTTAGGGAATTGTGTGCGAGCTTTGTTTGTTTGATTGTAAGTGTGTGTGTGTGTGTGCGCGCGTGTGTGTGTGCGCGCGCGTGTGTGTGCGTGTGTGTGTGTGTGTGTCATGACGAATAAAGTATGTGGGGCATTTTAGTTCTTTGATAAATAGGTAACTTGTTTTTATTTTATTTTTATTTTTTCTTACTTTTTTAATACTTTCTTAAATAATTTATAATTGCAAAACTTAATTTCTAAGCCTTTATATAAAGGAAGTAACTATTCTTAATTATTTTACAAACATGTTCAATACTTTAGTCAAGTCAAGTCAAGTCAATTTTATTTATAGAAGCACTTTTAAAAACAGTAGACTGACCAAAGTGCTTTACAGTAAAACATAATCACATAATCCACAAATTCAATCATAATAAAATTAACAAATAAATATACATATTACTAAAAAGCACACAAAGATCAAAAGGACTAAAACGTGTGATTAAAATTAACTAAACATAAAACCAAAATGCTTATGTTGGGTCAAATGCCATGGAAAAGAGATGGGTTTTTAGCAATGATTTGAAACTTGTCAGGGTAGGTGTCTGCCTAACCTGCAGAGGCAAAGCGTTCCACAGCCTCGGACCCGCAACCGCAAATGCCCTGTCACCTCTGAGCTTTCGCTGTGTCTTCGGCACACAGAGAAGCAGCTGAAATGTATGTTAATTTTAAATTACATTTTCGTCGTGAGAAAAATGTTTGTAGATAAGTTTCTTTTTTAGCTTCCATAATCATGATTTCTTGTTCATAATTAATAAATAACAATGAAGTCACTTTGATATCTTCAAGTTATCTTAATTTGTTTGATTGTTTTCTATTTTAATAGTTTTTGTGCTGTAAATTATTATTCTTTACTTTTAGTTGCCTTTTTATACTTTACGGAGGCGGTAACACTTCATGCTACAGTATATGGTATGTAAGTGACAAATAAAACGTAAGTGGTAAGTCTGAGTAGCGGCGGTGTGGTTGAGTTGGGCTACACAGTGCACAATGGATCAATAAGTGATGGGGTCGAGTCCTCAAAACTGGCTGAGAACACCAGGTCTAGTGAATAAACAGATCTCTGGGGTGAATTTTTTGGTCTGTAGCAGATAAAGGTTTTTCTTGTATTTCTTCAGGACTTTTTCTATAGATTGTGTGTAAAATTGAAATCCTGGAGTGGAGTCATTACTGTGAAGAGGAAAAGGTTTTTTTGTAAGTGGATTTCTTAGACAGAGAAGGTTTTTTCTGAGTTATAACAGGAAGAAAGAACAGATTTGTGTCTTTTGAGAAGAGCTCTCATTGGCACTTAGATGTGTATGATTTCAGGCCCGAGGAAGATTCTCCTACTAACTACTTCGGAACAAGGTTTATAGAATACATCTCCCGAAACCTCGAAATCACTTCTGAAGGTACAATAGCTCTAGTCAGTTGCTCAGCAACTACTGTCATGGGATTGACATCAATACAACCAGTCCGAAAAATCTGATACAAAAATAATAATACAAATTCAATTAACTTCTTCAAGCATTGTAGACACAGTAGGGTACCAACTCTTTCTCAATGTATTTGCATAATTGTAAGTGGGAAGTTAAACAACACAAGTCAATGAGCACTGTCTTCCTCTTCCATGGCGAATGAAAACTACTGAATCCCCTACTAATGAGCATATGAAATTTACATAATGCAAATTCAGTAGAAATTCATCACTCATAACATATTCAAACTCTTTCGTTTTGTTAAAACATTGTAATCTATAATAATGTAATAAATCAATTTCAGGTTGCTTGAATGATTATTCTTATAAGAAATTAGTATAAAAATTCTAGACTGCGTCTGATACTGCGCCAGAATGGTGCTAATTTGCTAATTTGACGATGTGTCACATCTCCATGGACTACAAAACACAAGATTCCCTTTGTTATGTCATTTCCTGTGTTTTTTAGTCACCTGTTCCATTGGTTTCACTTGTCTCCTCATTCGTTCTTGTTTTCAAAAATACATGTGTTCTCTCATTTGTCTGTCAATCGTTGTGTTTCGTTATTAAATGTGTTTTTGTCACTTCATGCTTTCCTGCTCCGTGCCAACACTGAGATTATCAAATGCAACAACCTATAAGATCTCATTTAAATTCTTGAAAGTGCAAACAGTCTATATTCTCATCAAACTACAAGACTTTGATTTAAGGATGTTAGATCATAAAATCAATAAATCAATCGCAATACCATTGTTGCGGGGTTTGAAGTGTTTTAAAACTGGCATGTAGTCTTTAAAAAATGGTAAATCTTCAGCAGCTGGTAAAACTGTAAAGTTTATTGTAATGTAAAAGTTTCACAGATTATAACACAATAAACAAACCTGGACGTATAACTTAAGACAGAAGTGAAGTTTTTTCTTTGATTGTACATTGTTTAAAGCTTTGCTTCCTCTTTGCTTGCTCATAGAGTTTAAAGAGCTGTACTTGTGGTTTTATAATGGCTTTTTTACCGTGTAATGTGCTTACTGACCACATACCTAATCCATTAAATTATTGGTTTCATTTTAAAGGCTATAGCTGCAATGCCCCTAATAAAACGGTGGCCCCCGAGATCCACACATCTCAGTAAATAAGCCATTGATCGTCTGGAGAGAGAATAAATATGGTTAATGAATAAATGATGAGAAGAATTTAGATAAGAAGGACATTCAGAAGCCCTTCACTGCATTTTTATTTGTTTTTTTAACAACAGCTCTATACCGTTTATTTTTCAAGGTTTGTTTTTATGCTTCTGCTGTTATAATTATTATTGCATTTAAATGTTTATCCCATTGAGCAATTAACAGCACATACATATATGCTTTTACTTTAAATCTTACAAGACAACCATGTAAAACTCTTCCGGAATTCCATTTGCGTCAATTATAAATTCATCTTAATAAAGAAAAAAAACATCAAAAATTCAACTGCACTTAAACAGACTTTGACTAAGAGGTTGAAGAAACTACTTTCCAACAAACATGTCACTTTTTAAGCTGTATATAATTTGTGAACTGATGAAGATTCAGAGCCCAACTTTTACTTTTCTGTAGAATATCATATTGCTATTATAATTCACAATAAAAAATTATGATCCACAACGCCACAATAATATAAAACCTCTTAAGTAAGAAGAAATGTTGTTTGCCAATCTTTTGAAATGATATTAATTGTTAGATGTGTTCTGCTTCATCCAGCAATAATTACAGGATGTTGTGGTTTGATACTAATTACAGTACAGTTCCAAATCAACCACACTTTTAAACAATAAATTCTGAGATTATTGAAGAGATTATACAGTTAAATAAGTTTGTGAAAATATATGCAAACATTGGTGATGGTGAGGGCCTAATAATTGAGAGATTTTATTGTTCATTTGTGTGTTTTTTTTTTTGGTCGTTTGATATTTGTTCACATATAAATTTTGAAAAAACAGAATTGATCTGACTTTACTGAAATTGCAGAATAAAAATGAAGTTTACTCAAATCAGTATATAAAGAAAAAACATTTTTTCACACTAGAGATTTTTACACGCAAGTGAATGTACAACAAGTAATTGTACTGAAGATGTATAGCCATCCATGACACCCAAATGATATCAGTCCAGCATTTTTTTATTCTACAAAAGCAAAATAAGGTAAAGATGATTAAAGAAAGGGCTGGATCTTTTCTCTTTCAGAGTGTGTTGAGGGAATTAGAGGCGATTATGTGACTGTAATTGAATCTCTGATATGCGGCACGGCCGGTTCGGCTGCAGCGTCCGATCGATATGCAAGGCTAATTTAATATTCATTTAATCGGCGCCCTGCCTTTCATTGAAGCTTTATCTAAATCTACAGTTGTGCAACCACTCCCCAGCCCCCACAACTTTTTAGGCTTTAAAGAAAAATAATCTGCAGCCTATTTATTGTCGTCAGGAATAACCTTAGGAATTGTTCAGCAAGACTGACTCAAACATCTTTTTTCCAACCAAACCATATCTTGTTTTCTCAATCACCTTGTTGACTTTGAAATAATTTGATTGTTTGTATACCATTCAATCTTTCCTTTTTAATGTACATTATATACACTCACCCCTCCATTTCCAACAGCATCCTCTGTGGTTTATTAGAGGTACTGCTTTTGGAATTAAATCCCAGAGGCTCATCCCATTTTGGACATGGCTATCATTCTAATTACTTTACCAAAATTGGCAAGCTCTCTTTAATCCTTAAAGAGTCTAAAATTCTTGGATCCACTCTTTTAGGGTTCAGAAAGTGGATTAACAATTTTACATGCTGACCTTTAGAAGTTGTGTAAAGTCAAAGGTTGTGTTTTCCCTCGCTACTAAGTACTGAAAGCAAAGTTCAGAAGGTTCCATAGTGGCCTGGACATCAGTGTCCTTGTGCAGAGGGTGTAAAATAAACACTTTATGATCCAGCTTCTTTCTGCAGCTATTAAAGTATTGATCTACGTTTTATGAAGTGGGCCTAAAACACATTTCTCAGTGAGAAATAATTCCAGGGCAGGAATGAGAAGAATGTATTATTTTAACGGTTTGTTATCTTTGAAAGAAGATGTCATAGATCACTTCATAAACAGTGATAAAGAAGCACGTGAAAGACAGCAAGTACAAATTACTTGTTATGACCAACTAAACAATTTTACAGTAGTAATGATGCAGTAAAACACAAGCATTGATGGTAAATAGTGACTACAAGGAATAAGCATATAAATAAAAGAAACACAGTTAAATAAGTAAACAAATAAAAAAAATAATAAATGTCTTCAGCCATTGTGAAAGTATAAATTATTCTTTATATTTCATACCTGATTTGAGTTGTTTTATGATTTGTAATGGTGTGACAAGATAGAAATGAACACTTTTTTTTGCAGCATGGTTCCTACTATATCTTTATTTTATTCTACATTACTCTACTTTGTTGTGTGGCTTGTTTTGATTGACATCAATCTGCTGCACAAGCATCTAACCTGATATCAAGAAGATTTAAATCCTAGATTTTCACAATTGTAAGTTCATCTCCTTCCTCACCCTGTCACTGACAGATAGAAGGACAGGAATCTTGGTTAGTCTTGTCAAAATAGCGACGTTTGGTGGTATTTACATTGTCTATAAGTGAGGTGGATGTGTAGGTGTGTGTGGGGGGTGGGGGCTATTGGTTAAACGCATAAGGTTATAGTTGTAATAAGATAATCTTATGTCACTGTGTAGATTAATCCACAGAATATATTGAGGTTGGCCTTGCAAAGTTGGTGGACATGTTTAAATATTCATGAGCTCTTCAGAAGTGTGACACTTGATAGTGTTCTTGTTTCACCCTTTTTTTTCCTCTTTCATTGCTTAAAGTACTTTTTATGAATAAAATTAAATGTATTTTATTTCATTTTATATTATTACCCATTGAAAAGTATGAATTTAAACTAACTAAATGAAACATTTAGTTTTTTTTTCATTAAAAGTACTTTACGAAAATTGTGATGCCCATCCTTAGGCCCGTGGCCCGCTTAGACTCTTGAATCTTGAATCCACTAGTTTCTGAAAAACTTCATGGTTCACCAATTATTGATTTTCCATTTCTCGCAAACCAGCATTTTGAGAAATACGTAATATCTATGTGCAATATTTGTATATGCTGTGGACCAGTAAAATCACAGCAAAGTCAAGTTCGATCTTTATTAACGAAAGCAGCACTGATCTAATATGTTGAAACCAATACGGAAGCTACAAGCTTCTTTGAGGGTTTTTTTATTCTTCATTTTTATTCACCAATGCTTATTTTCTTTATTATAAATTAGTAATTCAACGCATTCTATAAACCCAAAGTTGTTTTTAATTTGTCAATTATTTAGTTGAGATTCTACTTCAATTCCAATTGCACATGTACTATTTGGGACCCAGTTACACAGTTTTTGTTATTTTATGAACTGAATAAGATCAATTTTTCTCTTTTCCGTTGGATTTGGCCTGCTTCGGTTGTATGTGTTGCAACACACTGAATTCTTTGCATCACCTTGAATGATAATGCAACATTTACCTGCCTGCATGTAACTATAGCAACAGCAATGTGGATTCTGATTTTGGCACGGTGCGAAGAGCGTAATATTTTAGCCCGAGCATTAGCCAGCATAAGCTCATTCTCATTACATTGCATTAGAAAACTCATTTTTGATGATAGCCTGGTTGCTCCTACAACACTAATCCACTTTCATGCCATCTCTCCCTGGGTGTCAAGTACTGACAGCTTCCCCTATTTACACGTGAATCAAAACATCAATTAATCCCTGTAATTAACAGCCCCCTCAGCAACAATGTTGCCTCCGAGCCCACCATCACAAATCCTCCACATGCTAAGCCCCCGCAGACTAATGCTAATAAAATCCTTCCCACATCCTGAAAGGTCATTGCTGTGGGAGGATTTCTCTGGAAGCTTGACCAGAGCCATGCTTTGTATCCCCCGTTTTTACAGATCAACACAAGGCTCTGCTGCCGTTCCTCTCGTGGGACTCACAACTGTCCTGTCTTATAACTGCTTCGAATGATCGTTTGCCCTTTGCAAGGCTGTTGCTATGACAATAGAAAGTTCTCACGAATCATAATTCTGTCGAGGGGCTGTAACCTGTAAACAGATACATTTTTTCCTGTCATCTACACCGTGCAAATCCATTTTCTCGTTGTTTACCTTTAGGCCAAGGTTACAGAGCTAATACGGTTGTAACGTTCCACAAGCTATCTGCACGGCGTTAGCGAGCCGGAGAACTCTGTCTCTCACATGACACGGTTTGTTATGTGACTCAGCGGTGTCACGGCTCATCACGTGATGGCATAATTACACAGGGCATCGCAGTATCCAGTCTAGTGCCGGACTTTGTAGAACTGTGATCGTTTCATAGAACTGTAGCGTTAATTTACCGTACACACTGGGTCACTTTAAGATGGTTATTAGACAGTTTACACTTTAAACATCTTCACTTTACATGGATCGCTTGAGTCACTTTTTTTGTATTTTGCTCATTGTATTGCTAATTTTTTTATTTTATCTTTTTTTTCATCTTCATTCCTTGTATTTTATTCATATTTTATCTTTATTTCTTTTGCATTTTTTACATTTTTATCTCTTGTCTTTTTATCGTGTCTGTTTCTCGCATTCACCCCCCCACCCCATGTTTTTGTTTAAATGCTGGAAGATTGGAAAAATACATTTCATTGCATGTTGTGTCATCTATAATGTGTTTGTGACAATTAAAATTTTAATTTGAATGTATTTAAAGTGGTACGTTCTCAGCCATCGTGCGTTGTTGTTTGTTTTTGTGTTCTAGTTTTTGGATTTATTACCAGGTTCTTGAATTCAATAATATTGCTGCCTGTTTTTTTGCACGCCTGTATTGACCTTGAGCTTGGTCTTGACCCTTTGAAAATTGAAGTTGTTCAGCATTGCATATAGATAACATGAGTTATTCGTTGCATTAATAGAGCCCTTCTTTAAGCAGGATCAAATTTAGAGTCTTTCCTGCAATGTGGGGTTTGTACATGGAATGGAAACGCTTAATGAATTGCCACAGTTTGTGACAAAATTGCATTATTTAAACAGTGTAATCATCTACTGTAATGCTCCATCAGATTCACGTTGTCTTGGTTTTGGCAGCATGACAAAGTTGGCTGGCTGTTGTTAGCGTCTCCTAGTCAATGCTGCAGTTGCGTGAAGAGTGGGAAAAGATTATTACTGGCTTTGTACTTAAATACTAAAAGCACTTAGGGTGGAGCTTCCAAATATTACAGAAAACAGGTTCATATTGGCACAGGTTTTCATTCTCGCAGTGGAATGAGCAAAAAATGTAAAGAGTGCACATTAGAAAGGACTTTTAATACAGTAAAGTTAAGCAAAGTGAGTAAGTTGGTTAAGTAGGACACCAATGACCATATCAAAATTGTGCTCAGCATTTAAATCATTTAGTGAAGTCACACACACACACCTACACACACACAGACACACACACACACACACACACACACACACACACACACACACACACACACACACACACACACACTGTGGGATTGAGGAATTTTTTTGTAAAGAAAAAAATGCTTAAAAATAAATGGTATTTTCTTGTATTATGTGTTAGATTTTTATAACAGTGTCAGTGCAACTGCAGTTAAAACTATCAGAAAACTAAAAATGACAAAGTCATTTCAAATCCCAAACATGCTTAGTAAAACTCTAGGTACTTGTTAAATCCAATTTATGATCTGTCTGTTGAGTGTCAGATTCATTGTGTACATTGTTCATATTCACTTATGTACACTTAAATTTGAGTAATCGAAATAGTTCTAGTTGTGTAGAGCAAAAAAGAGAAACGCTTGGAGAGAAGCAAATAAATATTAATTGACTAGATACGTTTTTAACAAAACTTAGTTGTGACTCAAAAGTTGTTGTGATTTGATAGCCAAGTGAGTAAAAATAAACTTTATTCTTTTTATTATGTGTATATTTAATAACTATATGTGTAATAAATAAATATATTTTCATTACGTAATATATTCTCCATGGCTTTTTCATGTTTTACAGTTAGATTTATAGAGAGCTTCGGCGAACAAAAATCAATACTGGCTTTTTGCTAATTTGTTTTTAGCAAATACTCACATAATAAGTGTAAAGTCTTCATTTACACCAGCATCTCCTCTAACTAACCACCAGAAGCTGATAAGCAGATTATTGACAGTGTCGAGATCTGTGGCTTGTGAGCTCTGGACGCTTGACATCATTATTGGTGAGGGAGCAGTTGGTTTCCAGATAACAAGGGACAGTAACGGGGTGGTGGACACAATCCGTCTGACTGAACTGTCAATAGAACATCGGCCATATGGTGTAGAGTGTGTTTCCTTCGAAAGCAGGTAGAACATAATCAGCATCTGCTGTCCAGTGGTCTTCACTAATGAAGCCTTGCGAGATCATGTTAAGTGATTCGTTTTCCTGTATAACCTTCGTGCTTACGACAAAAACCAGGACACAGCATAACACACACACACACACACACACACACACACTAAAGACTTAAAGGGTTTTAAATCCCCGAGACTTTGCCTCAAAACATTTGGCCTGACATTCAATGGGATTTTGATGGCCTTTCAGAGTCTCTGGCTGGGACATGCGGGTCCAAAGCCTCCAGTCATCCATTACATTTGAAAAGGCCTGGAAGCCCAACTATGGGCATGGAATATGATTCTGAGCTGCTTAGAGCAAGTGTAGTCTCCTGCATCTCAGACCACAGACCCACCGTGAACTGCTTACAGAAAGACACACACTTTTACACACAAGCACCCAATAAAACATTAAATGGAATGCCAGCTCAATGTACCAATATTATTTGTCAAACCCTTTACGCTGCCATTTGATTCTATTACGCTTTCATTGTACTGTAGTTTTCATTAAATTTTTACACCACTGAACACATTTTGACACCAATACCAGTAAATGTTCCATTTCGATTCACAGTCACCATTACCACCTGCACAAAAACAGAAGCTCCATTAGTTCAACATCAATACTTGAATGCATGGAGTCTTGCCCATAAAGTCCATTTACAGGTTGATTTTTGAGTCACTGTCTGTTGGATAGCCAAAAATGCAGTTCAAATGATTCTACGTGGATTTCTTCTGTGATTTAAAAGAAAAGGAATCAGGACATTTATTATTTAACTAAACCTGGCTGAGGTCATGCTGGATCATTAAGCAGAAGGTTGTTTAAAGAACAAGGGAAGAAAAATCTCTTCAGGGACGCAGAAGGCCATGAGTAGTCCAGTGTTGTACCATGAATGAAGTTCAGAAGGTAAATGTAATGTTCCCACAAATCGGGAACTAAAGTGAGAGTGATGTGTAGCTTGAAAAATGGGAATGAGAGAGAAAAAAAGAGAGAAGGGGGCTGGAGAAAAAGAGGAGAGATGGAAAGAGGGAGAGAGAAAGAACCAGTGCTGTAATGAGAAATCAGTCAAGGAGGGAAACAACGATTAACTGACTTCTGCTTAATACAACAACAATACTAATTTATTCTTATTTGTATCACACTTTTTTTTTAAATTGTTTATTATAAAAGTTTTTTGTTTTAAGGTATTTGCAAATAATAAACATATGCCTTTGATTGAAAAAGGCAATACATTTTTTATATTTCTTATGGCCTTCATATTTAAAGGCAGTTTATTTTTTTCAATAAAAAAGCAATTGCATGCTGAGCATTATTCACTTGTACACTTAGTTTCTGTAATTTTCATGTTTTAAACGCTAAAATGTTTGAATTATGTTTTATTTTCAACACGATTTTATAATTTTTTGTGCGTTTTTGCTGAAAGTTTGACATTTTCTTTTTATGAATGAATTTCATCTTTCTCCCTTTCTCTTTATCTTCCTTCTACCCTTTGGCCATGTTCTGTACTTGGGAATTGTTGTTTAACAATGCTGCCCTTATGTTTGCTGCTTAGGTAATAATAAAATTATATATGTATAAGAAAATACTCACAAGACAACACGCTTCGGTAAAATGTAAGTGAGGCCTGAATATATTTGATTGCATTACCAGCACCAGATGTTCAGCGGCTGTTTTCTAGCTAAGTTAATGTGCATGTATCAGCAGCTTGGGAGACTGTGGCCCACTCAAACACAGTAGATTAGCAGCAGCAGGCCGCCCACTTCAGGACCACAGCACTTTTTGAAGGAAGCTGTTGCTGATGGCAAAACCCCCGCACTTTGGATCCATCCCACTGGCACCTCGTCTTACCTTCTCCACTCCTATTCTGTCACCAGAGTGATAGTCTCAATTTTAAACTCTTTTTTCATGCCTTCTGAACACCAGCCAATGTGAGAGCCAGGGCTATTTTGACCTGCGAATGAAAGTTTTTGCTGAAAATTCAGAGAAGGCCAAGTTTTCAACGCTGCAAGATGGCAGGAAGAGTGAAAATGAAATGAGGCCTGGAACAAATCTTGGTGATTGCTTTGGTAGTTCAAAAAAGGTATTTGTGCAAAACTTGAGGGTTTGTTGAGGTCTTGTGAATTCCCAGACCATTTGATGCTGCAGTTGTATTTCTGTTTTCATTCCTAACCTGCGTTCTTCGGTGAGCCGTCAAGAAAATGCAATTTGTATTCCTTACACAAGGTGGCGATGAGCAACTTTCCACTAGTGACACTCGCTTGTGAAAGGAAGCAAAAGTTTTATGATCTAAAATAACTCAACAAAAAGTGTTTTAATCTTGCTTTAGATGCGTTTTTTTTTTGTTTTTTTTTCCAGTTTTGGTTATGCACTCAGCAAGAAAACTGCACAAAAATGCAGATTGTAAACAAAACCTGGGCTCACACAACCTGTAACAATCAAGCTAAACACAACAAAAGGAGTCAAGATCTTTTTGCGCTTGCTGTTTGTCATATCATTGTGCACTCACCCGCAATGCCGTCCTTTTTTTTTAAAATAACAAGTTAGGAGGCATGTTAAAAAAAAGCAATATTCATTGTGACAGTGACGAGGCGCGTCAAGAAGCAGAAGTGACACTTTCGTACGGATTCGTACAAGTTGTTTGAACTGTGACTTTTATCAAATGGTATTGTACATTTCAATACTTGTAAAGTACAATATATTTACAGTTACTTATTTGTAACGACAAGAAGAGACAAAAATTGTTCTCATGCAATACCAGAGCGGTGACCAGGTGATGTAAATAAAAATAGACAGCTCTGTACTACAAATAGTGGCCTCATGCGGGCCAGAAGGTCACATCGCATTGACCATTATGTTCACTGGCTCACCTCAAACGTTACTGTAGATAATCTGTAGAAAGACCTTTCCTGACACACGTGAAGGCTGCTGTGCTGCTGAATCAAGCTTTCACGGTGAGCACATATGGCCAGATGCACTTTACGCTTGATGCGGGCATTCAAGTTCAGAGATTGTCACAGTGAAGCGCGCCGGCATGCCCTCTGGTTCTAAGGTAGATGTTTTCTTATCTGCAATAGATTCTTTAATGTCAGGTTTCTTTAGGTGTTTTTCTTCGAGAGCCAACTCAGTCCCATTATTACGCTAGCTGGCACATGAGATATTGTAGAAGACAGGTTGTAGTTAGGTAATATGACTTTTATTTTTTTGCTTCCCTCTCACTTTCGCCATAGGCATCTGTCCGTGTTGGAATGAGCAGGGACTCATCAGTGGCATTCTCCCCTCTGAGCCCTGTACTAACATGGCCAGATGGAGCCTGGGCTCACTAGATATCTGCCAACGCAGCAGCTAGGCAATATGCAGGGAACTGATGCATTTTATCCCCATTTTCTCCTTTGGCCCCTTTGGTTTTGCACATAATATGCCACTTTTTCTTCTTGTAAAGGTTGTTATTGAACTAACTAACAAACTGGAGCCTATAAAAAAAAGATCCTGCACCCGTTTAGCCACTAGTGCTTAGCTATAAATCATAATTTATGCATATACATATGCATGTGTAAATTTCAAAACATTCAGACTTATGTTGAAAGATAAATTGATGTTCAATTCTACACATGCAGTTACAAGCATTAACAAATTCAAATGAAATTAAACTGTTTTTCTTTCCAAAATACCAAGCTTGAAAGTTCAGGTGCAGAGAACATAAAGCAAGTGTGTGTAAGAATTATTTAATTGAAAAGAATGGGGTAACATCAGGTTTCCTCTGCTGCACCTCCATTACGTGTGCTGTCAATAAAAAGAGCAACGTTTTGATGAGGTTGTTCGAGTTCCTGCTTTTGAAGCAGCTTTTAAAGCTTTGGTTCTAGGTCTGATCAGTCACTCTATTTCTCTTTCTCTCTGTCTACTTCTATTATTCTCAATCTCTTTCAGATTTTTTTTGTTCTTGTCTTATTATTAGTTGCTATTTCTGTATAATGTCTCAGCATGTATGTGTGTGTGTGTGAGAGTCTAACAGCGTGGTTATTATAGTTATTAATAATCAACTTCTGACATTTTGTCCCTCAGACTTTGTCAGGAAAGTGGTTCAGTGCGTTGAGTGCGTTAGAGGGCACTTTTTGCCAATTCGCAGAATTCATGTTTGAGTCCTTTACCTGTCTTCTCAGTTCCCATGATAGTTTCGTATTTCAGTTCTCACCCTAAAGACAATGATTTTGCATTTCTCCTTCCAGAAAGGTGCCGGGGATGGCTGTGTACACACTGCTTGTGTGTGAGTGGCTGTAATTAATATCAAACCAGCGAGCCAGTCCCGAGGCAGCGAGAGCAGCTGTGGAAGTGTCTTCTTCTGATGTTCTAATTATTTCACCCTCTTTCTGCTCTCCATAATAAGTTTCCTCACTCCTGCTGGAGCCAAAAATCTGACTTTTGAAAGATGGGGTTGTCCACCTGTGATTGTTTCAGAGAAACTTGCCTGTACTGCAGTACTTAAAACTCAATTCCTTACATTTTTGTGAAGGCGCATTTATCGTCTGTTAAATAAATGCATAGCATAGTACTAGGTGCGGCACAGCAATGAGAACCTAATCAGTGTTGTGCATATTCTCCCTGTGTTTTCATGGATTACTTCTGGGTCTATGATTTCCTAATAAAAAAAACATCAGTTCATCAGTTGATTTGAGCATCTAATTTGCCCAAGTGTGTGTGACTTCAGACTGTAAAGTCAACAGAGAGGTAAAGAGTACCTGAAAGCAAAACTTGAGTAATAGTACATATACCTTACTGTAGAAATTACTTAATTACAATTTACAAGTCTCCAATTCCAAGAAGACCTGAGTTAAAGTATTACATTTTAAAAGTATTTTACTCTGGGAAATTGTTGAAAATGTCTTTACTTGGAAAATTGCATTTCAAAACAGCAGAAAGAATATATAGAGGAAAAGAAATAAATACGCAAATAAACATGCATAAATGAAAATAAACATAACACTGCACACAACATAAATTAAAATAAATATAACCATGAATAACACTACACACATCAAAAAATAAATAAATAAACATATACATAAATAACATCATACCAAGTACAAAGTAGCCAAAAAATATTTGAAGGAAAGTAGCAAAATAAATTCACGCAAGTACTTTACACCACTGAAACTCTGTATGTCAAATCGTATAGGTCGCTCGCCAATCCAGAATGTGATTACTGCCTTCAGGCACAGAGACACTGAGATTTGGACTAACTCCCCATGGTCAGAAAAGGATAAAGAAAAATAGAAAGGCTATAGAAAAAATGTAAATCAACAATGCAAAACATGTAACAGCTTATTAATGAAATCAGACAAATGCATTCGCATAATGATCAATATCAAAATGAATAAACTATCAGCAGATGAGCTGGAAATCTAATTTGGTGTGATGAATAAGTCATGTTTTGTGGAAGGTGTTTGCACCGATGGATTATGTAATCTGTTTTAAGTCAAATCAGAATGTAGATTCTCCATGTAATGCTCCAAATGCATCGAGGCAATCTATGACTCCTGCATTAAACATGTTTAAAATCCTTTCTAATTACCAGCACACTTTAGGCTGCAATTAGCATCGACCGAATCCCTTTTCACAAGCTCGTCTCTAAGAGAAAAGTTAGTTTATGCTTATTTGCTCATAGCTTATTTAGTGGAGGTTGAGCTGGAAACATCAATGCAGAGTGTTCGAATCGAGGCAAGAATGATGTTGAATGGAATCAGTGTGAGGTTTTGGCAAAGTGAAGTGAACACAAACAAACCCGGAGCAGTGGGCAGCCTTAAGCCGTGGTACCCGGGGAACATGTGGGTGTCAGTGTCTTGCCTAAGGATACTCAGTTTTAGAAACAGCCGGAAAAGGATTTGAACCTGCAACCACTTGGACAGAAGTCCAATTTCCTACCTCTGGACTACAATTACCACATCAATCGTTACGGTAATCATTTCATTTTTTAAAGTGTATTTTGACAACCTCTAAAGCTCTTTGGCCGGAATTGCACCTGTTAATTTAAAATATTATCACCAAGGATTCATTTCAGTTCTGACTTCACTGACGTAGAGCTTTCGAAACCATAATGACCTTCTTTAGTGACAGTCTAGATTAGATATAAAACATTTAGAATGATAACCTCCACTTGACAATATGCTTGATTGAAACAAGGTGCTACTTATTATAATGCATAATAGAAATATCATCAGATAAACAGTATCAGTCTGTGGCAGTATTCAAATAGGCGAGATAAGAGGTTGAGTTCTAAAAGAGGAATGGTGATAAGCAGAGACGCTGCATGCTTTATTATAAGCTTTCAGTGGCGCTTCATTCTGAAGGCCGTATCTACAGTGGCATCACAAGTGCTACGGCCGAAGCCTTTGCATGTTATCAGAGCGCACGCTGTGGTCAGGATCTGTTTCATGCTGGAGATAATATACATACCAATTTCCTCCATGGTGTTGCTTTATTCTCATGCTTTACATGTTTCTTAGAATACTAGATGTGTGAAGCCACGAGTGTCAATCAGAACTCCATGCCTTTTTTTGTGCATGTTGTGCTGCTGTGTCACCAACACTAACAAAAAGATGGTAAAACACTAAAATTTAGGTATATACATGTACACAGAGGTACACACAGAACTCACTTTACTTACTGTACTCAATACACACAGAAAATAAAATAATTTCATGTTTTAAGAAATTTACTCTTTAAGAATATTTTACTCTTTCTGGCTGACTACATGTGTGTGTGCTACGTTAATCTGTTTTCTCTATTAAAAAAATAAATAAATACCTGTAAACAATTCATATCTGAAACGGAATGATGCAGAAATGATGCACAAAACAAACAAATGGTATCGTGACCGGTAATGCAGGCAGCTTGTGTGGGGAGTCATTATACTTTCCCTATACTATGTGACTAAGATAGTAGGAGCTGTCCAGTGCTGAATGACGTAGATTTGTGTCTTCCTAACTGCCCAGTGGATGACGCTGTCCTTGAGTCTGGTGGGTCCAAACCTGAAGACTTCACAGTTTCCTTCTTGAAGGCAGAAGGCTGTAGATGCTGTGGGATGGGTGAGAATGGTCCTTGTGCAACAATGCGGCAGGCTCTGCTGATGAGATGGGAGCTGTAGATGTCCTGAGGCAGGGGAGAAAGACACCAACGTCTTTTCAGCTGCTCGGATCCTTTCAGGATGCCTAGCATGAGTCACAACACACAGAGATGCAGCTGCTTAGAAGACTCTCCAGATGAAGTCGAGGTGCTACTGTG
The DNA here is from genome assembly GCA_028031935.1 of Paedocypris micromegethes. Classification (NCBI taxonomy): domain Eukaryota; kingdom Metazoa; phylum Chordata; class Actinopteri; order Cypriniformes; genus Paedocypris; species Paedocypris micromegethes. The sequence goes on from CM051500.1 coordinate 17,367,482, forward strand.
ATTTACTAGCCGTTGATGCGCTTCTCTCAGACCAAGCAAGGTTTTCTCAAAGTCAAAGTCTGCTTTGTTGTCAATTCTTCTTGACTGAACACTGAACAAATGTACTGAACATACAGCAAAACAAAATCGCGTTTTCCTACTCATACCCATACATTTGATAGATTTAAAACGACTATAGAAAAATATAGAAAACATTTAGAAAATGTACAAAAATGTAGAAGGTGTGTCATAACACACTTCAATAAATTTTGCACACATCTTGTGTGATTGTATGCAAATTGACAGCAAAGTGATCATCTGTGAGGTGCATAAGCAGATGCAAGGAACTACTCACATTCTTCAGTTTTCTGTCTTCTAAAATCTTTAACATTCAGTTTGTTTTGCCCAGAATCAGAGAAAGAAGTTGTTTTGTTTGCACCACCCGGCCAGACTGTTCACCTCACTGTTTCAGCCCACCACAGTCATCCGCAAACTATGATGGAGAGTTTGGAGCTGTGTGATGGTGTGCAGTCATGGGTCAGTGGAGTGAAGAGAAAAGGGCTCAGCACACATCCCTGCGGTTCCCCTGTGTTGACTGTGATGGTGCTGGATGTGTTGCTGCCGACCCGTACTGCCTGTGGTCTTTTGGTGAGAAAGTCCAACAGCCAGTTGCTCCGTGATGTGCTGAGCCCCAGCTGGACCCGCTTTTGATGGGCCGCTGGGATGTGATGGGATTGAATTCACAACAGAGGCCAATGAACAGCATCCTAACGTATGAGTCTTTTAAGTGAGGTGTTTGAGCGCAGAGTGAAGTGCGAAATGGTAGAATTACGTATCATTTATAAGTATATATGTAATGTATTTATTTAAAATGGGACCTGCTTTTTATACAGCATGTGTTGGATTTTTAGTTTTCAATGAATAATAAATGTTTACAAGACTACCATATATTTTCAGGTTGAATCCACTGTTAAAATTTTAAGATGTGTTTGTGGGAATGTCATCATGTTTAATCGGTCTGTCTCACATTCGCTGGAAGACGCCGAGACTAATATACAGCAGACTTGAGGTTGATGGCAGTATAAACACATAAAACAGGAATCAGGCTGGTGTGGAGAGGCTCTTTCTCTCCTTCGGGAAGTTACAAGAGAATTAGTTTTCCATTCATGGCTTTGCTGGCTGGAGAACGATGAGGGTCGGCTGGAGGTGAGAGAAAGAGCATGAGACAGGTTGAGCTTTCTTTCTCATCCTGGTTTGCTGACAGCAAAATGTAAATTATTTAAGCTCTTCTTTCTCATTTGAAATAAAAGGATATGATGCTAGGCTGACAGAAAAAATGTGAGAGGTGCCAAAGTTGCCATACATTTGGCTTTTTTTTTTTATATAGAACAAAGTACTGCGTTTTTCTTTTTACTTTCATGGAGAAGATCAAAATGTTGAGTTTGGGGACACCAGTAGATGGCGTTCATTCATGTGGTAATGCAATTATTACTCCAATATCATAAAGTATTTCATTTGAATAATTATGTAATTAACAAAGGCTTTTTTATTTAAGCAATCGTCAATCAGTCAGAATTCGCAAGGGGCATCCGGTATCTGTCCGACAGTACGCTGCCAATAACAGCAGGTGCGGCAGAACGTGCACTTTCCTCACTCGCGGCGGCCGCGTCCCACAGATCTCCGCGATCGCGGCGGCGGCCGGTGTAGAAACAGTGTTTGCTGCGGCGTCCGGCATCTGTCCAACGGTGCGCTGGCCACGTACGCGAGCGCAGTTCTGTGCACGTCGTCTCCTAATCCCACGGCTGGCGCGGTAGCGTCAGTCATTCTGTTACGATCCGGGACGGGTGAAGGTGACGAGATGAAGAGCCAGGGATCGAAGTGACATCAAACAGACATTTAATGACGAAAACAGGACGATAAACTTACAGACGACAGCAATACATACGAAGTGCAACGTTAATGACTGACGACGGATGACGGCACGGGTGAAGACTAAATAACAAGACAGATGATGAACAGGTGAAACTGATAACAGATGAAGATGAAACACCAGACGTAAACAGAAACACGGGATCATGGGAAGTGTAGTCCATGATTGCAACAGAAGCTGTCATGATGTCAAAATTGAGTAGCTCAATTTATTTTACCAATTTATAAAGAATAAAGAGGTTATCTGGGAATAATGACTGAGCCCATTTGTCAGATTTTTAATTGGTTTAATTTAGTTTGCCTGGTTTTCTGTATATTGTTCTCCAGCAATGAGCAGTGCATTTTCCATCACCTAAAAGAAGTGTCAGGAAGCAAACATTAAGGTCAACTTCTCTTAGATTTGATAGTGAGTAATTTTTGATCATCTCTCAGACTGGGTTTTAGAATTACACTATTCTCAGAAGAAACAGATTGAGTGCAACAAAGAGAGATTGTCTACTTACACTGACACTGAAGAAACTATCGTTAGAATAACTTTTAACACGTGACATGTTGCAAGATAGTAAAAAAAATAAATTGCATCTTCACAAACTGATTAATAAATAAAAAAGGTTTCTGAAATATTTTACAGTGCTTCCTAGTTTTACATTCTGCAAACTTTTGGACTTGTGACCAAAAAGTTGCAGATCTAGTAGGTTAGTGTCCTAGATCGAGTGTCCTTGAGCAAGGCTCTGAACTTGACCTGCCCACTGCTCCTATTTTGTGTACAGCTCACAGTTAAATTCTGAGCAGAATTTCTGAGGCTGCGTTTTTTCATTTCCTTTCACAATAACTAATAACTTTTTTAAGGAATGTTCCCAGTGCTAGTTTAGTCTGCACCCCCCTTTGTTTACGTGTAGCCTGATTGTGTTTTTTGAACACCAGGGGGCTAGATAAATGTTCTACTAAAAACGGTTGAAATGACAATAAAGCTTTTTTGACCATTTAAGCTGCAGGAGAATTGGCTCTTTGAGAGCTCTTTTAGTGAACTTCTCGTGATCTCACTCAATTCAGTAGATCACAGCGAGCGAACGCTCACCGTAGCGATAATAACTTGGGCCTTACAGTGCTACAAGTTCATTGAATGGTTTGCTGTGGATCCAAGGCAATTAGAATTCAATCAGAACAGCGTAGTGAGCAGTTTCTGCTTGTTACGCTTGAGTTTTGGAGTCCAACATTTTTATGAACCTAAACATCAGGCATCAAAATCGCTGCTTCTCACAAATGAATATTGATTTTCTTTTCTGCTTTTCCTTTAGTGGTAAAAGTGGCTACAGGTATTATAATAGGAAAATGGTAAATGTTACTAGATTGAAATCCATATTTTGCTTTCTTTGATAGCCAGGAAAATGACTTTCAGAATGTTCAGTTTTTCAGTGAGAATCAATGGCTTCCTGATGGATTTGATGTTTTTTTTTTCCTACACAAACCACTTGTTTGTACAAAAACCTTCTGCTTTGTTTATATCTGAAGGCTTTATAATTTACACCACAGTTTTACTATAATATATAATATAATATAGCCTGTACCTAAACAACATGCATGTGCTAGACACCATCCATTTCTATTAGAAAAATATTATAATAAGATGTATTTAAGATGTTTCTGCATACCAACCCTGTACTGTTGTTTGTAAAGTTTCTGATTATGGAATCATAAACCTTGTAAATGGGTTCACATGGTTCTGTGATAAACACGCTGAAGTCTGATCATTAGCGCTGCATAGCTAAATGTTCTTCTCACATTCTGCTAGAGTCTGACAGCTGGAGGCTGTGTATTTATATCATTCCGCGGCTGTAAAACTGTATCTTAGCTAGAACCATCTACACCGTTTCCCACAATCCCCCTCCCTCATTTGTCCCTGCTAATTAATGACTGTGATGCTAATTAAAGCTGGGCAACACTAGCACCTTTTGGAAATATGAACATGTATATCTGCAGGTATCAGTGACTGAAACCAGGGAAACTAAGACGGCGGGGTCGAGCTGTGGTGTTTTTATTCTCGTTGTTGATTATGTTAAAGAGTTGTATGATTTCACGCCGGGGGTCCCGCGTGTCGTCTAGGGGACGTTGGATATGAAATTAAAAAGCTTCTCACAGAGACAGTGTCTATTCAATTATTTGACATGTAGAAATTATGCTATTGCATATTTCAGCAATGGAGGTCTGGCCTGTGCATGAGAGAGAATATAAGCTTTGCATAAAAGAAAAGCCTTTGCGTCAACCCTGCGCCGAACAACAAGAAGCCTCCTACTGCGTTAAACATGTATCATCTCTCCACATAAATCAAGCCTGTGAACAAAATGTCTGTGTTTCTGTGCTTGGCGAGATAGAAGGAAAGAAGAAGCCCAAATGAGGAGCTCAGCTATTCTCCTGGGCAAAGCTCCGTATCTCTGCATCTTTTCCTTCACTCCACATTTTTAATTGCCACTGTTTGCCAGTTGCTTCAGCTCATATGGCAGCCATAATGATTGTTCCTCGCAATCACACCATAGTGCTTGATCTCTCTTTTAATGATGATCGCCTTGTAATTTATACAGCACAAGTCTCCTATCATACCTTTTTTATCAGCTCCACAAGTCAATGGACACATTAATTAAGAACAGATTTTGATTCAGTAGAATAGATTGTGTGTATAGGTAGTTTTGTTTTGTGTTTTTTACTAGCAGATTTTCATGTGTACGTAGCGTTTCATTTAGTGTTCCAATCATTTTAGTATTCAGAATCTTCTTTGCATTATTCAAAAAACATAAAACAAAATACATAAGATAATGTTTTTCTTTAAATCAAAGACAAGTAAAATAGTTAATCAACTGTAAAATATTTTTACACATGATGAGTGTTTTATTAGATTCAACTTAATTACATTAACGTTAACCAAATTACCTCAGTAGATTATTTTCAATCATGAAATAATGGTTTAGTAAAATTTTGTATTGTTTTTGCATTGTTGTTGTTGTTGCATTGGTGAGTGAAGCACTTGTTAATGACCTGAAAATGAATAATGAACAGTTAAAAAATTTATGAAAAACAATAAATGGCTGAATTTAGGTTGAGTACAACAACATTAAATTTAATTTTCACAAAGAAATTTCACTAATCTGTATCATGAGTTTTTATTTTCCTTTTTCCTGTGTTTTCAACTTGAGAAAAGCAGCCAACAAAGCAAGCGGCTTCTGTTGGGCCCTGATCCTCTGTATGAGGCTGAAGCGTTCGGCGTGAGGTTTCTGTTATCTGCTCAAACTTCTGTGCATTTGCTGTTTGTACTCTGCCATTTAGAATCAGGGACGTTTCTCTCTGTCATGTTGCTCTCCTGACTCAACCAGCTGAAATCAGGATTAGCCTACAGTGTCTTTGAAAAGTCAAGAAGTGAGGGAGAAATGAGGATGAAGTGATGACAGGAAGGAGAGAAACATGGGCACTTGCTGCTGGAAGCCAGGCTAGAAAAGAGCACGCGTCTTGGCCGAGAGCGACCCAGCATACATATTTCATAAACAGAAGATGAGCGTTTCATTTCCATATTTAGTGAACACTAGCTTGACTCTGCAGGGTAAAGGGTCGAGAAGTTACGTGGCTTTGTGTTTCAGAAGCAGGGCACCACCATATGCCCATGCCAGTGCTTGACATGTCGGCACTACTGAAGATTTCCCATCCCCTCACCATTGTTCTCTCTGATTGAATTGTCCGTTCCAGGAAAGTGTTGTGTTGAGAATCCGGAAGGCAAATGAAAATTGAGGCAGTATTGTTGCTTTGATTTCCACAAGCAACTTCATTTTACCGTTGACGAAGCTTCTTATCTTCACGGACTGTGTACAATAATTTGCTTCACCAGCGGACTACTAATGTTGAGTTTCTTTTTGCTTCCTCTCCTAAATCAGGTGTAAAGAGGGATTCCAAGGCATTCGCTGTGACCAGTTCCTGCCGAAGACTGATTCCATCCTGTCTGATCCAAGTGAGTGTCTTCTCTACCGTATAGCACACAAGCAAACACACAACACTTGAATACGCCACATGCAAAGATTTTTCAAATGAGTAATCGGTGTGATTAGTCAGAAGTGTGCATGTGTGTGTGTGTGTGTGTGCGTGCGTGTGTGTGGCCCCAGTTTGATGTAATGCAGTTATGTGTTGTCAATTGCGACAAACGCTTTGCAGTTGCAATGTCACAGAGGATGTTGTCATAGAAACCTTGCTATTATCAGTCATAACTTTTTTATAGTTTTTTCTGAATAATAGGAAAATAGATTTTTACTCCCACTCGGCTTATATCTTTATATTTATGCTCTTAGCAAACCTGAGTGGATTATCCTGGGTTTATAGCTTCCTCTAGCCCAGCTAAGTTATCTAGGTATTGTGTGTGTG
>CM051500.1:17374808-17437180 GCA_028031935.1 Paedocypris micromegethes
GGGGGGGGGGGTACATATTTCAGTAACATAATTTCATTGCCTGTGTGTTTTTTTCTGTTACATTTGAAGGTTACTGTACAACACTATAATCTTTAAAATGGCACCCTGACAGAGTTTGGCAAGGATTTGCACTACAACTCTGCCAAGTCTTAGCCAATTCTTATCTTTCTTGGCACAAAGACAAGGAGCCACCTATTGGGCATGCGGAAAATAAAATTAAGCACTGCACACCAGCCAATTTCAGACATGTCACAACAGCAAATTGTGAATAATGAGCTTACCACTCAATTCAGACAATAATAGCTCTGCTGAAAGAGAATTTAACGCTGTGACAAATGGCTATTTTGAAATGCGCTTGACGCACATATTTTATGTTAGGCAGCTTGACATGACACGGTGTTTAATATGTATGATCGTCTACATACAGGTCATAGTCAGTTAAATGATGGACTGTTGGCGAATGATGAAGCCTGGCTGTGCATCTTTTGCATTATCTGGAGTCGCGCTGTGGTTCAGATGCTGCTCTAGTCTGTTCAGGTTCACTAGATCTTAGCTACCACCAAAACAAATATAGAAATATTTTTGAAAGTTTGAAAGGCCAGTGATGGGTTCAGTGCTAGAACAGAGATGCACATTCAAACTCTGCTCTGAAAAAAAGCTGTGATTCACTGTGGATAAGGACACTGTGGGTCACTGTGTCCTTGACTTACACAGACTCTGCTTGAACACATGTATAGCTAACGCTGTTCCTTCCTCTATCCATCCACCACTAGCTGAATACCAAACAGCGTCTAAAATATCTTCTTCAGATCAGTCCTCTTACTGCACATGATGGTTTTAGGAGACATTTTTACTTTAAAAAATTTAACATTTTGACCCACTTACTTTTTCCAACCACCTATGTTTAATTTAGTTTCATTTTTTTCCCAAAGGAATGAAGAGTAATGAAGAGTTACCCTTTTCTCAGATTGTGTTAAAACAACTAAACAGTGCATTTTCTCTTACTACTATGCAATTTAAGGGAACATAATCAGCATTAAATTAAGTTTCTGTGGTAATTTCTCATATCCATTTGTTTTTGTAGTTTTTCTATTTTTATTGATTTTGAAACCAGGTCTCTGATTTTTATTTTAAAAAATGTTAAGTTATTTGCCTTTAAATATTGCTTAAACCTTTAAATAGTAATTCTGGAATCAGAGTGCCACAGTGGCGCAGTATGCACACAAGGATATCCAATCAAGATCGTGCATGTTCCTCTAATGCACATGTGTCTAACTCAAGGCCCGGGGGCCCGATGTGGCCCACCATGTCACTTAATGTGGCCCACAAGAGCTTAAACGTTTTTGAAAAAAAAAAAGATGAAGAGCGTGTCATGACCAAAAACTACATTTAAACTACAGTAGCCGTACAGTGTTAGCCGGCAGTGTTTCCACAGTTTTATGTTATTTTTCTTTGTTTCACTTGGACAGTTTGATCCTTCATTAATGGAGGTATATGGGTTTTCATAAGCTGATGACATTTTAAAGGATTTATGTTAGAGCAACAAGCAAACTTGGGTTGCAACTGCAACTGTAACCTGAATAGGTTACAATAAATAATGAGTTGTTTAACATTAAGGAGTTGTTACATGTATTTTATTAACATTTGATAACATTTAGTAACATTTATAAGTTACATCCGGCCTTTGAAGGATAAGACATTATGCTGATGTGGCCCTCAGTGAAAATGAGTTTGACACCCCTGCTCTAATGGTTTCTCATAGGTTTTCTCTGTGACTCCATATTTCTTTCATTTTCTCCAAAAGTTCAAAAATATACGTACAGGAGAAAATTGACCATAGATGGGAGTGGAAGCGTCAATGTTTGTGTCCAACCAAACCCAGGGTGTGAATCCCTCCTTCAGGCCCAGAGTTGCTGAGATTGGCTCCAGCTCGTTGTGACCCAGAAATGGATTCAGAAATTGAATGGTTACATTTCACAGTCACAATTCCACAGTCAGCCAGCAAAAATCACAAAGACAATTCTAAAAAGGTCGTTTTGACATCTTCATCTAGTGTGATTATTCAGCTTCACAGAATCCAACCTTATTCCGTACAATTGTTTGCATAATTTAATCCGAACTAAGGCAACTCTAGATCTTCCTTCTGATGGATTGCAATGCAGAAAGTAAAGAACCAGTCCTTCTCCCTGCTTAACTTCTGAAAGTTTTTTCATGAGTTCACGTCATTCACATTTCCTCATGAGTAATTTATTCCCCATATTGTATTTTTCATGTTCCAGAAGGTTTTAAGAGTGCTTGATAGGAGCTGATTGTGACGTGTCTATCAGGACTAAGTTTTGCCTTTTGTCACCGTTATGTGAGTCGGTCAAGGCGGCCATTGCAGCATCGGTGGGATTTCACATTAATGGATTGCAGTCAATGGAGCCAATTCCAGTTACTGCATGAGAAAGTATAACTCAAGACATTTTTATTGATTGCTTCATTTCATCTGCTATGGCTCTGTGTAGAGTTGGTTTTTCACATATTTATCCAGGTCTGAGGTAATGTGTTTGGATGGATCATTTACACTGAGAAATAAATGTTGTCAACCTGTCATGTAATGAAGGATATGTGAATTGTAGGTGGTTTCTACTGCATATTCACTGCGTTTTCTTATTTCTGGTCTCCTTGGCAACACGTGTTGGCTTTGGTTTTTTTTCTCCTCTTTACATTCGTAGGCTAAAAATGTATAGCAGAATTAAACGTTGATCTTGTTTGACCTCGTTGACCTGGAGCTCATTCCAGTTTTCTGCATGTAGATGACCATCATTTATTTTTATACTAGCAAACCTCTGCTCCATCTGGCTTTGATTCAGGAGAATGTCAGATGTTCTCTGTGCATCTGATTCACTGCGATCATGCACAACATGATGCGTGCACTCTGTTTTAGCTCTCATCATCGCTGTGCGCTGTTTGCATTTCTTTCCTCTTGACTGACAGCGGCTTATTAGCTCTCAATTGCACTTGTCTAGGAAGGAACCTGTGGTATATTTGCTCAGAATTTGTTTTTTTTATTTCTTTTTTATTGTCTTTTTTTACTGTCTTTTTTACTGACTTCAGAGTGGCTTGCTGAGCAGTTCACGCAAACGGCTCGTCGCCATCACATGCAGATTATGTAACGTGTTGCTGAGTTAACACATCCAAATTGAAGATAATTTAAGAGAAAATTAAAGACATAAAGACAAAATGATTAGCCCCCCTACAAAATAGTCATTATTTAAAAGTGCTGTATTTCGAAAAGGCTTTCAAACGAAGCAAAATATAAAAAATTAACAAGGCTTTTTTAGACATCCTAGTTAGCTGTGGAATGTTTACATTCATGAACTCTACACACGTGTTCTACGTACATGTTGAACACCCCAAACTAAGCAAGGATTTCTACAGTTACAATTATTTGATAAGATTGTTAGGATTTGTCGATTGTTCTATATTTTTATGATCATTTACGGCAGTCAATGTCACATCTACAAACATTTGCATAAGTGTTTCATATGTAAAGTTCTAAATACATTAAATGGCAGCTAACACTCTGGGTTTTCTTTTAGTTTAATATTCTTGAACATTCAGGCATATGTCATACTTTTAAAAGTTAAAATATTAAGCCATTGTTTATGTTTCATGTATGATGTCATTATGCAATACTAGAGTTCCGGGAGTTATTTTTTGCAGTTAACTAGTAATATGCTGTTTGTTTGCCTTGTGGTTTATGTATATTTAAACGAATGTTTTTCTTTTTTTGAAATGAATGCTTTTTTGAAAGTAATCGATTGATATTTCTAATCTGATGGGGTGATGACTTCAGTTGAGGTGGGACAGATACTGTATCTCGTCACTTTGTCTCATCAAAGGTTTGTATTTAGAAGCATCTTGTCATCCCTTCACCCTCTCTGTCTAGATGACAGTGACTTTAGCTTTGTAATTTTTCATTTAAAGGACAAGTCACCAGAATGATTAGTTATCAAAGACAGTGGGATCTTGCTGAATCCTGACTCTTAATGCGGCAGATTATGTAAATGAAGGTGATATAATTTCTTTGTAGCCACGAAAAATGTCATTTTCCTAATTTTAAAGAACAAAGTTTTACTTAATTGTTTTTATCTTTCATAGAGCAGTGTATAATTTGTTTTTTTTTTTACTATCTAGAGTTTACTAACTATATATATATATATATATATATATATATATATATATATATATATATATATATATATATATATATATATATATATATTCTAAGTAGAGCTGCTGCTCCAATGTTAAAATGTTAAGACTATGTCTCAAGTCTGGCCTGTGAACATCTCTGTATCTCTTGAAGATGGATGAATGGAAGGATGGGTGAATAGGTGAATGTATAGTAGGATGGATGGGTGAATGAGTGAGTGGATGGATGAATGAATAGATGGAGGGATGGATGGGTGTGAAAGGATGGATGGATTCTATAGGTCTTACAATGTTTTGCTGGAACAATGGAAGGATTTATTAAGAATTTTACTTGATGGAAATTATAATGGATAATTAAAATAAATTAATAAATTATCTGTCAGCCATCCTGAATTCAGACGAAATTTACATGCAGTTACTGTACAATGGCCAGGTATTGGAAAAAAACCTCAGCGGAGTGGTGCAGCAGAGAGTACAGTAATCTAAAGGCATGTTCTGCAGATCTACCATTGAAGCCGTTGCATTTAGGAGATAAAGACGTTTAATTAGCTGTCCAGCACAGCTAACACTATCAGAGGGATATATCAAGAGACATTGTTTTATAATCCAATTTCTCAAAAATGTAATTCTAGAATGCTATAAATCGTGGAAAGAAGATTCTACAAAAGAAACGATTTAAAATGCTAATTATGCGCTTAATTTATTAATAAAACATTGATTTTGAGAATCTCAACCTAGTATTTTTTTTCTGTCGATACATTTCTGTCAATAGTGTATCAAGAAACTGTTTTTCATTTTTCAATCAACCATGTTTCTGTAAACACGGTAAATGTCACAACAACATTTTTCACTTTCCGTAAAATTCGAAGCTAACATTTATTTTGTTAGCAACACGCTCTTCTCATCCGTTCATGGCACTCACACGCTTGCACCTTGTCAAATCTCTCTTCAATGGCCAATTTCCTCTCTGTCTCTTCACTGGGTGCTGTCAGCTCACCGTCATCCTTAGAGACTAAACATGCTGAGGATCTGTTTAAACATCCCTTCCTAAACCTCTCAATCGCCCCAGACTCTCTTAGCGTGTCAATCAGCCTCATGGGCTTCATACTCTTTACTTGCCTCACCTTTATTCACAAGCCATGAGCACTTCAGGGTTTTTACCCATAATTCCTTGGGAGAAGCTTGGAATCATCCAAGAAAGCAACACACTGCAGGGAACTGAAATGACAATGACAGGTAATGTCTGTCTCCCGGTTAAGAAATATATATCGACGGGAGTAACATAAATCGTAAATGAAACTAAAGATGAGAACGAGGACAGTAATCGGTTCTATCTTGCTGGCTCGGTCTACCAGCTGTCTGGATGCCAATCTGATGATCATTTCCATCTCAGAATACTAGATAAACCGGGCCATTGACAATGCACTTGTAAAAGAGACGGCTCTGTAGCTGCTTAAACCGATGGTTTTTCTGACCATGGGCTGAGAAGAAAGGTCAGGTCAGCGGATGAGCAAAAGCAGCTCCGCTTGTGTGTCTGTAATGGTAGTAAAGTGCTGAAATGGATATCTTAATGGCTCATTCTATTGCATTTGAAGACACTGAAAGTCTCTAATGCCTTCACTGTATCACTTCAGTGACATACAATAATTATATCAAGTGTGAAAAAGCCCAAGCTTACTGTTAACATTGTTTGCTCATAGCAGAGTACAACTTACATGTGTATATTGAATCTAACGAGACGTTTCCTGTGGACAGCCTAGGCTATGCTTTTAGGATTATCACATTGAAGAAATAGAATTCAAACAAACTAGACTTGTTCAGTCAGGCCTGCTCTTGATTCATATGTCCATAGTGTGCAGTGGTGTAAAGTACTCGAGTAAATGGACTTTGCGCAAGTATTTCGGCTACTTTGTACTTGTAGTATCAAAGATATAAGCAAATTTACTCTCTACTTGACTACATTTTTGATTGAGTATATGTACTCTTTACTCCACTACATTTGAATGGACACTTACTGTTACTCATTAGATTGTCATTGTGCACACCAAATCAGCATATTTTTTCTACCATGGTTGATTGTTCGAAAGTGCGGAGTGAGACCAACCCAGCGATGAAAGTCTTGATAGTGATAGACTTGAAACTTTGCTGATTAATCCCAATTAGAACTGTTTCAGCAAATTGGGCCCTAGTGTAAAGTAGATGTGCATTCAAACAAACAGATTTCGGTAAAGATTGTAATGATTGTTTGTTATTTACAGCTCTCAAGCGGTGACGTACAGTGTGTGTTTACTGCCTCTTCTATAATTATTTCACTAGACCTGTGGTGGCTTTGTGGTGTATGCTAGACAGTGTGTGTTAGCATTTGCATTCTAATAGATAAATTCCAAAACATTGTCACTTTGAGAGAATTGTAATGTAACGTTATAGTGACATGTATGAGAGTTTTCTTTGGATAAAAGCGTCTGCTAAATCACTGTAAAGTACTACATGTTTTTTTTAAGCAATTTAAAGATATATACAAGATATATAACTGTGTCTAAAGTAGTATTTGACTAATACGGACTGAATCTAATGATTTCTCTAATGAAGATAATCTGAAATCTTAAATTAAGCACTATTTTTCCATTAACAGTTCTAACTGCGTAGACAAGGGGAGAGATTGAGCAATGGATTCAATAAATACTGTAGAAAAAGCCTTTAAGTATGTAAAGTGGATAATTTATATTCAATGCTATGGATGGTATGAAAGAAGGGAAATGTCTTTAATAATTTCAGCTTTAAGTGGAAAATATCATACGTATAATTTTTTTTCCCCATGATTGCAAGTTTATACAGTTTTATCTCAAGGTAATCTATGAATTCCCCCCCGAATGTTTGAAAATTAGGTCCGCATCTGTGGCTAATGAATGTTTAGATAAAGTAGTCTGGAAACAAGGAGCATAACAGGGTTAAAAACCGACTCTGAGACTGCGGGGCTTTCTCTAAAGAATTAGTTCGCGAGGCATTCTATTGCCATGGCAATTCTGAAGCCACCCACTCGTATGTAAGCGCTCGCATACAAGCAGGGGCATCCAAATCTCACCAAATCATCGACTGCGTTGCTGTTGGTGTAAGGAAGTGGGTCGAAGTGGGTCATTTCCTGGTGGTCACGTTTGTGGTCTTTCTGGATTTATTTACGTACATCTGGAGAGAAATATTCTACTTGGTGCCTATTAAGTGTACACTGTCGAGTCTTCTACGGAGAAATTAAATTTTATTTACGTGTGTTGTCATTGGGGAAAAGCATTAACATTGAACCACTAATGAGGAGTCACTCAGTGGGGTCTCATTAAGCTTTATTGAGTTGCATTGCTTAAAGATAAGATTAGATTCTGTCACAACCACTCCATGAATCCAAATGAAACTCACTTGCTGAAATGTTTTAGATTTCATATATTTTATACCTACACTGTGCTGTGAGTTGGCAGAGCGCTTGCTCGGCAGTTTTTAAACTCATAAATGCAATGTCTTGGCTCAATGAAATACAATGACAAATGAGTCTTCACTGAAACATAGACTTAACAGGTTATGAATATTATTGAGAGGGTTATGTAGGTATCTAGAAATTACATTCTAGCACTAACAGTTCACTAGTTAAACTAGTAAGCATTTATGATTAATTAATTAATAAATTAAACTCCATGGCCAACGCATGTGTAGGGTAGGAGCACATGACATTTTTGGATCTAAACTATAACTCAAATTTTGACTCAGAAGCTTGACTCAAGCTTTCTGTGACCCAGAAAAGGAAGAAGCACACTAGAATAAGAATGATTGATTAATCAATAAAAAAAAGTGTGGCTAATGTATATTATTTCACAGATGTCGAGATGGCGGTGCTCTCTGAATGTCCACATATACGGTATGAACTGTAAATATAATATTAAGATTATAATATTTGTTTGTACTAAAATTAATGATAAATAAGATAAATGATGGACATTTTTCTTTTTAAAGACTTTTTTTACCCCCTAAATCGCATAGCAACTTTGCGTTGGTCTTGGACAAAAAAAAGCGCTATATAAATAAACTTGAACTTGAACTATAATTAATGTTCATAAAATCAAAAATACATAAATAAATATATATATATATATACATGTATATTTATGAACATGTGAACACACACATATAAACTATAGATGAAAATGTAGAAATGTTGAGAAGAAGCTGAGGCAGATTGCTGCCATCTGGCTGAAGAAACCTTTTCTACATCAATATCTGATGCAGTAAAACAGCAAACCATGTGCGTTGATTTCCTGATTTGTGCGGCTTTCCTTCATCTTCCTGTCATTCACTCTATTGTTTCACTGTACGATCCATCTTTTAATTATTTTCCATGTCAAAGACATATGCTGGCAGCTCCATGGTAAATCATTTTCTCTGAAATCTACTGTTGTTGCCGCTGTGTGGATTCATTGATATGCTCAAAGCAGCATCAGAGTATTTAACGCTTTTTTTGTGCACACATGCAGAAACTTTTAATGAGCTAGTGAGTATTTGTGCTGACCAGGTGGAAAATGATACTAACATCGTCCTACACATTTGTGAACATCTGTATGGTTGTAGTGCTTTAATTGTGCTTTAATTTTTATTCTAAGTCAGAAGAACTTCCCATACAAATGCAGTTCTGTGCAAATGCTTTATGTACATTGGTCATTAGAAATCAAAACAAAAATTTTGTCTCTGCCTGGTTTAGTTGAGGTTGGTTTATTCTTGTTTGCTGTGAAATCTACGAAAATGTAAATGAGGAATGAGAATGTTCTTTAATGACATTTTTGGGCAAGGTAAGAAATGCAGGTATCTTTGCCTGGAAAAATTAAAGATAAAACAAAGACTTTTTAACACTAGAACTGCTGATACCACTGTTAGCGGTCATTTTGACAACTTGTACCAGACTGCAGTCGTTATGCTTTTGTTCTACTCTATGCCTAATGCTTCTGTGTTTGACAAATGAAGATCTATTGAAAGGTTTGTATGATCTTTTACATAATATTGAAATTTCCACCACCGATTTGGGAAGCAAACTCGTAGAAACGTTACTTTTCGACGTAGAAAAGTTATTATTAAAATGTACAACACACAGGCTTAGTTCTGGATGTCAAGCAGACTTTTTAAAAAAGTAAACTCTATTTTATATATAAGTTATATTAACTTTATTTGGGCTTTGTCATGGAAAAGCAAAGTGCAAACCAATAAGAAAATACACATACAGAATCAGGAGTGATTTTGCTCACTACTGAGCAAAATCACTTATAAACAAACAGCCAAGAGGACAAAACAGATATTTAAAGAAAGGAAACAATAACCATTGAACAACGCTTCAGGTCTCAGCAAATTTTAAAAATTGCAGTAGCCTAAAATAACAAACGTCTACTTATACCCTGAAACATTTGAATCAAACTGGCAACAAACAAAGAAAACCCAGGTGTAAACAATTTATGGATGAAATTTAGAAAATGAAAATGACAGGTGAACAGACTGAAAAACATAATTAAACAAATCAAAACATGAACTCAGGAGGCAGAGAAAACAAACCTTTGTAAAACAGAATACTGATCTGGGCACTGTCCAAAAAACAGTCTCTTTTAGCATTGGACAATTGACTAGCCAATCCTGACAGGCATTCTACACTTTGCAACATATAATAAATGATGTATAGATTGATGCACCTTTATGGCTTGAAAGTGACTGCATATAAAATTAGTCTGGGATAGCAAGATGGAATTCATTGGCAAAATGGAAATCCATCCTTTTCAGACACAGGATTGTCAGTGGTCCGTCTGCTGAAAATAGAAAAATGAAAGGTTAGAAATGAAGCTGCTTCCTTCTATAGTTGATATGGATTCAGTAAGTTGGTGTGCTGGTGAATGTTAAAAGGACACAGTCAAGGGCATGTGTGGTTCAAGAACACTGAAGGCCCGTATCTCTGTGTTGATAGAATAGAATGAAGAAGAGGATTGAGAAAGGAAGTCCCTGCTTCAGTCCCCTCAACCCCAAGGCCAACTTTATTTTTGAAGAGATGTCGTCTTCTCCATTACAAAGCTGGCATCTTGAAAGCTGTCTTCCTTGAGATGGAGTGATAGAATCATGTGAGGGGCAATTGTGTGACCCTTCTGCTGAACTCCTTATCAGCCTTCACAGGCCGAATTATTTTATGTCATTTTCTCACTATTTGAAAATAAAAGATTTTTTCCTGATGTGACTTAATTACAGCTGAAAGTAAAATTTGCTTTGTGTTTATAAAACTACCAGTTCCACCTTGGTTACTTTGTTGCAAAGTATGATACAATTTGTGTTACCTAATAATATACCTTCTAATAAAATACCTTCTAATACAGTGTCGCTCAGGCTTGGATAGTATATGAAACATAAAATGTATTGCTCAGCAAATAACACTTTTCCATAAGAATTGGCCACTTCTCGTGTGATATATGTTTTAGTAAAGATTAAAAAGGGCAAAAAACATCATGGCAACATATGAAAACACATATTAACCTAAATAATAGAAATATAGATATAACCTACAGTAGATATAAACTTAGAAATATATCTAGACCACAATATAAAACACTAGTAATGTTAAAACACTTGGTTTAATGTTCTGGTTTCAACACTGGTTTTTGCAACCACATTCCCTTATGTTAATTTGTTTGGCAAAGTTTTTTGAAAATGTTGAATTTCCATGTTCCAATGCTCTTGTTATATATAAAAATTAGTTTTTAAGCTTGCAGTTACAAACTGTGTATCACATTCCATCTTGGAGACATATAACTCTAAATGTCTAAACAAAACAAAAAAAATCATCAATATACTCCAAAAATGGTTAAAAAAGAATTTACACATATTTATACACAGGGGTTTACACACACCTCTATTCAGTAGATGGTTTTGCTAGTCCACACTAGGACTTCCACCCTCTAGAAGTGCAGCTTGAGTGCCGATGAACCTTTAACTGACAAAAATGTTTTGTGAATATTTTTCTCAAGGGCGACTAGAGAAGCGTCAGAGGCCTTGTCCATCCTTTTTTCTTGTCGCAGAGACAGGACTGATCTTATCTGAAAGGCACAGGATAAACGACAGTGGAGACAATGATATCCAGGTCGTTTATGGTAAAACCTGAAGCTTTGCATTTCTTTGTATGGCCGATTTTTTTTTTGAGTAGCCTGCAACAGAAGGTGTGCAATTAATATGTTAAAGTCCTTGGTTGTTTTGAGGGCACGTTAGAAGGACAAATCGTCCCTATAGGCTCATATCTTTAAACAACAACTCTAGATAGACATAAGCTCTTATTTTTAGTTTTGTGCGCGCGTGTGTGTGTGTGTGTGTGTGTGTGTGTGTGTGTGTGTCTGTGTGTGTGGGAGGGAAATGGGTTTGATACCCCACAGTTTGCACCTGCCTCACAGTCTGTCTTTCTTTACAAATATGACATCAAGGCAAAGCCACTTTTATAGTCACCAGCCATATTGTTCCCTGAACTTTCCTGTGTAGGTCAGAATTGTTGGCCTAGAGCCAATAATACATGATATTATTTGTGCGTGTGTGTGTGTGTGTGTGTGTGTGTGTGTGTGTGTGTGTGTGTGTGTGTTTTATAGGAAGAGCATCTGACCATGTTCTATTCTCTTTGGGTTATAGTTGGACGGATGCCTACAGGTCATGTGTGTTTCTATTAAAGAAGCCAATGTTTTTCCCAGGATTTTAAAGATTTCTCAACGCGTTTGAGAGGTATTTTATAGAACACACGCATCCCAAGGTTAACACTCCGGCCTCTGGATGCTTGCAAATGAAACTATTCAATCAGTTTCTGTCAGACTTCTGTTTCAGATGAGGATGCTGCAGCCTTCACACTTGAGGCAACATTGCAGAGATCTTTTCACAGCGTTTTACATCCTTCCGATCTTTCAGACAGTTAAATTACCCCCAATAACATGCCAAGGAGAACGAGTCTTTCTCATAAATAAAAAATGAACTCAAATCTGACCAAAGAATGCCGAAAAGGTCTGTATTTGTCTTGGTGGAAGAGATTGATTCTTATCCTACTCTTATCAACAGATAGTCTTCACTGTTTGATTCTCTCACTGCATTAGAGACGGTGAAGAATAATTGTTGTGAACTCCTAAATATCTGACACCTTGAGTGACACCTCCGCCATACCTTTAGTATGAGAAATGCCTGTGTGGAGCACCAACAGTCCAACGAAGAACTCCTTAACTTGAAAAACTTACATTTCTCCTGTACTGTTTAGAAATACAATTTCAGAATTTGTTTTGTTATATCAATATTAGTACCATATAAAGAAATATAAATATGCAGTATTTGTTTTTATGGGATTTTTTAAATTGTGTGTGTGTGTGTGTGTGTGTGTGTGTGTAGCACTGATCCATGTAGGTACACACAGTAATTGTCTTTGTGTAATTGCTGTTCTGTATTTCCATCCAAAGTGGAGGATTGCTTTATGAGTGTCATGAAATGAAATGAACCCTGGTTATGTTTGTAGAAGCAAACATACTTTTTTTTTTGTTTGTTTGTTTTCCTGATAGAAAATCTCCCTCAAGCATTGCACTTCACACAATTGTCAAACACAAGTTTCCAAGCAGCACACAAGTAGCTGCTGCCAGTGGTGTAAAGTACTTGAGTAAATGGACTTTGTTACTTTGCTAACTGTAAGTATTTTGGCTACTTTGTACTTGTACTGATCAAAAATATGTGCAAGGTTACTACTAGTCTCTACTTGATTTCATTTTTGATTCTTGAGTATATTTACTCCACTACATTTGAATGGACAAGTCATCATCTTTTTCTACTGCGGTTAAGTTCTTTGGCAGACGAGCCAATATCGCCATTTGCAGGGTGCTGAAGGTACTGGATGCTATTTATGAGCTAAATCACGTGGACTTGAATTAGCGGTTCTGCTTTTTTGCACATTAGAGTTTGACTGAGACCAATTTTTTGGTTCGTCCATTTTGAAGCATTGAAGTGTTAAATTACATTTCTATACAGTACTTGAAAATAAGACCTCATAAATTGTTTTTTTTTTTTTCATTTTTTGAGCCTAAAGTCAGTAAGAATAAAATACTTAAGTTCTTTTAAAATCAAATACTTTTCTTCTAGTATGATTTTCAGGTACTCTTTACACCTCTGGCAGTTTCATCAATGTTACTGAAAAAAGTAGCCTACTATTATTGGATTTGCCTTGAGAATAGGATGTGGACATAGAGTGTCTAAACTGTTTTCTTTTTTCTTCTACCCCTCCTTCATCACTGCCCTTTCCTATCTTCGGCGGAGCAGTGGATCACTTGGGCATTGAGTTCATGGGTAAGAAAACGCATTTTTTTTATTTAGTTTTTGCAAAGAGATGAATCATGCGTACAGAGTTTCATGCTAAGAGTCATATGGAGATTTTAATAGTGTTGTATCTGCTTTGTGCAGCTGTGTTTGGCTCTTCTCGATACATTTAAGTCTGAGAATTGCTGTTATCTTATTGACCGTGCTCTGGATGTGGGATCAACAAATTATTTTCCTTCTTGACTATAACAAACTGCTCCTTAGTGGACACCACAGTCCTTAGTGGACTCTGTGGACACTAAGTGGACACCACGTCCATTTATGTATGTTATCTAAAGTACAATGCTTCTGTTGCATTCATGGACTACACTTCCAATGATCCTGTGTTTCTGTTCACGTCCGGTGTTTCATCCTCATCTATTATCAGTTTCACCTGTTTATCATCTGTCTTGTTATTTAAGTCTTCACCCGTGCCTTCGTCCATGGTCAGTCATTAACGTTGCACTTCGTTCTGCTGTCGTCTGTGAGTTTATCGTCCTGTTTCGTCATTAAATGTCCGTTTGATGTCACATCGATCCCTGGCTCTTCGTCTCGTCACCTTCACCCGTCCCGGATCGTAACAGAATGACTGACCACTACCGCGCCAGCCGTGGGATTTGGAGAAGACGTGCACAGAACCGTGCTCGCGTACGCGGCCAGCGCACCGTCAGACAGATGCCGGACGCCCTTTGCGAATTCGGACTGATTGACGATCGCTTCCGCGATTCCGGATCTGCTGGACGCGGCCGCCGCGAGTGAGGAAAGTGCACGTTCTGCCGCACCTGCTGTTATCGGCAGCGTACTGTCGGACAGATGCCGGACGCCCCTTGCGAATTCGGACTGTTTGTCGATCGCTTCCGCGACTCCGGATCTGCTGGACTCTGCCGCAGCACGTGTGGTATTGCGTGTTCCAGGTGCGCATATTCCCTTCCCGCCGAACTCCGCTTCGGATCTTCTTCTCGCCGGATTCCGCGCCGGCCCTTCTTCTGGACTCTAGTGCTGGTTTGGGAGTTTTCCACCCAGGAGCCTAGGGTTTCCCCTCCCCCCTCCCGGCTCTGGAACATTTGCACTCTGCACTGTCCGGGGACTGGATTCTGTCTCTGGTTCCTGTTGACCCTGCAGCTTCACCTACTCTCACCACCTGGCGCATCACCTCATCTTCATCATCTTCGTCTTCATCATCGTCGTCTTCATCATCTTCGTCTTCATCATCGTCGTCTTCATCATCGTCGTCTTCATCATCGTCGTCTTCGTCGTCTCCATCGTCTTCATCACCCCGAGGCAGCCGTCTGTATCTCCCGGCTAGGAGGCTGTGAGATCCCACCCCCCCACCCACAATGGAACATCTATGCGTCGCTGGGGCTTGGTCTCCTCCTCTTAGGCCTGTGGACCCTTCACCCTCATCCTCAGACTCTCACCATCAGTCACACCACTCCAGGTCCATCCGTGGACCCTTCGGGTTTGGTTTTGGCCCTCCATGGCCAGACTCGGATCCTGCAGCCTGGCACTCGCTGGATGTCATCTACGGCGTCAGGCGCCGCCTAAGGAAGGGGGGAGCTACTGTTGCATTCATGGACTACACTTCCCATGATCCTGTGTTTCTGTTCTGGTGTTTCATCCTCATCTATTATCAGTTTCACCTGTTCATCATCTGTCTTGTTATTTAAGTCTTCACCCGTGCCTTCGTCCATGGTCAGTCATTAACGTTGCACTTCGTCTGTTCTGCTGTCGTCTGTGAGTTTATCGTCCTGTTTCGTCATTAAATGTCCGTTTCTTGTCACCACGATCCCTGGCTCTTCGTCTCGTCACCTTCACCCGTCCCGGATCGTAACAGCTTCTTCTTTTGCATCTTCTTGGTGAAGAAATAAAATTTGCTGCAGGAACGATTCTTTTATTTGACAATTATGTCTTCATTGGTTCTGTCAAATTACCTGTTCTTGTTCTTCTCCTCCAATCGTTTTCCAGCATTCCAGTGGAGAATTTTAAATCTCTCTGTCTCCCTGGAAACAGCATTGAGGTGTTAGGGACAGTGGTGCTGAAATAATACATTGTTTTTATAGGCTGCAGCTACTTTAAAATTTCAAATAAATTAAACTTCAATCAAATATGTGCTCATTTAAAGTTGACCTGTAGTGGCCTGTAGTGTAGAGATGTGTACAACACTAATTGTAGGTGTTTTTTTTCTCTTTCAACATTTTTGGAATTTGACACAAAAATTTTAAATATTTGAGCTTTGATTACATTGTGATAACTTTTATACGATCAGTCAAAAAACAACGTCAATGGCAATGGCATTAAGAGCTACTGATTTATAAAATTGTGTTTGTTATGACATTGTCAGACATTGTAATTTTACTGTATGTCCTCATGTAGGACGTAGGTATTTTGACTATGTACCTTTGCAGATTCTTCTGGCCATATGTTCATTATTTATTATTGTTTAATTGGTTAGTTAGTGAGTAATACGATATAAATAAGATTACACATAACTTAACATAACATACTTAACAAAAAGGATCAGGGAACAGAAAGAGAGCTGGGGTTTGCAAGCATTATGATATATGATCGAGGTGGTTTGATTCTGCTCTCAGAAAACAGTCATGTGAGTGTGTAGACTTTCAAATCTCACATGATCTCACATACCTGCAGGAAACAGCATGATGGCTTGTTTAAGCCAGGATCTCTTTTCTATTTGGTGGTTTGATAAGCCTCCATTTGTTCAGAATATTACCTATGACGATGTCACTTCCTTTTAGGGGCAAAGACTGGACTCCAGGAATAAAAAGGGGTAGAGTGGTTCCTGCGGGCTTTGTGCGACCACTCACTGAGCTTACATTTCCATTTTAAAGAGAAGAGAATCATTTGAAAAACAAATGTGTTACGTGTTAGCAGGTCTAACTTGATGAGCACATTTTTGAAAGGGCATTAAACATGCATTATGTATGTTTATATATATATATATATATATATATATATATATATATATATATATATATATATATATATACTTTTTAGTAATCTCTGCATTACATACAGACCTGTTTGTGTGATTCAGAACTGTCACGTAATACTACACAATTGTTTGTGTCATAGACAAATAATCTTTAACTATTAGAGCATTTTTTTTTATTTATTTATAAAGAATAGAGAATTGATTGTCACTGTACCCATATACAATGAAAAACATTTAACATCTGTAGTTGCGTGAGAACAATGTGTATAATGTTAAATCATAATAAAATCTGTGATTTATTGTTAGTTTAATACATTATAAAAATGAAATAAATGTAATAAAAATGATAACACTGAGCCTTGATTATGTTAGCAGATTAACATGAACAAAATCAGTTCAATAAGTAAATTGATCACAATTTTATTTATTCCATCTTTCAAGTCTTTTTAATAAGCTTTTATGAGCCTTCACAAATGCAGGAAAAATCTAAATATGATTCCAACATGCGCATAAGGATCCTGAGTTTTGGATGTATCATTAGAATGATGCAAGTCATGTAGGATCCTGTTGGATCTCAGGGCTCCTCGATCAATAAGAGGCAAGTACAGTATTATTCACTGTGGAGTTTCACACAGTGCGATGCTCTAGCATATAATTGAGATAAATTACCTGTTGCCCTCCATCTACAGAGACACTGTCTTCATTGGATTTTATTTTTCCCTGGATTGATCACCCTTACTTTTTGGCGATATGGTGTTTTTGTGGACCGCAGAGTCAATGCAACAAATTAAAACTGTCATATTGACCTGTGCAAGGTCAAAGTTCAGAGTTACACATCATAAGTGTGTCACTGGGTAGAACATACAGCTGACTGCCTTCCTCAAGGACAGGATGCAGCGCTGACACGCTCTTCTAATGGAATTTGGACAAGGTCATCACATTGATTTTTCAGGAAGCGCAAACTGATAAAACATGAGCTGCTTTGATTAAAAACTCTACAAAGATGCAAGCGGAATAGAAACGCAACAGCAAACTATCCGCATGTTAGTCTTTTAATCTACATCTGAAGGGATGAAACGATTTGTTTCAAGGAGGTTTGTTGTAGAGCGCTGTTTTAAATAAAAGTGCAAGTGAACTAATGTGCATTAATAGCAGAGTGAACGAAAGAGCGTGTGTTTAACACCAAAACTACCAAAGGCCCTTATCTAACTAGCATGTTTGAAGAAGAAATGATACCTGGAAAAGGATTACATAGATACAATATAGTAGATTGTTTTGGAGAGAAGCAGAAAGTAAATGTGAATATATACAAATACAATCCTTCCTCCTCTTTCTCTGAATCAATAGATTGAAAAAAGGGACAGAAAAACTCAAACAAAATGTGCATAGAGAAAAACAAGCAAAAAAATGTTGTCAATATGCCAGTCGGAACTGTACTGTTTTGGTACTTGGTCTTTTTTTTTGTCAATACAATCTACAGTATTGTAAAGGTACATTTCAAATAAAACACATTCAACATAGCAACACATGAAAGATGATTGATTGTTTAAATTACAACATTCATTTTTTAGTAATAACATTTAAAGTTTGCCAAAATTGAGTTAAATTAAAATTAAATAGCAAATTTTAAAACAATAAATACAGTATATTGATCTAATTCAAGCTTTTGCTCACCCACAATCCTGCTTTTATAGCATCCAGATCAAAATGCAAAGCAAAATGTATTACTAATGATCTAAAAACTACTTTATTTTAATGGTGTTTTATTTTTCTTAATGTGATTCAAAATGCTATTTTACTTTGAGAATAGTTGGCACAATTCACATAAATTTCCACATAAACCTCCTCAGCCAAACATTTCTGATCACTATAATTACGCAATGGCAGGGGTGGAAATCTATGAAAAGTCACTTTGTGGAGTATAGCTTTGAGTGCATCGTAGCATTGAGCACATAATAAACGATGAGTGATTAGTTTCACAAGGTTTCGCTCTTCCATTCATTGATTTTTCCTATGAGTCACTGGGAACATCTGAACCTTTGAATCTATGGCATCTTTATTATCAGGGACGGAATAATGCAGTGAAGTCTGAACTCCCTTTGGAATAAATGCATGGGAAGAAACGTAACCCTCAAACTCCCTGGTGGCATTAAGAAAATGGCAATTTCACCGCCCAGCTTTGCGGCTAGCTTCATGTGATTCCCACTGACTATTATGCTCATTCAAGCAAGAAGGTTGTTAAGATGCTAAGGAAGGAATTCTGAAAAAGCTTTAATTTCTGAATCACATGGCCACCCTAGTACAGACACATTTATTATGTTGTATTTTAGGACGTTTATTGCAGTGAAGTCTGATTCATCATATTCTGATTGATTCTCTATTAACAATAGCAAAGACTAGCTTGATATACTCCATTAGATGAAGAATGACAGCAACTGTTCCTCACATTTAATAGTGTCCATTTAGTCTATAAGACTCATGCCATTTAAGCCCACAAAAAATAATAAAAGTGCCTATTACTCTGTTCTTTTCTTCGATTCTTCAATTTTACGATCCGATTTCTATTGGTGCTGTTGAGATGACAGTGCGGCCTTACAATTCTCCATAGTTTTGTGTGGCAAACAAGCAGTTTATAAGAGCGCTCTCCAGCAGACACCGCTAACCTTGTTTTACTCTTTTAAGCTTGACAGGAAATACTGTAGTTCCGTGGCAAATAGTTTAGAATCGACTTCCTTCAATGCCACCGCTTCTGTTTAGACGCCTTTGCAACTGTGTAAAAATTGAAGGTGTTATTCTCACCTTTTACTTCCGTTTGTTTGTTTCATCCTAACAGAGAGTAAGGAGGTGTATAAAAGACAAGTGATGTCTATCACGTGTATCGCCATGGGGATCAGTTTTCTTGGCACTCTCTGCATGGCTCTCTACTGTCGGAACAAGTAAGTGCTTCTCCGGATCAAAGTTTCTCAATCTGATAGCATGAAAATCCATATCTGGTGTATGTGTTACACGTGAAAACCTATTCACACGACAGCAGGGATGAGTTAAAATGTTTTCAGTCAATAATATGTTTTTATTTGTGCATATTGGCACTTTTTTTACTGAAACGTCCTTGATCCAGATTATCTTTTTATAGTAGCAGTGTGCAACAATGTATTTTACAAAAAAAGCCATCGCTTTGAAAAATGACGATTATATGACTTTTCATATGCTATTCATATGCTGTTATGCTATGACACAACCGATGCTATTCAGTATTTTTTTGTTGTGCTACATCAATATGCAATATTAATGATTAGTTATGACCATTGTTTTAAATATTGTTAATGTTATGTTGGTCATGTTATTATTATATATATTTTAAATACAGTATTAGATGCTGCATTTTAGCGGTAAAATAAAATGTCAGAAGCTATTTTTGTTAAAGTATAATTATAAATAATATATTATGTAAGACGCTGTAAATTAACTGCAGAATGGAAGACTTGTTGAATTGTTTGTGCTTAAGAAAAGAAGTTTAAGATAATAATAATAATCTTCAATAAGATATGTGGGATATGTGGGTTTTTTTACAGTGACTAACAGAAAAGACATTTATGTAGCGAAATAAAAGGACAATAGTATTTGTTTTATCTCTCAGTGCAATAACACTGGGTTGTCTTGGCTGTCAAAGTATGTATTATCAGATGAAAGCTGACATGTGTGCGCGCGTGAATGAGTTTCATTTATACATAAATATAAATAAATATTCCCTAAGCTTGTTATAGTGTGTTTTTTGATCACTCAACATTGCGTCAACAGGAGACGAAGAGAGAAACTCCAAGCCCACTTGAAAGAAAGTCGCAGCCTAAAGAACTACAACCTCAACTCTTCCATACTTGCTCCAAAATCCAACCTCAGACTTCAGCAAGGCCTGCAGCTCCAGAAAGTAAGCCTTATCTGCACACACGGTACTATTGAATCCTTATGATACTGAATGCAATCTGAGGATCTTTTCTTTAACATCAGTAGCCAAAAAGTTATCAAGTTATCAAAGTTTTTTTTTTTCAATTGTCTGCTGAATATAAATTATTTTTTAATTCAAAAACATTCTCATTTGAAATACGTGCCCATTATAATAAGAGGCTTTTACATCAAGTGATCTTTTTGCCATTTTTTTTTTTACCATATCTAAGACACACCGGTGTAGATACCAAAAGGGCTCGGGTTGAAAAACGGCTTGGGCCGGCGACTAATGACATCACAACCTGGTTACAGCACTCGGACCAATGTGTATCATCGAGTAAATGTGTGACTGTATAGAAAACTTCTATTTATTGTGTGCAGTCTGGTTTAATTTGCCCAAATATTGGTATTGCACATTGAAGACTATAATCAGTCATATTGATGACTATAATACAGTTCTTAACATTGGTGTTAAGGTGTTCCTTTGGTGTTCCTTACTACAGAACTATAGAACCTAATCAGAATTTTATCGCAAAAATTATCTTTCCCTTATAATGTTGCTCTTTTTTTCTATCCTACACGTCATCGTGCCATCGTGACAACCAATCAAAAAGTGCAACGTCATCATTAGTCACTGGCATGAGCCGTTTTTACACCAGAGCAGTTTTGGTACCTACACCGGCACATAATGTACAAATAAGTGTAAAAGAGCTTAATTATGTGAAGTTCTAGTTCAATGTCCATAGAAACATTAATTTTTACCCAGAATCAAATGTAATTTCTAATTGCCCTCATTTGCATAGGATATTGATTTTATTTACAACAATTGCAGAATGTATTTTCATTTTTCCATCTTCAGCAACACACTATATTTAATGTTTCATTTATATTGTAGGTAGTATTATATTCGTCTACAATGTCTACACTACATTATCCACAGGTCTCAGCACCAAGACAAAATGTCACAAATATCAGCTTCATGCATTACACCAGTGTCTATCACAATCTCTGGACACATTGGACTCGGAAGACAGCCAGAGTAGCAATGCTAGTCACGATTGTTCATCATTGAGGGTTTGTGATTAGTGCATCATTCTAAGCCTTTTCGGGTCAGATTCAGTACCAGTCCAGTCTCATATACAATCTAGCCAGTTTATTACCTTCGCTGTATCCCTTGTGGGATTTTGTAAATATCCATCACCTTCTCAATCCTTCCAACTAACAGATCCATCACAGATAAGCCGATACAGGCTATTTGCATGGCAAACACACTGGTAATTTGAATGTCACTCAAACCCAGTGAGATGTTTAATCACTACAGCAGTCACACATTGTCAGAAGACAGGCAAATGCCAGCCAAAGCATTCTAACATAATCCAGTGACAGAGATAGACAACCTTCTGAATCAAGCTAATATTCAATGGAAGTTGGTTGTGAGTTTGCATTTTCTTTATTAGTAATTCATACTATAATGAACACATTTAATTGTCAACTTTTAAGATGTACATTATTTTATAAGTGTTTTTTGTTATACTTTTTCTTACTTTTCTTCAACATTCATTGATATTTCAAACTCATCCATTGCAATATTAACGTTCCAGCCCATACACTTATACTGTATTGCATTTATGTCTTCCCTTGTGACTGAATATTTCAGGTCTTTCTGTATTAAATATAAACATGCATATCAGCCAGCGTGTAACTGACCAAGAGCAAGGTAGAAAGAGATTTACCACTAAAACTCTTCACTGACATTTAAAACAATTACCTTTCAGCATGGGGCACATGCAAATCACAAAGGTGTGAGCTATGTGCTGGCTTTGAATGTAATTCCTGGTAATTAAAACATCTATCACACTAACATTTCACTCTTTGCACCTTAACAGTCATTCTGCAGAACCTGAGATTTAGACAGACTGAATGCAATATTCCCGGCAGAACTTTTGCCTGAGCAAGCTCATACTTCTATTTGAGCGCATCTTACTATGTTTGGACCATAGACATTCATCTAACCATTTTCTTTAAGTCTATATTAGGATATCTAATCTAGCTTTGTCTTGCATTTTTTAGCGCAATTTCAAAATACTCATGATCTGACATTAGCACGGCTGAAATTGTACATTTAAAAAAAAAAAGTGAAAGAGACTGTCAAAAGTTGGCATAACAAATAATTCATACTTTGTTGTGCATGAATATATGACTCACTCATCAAAACATCAGAATACAAAGGGAAAACAGGAAATGGCCATGGAATTATGTGTGGGTTGCATTTTCAATTTTTACTGTAAGCATCAACACATATTTGAATGCAAAAAAATGCTCATCTCTTCCTTCCAGCTACTGTTCCATCACACAGTTTGAGTCAAGTGCTTTGGGCTTAGGTATATTAAACACATGTATAACAAAGATGTGGAAAATTAAAAAACGGTTGCATTAAATGCAGAAAATGGATTAACTGCCTTTTTTAAAGAAAAAAAATCCTGTGTGTTCTTGAAATAATTCTCAACGATTTGAGACTTTCATTTGAAGCAGAATACCCTCAATAGTGTGACTAGTGAACTTTCCTGATCTCCCACCAGCAATCAGTTCTTCTTCTCTTTTCTCTTTCACTTTAAGGTAGGATGGGGGGAAGATTAAGAATCTCGCTGACATTTAGATCATTGGTTGCATTCTGCCTGAAGGAAAAATGGCTTTTTATGAGAACGTTTTTAAGGTGTGAAATTTAAATTGGGTTTGTCTGCTGGTTCCATAAAGGTCTTTCGGATTATCAGAATATAAGTGAACCAAGTCACCATCTCTGTCCAAGTCAGACATGGAGATAGAAAAAGAGCACAATCCTGAGATATTTGCCGACTTGATGCAGCAATTAGAGCAATTATGTGAGCAATAATTAAAAAGGGCTAAATTATTTTAATATCTGTGTTTGTGTTTCAACAGTATTATAAAACCACACGGTCCTCACCATCACAATGCGGCGCTGGTCGAGAGTTAGCGTTTACTCAAAGAACTATTTCACCTACCAATCTACATCCGACATCATCGGGAAAACAACACAGGTATGACAAAATTTTTGTCTTTGGATGTACTGTAAATGGATGTATAGAGTAGACCGCAAAAGACTCTCCTGCAAAAATAATTAATCATGAATTAAAATGTGTGATAAAAAGAAACCCCCAAAAAGCCTTAGGTCACATTCTTTTAAGAAATGTATCCTCTTGACACTTTTTTAAGCACACAGCAACTGTGAGTTACATCCACATCACTTTCACAACTCAAAATTGAACAAAAGCGCAGCACAAAATGAGGGTACTGTTTCTTCTATTGCTCAGTTCTTTCATCATTTTGTGATGATTTAGTAAACCTTTCCCTTTCAGTCAAATCAAAAACATTTTAGAGATTTAATATTTATTGAGAAATGCATGCAAATATCTTCTTTTTAATGTATAGTGTACTTGGATTTCAGCAGTATATACTGTGCTTTGTTAACAATACGGATC
Source organism: Paedocypris micromegethes (assembly GCA_028031935.1). Classification (NCBI taxonomy): domain Eukaryota; kingdom Metazoa; phylum Chordata; class Actinopteri; order Cypriniformes; genus Paedocypris; species Paedocypris micromegethes. The sequence continues at coordinate 17,398,764 of CM051500.1, forward strand.
ATCATGATGATGAGTGACACTAAAATTACTTATCTGTATGTATTTTTTACTTTTTACAGACAATGTTTGGTTTGCTGAAGCTGAAGTGTAATTTAATCACATGCCAAATTCACTGAAAAGCCTTTTAATAAATAGTCGAATCACAACTGTTTCAAGATCAGGTGGTTCTTGACAGCAAAAACTCATTAGTTTTCAAATGTAGGTTGAATCTATACTAAGCTTCGGTAAAAAAGACTTCAAGGCCTTCAAGCTGTAAGGATGTGGCCATATATTAATTGAAGGCAGTTTTCTTTTTTTTCACATTTAAAGGAGAAGCCTTAAGAATTAGCTTGTGCTTTCAGCCTGCAGACACACAAATCCTCTCAGCCTGTTTAATCCACCGACTTTCTTCAATCTAAACGATAAGCTGTGTGTGTGTATATGCATGCATGCGTGCGTGCGTGTGTGCATGCATACGTGTGTGTGTGTGTGCGTGTGTGTGTGCGTGCGTGCGTGTATGTGTGTCATAAGTCTTTGTTTTCTGACTATTAATTTGTTTGCAAACACAGTTTTCCATCTTCCATCTATCATCTCATGGTAAAGGGGATTTAATTGAATTCTTCTGAATTCAGAAAATGAGAAGAGCCAAAAATTATGAGACAATAGGGGACTTAGGCCATTGTCATGGCAACACGAATTAAAATACAACACAGTTACGGTTAGCTTTTATGCTCAGTATTCCCGGCTTGAATTTTCCAGAAAGTTTGGTACACCCATGTCAAACTAAGTGTTGGACCTCCCAAATCAAATTTTCTAATCATTATCCAGGGGGCGCTATTTTAAAAATTAATATGAGTAAAATATGCCTCCATGAAAATTTTACATATTGTGGCTTATTGTAAATGCTTGTAGAACAACTAGTCATACAATATTGTAAACTTACACTATGCATCCACGGACAATCCTCCATAAATTAATTAATGATCAGAGACAAGTGTTTGGTCTGTATTAAATGTGGGACTTGTGAAAATTTTGCTGTTATGTTGGGTTTATGCGTTTCCATTTAAACATATGCACATATGTAGTAGATGCTTTTATCCAGAGCTACTTGCGCTGAAAGACAGTAAAATATTGAAGCATCAGGCTTTTCCTGGGAGTGAATGATCTAAATTCATACACAGGGAAACCAATCTACTTTTAGTTTAATAAATTGTATATCCAACTGCCTACAGGCACACTGAAGTCACTACATTTTGTATGACATATACTGCAAAATGCATGATACTATTTATAGTACATATAATATATATGACTTGTGTGGTCTTTTATTTAGCACAATAAATGTCTGTACCATCTGTGTTTATGTGTGTCAACCTTCTACGTGTGATGTTAAGAAGCGAGTTATTAATATATATATATATATATATATATATATATATATATATATTTTTTTTTGTACTTCTCTACAGTCCAGAACAGAAGAATCGTCCCGTTCCCCGTCCTGCGTCTCGTAGGACTCCTCCTGTGGCCAGAGGATGTCTCAATGCCATTGGTGGCCCCAGAGATTCTGGTCCTGCCTACCAGCATCTACAGGAAGTAGACAACACAGAGAAAGAGTCTGTTAAAAGGTTAGTAAAAAAACATCACAAGAAATCAGGTCAATGAGCTTTGCAAATGACTCTATTCCAGCATAGCACTGTCCCCATGTAGTCAACCTCAGCCTTTCCTACTAGTTAATGATGATGATGATTCATTAATGGTGGTGATCATAATTGTCTTGTGGAAGGTGACTGCTTGGGTTTGTTAAGCCTGTTTTGGCATTTGTAGGTCATTTTTTTACAGCACTCTGAAGAAAAGACTTGGGATTTACGTTTATAATTAAGAATTCTTCAATTTTTAGGTCATGCAAAAAGTGACTTGGTCTTCAAATGTCTGTGTTTAATGTTTTACTTAATGATTTTTGTGAAGATTCGATAGGAAACATTTTTTCCAGAGAGTTTAAAACTAATTTATTAAAAACTGATTCATTTATGGAATGTTTATTATCGACTTTAAAGAAAATAAGATAAGATAAGATGAGATAAGATAAAGATCCTAAGATAAAGGACCTGATGACTCTCACCTATTGTTGCAGGATTTAGCTTGATTTTTTAAATAGTTTTTCACAGAATATATATTTATACATACAACTGAAATACAGCTAAAACTAAAAGTATAACATTTTTGTTACTTTTTACCTGCACACAGCAGCGTGTTTGCTTTTCTGCAAGTTTGTAGAAAGCATATCCCAACAGACAAATTGATGTTGCAAAATAGCTGCAGTACACATCTTGACTTATTTGATGGGGAAAGGATCCCAGTGAGATCTGATTTTCCAGCATCCCACATTACGAACTCATTGCTTTGAGTTTACATGCTTTTTATGTTTGCACTAAAAGAGTGAACGTTGATTATAAGCGCTCTCCTGATTGAGCCCCTGTTGCCGCCATCTACAGTGGCTCTACCCGAGAAGCCTGTCTAGTGGACGCTGTATAATTAATAATCCAGAGCTTACAGTTTAGTGGTCATTTTCATAGCTCCTGTATTCCGATAACTATGCACGTTAAATTAACAGCTATGCCAGTTTGATTTATATCGCCTGTTTCGGAAATGAACCACGTCTTAAGCGGATCTTTAATGGCTTTGTTAGTCTGTGCGATGAAGCCTGTTTTTTAATTGCTCTGGCTTCTTTTTTTATTTTTTTTTTTGAGCTGGGGATGTGCCTTTTTTCCCTACGCTGACTGTGGGATCAACAAGCTGGCTGGTCTGAGCTCTATTATTGAAGTTTTGTATGCCGTCATGACTCACAGAGACAGAAGGGCACTAGGGATTGCTGCTTTTTCCAAGAGCAGAACAGCTAATAAAAACCACACTGTCATAGCCAATTAAACAGCCAGTGATATATCAATGGAATGGGCAGCACTGTATGAGTTTGGAGTCATCAACTCACACAGTCTGGAAGCCGATGCTGGCCCAGTTACTACTTGTTTGCAATACTAAAACACTTTGTAGTGCAGAGCGACTCCACCTTGCCTTAATTCTTCAGTAGGGTCTTAATACTGACCTATTTCTAGCCTGCATACGAATATCCCGGTGCTGAGGAAAAATCTGTTGCCATAGAGACAAGCCTGGATACGGGATGGGAGAGAGTGGGAGCGAGGATGGGAGTGACAGGAAAAATGAGGGTGGGACATATTTGCATGTAATAGAAAAAATGTTGGCCGTCTAGTCCCTTCAGTGCCAGAGAACTTGCTGTAATCTCATTAAAATGTTTAAAATGCAAAATGCGGGGAACATATTGTGTAGTGGTTATTACAGATAACAATACTCGTCCGCAGCCCCTGGGATCTCCAGATTCCCTTGAGCTGACTGCTTTAGGCAAAGCATATAATAACTTGCTGCTAATAAGTTCTGGTGTTATGTACAACACTGTTCGGAAGAGCTTACTGACTTTTATAATAGTGACTCCCCCTTTTTGCTCATTGACACAAGGTTATTTTCACAATAGCCAATTTCCAGGAGAGCAGGTTTGTAAAGCCAACCTCATCAGCTGCGTCCTCCTCTCACAGCAAGTGTTTGCTCATTAAACCGAGTCAAGGAAGAGGATGGGCTGCTCATTATGCAGGAGCTCAAAACATGCCCCAAATATATTCCACCACAATGATGTCCTTCTGTTTTCTTGAAGTATTCCATTGTCTCAACATCTTTGGTGTAAAGAACAGCAGAATGACATTTTCTGTAGCAAAAATAACATCTAATCACTTCTAGTATCCTTGTGACGGAGTGTTGTGCATGAGTTATTGATGGGAACACTCATCCGGAAATAACAGGAGCTTCTTTAATGCAGCTTTCCAGTGGATGCATCCATGATCATGGTGTTAGCCATGGTTGTGGCTTTGATTGCCAGGAAAAGTGTGAAGTTGTTTTGATGTAATTCAGCGTAAGGCTGGATTTACACAATCGATTTAAAAAATCTTGTGAGATTTTTTGAAATGTGACAACCCAAACACACAAGGATAAAGCAATGTAATGGTGTAGCAAAGATCACAAATCATTCTGTGTGAATAGAGATAATATTGTTTGGAATGTGTGTGTGAAGGATGTTTAAGGTGAACAGAAACATTTCTAAAAACGCTAAATAGAACTACAATTTTGATTAATTCAAGTTTCTAAAAATATTATGCATTTGCCACTAATTGACAAGCTGCTGCTTCTAAATACATGTCATCCAGTTGTTTCTTTTATCTCTTTTTCTGATTGGATCATGTTCCTTTCATCTCACTTTTTGATTAGGTGTTGTTTATTTCCGCTCGTTTTATTAATGGATGCTTTATTTCAGGTCTTTTTTTTTTAGCTCATTTTCCAATAGAAAGTTCATTTTTCAGCTCACTTTGATTGTAGTTTTTGGTTTCACTGTTTAATTTGTTCTTCAGAAAACTTTGATAAATGTAAAGTTTCCAAATGTTTGCCGGTTTGTAAACGTTTTCTCACAAACTCTAACTAAATCTTTGCATTTTTAATCATTCAGGATATATTTTTGAAAAGAAGCTAACCTGTATGATGTTTTGATGTACACGGATGCATTTTCTAGTTATTCTGTATTATAAAATGTAGCATATTGAAAATCAGAGAGTTTGTCTCTGACTCGGTCATTATCAGAGACAACAGTGCACGTTTAAATATTTATTGCTGTGAGAAAAGCTTTTTCTCTGTCAGGGATTATGAATTATTACTCAAAGATAATGAGTCAGGGGAACAATACCGATTGCTCCTAAATTGAGAGATTAGTTTTCCAAAGGTCTGTTTGGATGGAACTTCTGCTTTCATCCTATTTAAAAGCATTTTGCATTGGAATTGTGAGAAGATTAACTTAAGAATGACTGCTACAGAGCAAAGCAGCTCAACCCCATGTGGACTAAATGACTGAGCCAGAGAAAAGCAAAGCACGGCTTGATGACAGGAAATGACCTGGAACAACTTAATATGAAAGTTATTTCTTCAGATTTGTCACGGATACACAAAGGCCTAAGAAGTGTGTCTTTTTTTTAAAAAACTTACTTTGTTTCAGTGACACAGAACTATTGTGCAAAATGGTGGAATTAAATACGTACTTTCATTATACTCATATTATTGATCTGAATCTAGCTTAACATATGCAAAACATAACATTAAATGAAATGCAATAAGTAAATATATCTCCAACAAGAGATTCTGCATAGCTACACAAAACAGCTCACATATTATTGGACTAAAAATGCTTCTTAATTACATATGTGTGCTTGTATATATGTATACTGTTATATTGAAAATACTATATATATTCAAATTTAAAGTGCTTCTAATGTTTATACCAGCTAACAAGATCATTATTTCTGACTGCCTTTCCTCTGTATTTACAGGAACATCTCGTGGAGAGTTACTGACCTACATCAGGATTCCATTTACAATATGCAAACCTCACAATCATCAAAAACCTGGAGCTGCCATTCAGACGGCAGATCTGCTCGGAGCATCGGGGCAAGCCCCCCTTGCCAAAGCGCTCCATATCGACCATGTTCTGTCCCCATCATTCCCTCCGTGCACTCCTACCAGGATGAGGCGTCCTGTATGCAAACAGCTTCGACTGATGGAGACAGCAACAGCCCAACTCCCTTGGAAAGCACAGGAGATGCTTCTGCTGTCAAACAGTCGAACAGAGCGGCTGGGAGACGGGAAGAAGTGGTCTCTCTTTTAGACGAGGTTCAGGAACAGCTCAGACTGCTTGCACATGCCCAGAGGAAACAAGAGGACAGCAATTGCTCCATTCCTCCCGGGGCGAAAGAAACTGTGTGCATCCTTTTAGCAAACGGAGGCGTGGCTTCTTTTGGACCTACAGAAACTCACTTAGTGAGTCCGAGAGATGCACTTAAAGATGTTAAAAAGCCTGGCCAATGAGACGGCTCGGCACGGTTTGGCATGACTGACTTTAAATATACCTGGTGTCTTGCGGAAGCGGTTTCAGAATGCTCTGCCAAAATGGGATGCAGTTTCTGTTTCTGAAGACCAGCCGTGAGATGGAGTGTGGGAATGTACCAGTCTTGACCGTGTGAAGATAATTTATTTATATGCATTTATTTAAGGAGAAATTTAGAAAAGAAACCAAATAGTCTGTCATCTCCATGGTGTAACTGTATAAAATCTACATGAATATATATAAATGGATATAAATATATGAATTCAAACTGGTGATTGTGGACGAGGATCACGGGAATAATTTTCGTTTAAACGCCCTCTCCTCCCGACTTGATGTCATGTGGTTTTTAAAGAAGACGAAAAGAAGAAAGGATGTGTTCTCTTGTTTCACTCCACGTCCAGCAAAGCTTGTCCGACACAATCTTGTGTTTTGCACCCACAGCAGCCGTGTTTACTATCACCACCCCAGTCACCATCCTCTACCCTGCCACGGAAAATGGCTCTCTCTACTTTGTGCGAGTGGAATATGGATTGGAATTGGACTAAACACTGAAAAGATAATCGTATCCTGGCATGAGGTAACCGATAGTTAAGCACTGCCTCCAAGACATCGATTGGAAGAAATTGGTGTGTTTATTTCTGTGCCTCTGTGTATTGAATCCTTCTTTGGTATAATTCCTTTAAGTTTGGATGAATAAAAATAAGCTACGTGAACAGAGCACATTGTACTGCACAGAATCCTGGGGAAGGATGGCAGCAAGAAGTTCAACCAACAAGAGCTTTTTGCCTGTCACTGTATCGCTTTTGTGGAATAAACTGACACTGTCCAAGGTGTGAAAAAGGAAGGAGTGGTGAAAATATATGACAAACGAAAGTTTGAATGCTACCTTTGACTGGGACATACTGTTTCTGTGAATTAACAACCAGACGTGGTAAGGAAGAAAAATTAACAATGAATCTTTGTTGAAACTATTTCTTTGTATCCAATGTTCTTTTGTTTTGTTTCTTGTAATTTTTTTTCTGATCCCAGAGTCGCACAATTGTTTTGCAGAGTCGAGAAATGAAGACATTGGTTAGATCAGTCTTGATATCGGTAAAACCCTTCATTTAATGTGGTCTACTTTTTACTGGCCAGCTCCAGTACATCAGCGAGAGCTTCATTAAATGTGTTGTTAGAATGCCAATCTTAGATTTTTTTTTACCATTTCATTTTTTTTTTCTTTTGGTTTTAGTCTGCTCTCCTGAATGTCGCTTCCTTTTCCACTGTCCATGATGCATGTTGCACTTTTCCTCCACACATCAGTGGCATTGAGGTGAAAGGAATCATCTCGGGGTAAAATCAAGTTCGCAATTGGTTTGCAAGGCCGAACCGATAAGAGTTTCACTTGAGCTTGTCGGTGAGCAGCATGTCTATCAACCCCGCGCTACGCACCAGACATCACCACTGTCGGGTGATGAAGCAAAGGTCATGTTATTAAATCTTACTTTCAAGTCAAAGCTCCTCACAGTGCTGGATTAAAAGACAACACTATTACCACAAATTCCACAATTATGTCAAAATTTATGAGAGCATTGGTGATTTTTTTAAGCTTAAAAACTGCTTATCTAATTGTGTGTGTGTGTGTGTGTGTGTGTGTGTGTGTGTGTGTGTGTGTGTGTGTGTGTTTTGCTGCTGGGCAGTGATTTTTGTGGTGTTGACTGCATTTGTTTATTCATTACCTTATTAAAAAGCTAAATATTGCAAAAATAAGTAACACATTTTTATTGACACAAAATTAGATTTGGCAGATTTTAATGCTTTTTACAAAGATTTTCGAGTAGTTGCAAATCTCATTTGACAATGCAATCAAATCAATTATAAAAACCAAAGATATTTGTCACTGCCAGGGCATAAACATTTTATCAAATTAGTTTTAGAAAAGCAACTTTTTTACAAGTGTTGTGCTCTTAGGGGTCAATAATTGGCAACAGATACATGTCTGCAGTTTCGTGACAGTATCATGACTAGACAGGGTTAAGAAAAAAATATGTCTCCAGTCAATAATTAATCAACAATTAATACTGTTTTTATTTTTATTTTTTCTAAATAATATTGCCCAGCCCTAACATACACACGCACACACACACACACACACACACACACACACACACACACACACACAAACATTTACACCCTTTTGGGTTTTTTTATTTAGCTTTATTTTTTTTTGTTTCATTTTTTGTTTGTTTGTTTTTATCAGTGAGTTAATGAATATCTGCAACGTGCCATATTTCATGATTTTTTTTTTTTTTTTTTTGCTGGAAAGCTTCATACAATAGCAGCACTATTTTGCTCAAGATCATTGACTTGACTGCAGGACATTGTTTTTATGGTTTTAGTTTCGGATAAATTGTATATGGCTAAACATTTAAAGAGTGGCCATAAAGTCTACTTTTTTTTTCATTTTATGCTGATTTTATTTTGGCAACACCGAGCAGAGTCTTTCACATAAGAAAATAACATACGCAAAAGGTATTTTTTTATTGTTACATTATTATCAAATATTGCAAAACGATTTATTAGAAGATACCCTTCTCCATCACACATCAAGAAAAATATCAGCTGTTATCCATCGCCTATGTTCTAGTGAAATGGTTCAAAACTGTGTGGGATATGTAACAAATGAGATCGACCATATTTTGTACTTGATAGTCTTTAAATTTATTTGTTCTTTTTGCACCATAGTGACAATGTTTGGTACTTCATGCTGTCTGTATTGTTCACATGGCCACTTGGGGAAATTAATATTGATCGATCTTTGCGAGACATGAATTCCGTAAGAGCATGTACACATCAGTTGCACATCAAAAAAAAAGTTACATTAGAACGACCACAACTTGACAGTTATTTATCTTTACAGCCCTTGACGTGCATTATTGTCAAATTTCAGATTTGAAGTGGTTGATTCTTGTAAGAAGCTGCATTATTCCCCTCCCAACTTAAATAGTTATTCTTTAAATTTAGTTCATTTTTTTTTTTATTTTTTCAATAAAGATGAATCTTCAGTGTTGAATTTTGATGGCATGTGCATTTAATTGTCTTAGACGTGTGTGTACACACTTGTTCACACAGGATCTGGTTTTTGAAATGCTTGATTGGCTTGTGGTTCTCACTTTGGCCCACACGTTGGCTGTCTGGTCCCAAACCAACTATGGTCACTCGGAAGTGGCCAACAATGGTCAACTCTTCACTTTTATTACATAATAGACTTCAAGTTGTGATAACCAAAAATATATTTATATGGTTTTGGTTTTATCTCCTGCTTTGTAAAAAAAAATAAAAATAGTGAAAATAGACAGACAGTAAGTGAGTTTGTCAATGTGGCCATAGAAACCATATCTGAAATTAACCAACCAGTGGCGTGACACACACAAACCCGGAGAAGTGGGTAGCCTTAAGACATGGCAATTGGGGACCATGTGGGGTCATAAACCTCTTAGTGCCACTACAGTGGTCTACGTGAGAATCACTTGACCACACAACCAAAAGAACTTGGCGCACACATGATTTTCTTTACAATGTTTGATTTGCAAAAATGATGGTGTGAAAGCCCACCTCAACAAATGCTCTACTTGTTTCATATCAAAACACCCAGAACATGAAATGTTTTACTGCTTTTGCTTAGTGGATCTTACTGAGTGACTGGGTCCAGGTTCTAACACTGAGCAATGTATGGCCCAGATGGATCTGCTATCCAATCTGGATCTTCTCGCTCTTTCACATTCACAATGGCTTGTGTCAAGATGTCAGACACCTGATGTCTGATGTATTCGCCATAGTGACGTCCTGTAAATCATGGAGTTTAAAAACGATTGCTACGAGGTTTTACTGTCATGGGGGATTTTTCGTAACTGACATTGATATAGATGAATGATGGCAATATTGATATATTATGCTTAAATAATGAAACAAGTTTCATGTCAGTAATATCTGTTAGGACAGCACTTCCACTTTTATGCAATGCTAGTGTTTTCTATTCAGTCAGAATCTATTTTATTCATTTGTTGTCATTATTATTTGAATCTAATTTTGAGATCTAAGTGAGAAGCGTTAGAATTGTTTAACGTGATGATTAATAATGATTCATCGAATCAGACCAACATTCTTACACAAATAAGAAAAAAAAATCAGTTGGAGCTGAACTTTATGAAGGTTTGTATAATTCACAATATTTGCGAAGATGAATATTTGTATTTTAACCAGTTGTCAGATGTACTTGACTTTCTTATTAAGTTCTGTCTGATTTCCGTCTTCATGTCCACGTCTTTCTCCAGTGAATATCAGTCTTTTGTATTGGAAGGGTCTTTTTTGTTCCTCTTACTGCTCTCTGATCCCTCGACGCCTGTAAGCAGTCAAAGGGCATGAATCAAGATTGCATTCTGCTTTATGAATAACATTAAATCAGCACAGTGTCTCTGATGCAAATAAGCCAATTGATTTATAAACCAACTTTAAATATCAACATTGTGAATGTTTATGAATCATCTGGAGCCGCGACACTTTATATATTCTGTTTGTGTTTGCGTGGAATTCTTTTCATGAATGATAAACGCTTCAAGAGTCTGTGTGAACAGATATCTGCGGTTTTTGGTCGTCTGTCGAGCAGACACATTTCAGCTTGTTTTATATTTAGATGCCCTGTCGCTGCTTTGACTGAGTTTGTTCATTTCCTTATTCCATTTCAGTTTTAATTTTAAGCAACTTGAGCATTTGATTTCCTTGCACAGTTCTTCTCAGAATCCATTGCTTTTATAGTTGGGCTGAGTGTTGAGTTTATGTAAGAGGAGGCAGAGTTGGAGCTGGAGTGTCTTGAGAGAGGTCACATCTGAGATATGGATCTTAAAACAGACCAGACCTGTGCTCATGAGACCCTCAGAGCGCTTCTAACAAGCAGTGCATTATTCCAGAAGGACATTACTTCTCCAGTGCTCAAAAACACTGAGAAATCAGGCTGCTTTGATCCGGAACTTCCAAACTGCCCACCTAGCAGAGTTTAGAGTTTCATGGGGTATATACTTCCATTTCTGAGATCATCTAACAAGCCCTGTAGGTTTACATCCACCAAGGGATGAACTTCAATGACTGTAATGGAGGTCTCAGTATCTCTCAGACTGCAGGTCCCCTTTTAGCATCCTTCTACCATGTGTCTGAAAGCATATGAATACAAATGCTGTAGCCCCATGGAAACACACACACACACACACACACACACACACCTTAAGTATGCACCTCCAGAGGTGTTAAGTGTACAAGAAAACATTGAGTAAAAGTACAGATACCTTACTGTACAAATTACTCCATTAAAAGTTACATGCCACCAATACCAAGACTTGAGTAAAAGGCCTAAATTCAAGTTTAAAAGAACTTGAACATTTTAATAGTACTGCATTTAGGCTCAGAAAACACCAAAAAATCTAAAAAAAAAACTTGAACTTGTTTATTTTCTCAATGATGGCGGTTCTTTAGATCTCAGACTTTGGGAAACACTGGCCACATTCCGGACAGAGCTGTTGGTCTGATTCTAAATACAGTATGCAGCACTATCCTATTAAAAAATAACAATACATAAGTAACGTAAATCATTTAGTTTACAGACTTTATTACTTACGTTACTGACGTTATGATCAATATGGAAACATCTAACTTCAAGAAATGTGTGGCACAGATATGTTAATGTCTGTGTCAAAGTCAAAGAGAACGTCACTGCTTCACCATCTGGCCACACTACCAGAAAAAGAGAAGAGAGCGAGCGAAGGAAGGACGCAGAGACGTTTGAAAAAAGAAAAGAGTAAAGTCAGCCTCAATTCCAACAACCTCTTCTCATTTGGTTCTGAGATCCATTGCAACAAATCTGGCGTTTAAGGAACACTGCATGAAAAATGTAGGGAGACTACACAAGAGACACAGAGATCTGGGCAGATATTCCTTCAGGCTGATGTTCAGGTTCAGCTCCATATGTGCAAAGCAGACCTTTGTGCCTCCAGTTCCTCTCGGTGCAAAACAAACCCTTAACTTCATTTGCAGCTAACTTTTTGGTTTGTGAACCAAATCGTTAATTCATAAACTGAGACACCACATCTCACATTAGAAGAAAGTAACTGTCATTTCACATTGCTCACCAACAAATTAACTTTGAACGGCACACAAGATTCCTTCCTAAAATATCAATCTGTAAAAGAATAAAGATCAATGTACTCTCATTTTGCAGACTGCAAGAAGTGTTCTGCAGGACAAGATGAAGGACTTCTCTTATTTTGTTTCTCTGAATTTCAAATGACACAACCACTCGAGCATCCTACGTAGTGCCTGTGTGCATAACAAAGCAGGATCTTTTCTTTTTAAGACAAGTGATCTTGTCACATAATTCCCGTTATTAAGAAAGGAACTTTATATTTCTTTTTTTATACTGTAACAGAAGAAATTATTTCTCATCTATTAATAGACTTTTTATCCAACTCAACATGTTTTAAGATGAATTCGAGGTTTCATTTGTAGAAGTGCAGATATTTCTTCAGTACGCTTAAATGTTTCAGGCGGAAAACTATTGCTGACAGATATCAGTAAAATTTCTGTCCAGAGATATCAAACTGTCTCTGGAAGCTCAGGGCTCTTGAAAATCTAACTAAAACAGTCAAGCACGATGCCTGAATTGTTGCATCGATACAATAAACTATTGAGGCTTCTGTCAAGTTCTGTTTATCAAGTTGTGATAACATAAAAAAAACATATTTTTGTCTATGATTTTTCCAAGTCAGTCCCAATCAAGTCTAAAATGATTGAATTAGTAGTGAAGTTGTTTGTGTATACGCATGTACATTTTGGGTAAGACTGTATGCTATTGATGATAAGCATGTTAATCGTGTGTGTGTGTGTGTGTGTGTGTGTGTGCGCATGTGTGTATTGTGTTTTCTTCCCGCCAATGGCAATTCTCATTACAACCCACTTGCCCAAAGGACATAAAAACAGGAAGAGATGAAAGTCTTTCCGTACCAGCACTGCTCTGTGATTTATTCCACTCTCATCTGCTCCACATTGCTTGTTTAACGTGGAATAATGAGGCTTGTGGTCAAAAACTTTGTTTAATAGCCAGAATCAGGATCCTGATAATGACTTGTTCTTCAGTGTTTATGCTGAAGCGACGGGTACTTATTTTTATGTATTTTTGAGCTTGGTTTTTTTGGTCAGTAATTCATTTTAATTCATTTGGCACCTTTCGAGATCCTCAAGGTCGCCTTACAAAGGAGAATACAGCAAGCGCAAAGAGAAACCGGAGACCCTTAGGAAACCCACGCAAGCACAGGGAACTCTGCACAGAGTTTTCAATTCACATCTTAAGTCACGTAACCTTCTTGCTGTGAGGCAACAGCGCTACCCACTGCTCCACTGTGCCAAAACAGTAATGCATTGTTTTTAAATTTAAACTAAACAAGCAAGTTTTACATGCAAGTAATCTTTATTGCATGTTTTTTATTATATAATCCTTAAAACTGTCCGGATTTTAAGGTGCACCCGATTATAAGGCGCACAACTTATACATGTCTAATTTCTGCTCTTTTCACATACAAGGAACAAGTTATTTTCAGGCTAACTCAATTTTTAAACATTTATTAGGATTATAAAGAATCCTATAGTGCCTTTTATTATGAACGTATGGTACCTCGTCCCATTGAAAACCACATTCCAGTCCACAATCATCAATGAAAAACAAACACAAACGTGGGCTAAACGGTTTGCGAGACTAGATTTTCCATCTGTCCAGTTCAAAATCAGCACAAGATCTCCAGCAAAAGTTCACGTGTCCACTTGTCTTCTACAACAATGGCAGTGTTGATGATGACAAATGACGGTGATTTTCTCGGGATCATTATAGTGGTGATTACTTCCTCCTCTGGTCACAACTACAGGACCCGAAGCTTGGGGTGAAACTGCAGCACTGAAAACAAACTACCGCTGTACTTCAGGTAATAAGCAATTTCTAGAGTAGCAGGAAATGCTGCTTCTCTCTTTTCTCTGTCTCTCTCAGGGCAATCCCAGTGGATATTACTCATTGGCAAACTCTAAAGCCTTATATTGTTTTTTTTTAGAAATGTGTCGTCTTATATTCGTAACAGAATTCTTTAATTTTACTGGGTTTTTTACTGGTAAAATGGGTTAGTAATGCATGATTACTTAATGCAAAAACGGATTAATAAATAATACATATTTACTGAATTTTACGTTTTATATCGCTCTATATATGTATAAAAATGTACATGTATAAAAATGTACACTTCACATGTGTGTTTGCAAAATAATTCTAGATTCAAATAAATTACAATATTGAGCTAGACAGGAAACCATGTGATAATAGGACAACTGTTTCAAACTAACCTGTCTTAGTCAGACTAGCCTGTACGAACTAGCTCACTAACTAGCTCTTGTCCAAAAAAAAAGTTAAAATCTGCAAAAAAACAAAATACATTTCCATCTATCCATTTTCTACTACATGTCAGGGTCACAGGGAGCTGGTGTAAAACACAATAAAAATTGTTTGGGCAAGACACTGAACCCCACATGCCCCCCGGGCGCCACGGCACGGCTGCCCACTGCTCCGGGTTTGTGTGTGTTCACTTCACTGTGTGTATGTGCACTTTCACGGATGGGATTTAAATGCACAAATTCAGTATGGTCCCTAGTGGCCATATTGCCGTCACCTCACTTTCCTTTCCTTTCCTTTCCAATAAGTGAGAGTTTATTGCGGCAGCTATTGTAAATAAAGATACACCAAACCAAATACTCATAAAGACCATAGGCGTGATCTCTCCTGCTGCTCTTCTGCAGCACAGCGTGAGGCCATAGCAGGTTTGCATTCGACAGCGTTTGATCTCAGAACATCCGAGTGCTTGTAGTGGACATTAAGAACGCTACTAGACAGTGAGTGTTTTCACAGTATAAGAGTTTTTCGCGGCGGAGGGCTGTAGTGCTCTCCATTCAAATCTCTAAACGCAGTCAAACCTGTTTCATGTGCTGGTGTTTCCAAGATGTGACAGCAATGAAAAATCTATATTTTATTTAAGAACTTCCATGTCACCTCATTCCCTGTGGAAGAGGAAGTGACTCCAGCACAACCTTTCCTTCTCGCTCTCAGTGATATGAAATGTCACAGAAATGCCCACCCACCACATCCTAGTGTCACTCCACAGAAAACACTGGGGTGGTCCGGGTCCCTGAAGATGGAACAGAGACAGTGGAGATAAAGAGCATGTGTCTTAAAGTTTGATTCAGCGCCATAGTGACCATCACATAAGCAATCATCCTCAGAGAGCTAATACAAAAACTGCCCTGATGCCTTTTGTCAGCAGAAGAACCTGCTGGAATAATCACGGTTTGTTCAGAGTAAGTCGAGATTGGAGAGAGAGAATTCACAAAAGCAAACTCTCACGTTTCATTAGGCTTCCTGAAGTGGAAACATCCTTGGGGAGCTTCCAGCTTTCCATATTTAAAGATTAAGCACAGCAGACATCTTAAAGTCCAGCTAGGCTTCCAGGAAAGTCATACCGATACTAGTTTCTATTAAAGAACCACAAAAAATCCTAAACCTGCTTTTCTCTTCATCTCAAACTGCAAAGAACCTTGGATGCCTGAGGCATGGCTTTTTTTCTTGCTGCTTTATTCACCGGAGGCCTAACTAGGGACCCTGGGTAGCCTGCGCTGATCCTTTCAAAGTGAGTCGAATCCGGTGCCTTCACAACAAGAAAAGGTGTTTAGATGGAATTATAAGGGAAAATGACCTTAGCTTGTATCTGTGGCTGATGCAGTTCTTACATGAAGACGCCCTGTGGAGCAACGTGATTACTCACTATTAAATATTCCCTCCCTGTGGCTTTCAAATAGCATTGTTTATTATAAACAAATCCAGCTACCAAAAGAGTTATTAATGTCTTTAAAAACTGCAAAAATCAGACTCACTTTGACAAAATGTAATAATTTTCAGTGACTGGAAGAATGTATAATATAAATAATAATAGTAATTGTGTGTGCATGTGTTTAGTGGGACAGGACCCAACTATAGATCATTGGTGTGTTAGTAAATACTTTGTGATGGAGAAGTGATGATTGATTGAGTTACGATATATATAATCCTTTTTAATCATTGGTTAACTAGTAGCAAAGAGAGTTGTGTAGTAGATAAAAGAAAATAATCTATTCAATGCGACGCTTGCACACATCTCTGCCACCATCTGTTTCTGATTTGCTCTGTACAATAAAAAATAAAATAAAATACAACCTTCCCTCTCACAATATCATACACAGCTTTTCATTTTTCTAGTCATTTTTCTCGTAAACGCAGGATGTACAGTAAGACTTATTTCTTGAATTAGTTAAAAAAATTCAGAATGCTCCAGAACAAAAGAAACACGACAACTATGGCAGTAGCTGAAGGCCGCTGGACACACTACCGAACACACTCACTAATAAAAACTAATTAGGGACTAAACAATTTTGTTTTACATTGATGGTAGTAAAAACAAGGACCAATGGTTCACGTGTTTCATTTATGGCATACATACGTGAAAATGAATGAAAAATGAATGGATGGATAAATTAATATAAAAATCTATCCATATACCAGCACTGGTCAATTCTATGGAGAATTGAGAATCTGTAGAAGAATAGAGAATCTATAGAGAATCATGGAATGTCCTTGATTTCTTATTGCATTCAGGCAGAGATACAGTAAGGCCCTTTTAAAGCATATGGAGTGGTAAGCTGCTGACATAATGGGCTGTGACAGGCCATGAGCTCAGTTCTGAACCCGGGTCACCGCATAGGTGTGGAGACATCTGCGCCTCATACAGTCGCTCACTGAGATACCCGCAGTCGCTTCCATCAGTTGACGAGAAAATCATGCCAACGGTGCAAAAACATAGAAGCACATAAATATGTAGATCAGATTGTATTGAGGCCAAGACAGAGACTGCATTGCATAGATGTCTACAGTTATTGCTTTATCGGAATATTAACATGTCTAGAATTTTAATGTCTTCTATTAAGCCAATAACACCACAATGATAACTTTCAGTTAAAAGTTGTGAAAAGGATTTTGTATAGGGGCTTTATGAGACATGGATGAGATTTCATACAATAATAAATACCTTTTCACTATTACTTCATGCCATCATGATCATACATGTTTTCTTTTTTTTTTTGTCCATTATTTAAATTAAATCCTGTTCAATGTCCTAAAGCAAACATTAAATAATTTCATGAAACATGAACTAGAAAAGGCTAAATGGTGCTTTAAAATAGTTTTTGTAGTTGTCTTTATTGAATGTCTCCATAATTGGAGAAAACCTTGAGACTTGTTACTGTGTCCGTGCCTGAAATCTCAATAAAACTATTCTGAAATATACATGTCTTCAGAATCGGAAAAGCAACAAGAGTGCTTGTTCAACACACATTCAGCAGACACACAAGTCTTTCAAAAGAAATAAATATGGATTTTATTGAATAATGCCTTAATTCAAGGTTGTTCTTTGCAGCAAACAAGAAATTCTGAAAAGTATGACGTGGAGTATTTCATAAAATGATTGGTCTGCGAGGCAAAGTTTAATTGTATTTTTTCATCAGACAACAGACAGTGAGCCAGCCGATGAATTCAGGATGGCTTAGCTGCCAGTCAGGGTTTCTTTTCCAGCAAACAGTCCCATTCTCTAAAAAGACCGCAGGAGTTACTAGGCAACACAGCTTCACCCAAAGTCATTTTTGACTCATTCTTTTTTAGGATAAAGTCAGGGTTGTGTTGATTTTCTATAACCCACTAAAGCCACAAACTCGATGTCATGCAGAGCCAAAATAACTGAACATTTAATTTCTACATGATCAGTATTTTATGTTCAACATTTCAATTCCAAACATCAAATTAAAATGTCAGAAGTTGCAAAAATACTGTTGCGACAGAACAATTTAGTCTGTGAAGTGTCCTGGTAAACGAAAGCATTTGATATTGTGTGGAAAAAATACAGCACATATACAGTAAATATAGATTTATAAAAATTAAAAAAAATTGACCCCATTTGTAGCCACTAAGTATATAAATCTATCTCGTAATTCAAGAATTATTTTACTTATCTTTAAGAAAAACTGTGAACAATTTGCATAAACATTTCAATAACTAAATAATACCAGTGACTGCTTGATTTACAGTTATATCATTGAGCAACCTGATAGATTCCCTGAATAATGAATCCATGATGTTTGATATTCCGAACACTATATCTTGTAAAGTTAAATAACTGATTAATAAAGTTAAGGTTAACGTATTTCTACTCGTCTGTGGCACATCTGTTGAGTAGCGTCACACAGAGCTAATGTTAAGCAATACTCACACACCATCTGTGTCTGTGGCAGAGACGATTTTTCTACAGCTTGTTAACAGGGAATGACAATGTGGTTCTTGACCACTTTCGGTAGGAGTCCAAGCCAGATGGGAATAGACAGGTTTTGTTTGCTTCAGCTGTCAATTGGAGAAATGGTGCCGTGCTATCAATTTTTATTCAGAGAGGACTCTGTGTTGACCCAATTGAGGATTCTTATAGGAATCTTCATCTGTTCTACCTCCTCGGTTAGGGCCCTCGACAGATGCAGAAAAGTAAGATCGACTGAGGCGCACATCAGTGCCCTTTAAAATTACATCCCAAACATTTGAAGAACAAGGAAGCTAATGATGAGGACTTCAAGATTGGGTGGATGAAGGCATCCAGCCTGTGGTATCTGAACGATATATGATTCTTAAAATCACTTCAGCAAGGCTGATCTAAGTCCTAAAGCCTCAAAGGTTATTTTGGAGACTTTCCTTACCAACTTGTCCAGAATTTACTATCCACAAGTATAAATCTAACAATCATTATTAATGGTATTTTGTCCTCTTTTTGTGTGTAATTCTATGTGTTGTTATAATCGTTAATGAACGCACTTTATTGCCTAGCAGAAAAAATTGCCCCTGGTGGCCACTGGGCCAAAAGCAGCGTGTGCTTTAGTCTAGTCTTGCTCTAGGTTTTACTTTGAGAGTTCAACAAGCTTACAGCTCAAATTCTCTCCACACTTGCAGTAAATTAGACATTTTGTCCTTAGGAATTAACGTGTACAAGTTATATCAAAGTCAAAAGACGTATCTGAATGATGGAGGAAAAAAAGGAATGAATCGAGATTAGCGTTGCAGGATTCTCCACTTGTGACATTTAGCCTTACTAATATGTGCAATGAATCCATTCTGTATGTTCCACGTGTTCTGTGTGGCATTCAGTAAGATTGAGGATAATTAATTGTACAAAATGACAAGTTCAATTTTGTGTCTGTTTGACATGGAGCCCCCCAAGGGTTTAATATAATAGCTTTTTTTAATATGACTCTGGAAGATAGTTCTGTGCACAGGCTCTCTTCTCCGTCTCCCCAAGAGCCCATATCTAATCAGAGATCTGGATGCACTGGAGGAAAGCACATGGCAGGTATTTCTACAACAGCCGTCATGGGATATTGCTTCCTACTCACCTCACGTGGTCCTTCTTGTGCCTTGAACTCTGTCCTTATTCATGCACTGAAGGCTTTTACAGTTGACAAACTGGAGATAAAAAGAACATTTATGTGATGCAGAAAAAATGAAGTATGATGTGCTTGTGATGTCTACTATTTTATATAAATTGCAAATTTTGACTTTGTTCGTAATTATTTATTTGCTTGGCTAAAAATAAGGGCCTGTTTGAAAAAACTGACCAATAAATAAATTAATTCACATTAAACATGTTTGTTAAGTTATTCTTTACATGTTGGATACAATGGTAGAGATGGGCGGATCAATATTGAAATTATTAAATTATTGTAATCATTAAAAAAAGAAATAAACATGATTGTAGAATATTTGAAACACATGACAAAAACCAACCTTAGTGACTTGGCATAACAAACTACATCTGTCTTGTCAAGCAAATGTGTACAGACATTTAAGCCAAATGGGGCTCTGAATGCTAGGTTTTTATACAAATGTGGGGTCCTGGGGGCAGTTTGAATGAGCCCCACAACTTTGAAGGCTCAAAAATATAGAATTTCACAGCAGAGGCTACTACTGAGTTAGGGTGAAGGGAACTCTTATTGTTTTGAATGTAAGCTAATGGTGTGATGCCACTATAATATAAAAGCAAATGTGTTTGTGTGTGTGTGTGTGTGTGTGTGCGCGTGTGTGTGTGTGTGTGTGCTGTATATCTTTTTAATAAAGCTATTATAATCAAGTTTTAGGCACACTGATTGGTGGCCACTGTCTGCTTTAAGGGACGTCAGAGACGGACATTGCATCGCTCACGATGGGAAAGTCTTGAAAGGTTCATTCTCTATTGTCGCAAAGCTATTTCTTTGCAGAAGAAGCCATAGTGGATTTTTAGAATCTGATCAATGAATTCAATTGTATTGTATAGTCTGCTGTATCTTTCGGCCAATAACCAAAATCCATTCCTTTAAGTCCAAACAAAAGCCTCTTCATAAAACACTTTCATTTTTCATAGCCTGAATTCTCCTCTTGCTTTTATAAGGCAGTGCTCATGAAATTACAAACCGTGCCGCATGCGGTCTTAACTCAATTTGCCAGGAGAGAGACCTATCTATCAACCCATTAGCTCCCGATTAAGCCAAAAAATATGGAACATCCATTCATTCATCCATCCAAATCAAATACATTAGAAGTTGCCAAATATCCGCCACTCTGAGGTTACAAAATTCAGGAAGTCCGACGTGACACCCCAAGCCAGAATAGTGCATAAAAATGACAGTATTTAAATGCAATTTAAACAAATATTCATTGCAGTATGAATATAAAGTTTAGCTTGAGAGACAGACCGTTGAAGAGCCTGTGAGAAACGCATCACTCTTTTTTTACTTATATTCCAAAATGCATCACCCATAAATCTTTTCACAATCTCTTTCTGTCTATTTTTGCATGCATTTCCATTTGTCACTATTTGTATGCAGTTCAGGGTTTTTGGTTCAGATGTCTAAGTAATTTCTCTCCAGGTAGGGGAAAATGTCGCTCGGGTGGAAATGAAGGCTGGGGTGACATGGAGGTTCGATGTAAATCTCAAGCTTTTTGTTATGCATCCGTGTTCTTAAGGTGAAGCTCAAAGCGAGTGGTGGAAGAGGAGCAGAGGAAAAACGAACAGAAAGGTCCAAATCAGGTAAGAGGATGCATGAGAATTTTATTAAGTAATCTGTTCACAAGCAGTAGGTACTGTCAAGCATAAAATTAGCATTTAAACTGATAAAGTGCAGGGATCATCTTCCTCTTAACAATCTTCTCATGAGTTTAGGCCTTAAGGCCATGGAGCAGAAATATGCAAAAGGGACAAAAGAGACAAGCAGTTGAGGCCTGTGGGCTCAAAGATTCCCTAATTTGTAAAGACAAAATTTGGAATGAAAAGTGTAAACAATTAAAAATCCATTTATTATTGCTGTCTATATTTTAACTTGTATTACACATATATTTAAGCATATCCTAAATTATGTGAATATTATGTTAGTTGTTTTTTTTTTTTCTTGCATTTCGGAAGACCAAGATTTGGAAAAAAGCCCATGTGATTGTTGGTGTCTGGGTTTCACTCTCTGATTGGTTGTGCCAGAGAAAGGGATCTGCCTTAAGGACAAGAGCTGCTGGGATTGGCTCCAGCTCCCCTTGACCCAGAAATGAAAAAAGCAATATAAGGAATAAAGATGGATTGGAGTTTTTCTCAATTATGAGAACATTTATGTTTTTCTTCTGCACTGACTTATAAAACATTGACAGGGCAATCATCCATTTAAGAAAAAATGGCTATTGAAACATCCTCAAGCTACAGTACGACACAGAATCTCAAGCACACTGAAGTACAGAGGGACTTTACAAGAAATCAATAGTTCTCTACAGGGAAAAATACGTTCCTGTCATCAGAATTGTGATGAAAGCCGACTTCTGACATACTGTAAACTGAGATCAAGTTTGCACAAAGAATTGCCATTTGAAGAGACAATCAAGTACTACCAATATATATACTATGACAATCAGAAATCATGAACCTTTTCAAAACACATACAGTACTGTTTTTGTAAGATATGTTATTTTTTTCATTCCAAACTTGTTATAACAATTAATTTACACAATTTTAATTGTTTTATGTCTATAGGAGTTCAACTGCACAAATCTATTTGTGCACATCAATAAGAAATGAAACATATTATAATTGTAAGATCAATAGTGTACTGTATATTTATGTCCATTTATTTTTCAGTAAATTTTAAAAAACAATGAACAAAAAAAGACAAACACATTGTAAAACCGAACAGTGAGCCTTGAACTAAAGACAATACAAACATAGCAAATCATCACAAATACATTGTCAAAAGACAAAACTGAATTATCCATCCTTCCTTTTAATGAATCGAAAGCTGTAATCCAAGATACAGTGGAAACTCAGCAACACTTACACAGCCACTACGCTGCCTTATGCCTTAATTATTTTAAATATTCCATCTGTGAAACACATTCAGTTTAAAACAGAAATCTGTGTATTACAAACAGGCACTAGTCTTCTAAATACCATCGTTGCAGTTCTCTCTGTGGAGCTATTCATTTTGTTTTACTCATGAGAAGCTCGAGAAATGAGCAAACATAAGTGTTCTGAGTACAAATAACAACAAATCACAATCCTTCATTTTTCTTGTTTGGTTCATCTCACTGCTCTAAACCCTGCAGACATACTGCAAATGAAAGGCCACGCTGAACGATGTGCATTCTAG
This sequence comes from Paedocypris micromegethes, assembly GCA_028031935.1. NCBI lineage: Eukaryota > Metazoa > Chordata > Actinopteri > Cypriniformes > Paedocypris > Paedocypris micromegethes. The sequence goes on from CM051500.1 coordinate 17,421,568, forward strand.
GCCACTGTCCGCTTCGATCTGTTCACACGCAGAGTAAAATCCTTTTCAATTGTCTATTTATTACTGTTAAAGATGTAACACTTTATTTGTTTCAGTAGGATATTTTTTCCATAGTTTCTTCTGCTGCCGTATTTAGACACAAAACAAAAACAAAAAAATGTGTCACATACACCAAAAGGTGACCAAGTGAATGTAATAACAATAATAATAATAATAATAATAATAATAATAATAATAATAATAATGACGATGGTGATGATGATGATGATAATGATAAATACTTATTATTGCTATTGTTGTTATTATTATTATTATTGTTGCTGTAGTTTTTATTATTATTATTGTTATTATTATTATCATAAACAGTGGTGGTTTATTATCAGCGTTAATGTGTATGTGATATATGAATGTGCTAGCAGAGGACATGAGGTTGGCTGGGGTCAGAGTGTGTACGTATCCTGCCTCCGGTCCAGTGATGCTCTCCACAACCATGTAAAGATCTAAGCAGCAGTAGTCGAATAAATAAAATTAATCTCATTGGAATCTTTGAATTAATCTAAATTATTTACTGAATTAATCTCTAGTTACTAAATCAAATAAAAAAACTAAACATTGCAAATAACTCTGGTCGTGTTGAAGTTTCAAAGGAAACTCTTAAAAATGTATTTTCCGTAAAGAAACTGCTTCATTGCTGTACAAATTTTAACAAGTCACATATGATGTGAAAATGTCGGAGGCACAAAGTTCAAGTTCAACGCTCAAGTTATACATTTATTACATAGCGTTTTTTTTTTTGTTTTTGTTTTTTTCAAAGCTGCTTTGTGGAATTAGGAAAAATGAGTCTTTAAAATTAAAAAGTGTGTATCTGTGTTCAAAAACTAGGACCAAAATAAAAAAAATGTCCATTGTTCATCGGTGTTCTATGACTAGATCGCGACAGGGTTTGCTTTTAATAAAACCAGCTTTTCACGAATGTGTCTTTATCCGCTCAATATGCAACGTTATAAGTGACTAAAAACATGTACAGTTTATCGTAAGCAATTAGTTGCTCAGCCAACTAATTATTGAGATTTCACATTTTACATAAAGAAAAGATATGTCATACAGTATATGTTGAATATTATCATCTAAGAAAGACTGACATTTAACAGCTAAAGCATGAACCTTAAAATTAATAAAAAAAAATAGAAAACTAGGTAAACAAGTAATTTTAACAATTTGATACTATTACCTATATTTATATTCCCAAACATTAACATTTTCTATTAAAAGTAAAAGTTCTATTATTCAGCAAACAGATCCAGTGTCTCGCTCACCGTCATCTTTCATCCATGTCTCTTTTGGAGAATAAGGCCCTCAGCGCAAAAGAGCCATCAATACAGATATTTTATCTCTTTCTTTTAAACATGCCAGACTGTCGAGAGCTTTATGAATGTTGCAGTATCTAAACGCCTAGACGTTGATTAAATGGCCGTATGGTTCGGTCATTGATCCTCTGTGTTGTAACCTGCTTTAGATTAATGGCACTATAGTCATGGAAGGACCCCATCTGCATGCTATTTCCATCTTGATGGGACTGCAGCATGACGCTGCAATACAAGCTGCATGTGAGCCGCTTTAATTCAGGCCCAGACACAAACTTGAAGATGCATTTAACACCTTGCGAAACTGACACTCCAAACAAATAGACGAAACAAACTTCTTATAGAAATAATTAAAAAGTTTACCGATACAAGTGATGGGAAAATTGCTGGACTGAGAAGAATAAATCATAGGATTAGGTTTTTCTTTTGAGCAGAATTACAGGCATAAGAGCATTATGTCGTAAGAGCATTAAACCGATGTAACCAAATTTACCAGAGCTGTTAATTAATGCAACATTGTTCGTGCCTTTCAATTGTATGTGTGTATTTGCATGAAGAACATTAAATATATAATTTGTTTTATTATTTTTTGATTGCCTGTCGATTAGAAAGTAGGTGTTTACTCTTCTTTTTTTCTTTTTGACTGTGAATTGTTTTTTGATTCAAATTTAAATTATTTAAATTCATAAGATGTATGGAGTTCATTTGGGTGTAATTTCATTGTTAGAGAGAATTTGATTCCACCATTCTACAAACCCAATAAATACACTAACCAATTTTTGGTTTCTACATTCGTATCACATGGGAATTACAAGCACAAATCTCACAGAGCAAAGTCACTCCTAAAGATGTCATCAACGTTAAAGGGAATTACTGATGCAACAGTCTCACTGATGTTTGTTACAATCAGGTTGAATGAGTAAAGCCTGTGACCTCGGTGGTGTATTTTCGATTTTTGATCATTTGCTAAATGGTTGTAATTGTACTTACAGTATGAGCGTTTGTAAAAGACGTGCAGAATGTCAGGTTTTCTACACAAGTTACAAAAAATTACATTGCTGGTCCTATATTTTGCAATCAAACTATGCACTTAACAAGTGTAAAATTACACATGAGAAACAAATGAGAAAGAGTGCAATTATTTTTGAAAAGATTTGTATGTAATATATTAATTTAACACTCCTAGAGACTATTGTCACTATTTGTCGATTGCTATTGTCTAACATTTCAGCTGTGTGTGTGTGTGTGTGTGTGTGTGTGTGTTTGTGTGTGGACAAGGCCTCACATCTGAAGTTCAAATACATAGATCTCTGTTTCATTTTAAATTTAGTTGAACACTGAAAATATTAAAGAAAATTTTTAACCTTTGTTTCTTTAAATGGATTGGGAAAAAAAAACTTAATTTTCCTGAAATAATTATTGTTTGCTACTAATGCAAAGGAAGTGTTGACCTTGGTTTTATTATCATTATTTATCAATAATATAATTAAATTGCTAAGCATTAATAATTTACATGCAAGTCATAGTCACAAAACATTTATCAACCAGCACATATTTAATACTTTTAAATACATTTTAAAAGGTGTGTCATTATCAAGTGTTCAGAAAAAATCAGCCAGTGCCGTGCTCATTCATATTTAAAGGATCCAAAAATGTCGACAGAACGAGGCTCTTGTGTTGTTTTTTATGAATAAAAAGCAGATATGTGGAAAATCCACAGCCTGATTTGCATGTAAAGAGCAGCGGGTTTTTAGCTTGTGTCCACTGTCAGCTTGTGGTTAGCTGATCTTTGCATTTTTCAGTTGCTTCTTTGTCAATACTTGATGTATGCATTCTCCCACATGCACACACAAATCAATTCACCCTCTTTCTAGCATACTAAAGTATGATTACATTCAAACACGTGAACGATGCAATGGATTGCTCGTAGTCCTGCTGAATGATTCATACGGATGCTGCATATGGTTAAACAGATAAATTGTCTGTGAAAACCAGATGCTTTGATTTGCCACACGCGTTTGTTGGGCGATCGGCTGAATGTGCTGAATAATGTGACGACAACTTCTCAGCATCTTCCAGTTTGTTGAGCATCGCCAGGACCGTAACTGTCTGCGACACTATGACTTCCTTCTCAAGCTGTCATATATCTCCACTCAAGTCCAATTCAAATAAAGCAGCTTCTCGTTTCCGCTACATCATCCTTACCGGGAGGAAACAGGAAATAACTCTCACTAGGCAAAGCGGAAATTAGTCGTGTCTCTCCTCCACCCATGGAAGTGAATTTCTATCTTTATAAATTAAATTACAGTGACATGAAATGCATACAGAGTGTGGCACGTTTAATTAAAAGTTATGTCCTTGTTAACCGAATGGAGGTGAAATAAAGACAACTGTTAATAGACAGAAACACACAGAGATATAGAAACAGAGAGAGAGAGAGAGAGAGAGAGAGAGAGAGAGAGAGAGAGAGAGAGAGAGAGAGAGAGAGAGAGAGAGAGAGAGAGCACAATAAGGAGGGTTATTAAGAGACAAAACAGATAAACACAGAGACAAGCAATGTTTTGAACAAAGCGAAAGAGAGAAAAAGAGACACAGATAGAGAAGGAGAGAGAGACAGACATAGAGAAAGATGGCAGAGAATGCTGTGGCAGAGTGATAGAGACCTGAGCACTTTCGAGGTCTGTACTTGATTCATTCCCACAGAAGAAGGATTTAAGCTTTTCTCCTGTCACACACTTTATAAAAGTGGTGTCTGTATTTTGCTGCTTTTGACTTGTTGAAAGATAAGCAGTGGTACAGCTAAGCAAGCTTGTCAAAGATGTCTGTCCAGGGGGCTTTAGAACTGTGAGCCCACCGAGTGTCTCGCAGGGTGAGATAAAGGTAGTTGTCCGTTACTTGTACCTAAATATAACTGAAATGTTAAATGACATAGTAATACGTACACACTACATATAGGTATTAGAAATTCAATTTTTGACTGATTGACAAGCCTGGGCTGAGAAATCACTGTCTATGTGAAGTGGAGGAATGAAAGGATAGTGAACGAGAGAGAGCGTTGATAAAAGTGAGGAAAATTTTTTAAATACATCAGTACTGTATATACATTTTATGCCGAATGAGGATTAAAGGTTTTTTGATTATTCTTCAATAAGCATCTAAGAAGTGGAAAATTGCAATTGATTAAAACAATAAATGAAAAACAATAAAATATAATAAAAATACAAAATCCATAGATGTAGCTGCAGCATGCCTTTTACAGCGGAGTCATGAGTGATACTATATTAATATATAGATTATAGATAAGATACAACTTTATTCATCTCATGGTGGAGAGTTCTGTTTGGCAACCTGATCCTTGGCTTACCAATTTGTCTACAAAATTTACTAAACACCAAATATGTGTTTCTGTTTGTCAAATTCTAGACACAGTCTATATGTTGAAAAAGTGAAGTCACGGCCAGAAAAAAGAAATATTTGCTATCAACAAAAATTGATGGATTTTATTAAAATCACTAGTATGTTTTTTTTTTCTAGTCAGTCTCTGCGTTTAATGTTGACTTAGATGGCACATTGGACCTTTGCTCGGTTAAATCAAAATATTCTGAAAGCTTAGAGTATAATTAAGGCTTCGGTTGTCACTTATAGACCTTTGCAAACTTTCAAAAAGCAAACTTTGACCAATCAGCCGCTCTGAGCTGGCAGTCTATGAATAGCTTTGCTCTCTTGAAGACCAATGGTTTGGCTTAGGAGATAAGAAAACAAGTACACAATCTTTAACTCCTCAAGCAAAGGTCTTTAAATTGTTCTTAAACAGAATCAGGTTATTTTGCTTCTTTCACTTGCTCAGTCAACCCAGACCAATCCTCCAATTTAATTTTTAGAGTCTATATTGACGTTTACTTGTAGATGGCATGAGGTAATTTCATGGTTCAATTGTTTCTACTTCATAAAATCTGCCTTGAAGCTGTAATAACAAGGAACATATCAGAAACATATTATTTAACATATTATGAAAGGGCCCTGCAGTAATTAAATGTTTATAAAATAATAATAATAATAATGAAGGCGAGTGCCTAATAATAATAACAATAATAATAACAACAACAACAATAATAATAACAACAATAATAATAATAACAATAATAACAACAACAATGCTTATGATAATAATAATAGTTTTATTGATAACAACAACAATAAAAAAATAATAACAATTTGTATTCATATTCATTATTAAAAGTAAGCAAACAAAAACAAATAATTTTAAACGGGATAAATATTTAACTTGAGATTTTTTGACTTGGGATTTTTTTTTTCTGTACAAAAACAATTCAATTTAAATTGTATCCATGCCAACCACAAAATTGTTAATTTGCCAAAGAGCCTAACAAAACAAAATAGAGAAGTCTTTAGAGAAACACTGAAGTGTTTGTCATTCAGTTTCAAATGTTTGCATGGATATTTTTTTCATTTTTAAAAGTAGGCAAAAGTAACCATGAATAAATTAATATTAAATAAATGGAAAAATCAATGATTTAGAATAAATGTATATGTAGAATACAATAGAATATATGTATAAAATACAAATAATAGAATGATGACAAAAACAAAAGTATTTATTTATTTATTTATTTATTTATCTAGTTACAACAACGCAGCTTTTGTGCGTCAGCTTTTGTTTTGATTTTGATTTTTTTCCCCTGTAGTGCTTATTGGTTCACACATTTAGCTTTCACAAGATATCAGAGCAAAAAAAAAAAAATAAATACAAGCCAAACTTGGTTTAGCATAACCACAACAACTACTAATACTGCATCCATTCAGAATGTTTAATTAATACAGAGCGGTTCTTGTGGAACGAAGACATTAAAACTAAAGCTAATATTGGGCTATCTATAATTAGCAGACATAAGTCAGTGAAAGGCAAAGTCATTTGTCTTATTATACATCACAAGATCCCATTAGCTCAGCCTCATAAAACAAGCCTCTGCTCGTGTCACCTGTTATCACTACACAACTTTTTTTCTCATCTAGGTCCGAGAGATGTAAAGAAAGTGCATCTAATGCATTGAAGACACACATGTAAAAGCAGGCATCTCAGACAGAGCTTTAATGTTTTTGTTTTCTTTCAACCAGACAAACATAAAAGATATTTCATGTTGAAATTATAGAAAAACATGCATTACTTCACAGAGCATTTTGGAAATGCACACATAACTAAAGAAAGCATATTTTGGTTACAGTTTCGAGAAGAAATGGAATCGGACATTGTGTCGTGTACTGACGATATGCTCGGTACACCTGATTGATGTAACAAGGACCAATGAGAGGGCTCAATTTGTTTAATTTTGATCTCTGTAGCTATCTACCTCAAATTTGAATATACACAATATCTTGCTGATGAGCCAGTTATATCTGTAGCCACACTGCGACTGTTCTGGCTTGTCCAGGGGCAATCTGTCAGTGCACTTAACATTTTGCCGGGTACAAACAAAAGGGGAACATAATCAAAACGCCGGAAACAGAACTGTTAATTTGAGGGTTACTCCAATATGCTTACATCTTGTCCTCACTCGAGAGAAAATCTTAGTGTATATCTTAGTAGTCTTTAACCTGATGGTGTTGGGTGCAGCCAGAACCGGCAGCTAGGTATATTTTTTTTAGAGAAGCTCCTTTTGTTACTTATGAAGAGAAAGGGAAAGAGCGCAGTATGTGCACCGGACATACTAGATTGCAAGTCATGTCTTCTTCCTAGGAGGATAGAATTAGTATATATTACCTGATCACAGTAAGTTGTAGTTGCCTCTATGAGCACCTTTCAAACTTTGGGTTTTAGCACCACATGAAAATTCCCAGGCTGGAATACTAAAAATGGAGTGTGACTGAGACATGGCTTCTAGGTCCCCAAATCTTTTCACTGAAGCCAATGCTAGTAAAAGAGTTGTTTTCAGTGAACATGCATAGAGACTGGTGGTCTCATTGGGCTCAGACCATGCTTAATGCCCCAACACTTGGCATTGGTCCCATGGGACTAGTGACTTTGAGAGTATATCATCCTTTCTTTGAGTGTATATCGTCCTAACACCTACAAGGAACCAAATGTTCCATTGACTGCTCTTTAAAATGGCAGTGCCAGATTGAAATCTACAACTTGTCGATGGGGGACAGTTGTCTGTCTAATGGGGCATCTCAGTGGTTTTTGACTAAAGTTGGTAAATATCTACCACTTCAGACTTTATTGCCTTGATGATGCCCCATCCAACTGCAAGACTTGGAGATTGTACCTCATGATAGCTTCTAGGAGTTTAGTTTGCCCCAGGAATTTATTTGCCCATGTTCTACACTACCACCCTCCAGTCTGCCATCTGTATCTCCATTAGTGTGTGTTTTGCTTCAGTTACCAAGCGGGACAGATACAGACTGCAGCCAGTAGCGGCGTTAGGGGGTGTTCGTTCCTGAACATGTCTCGCGTCTGGGTTAAAAGGCTATACATGCCAACGTGACGACGGTGACGTGAGTCACTTCAGTCGAGTGCGGATACTCCTGTGCTGGAGAGTGTACCACCGTTTCTTAATCCATCCAGTCAGCTTCTTGAGTGCATTTTTGAGAAGTGTCTCGGTAGTGGTGCGATCGGAAACATTAATTAGCGTCATCAAAGTGATTTCTCTGTACGATATCAACATGAGTGGAAGAGATCGCGATAGATTTCACAAATATTACTCGGGCGCAGAAAAAGCTAAAAAACGCAATTTTTTTTGCAATTTAATTATTTTGCAATGTCTGCCAATACATTGCATTTTAAATCACGTCGTAACCGGCACGTCATTTTTCGATAAGAATAAACCGTTGTTTATAGAACAGAGAAAACTTAGCGATCTTTACTAGTACCCTTTGCTGGCACTAGGCCCCGCGCGTCCTAACGCCGCCACTGACTGCAGCATGTAGTGAGGTCAAAAGAAAACATCTAAACGTCCTTCCATTAAAAACCCTGTGCTGTCAAAGACTCAGGAAGAGTCATTGCTGACTCCACACACCCTGTAAACTAACTGTTCAAACGTCTTCTTTTAGGAGGTGCCACAGAGCTGTAGCCAAAAAAACTTTTACCGGGGTTCCAGAAGTCTAGGCAAGGGTGTAAAAAGGTAGCCTACTCAGAGATGTGCTTGTCAGAGCCAGATTCTCTAAGGAATCAGGACAGTGTAAGGGAAAGCTGGTGGTGGGGTTAGGGTGAGGCCTCATAATCTGTGCTGATTAGTACTGTTACAGGCATAGAATTGCCGTCCCCTGCTTATTGCTAATTGTTAAACACGCCTTGTGTAAGGACTCAAAACAAGGTCTCAGGGACCGTAGCTCCAGAATTATTTGCTGAAAGTGGAAATGATGCACGCAAATAACACTGTGGTGGATCAGATACACTATTGTGTCTGTTCTGAATGCCACAGCAGAGCAGTTTCAAGGCCACATCCAGCAGCTCAATAGAGTTGATATGCCACCAAAGCCCAAGACCTGATGTTGAATACAACACCACAACGCAATGGATCACCCTACTATTAATTGATTTGATTATTATGTATTTGTACTTGCAGAATTGTGCTTAAGTAGTTATACTATACAGGCATCTTGACACCATGTAAAAAACAGTGCCTCAAAATCAAACAGACATTTTATGAAAATTTCATGAATAAAAGTTGTGTCAGAAATATATTTGTAAAAATGAATAACTGTGTTAGTCTAATAAGCTTGCACCTTTGCCATGGTTTGAATTGTAGTAAAATAGAAATAAAACAACATAATTCAAAAATAAATTTAAACTTGATGTAGTCAAGTAAAAAGCTATATAGACATTTAAAAATCAATTAAGTTAAAAAAACACTTCCATATTTATGAGCTGTCACCTTGTCTTTATGGATTGTAGTTTGTCTTTTATTTGTCTTTGCGTTAATTTTCAATTTTACATTTTATTGCATGCTTCTTTACAGTTTTTCTCAAATGCTAAAACACATTTCACAAATGTTCCCTGCATGTCACCCAATGTCTAAACACAACACCCGTTTCTAAAGCTACATAAACACAACTACACCTTCTCACTTCAAAACTCAAACCTTTGCACCAAAAGAGCAGCTCGAAGCTTTCAAATATGTAAACACAATTCACATCGTTGCACACTACAGCAAAACAACTGAAAACACAATTCTCGGTTGGTGAGAAGATTCCTTGATTCATAACCGCCAATAGAACTTTTGCAGTAATGGAAAGTTCGAAATTTTAGATTTCTGCAGAGGATTAGTTCTTTTGCAACTTGTGTTTTAGCAAGGACAAATGTGTTTAGAGTTATGAGAACAGCAATTGTGTTTTGTGAATTGTGTCTTCATGTGAAATGTGTTTATGGTATTGGAGAATGATGGTTAGATTTGGTAAATGTGTTTAGATGACTGGTCATTTGGTTTAAGGGATTGGCTATTGTGTTTTAGCATTTGATAAAAACTGTAATAAACCTTTTTTCAGAGATGTTTATGAAATATAACAAATCCTCATTATCAAAGGCATGTGATATTTAGTGGCAATAATTATAAAAAACTGTTAACAGCAAACACTTTAAATTGGGATGTCATAATCACATTTGTGTCAATAAATTACAAACACAATCACATTTCAAGACTTTCATATCTCTTGAATGCATATTTTTCGACTGTGGGAGAAACCAAGAAACCAGAAGGAAACCCACGCAAAAATGATGAGAGCAGGCACACAGTGCCCTGAACTTGAGCCTTGTATGAGTTTGCTGTAAGCCAACTACGCCACTAGCATATTTTGTCTTGCTTTATGACAACTTAATTATGCACTTATAACTTTAATTTTCTAAAAAAAAAATGTTCATCAAGTCCAGTCCCAATCTTTGCAATGTTAAAAATAAAGTGTGAAAAATAAAATAAAATAAAACAAATGTGGAAATAAAGAGTGTGAGGAAAAAAACGTGAAGGTGCAGGAGTTCAAGTACTTGGGATCAACAGTGCAGTGTGATGGGGAGTGTGGAAAAGAGGTGAAGAGGCGAGTGCAGGCAGGATGGAGCGGGTGGAGGAAAGTGTCAGGAGTGTTGTGTGACAGAAGAGTGTCAGCTAGACTCAAAGGAAAGGTGTACAAGACAGTGGTGAGACCAGCTCTGCTCTATGGCTTAGAGACGGTGGCAGTGAGAAAGAGACAGGAGGCAGAGATGGAGGCAGCAGAGATGAAGATGTTGAGGTGACGAGGAGATGACGAGGAGATTCTCCTTAGGAGTGACGAGGTTGGACAGAATAAGGAACGAGCACATCAGAGGAACAGCTCACGTTACTTGTGTTAGCAAGAAAGTCAGAGAGGCCAGACTGAGATGGTTTGAACATGTGCAGAGGAAGGATAGTGAATATATTGGTAGAAGGATGTTGGAGATGGAGCTGCCAGGGAAGAGGGCAAGAGGACGACCAAGGAGGAGATATATGGATGTTGTAAGAGAAGACATGAGGTTGGCTGGGGTCAGGGTGGAAGATACTCAGGATAGAATGAGGTGGAAAGGGATGACTCGCTGTGGTGACCCCTGATAAGGGACAAGCCGAAAGAGAAGTAGTAGAGATAATGATTTAGCTACCCCTGGTTTAGATTAAGCAAAAGATAAGTAAACATAGGAGATCATCATAGGATAGCAAACATTATATTTGCAGATTGCTTGTTGACAGAGAAACTAAAATTGATATGATCATGAGCTCAAACAGTCGCACAGCAATTTGAGAAAGAGTGAAGAAATGAAGGACAAGGTCCTTGATGCTTCCGAGAGCGCAATGAACGATGACGATGAAGCTTTAACAAAAAGCTTTTCATCATCATCACATGTGACACTGAGTGAGTCACACCAGCCTTTGCGTGGAGACTTCAATAGGCCGCACAGTTTTCGACCATGAGATCCACATCCTGTGGGCCACATCTCACCTTGAGAGAATCAAAGGATTTATAGATAAAACCTTGAGGACAAAATAAAACAACCACGTTTATCAAACTCCTCTAAAGCTCCATTTAAAGAAGACTTTTCTTTCCGAATGAATGAATGCTTGTCTAAAAGAAGCATAATCCATTGGGTTTCTGCGATGCTTTCGTTGACACCTGATGAAATGACATCAAAATTCATCTTAGCCTTCTCTTCATACTTCTTTAATAAACTCAAAGACCGAAAAATCTAGTTTTGAATTTGACATATCAAAAAGGGGATTACTAAAGGCATAGCAAAAATGCTTAGGGGAAAAAAACACATCCAGACTATTTGAATTCGGAAAGCACTTAATATTCAGGTTCAGACATGCTAAAAAGCAAATGCATCCTAACGCTCGTAAATCCTCTCATATTTAAGCATCCTTGCTTTATGGGATTTGATGTGTGTGTATGACTCTATAAAGTTCACAGCTTCGTGCCTGCAGCTGCGTGGAGGAAGGCAATACTTCAGACCGGTCTAAACACAGCATTCAACTGTGCGATGTTCCCTCAGCCAAACTCAAATCCCTCTCTGAATCACAGGAGCATCACTGAGAAACACAGTGAGGAAAATTGAGGAAACTGAAAGAATGGAGACATCAAATTCATTTTGCATGCGCTTATTTCAGTTCGGGTTTAAGATTGATTATTCCGCAAACCGCTGATTAAAACACGTCCTTCCTGGAAAGCAATAAGCAGACAAAGTCCATAGACCAAAAGCTCATTTACCATCATTCAAGGCTGAGAAATCCAAGATGAAGTGCAATCTGAGAAGTGCCAAGTGTAGTGGAGCAGCTACATGTGAAATTTACTGAAAATGATGAAATGCTTTTGACCTATTGGATTCAGAAACATGGTCGATTGCAATTCACGCCACCGGCAGGCATTTCAGACATTTTTATCTGGGAAAAGTATTCTGTTTGCATTACGAAATGTTCGTAGTTTGCTGTTAATTTTTCATGAAAGTTGAATTCAAACATTATATACTGGAACAAAACTGTTTTATGCAGCTGTTTGTAAAATATCATCATTGTTGCCACCATTCGTCACTACATCTGAGCAATTTGGACCAATTTTTATTCTTTTTAAAAGTTTAAAGTTCACTCTAAATTGATATAAACTTAAGTACATACTACATTGAGTGTCTAAACTGCTGTGCCTCTGGTGTAAAAACGATTCTCATTTTCAGAGTCTAATTATGAAGTTGGAGAGAGAGGAAGCACAAACACCCTGCTGCTCTCCTCAGGTGATTTTCACATAAACATGTGAAGTTTATGCAAAAAACTAAATCTATTTTCTGTGACGTGTATGTGTACACATAAATGGACTGTCATGAACACTTGCTGTTCAGTGTTATGTAATGACAAACAGCAACACAGTCACCTAGACTTTATCATAATCAGTAATCCCCACACATCAGAGCTCATCTCCACATATGAACACAGCATCCAGATCATTATCACTCTGCCCCTAAGAAGAGCAATGTCCACCAAAATTACTGTAACAACGTGTATTATGTGAAATATGTGTATTGGTTCAATATTAAAAAATCTGTTTCTGTTTTTTTTTTTTCAATTGCACTCTTTTTCACGATTTCATTTATTTATTTTTCTCAAAAATTTGAAAAATACTGTACGAGCATATGTGTTTTTGTGAACTGCAGCTGGTGCATATGTATCTTCAATATATGCACATTCACAAATAAAGTGCCATTCAATCTTATGTGGGCATTATAACTCAATCTAAAAGAAAATGATAAAACTTTAAAGAACTTCAAGATCAAAGAGATAGAATTCCTTTTTTAATGAATTATTTCATTAATCATCTTAAAACAATCTGATTGACTGATGAATAAATGAACAATTTGGAGCAGCCAATTGCTAATGCACTGGGCTGCAAACGTAACTCTGAGTGTGTGTGTGTGTGTGTGTGTGTGTGTGTGTGTGTGTGTGTGTGTGTTCAGACTAAAGGTTGCTCGTTCAGTTCATTACATCCACTGTTCATGCAAGCAGACTGGCACTTGAAATGCTGATTGGTGGGCAATACTTCATTCTTCAACCACAGACAGCGTTAGGGAAAGTGAAAGACAATGTCCTGGAGATAAAGAGAGATGAAGTAGAGAAGTGTGTTCTAACATTCCATTGAGTTTATTCACCAGTTTCACTAACGGACTCGTTAATCAAGAAGAGATAAATATTACAGCACATTTGCCCCATTCATTTAACTCAATCCATTCTTTTCAAGTCTATGTTTTTCTTCTCTTACACCTCTGAGCTAAAACAGAAGACAAATCACTGCTGTTTAATACGTGCTTTTAAAGTGAATAAATTAAGTCTATCTACGTCCATTTGTATCATTCTTAGGCCTGTCTCTGCTGCAAGAGGTTGATTAAACCATGTAAAAAGAGATTTGGAGAGGAAAAAAGGTTAACCCATACATTATACAGCAAATGCCTGTTAAAAACAAACTCAGTTTATTTTCATCAGTGAAATTAGTTTATTCTCATCAGTTGAATGAGTCAAATTCAGAGGATAATTTCCTAGTCTGGTTCTGGCTCGACCTGCCCACTCACTTCTTACTTTCCCATCTTTTACATATCAGTAATTGTCTCACTTTTATATATGCTGCCTTCAGTCCTGAATAATTCAGGAAAAATGGTAATGGCACAATAGGCTGAAAGCTGGTTTTTGAAATGTGTTCTATACCCCATTAGCCAGTTAATGGTTTATTGAAAAGAAAACGGGTTAGTCGGTGGGTCTAACTCCAAGTCATCGGGTTATTGCAGTCCCTGAGGTTTGAAACTATTGATGGAGAACCACTGCTTGAGGTGGAATCCATAGGAAGTCAGTTGAAGGTTCAAAACGTTTAATTTAAACTAACTGAATAGCAATTTCAATAGACATGTTTAGTTAGCATTCCGATTCTCTATTTTGTCTCAGGCTCTAAAGAGCACAATACATCTTTCTATTGAAAAGAAAAAAAAAAAACTAAAGGATTTTTAGGGTTGATTGTCAAAATATGGAACTGTATAAATAAAAAATATTTTTTTTTATTTATTTTTCATAAAATGCACTATATCCACACGATGTGTGTACAGTATATATTTGTAACAGTAATTAGTATTAGATCTTTAGATATATTAGATCTAAACATGAAAACATTCTTTCCATTTGAAGGAAAGAAAAACATTTGGAGTAAAAAAACTCTAATAATTTTAATATTAATAAAAAATATTAAATATAAAAAAAGTTTGGTAGTTGCCTATTATATATATACACTGAATGCTTAGTATTCACTAAAATTTCAATAGATATTTTATCCATATGCGTGTATTATATGGGTATCAAAAGACTCTAAAATCTCTAAAATTGCGCTGCAGTGAAGCTTTAGGGCCAGTCCAGTTTTCACTGCTTTTTCTCCAGTTGCTCAAAATCACTTTTCTTTTCTTTAATCTCACAACATCCCTTTTTCACTTTCTGGTAAAATCACACTTAGTGGTTTTCATCAATGTGGAGGCTTAGAAGTAGTGATGCGTATGATTTGCACTTTACCTCAGTGAGTAGCTCAAAAGCGCATATCGTTTAAAACTACAACTACATAGAGTATAAAACTAAATGTATCTGGCCATGTCTGCTTTACTAATTACACTGGTTACAATTTTTTGTTTCTAAAAATGCATAAAAATGGCAGCTCACAACACATTGAGTTAAGACTAGAAAATGCTACAGAGAAATATACATATGCAGCAATTGAGCGTTTCGAGGACAGACTCACTGGGTTCCAGAGAGTTAATTTCATGTTTCACACATGACGCTTCTAAATTTAGCTATTAGCTACGATCACGTTTTTTTTCTAATAGTTTTGTTAGATTACTTAAGTTCATGTTAAATTTTATGATCCATAAAATATAGGCCTTACAACCCTTTAATAATGAAGCATGATTTTACAGTAGTATTATGTGCAGCCGTGGCTAACAACTGCATTTATCTGCAAATTATCCTTTTTCTCCAAACAAATTACATTTTCCCTTATTCCAGACTTTTTACTTCTGCCAGATTGTGCTAATTCTCAAATATTAAAGCCATATTTAACAGAATTTGAAAGAAAATAAAATCGTTTTTAGACTTGAATAAAGACAGTTAAGACAATTAAAATGCAGTTACATAAGTATTTTAAGAGCCGTTTTATTGTTTGTTTTTTAAGTTTATTTTGTGTGCAGATTGAAAATGAGGATACACAGCTGTTTTATTAAAAAA
>CM051500.1:17437198-17465544 GCA_028031935.1 Paedocypris micromegethes
AAAAAAAAAAAAAAAAAAAGGAACTGTATACACATGCATGTGTGTATAAATGTATTTTGATATAGTTTTGTACAATATAAAAAACCTACAAATATAAAGAAAAATATTTGCTAGCAAAATCAATTGTTAGTTTAATATGTAACATCTCTTTATTTCCTGTCGAAGCTTTTCTTGCTTTTTGTTGTTGCTGTTGTTGTTGGTCATTTTAATATTTATTGTCTTCCTCTATTAAAGACAAAAAAAATTTGCCCCTCCTATTGTTACGGAATTATGCTATTTCCTTTTACTAGAATGTTTTTTTCAAAAGTAGATGAGTAGATTATCTGTAATGTGACCTGTGTTGTGGAGAGCAATTGTATTTTTAATCACAAAGCAGAGTCTTCCTTTTGTTTTATAAGAAGGTATCGCCATCTTCCCAATTACACTGTCAGACCGGGTCATTGCTTCAATATGTCAGCCGCACTGAAACACGAGAGCGTAGACGAAAGCACACGAAGGAAGAGAAAAGTCCATCGATGCCTCACCCTCAAGCTGAAGTGGAAATAACAACAGGTGTTTGGATCATTTTGCTTGTCAGCGTGCTGAGGATCATAGTATTAGCTTTTTTTGGAAGTATCGTAATTCAGTGGTGTGTGTTGTGATCGTTCAAGTGAATGGTTTGTTTGAATTGATGCTTAAATGAAAAGTTTCAGCGATGAGTTTTATATCTGCCATGCTCACGGACAAGTTCATCAATAAAACACACTCCTGACAAACGGAGATGAGAAAAGTGTCTAGTGTGACTACAGCAAAATATGCAATTTTGTGAAAGCCATCACAGGCATTTGTTAATCCCAGACATCGGCACATTTGTAGCTTTGCGGTTCAGCCACTTTAAAAGAGAAATTGCCATTTCCACTCTAATGCACAGATCCTTTCTTCATAGAAACTCTCAACGTCAAACAATTGACTTTTTAATAATGTTTTTGTTGGTCATAAACATAAAAGGTGTAAACATTTAAACAAAATCATATAATTGTTTCAGTAAGTTAAGTGTGTATATGTTTCATAATTTGTGCAAGTTATAAACACACACATTTATATCATAGTGAGGCCCCACCATTGACTTACATTCAAAACAATACGTTCTCTCTCTCCTTACTGTAATATGAAGCAAACATTTCCTATCCCACCCCCTTTACTGTAATCTTAACAAAAACAAAGTTTTGTGCAATTTTGTGCTAAATACAGGAACGCACACACACACACACACACACACTATATATATATATATATATATATATAAAAGAGAGATTCATTTATATTATAAATATATTTGTGAATTTCCACAGTTTTTGTTCTACTACTAGAGTAGTAAATTTCAATTTCTATTCATAGTCTCTATTTTCGTGCTTGCATTTATTATTGTTGTTGTGTCACTCTTTTTCTTCAAAATGTTTGTTCTAAACTTGTATTTGCTTCATGTTTGAGGAATGTGAGAGGAGTATGGATTTATATGTTATATTGGCTGTGTATCAACCCAACATAGTACAGCAGAGGCAAGAATTATGTACTAAATTAAATATTTTTTTTTTGTAAATGTTGTCAGTCCCTGTTGCTAGCAGAAAGATGATCTGTGAAACTCACAAATTGGAGTTGAAATGTGTTTCTATGAGTGTAAGTAACGTTTTTCTAATGGGAATTTTAAAAAATCTTATTTGAATTTTTGAGATGACAAATTACTCACTTTGCGTGTGTCATTTAAAAAAAGCATTTTAATATATTTGTTTACCAAATATGAAAGACTCATCCAAATCAAATATGAAAGATGGTGGTCATCTTATATTTTATGCACATCTGGTTTCGAGGACATAGCTGCAGAAGACGTCTTGCCTGAGGGACTTTTCATAGGTTTTCTATGTGATTACCCCTGTTTTGCTAACACTAAATGAGTAAGAGCTTCTGCTGCACAGCTGGACAGAACTGTCGCTAGACCACCCTTAACAACTGGAGCCCGGTGTTCTCAAGCCAACCAGTTACTCGTCTTTATTGTCATTTGCCTGGTTCACAAGCTTAATTGGTGAATTGACACCTACGTTCGTTTTTGAACTAAGGTTAATTTTCCCATGGAGTTCAATGTTAATGCAGTTAGTGTGTTCTGAGCTTGTTTCATAGAAGATAATGAAGCTGAAAGGTGACTGAGGGAGAGAAACAGAGAGAGATCGCGGGAAAAAAAGATTAGGAGAAAAATAAAGTTTCTGAGATTAAACAAACCTGGAACACTATTGACAATGCACAATAACACTCTACACATTGTCATCCTAAGATCAAGCTAGATGGCCGAAATGTGATTCTATGCTTGGCAAGTTATTAAAACGTATTAAAACAATTAAAACCCACCGACTAATCCCTGAATTGATGACCCAACAGTCCAATAATCAATCAAATACTTAGCTGTCGCAATTTTTTTTTTTAATACCATGACGTCGATAAAAAAATGAGTAGTTATTTACCAGTTAAAATAATGATCTTACTTAAATCAAAAAAGATGGTGTAGTGGTTCTGCTAAAAGAGCCGTCCTTTCTTGTCATGCTCTGTCACGACGCCATGGAATAAATCTCCCATGATTCCCTGTGTTTCCATGTTTCCAGTTGTAATGCACTTAATACATAAGTATTTCACAGCAGTTTCCATGATTGTGTGCACATGTAAATGAAAAAACGTAATTGAATAATTTTAGAGATACGTCTGAATTGCATGACAACATAAAATGTTTTAATTTCTCCTGAACCTTTTAGTCTCAATTGTTACTTGTGTAACGCACAGATATGATGCAAGTTCAGAGGAATGTGACGCGGAGGCCAAACAGATTTCATTTCACAGCTGCTAATTACATGAGTCACTGTTCCTGAGAGCCACAAAACATACATTCACATTTCTGAAATTGTCTGGCTAAACAAAAGCCCGTCATCTACGTTAACCTTCGGCAGAATCAAGCACACAGCAGAATTACCGTCGCGGCAAAATGCAGCATTCAGCAAAATGCCATGGTGCTTTAAGTGATGTGGTTTGGTTAAAAGCACACACACAACTTTACATTTCACCTCAAATGCACACACACACACACACACACACTTCCAAAAGTGAAGGAAATTGCCCCTCAAGACAGTGAAGTGAAAAGGAATTCACTGAAAAAAACACACACTCGAGCCTGGAGCAGTGGTCAGTCTTAAACAGCCGTGGTTATGTGAGATGGGGTTCAGTGTCTTGCTCAAGAATATTTCAGTTGTGAGTCAAGCCAAGATTCCAACCTCCAACTTTTTGATCTTTAACTTTTTAAAATCTAATAACCTATAAAACTATTAGCCTACAACTGCCATCTATTGACAGACCTAAATAGGTAATTATTAATAAAAAAAACAATGTTAATTTTTAACATTTTCTGTATTTTTTCTATACGCTGACATTTTTTTCTCATATTTTCATTCATTTTACTGGCATTGAATCCAGACCATAAAGTCACATGTCAGTTCCATTTTGAGGTCCATGACCAAGGTTCCACTTTTTTGCATCAATTTCAAAAGTGTGTCTTAGAGTAGCAGTGGCAATTTGACTTGTAATTGTAGTCAAGATCCATTTAGGTAGCGGAAAACTGCAATTACCCTTGGGACGTATCCGCCTGTGTGATTCTGTCTGCTCTCGCTCAGGCTCCGTGACCACAGGAGTCTCTTGTCAGGCTGGATGCTCGTGCTGAAATATACAAAAACGTAATGATGTCACTTTTCGCACCGCCAAATCATCAGCCTCTTTTGTTGCTGCAAATTTCATTCAATGCAGGAAATGCAGCCCTGCTGCAAATAATTTTGATAGTTTTTCCTCAGGCACAATGTAGTGTCACATTCTCCCAATGATAATGTGATCATATTGATTCACCAAACCTAGCATTTATTTGCTTGACTAAAATATTGATTTATTCATTCTTTTTTAAATGGCAAATGTATTTCCTTTTGCATTTTAAGATTTTGCAATTGAATGTTTCAAAATTGTCATATTTTCTTATTTCTGTTATTTTGCAAGATGTATTAAAACAGGTTGGCCCCTTTTTTTTTTCCTTTTACAAGCCACTTTGTCCATTTCGGGAGTCAGTTTCATCTTATTTCTTCACAAAAGTATAACTTCATAAAAGTCATTATAACTATAAATTACATGTTATAAATTAAGACATTAGGAAGGTGAGTACAAACACGATTCCCCTCATCATGAGCACATTAGTAAACCCAGCCTGATTTTAACATGGAGACGTTCCGAACATTGATAAAAGCTGAGTAGCTTTGAAATTGAAGAATGCACCTCCATACTTCATTTAAGATCTTATATTATTCTTCACAGAAACACAGACAACCACTAATAGATATCTTTGAAAGAATTAGGAGATGCTGTCAGAGGAAATATACCCCTTCATTACCCTCTTCCAATAATCAGTTCTACCACCTGCTAAGTGCCATCCACATACATTAATATTGCCGCGTTTTCTGTTTCCGCTACAGGCAGTTCGACAGCAGATACAGAATCTCCCACATAGTCCTCCTATCGGCCGCCTGCCAGGCTCATCAATTCATGTGAGCGTGTACAAAGCCTGAATGCCTAATTCTGTATTTAGAAAAAAATCACTGTCAGCCGAATATCAGGCTCAAACTCACAGCATCTTAATGCAAGAGACGGCACTGTAGGATATCTTTAATGTAACTTGTGAGTTGCAGTGCTACAAGAACTACAAAACAACCACAGTACAAATACAATACAATAGAAAAAGAACAATACAATGCAAAACCACAAAGCAAAAACAGCTATACAAAACATCACCAAAAGACATAATTACATGTAGCGATAACACAATGCGCATGAGAAATTCAGATTGTTTTTTTTTTATGATTATTTGCAAAGAGACAATGCAAAAACATTTTGTTTTTTTTGTTCAGACAATATTATTTAAAAATAAATCATTATGTAATGTTAATTAAAAATGTACATATTGAACATACATATTAAAATAATTTTATTTCAAGATAATATAAGAGAGATACATTCCTAAAAGGTATTAATTTACCATTACCCTTAAGCTATTGGCAGACACATTTGTTAAAGGTAGCATGTGCCATTATTGCAAAGCAGTGAATGGAGTTTGGAGTCTTGCTTTGTTTTCTCCATGTTACTTACATTAAATATTAAACCACATGTCAAGCTTCTGACAGTCCATCAAGTGCATATGATCCTTATGTTCAAGAAAACACCTGCCACTATAATGCTGATGAAACAAAGAAAATTTGACACGCTCTTGTCAAGCTTTTTATATGCAACCAAGAACTTTCTTTTCATAATGAGATGAGCCAAAACTTGTGAACAAGCAAAGAAAGAGCATGGGATTCTTTTATGTAAATGTTAAAGCATTCTTTATTATTATTGCCTCCCAGGAAGCATCTCTGTCTTTATACACTAATCAAACTATTGTGCCAATGCCGAATGTGATCGATAAGAAAGCGAAGTGTACGTGTACGCAGGTGAAACGGTATACATTATCCCATTATCCACCGAATATTAAGGTGCCAGTAGCGGTCAGTCTGACTCAGGAAGAGAAGGGTGCATTAGAAGGGACAGTGGCCCTCAGGGTGACCCTATTAAAACAGCAATCATGCAAACCTGTCGTCTCTTGCCTCTGCTGTAGCTTCCCCTTCCACTACACATCAGTCAAAGAGCAAGAACTACTTCATATTAAATAATGACTAATCATAGGGAATCAGTTATATAAAAGCGCTTTGAAAGTAGTAGTGTGGCACCTGCCAGAGCATTAGATGAGTAGGAATTAAGATCACTATCCTGTCATTTCTGTGCCCACGTCGATTTTATGCCATCTTGGTATATGATGGAGCAGAAGCTTCCGGAGAATTCAATCGTCTGTCAGCACAGATTTTCCATAGACAAATGAACCTATAGGTTTACTGACCACGTACTATGGAATTTTTTTTTTTTTTTTTTTTAATTGAACCTCATGGTGTTTTCAGACGTCATCTTTTTGATTTTTGTTCATTTTTTCTCTTGATATTTTTATCATGGATTGGGATGAGCCTTGTTTTTGTGTGAGAGCCCAGATGATTCCATTTAAAATAGAATTCATAATAGCATGCAAAATATACATTTTCAATATTTATTGTTATTGTATTTGATCTGAAATGAACCAAATGAAAGTCTTTGTGATAACTGAAGCACATTTAATCAAGAGCCTCTTGTTTCTGAGTACGCTGTGTCTGGAGCCAGACACGCTTCTGCATCTCCTCTGCTAACTTTAACACACCACATGAACTCCACTTGAACTTCAAAAGCTGCTCTCAGACTCAGGCATTATTCTCTGAAAGATCAGTACAACAAATCCCCACATTATGCAATTTGATTTATAATTCTAATTTGATTATATTTTAAAAGTTAATTTAAGTTTGTATTATTCTGTAGTTTTCAGTCTGTAGTTATGATGTGTGAAGCATTATACATAAAGAGGGATAGAAAAAGATAGAGATTTTAAAAAAGAGGAACAGAGGTGAAGATTAAAGAGAAAAAGATAAAGTTTAAAAAAAAGAGAAACAGAGATAGAATGAGTAAGATTAAGAGAGGGCGGGTAAAAGAATGTGATAGACAAAAAGAGGCAGAAAGGGGAAAAAAGTGGAACAGAGGGGAAAATAAAGGAGTGAGATAAAGTGGACGTAACAACAAAAAGACGAGGAGAGACAGAAACTGAGAAATTTTGAAACCATCATCAGCTCCTTGACAGAGAACCTACAAACAGTATTAGAGAGGTATTTTGAGGAATAAAATGGGGGATAAAGAAAAAAGATGAATACAATGATAGACAAAGAGTAAAATAGTATAAAAAAGTATAAAAATAGAAAAAAGAGTCAGAGAGAAAAGTCAAGAATAGAGGTTAGAAAAGTGAGGGAGGGTGAGTACAAGACTATGAGAGAAGGAAAGAGAATATAGAGTGTTGGGGGGTGGAGTAGAGAGATGTGGTAAGAGAAAATGAGAGTGAGTGAGAGAGAGAGTGAGAGAGAGAGAGAGTGAGGGAGGAAGAGAGTGATTTTGGGTGAGGGAGAAAGAGGAGAGGTAAAAGAATATGAAAGTGAAATGGAGGGAGAAATAGAGATTGACAGATGGGGGAATGAAAATATGAAAATGAGAAGGGGGGGTGAAAGAGAGTTTGAGAGAGAGAGAGAGAGAGAGAGATTATGAGTGAGAAAGACTGAGCATAACCTAGGGACGCATTGAGTGGACTGCTGATCAACAAGAAAAGAACAGTTCTGCATGTAGAGTAGCCTGGCAATTATCCCATGCATCCTAGAAATGTGATGATATTATTGGCGTGCTCATGACTCTTAATGCACTAATTCCTAGTGCCCTAGATGCATAATAATAACTGTTATATAATATTCCTTCTACACCGACTGTCTACTAGTCTTTTCCATTCACTGAGCCACATGACAAGACAACCACCATTACCTTTGCTACACACCTCAAGGCTAACAAAATGTCCAGAATTAAGGCATCTCTGCATGGAGGACTGTTCTGATAATGCTTGAGGCTATAAAAATAATGCAAGACCAGATGCCCCATTAAAAGAAGAGAGAGTCCAGTCTCTAGGGTGTGCCGTGTATTGCACCTGAACAAGAAATGAGACACTGAAATGTATAGAAAAAATCGCATTACAATCCAGGTGTTGTTCACAATATCTCACAATATGATGGGCAAAGATAAATTCACAGAAAAATACACACACATTAAATTATGCATACATGTGCATTGTGTGTGTTTATTTTTGCATTTTAATATTGAAAATACATTTACGAGGAGCCACTCGAGACCCTCAAGGTCAGCAAAATTGTTTTATTTAACGTTATATATGCATAAGATTTGTCTACTTATTTTGGAAAATAGGCACCAATACTGAACAGTTGACGCTATTCATCTTTACAGAAAATTATTTAGAAGTCATAAAACAAATGCTTTTTGTCGCCCGGCATGAAAGATCCAGATTGTCATGACCGGAAAGAATCAACCTGGAGTGAAATGGGTTTTTACAGCAGACTAACAGCAGGAGGAAGGCTGGATTGACTTGAACTCAAACGACTGGCCTCCTGTGGATTGGTTTGATAGTAGGCAGCTGTATTTATAAACATTACATAAAGACCCTTCGCACCTTGTGCTCCATTTTACGGTGAATGTCTGTCTACAAGAAAAGATTTTTTAGCACTTCTCCGCCAAAGCCAATGCATCTCTTTGACAGTCACACAAATCAGTGCGTCAATTTGCATTTCTGCACTCTCACACATACTGGCAAAAAAAAATGGAACATGTTGTGGGCAAGGAATCCCACCAGGATGACAGCCCAAGACATCTATATGCTCCAGTATAGAGTAGCCAATGCCAGAATGATTACCGACGTGCCGAATCCACTCCTGTATTTCTCACTGCTTGTAACTGATCTACACAGCCTTCATCTCACCACCCAGTGTGCAAAGATGCAATCATCGAAGACTCTCATAGTCCTGTTAATTTATGTGCTGATGTGCAAAAGCCCAAGGCAACACGGGCATTGCCGGTGGGCAGCATGTAGCTCTGAACGTGGTGTCCATGAGACTGATGGAGGATATATTTCTCTTCTGCTCACCACTGAGCTTTCCTACTCTCCTGATTCATCTCTAATTCTTTAATTTGTAAAGTAAAAAAAATGGATTTCATACCCAGTGCTAAAATAAATCAGCACTAGAAACAGAATGGGGAGAGAAAGGAAGACGAAGAGGAGGATGAAAGTGTAGGAGGAAAAGGGTGACGAGTCACTGGAGGGAAGAAACCAACATAAAGGAAAAAGAATAGACCCGGAGAGACAGAATGAGCCAAACTGAGAGTGAATAAGAGACTGGCAGACACTATTAGTCAAAGTCTGACAGCAGACTGTGACCGATAGGTAGACCAGTGCCAAGCAGACTACCGCAGCCTTGTGTCTGATTGGTTCTTTCTGTTTAGAAGTCTTGTTTCTGATTAGTTATGTTTTTCAGACCAAAAGATCCTTAATGTCTGCCAACTTTGGTTCAACACTGCCCCCTGTCTGTTATGTCAGGAATATGCTTAAGGAATAAAGTGATGGTTACAATAACTCTAAACTAATGTTGTCATTTTTAATGACTGTTTACATGTTCAATTTAAATGATACATTTTTTTCCCTTTTTTTTAATGGGGAAAACATGTCTGCGTCTGCCTTTGTGTATCTACATATATGGCAAACCCCACAAACACAATTGCTCCCCAAATGGAAGAACACCAATAAAGATATGAAGAAATGAAAATAGTTTAGAAACAAATCCTTTCAAGTCCAAAGGTTTCAACTTGTATTGGAACCTCAGTGACTTGCAGATCGATTCAGACAACTCAACTGTAAAGCTTAAGCATCCACAAAGACCTACATATGGTAAACTCTCTCCCCCACACACTCACTGCAACTAGTCCATATCTCATGTGTCATTACAGCTGAGCATGGAGGTAAAACATCTGTCCTGAAGCCTGCGGCTTAAGCTTGCTGGGAGATAAATTGACATTTTATAAAGAACTGAAGATGAAATCTGTAGAGCGTAGGTCACAATTTTAACTGCCCTGTCAGGAAAATGTGTATTGTTTAGCTAGCATTTATAACATCTATAAAAAAAACTAAATTAAACGTAAGTGTTTCGAGCACGGCACATAACTCAACGATTGCTTTCTACTGTACATGCGCTGTATGTTTGTTCCTAAAGGGTTTTCTTCTTCGACGGTGACATCCGTTATAAACCACTGGTCTGTCACAATTGCATCTGTTCCAGACTGTT
Source organism: Paedocypris micromegethes (assembly GCA_028031935.1). Taxonomy (NCBI): domain Eukaryota; kingdom Metazoa; phylum Chordata; class Actinopteri; order Cypriniformes; genus Paedocypris; species Paedocypris micromegethes. The sequence goes on from CM051500.1 coordinate 17,447,080, forward strand.
AAAACAACAACCAGTGAAATTAAAATATATATTTCAATGAAAATTCCACAACAATAGCTCAGATTTCAATTCTTGTAGTTCAGTGTACCAATATTGCATGAATATAAACATGAGCATTACTAAAATTTGCATTCTTTTGTCTCAAAGGCTATAGATGTTCTCGGTTATAATGCAATGTAATGTATAACATTGTTAGTGTGCAGGCATTTAGGTCAAAGTGGGGATTCGAATACTATAATTGCATACTTGGGTGGGGGTGGTGCGTGCAATTGGAAGTAACTTTGTTAAAAAATGCCTTGACCTTGACAAAGAAAAACTTAATAAATTAACGCCATTGTTTGTGCAATGATTATGAATAAATGATGCTTCAACAAAACGTACTAGTAATTTCCGTTCTAAATAACATTACTCATCTGACAAGTAATGAAGTACAAATAACGGCATATCTGCTAAATCTCTTGGAATAGACCTAATGAGGAAAGCAATGGGCAGGACAACAGAAGTTTCTAGTTACATTAGCAGTGTCTGAGCGCAGAGAGGAGAGCGAGAGATCCAGTTGCATTCGAGCCTGACAACAGACTGTGTCTTCTCACCTGTGGGACACTTCTGACCTTCAGTCTTCACCGCACAGCAACCCACAGCAGTTGCAGCATAGCAGCGAGGGCCCAAGTGCATATTATGAATGAGCGGAGGCAAAAAACTGCACGAGAAATCTACCGGATGAGCTCAACTCGGCAATGACACAGCAACTGGAGACCAAGATGGCAGGACACCGCAGAATCTTCAAAGGCTAGTGCAGGTCAGTTGGCTAAATAACCTACAAACAGACTGCTATCTGCTAAAAGCTTGCCAGAAGGAAAAAAACAAACAAACATATTTATATTGTATACAGCAGTTTAAATCTTTTCTATCGTTTGTTGCATTTTTTGCTTTCTTCAGAAAAAAAACTAATTGAGTTTCAATTTTCTGTTTTGTTTTTGGAGAATTAATTTATAATTAAATATAAATCCTTTAAACTGTCTTGAAAGCTAAGTCTGTTAAATGTAAGTTAAATTTGCAACTGATGAGTAATGTCGTGGTTCTGGCTATTGTCTCTATAGGCGTTTGTTGGTAACAGTTTGAGCTTTGCAATTGTAACACAACAACGTGTAGCAAATTGTTCTGTAATGATGTTTCATGCTCAATTTTCTTCTAATTAAATACAATTCTGATCTGAAGTGTATCTGACAGTTGCCTCTACAAGTGGCTCAAGAAGAGATTCTAGCTGTCAAAAATGATGCAGCAGATTTTGGAAGACATGTTTGTAGATCCAGAGCTTCTGGCGGAACTCAATGAGGAACAGAAGCAGATACTTTTCTACAAAATACGTCAGGAACAGGTCCGACGATGGACGGAACACGAGAGACGGGAGAGAAGCTGGGAAAGTACTCTATACAAGAAGAGAGATGGCAAGTTTGGCTTCCATGTCTATTACAAACATAGATTTCACTACACAATCAAAACACTGCAATAGAGTTTTAACAAATTAAACACAAGTTTACCCTGGGATTCCAAACCACAATGTCTGGGTTTGATCACCAATGGTTCGTAACACAGCTGAACTGGGCATGCAGGAAAGCTAAACGTTAACAAAAACCTAGTTTTTCCATAATTTCTCGAGGAAGGTAAAGAGATGCTGAAAATAGAAACGACACATTGTGCAATCACCAGAGTGACTGTCTTGTAAATTAAACCAGCCACATCTGAATATAAAATCCAGAAGTTTGTGGAGTTCGGCATTTACAGAAAGCAGAGACTTTCAGATTTGGAAAGATTAAAGGGAACGCTTCAGGAAAAGGAGATCTGACAAAAAGAATGAGTCTTGTTTCTGGTCTAAGAGAATCACAGCAACACTTGTAATGTGAGACATTCCCTTCTGAGGGAACTCTACATTACATCATGGAATGAAGCTAAGTAATTAAATTACTCTCAATACTTAAGTACAAGCCCTCTTGTTCTTTACTAACCCAGAAAATCTGTTTTAACTTGTTGTTGAGCAATATTTTATTAATAGCATTAATATGTACTTTGATAAAAAAAAAAAAAAGCAGTCACACTGTAATGGCTACTGGTAGTTTTAGATGACGGATGGTCTTAGCATTAGAGATGACAGTCCAAGAGTTGGTCGGACCTCCTGTGTGAAGAGAAACTTCTTGGTTATTATATGCTCTAACAAGACTAAATGAGTTCTTTGTGAGGAAAAGGAGGATGAAAGGTCCGAACAAGCAGGGCCTAATATGAATCCCCCTTTTGAACACCTTTTACTTTTCAGCCGCCACTACCGCTGTCTCATGTGCAGACTTATACTAGGCACTGCTGGCTTCATACTCAATACTCTTTGACAGGGTTTTTCTGGAAGAGCTTGGCCGAGCTTGATCATCTTAATATGAGCAGAAGACTTACAGGCTATTGTCAATGAATTCCAAACTATATCAAGTTTTCTGCTTGGAGCTCTTCTTGGCATTATCAAGTTCAAGTTTAAGTTATGAGCATTTGTAAGGCGCTTTTCACAGTTTTAACTGTCTCAAAGCTCACAAAAGGGCTTTAGTTAAATTAACAAAGGAAAAAATGAAACATTACTATCTTGATTGTATATATTGTAAACTGGTTAAAGTCCACAAGTTCAAGTTAATTTGCATTTGTAGCGCTTTCACAGTTACAACTGAGTTACAAAATGAGTGTCAACCTTCCATCCTTTTCGGAGGCCACCAACCCGCATAATTGATGGTCTCTTTCTGAGAGAAGCTCAGATTTTGACTCTGGTAAAATGCCCTACAAACTAGATCCCATATCACTTCTCACAATACAAAGCAGTCATGGAGCAAGTGTGCTCGGATAGCTGAAGGAAGGGAACAAAAGCAGACCTTCGGCTCACTTACAAAAGAAAAGCACAGGCTGTGAGAACCGGTCAGAATTTAGAGGGTGAACATACCCAGTGGTTCCTTATCTCAAGAGTAAACCCTGCTGGTAAAATGTATCCGCCTACAAAAATGCACTCTTGGTTTACAAAGTGTTGCAGAGTTCCCACGCAGCTGGTGTGTTGAAACCAAAGTCCAGCCTTACTTTGTCTCACCTCTTTCTTTTCTTTTTTAGCAAAACACTAATAAACATTGCATTGAAATGTTGGTGATTGGAGAATACTTAAAATGAGTTATTGAAATGCTGCTTGATGTAGATTATTTGACATAGCTCCGGCAATCGTTGCTGTCTCCAGGAAGTGGCAAGAGAGTTCAGTGGCTGCTGGGCAGTGATGGTGAGGTGTGGGTCTGGGTAATGGGCGATGCTCCCGGAGACAAACCATATGAGTTGATTGTCCAAAAGCTAATGGAGGAGAAAGCCAAGAGACAGGCTCAACTAGAAGCGCGGGAGTTGTGGTGAGTATTGTGATCTTTACACAAACCACATAGTGTTTTCATTTATGGGTTGGATGGATTTAGATCAACTGACTGAAAAAAAAAATTAAAAGGATAGCACCTGACAAGCAAAAAAAATGTGCATTCTGATTAAGAAACTAGCACATTTCCATTTAATAGATAAAATTGATATAGAATGTTACTTCTCGTTTCTTAATCTGCCTACTGTATTCTGACCTTCAGTGATGATAATAATAAGTTAAGGCGGGCATGAATGTATGTATTTTCTGAATTGTTTTAAGGAAGAAGAAAGAAGAGGAGATCAAGCAAAAGTTCAGAGATGCCATAACAAAGGAAAAAGCACGTTTCGTCGCAGGGAAGTGGAAGGAAGAAGCTGAAGACAGGAAGACAGCTAAACTTGAAGAAGAGCGCATACGGGAAACTCTAAAGGTGTCTGACATGCAAACAAAATGAAATGCATTCGTTGATATGGCAAAGTCTTTGCCAAACAGGTGGACAAAAATCTCCTGGAAGTAGATTGGTTTCAAGAGAAACGTGCATTTAAAAATCCACAAGGACATGCACCTTCAAGCTATTCACTTGTTATTTCTTGTTTTCTACCAAGCTCTTTGTAGATAATTTAGGTTAGCGTTTAGAACGGATTCTGTAGGTGGAGGTGGGTTTTCTGAACTACATTCTCTGTTCTTCTCATTGAAAAATATAAAAAAAAAACTATGGGGGAAACAACCCAACAGGATGGCAATTCTGTTCTTGGCGCCAAAAGCTAAGGCGGACTATCTCATGAAACAGGCTGTGCGTACTTTTGTACATCGTGTGCTTCCCTGTTAGAGGCCAAATGAAACTGGTAGATGTATTTTGCACAGCACTTGTGACATCTGGTTTCAAACCGTGCTAAAATAAATCTTGATGCATGGTAATTCAGTAGGCTAAAACCATGTCAGAAACTTGCTTAGATGTTAAAGAGCAAAGGGATTTAATCAAGTGATCTCAAAGAAGAGTTTCATCCTAAAGGCATCTCCAGCTCTGCATGATTAGTTAAGCTGCATTTGACAGCATTATCGTTTTTTAAAGAGCGATGCAGAGAGCATTTGAGTGTGTGTGAGAGAGAAAGAGACGGAGAAAGTGAGATAGAAAGGGAGCGAGACAGAGAAAGTGAGAGAAAAAGAGAGATTGGCAGAGACAGACAGCAATTTTAAGTCATGCAAAAAAAAGAAAGATTCCCAAAGAGACAGCGATTGTTAAAGCAGATTTGTCGCACAGCAATGGAAACTTTCTGAAGAAACGTGTCAAATATTAAATAGCTCATTTATCATAGAGCAAAGCTCGTCCTTCATACTGGAAAGTGCTGCGACATTAAAATGGAAATGTTTTCATTTATAAAACTACACCAGAAAATAAGAGTGAATATGGAACAGCAAAAGAAAAGACAAAAATGTCCTTAAACATTGAACAAATAGTGCACAAGGTTAAAAATTAATGCCTGTCGCTCGAGTTTGCAACATTTAAGATGTAAAAAGTAGCATCAAAATAGAGTGTTATGGAAAATAAATCAGAATAAAAGCTTTTTCTATAACTCTGATGTCCAACTCTGATGACGGTCGAGGTCTGGTCCAGAGGTATCAACTTTCAGCAAATGCCTCATTTGTAATTGGTTTGTGGCAATAATTACACCGTCTAAGTATCTCAAACAACTATGGTTCCACATGTTAAAGTCCTCAAGGATTAATTATTCAACCAAATGATTTCCATTTCAACACGGCTAATGAGCCACTGGTGCTAATTCATTAGCGCTACAAGAGTCACAACAACATACTCGGGGTAAATAAGTATGCGCATGATGGTTTGTTCCTCTCGTTGACAAACTCACCTCACTTCAATCTCTCACACAGAAACAAGAGGAAGAGGAGAAGCAGAGAGAAGAAGAGATGATACGTTGTGCAGAAGAAAGAAGAGCAAAGGAGCTGTACATCTCGCTTGAGAAGGAACAAAGAATTAACGAAAATCGAGACAAAGCTTGGGAGGAACAATGTGAGTACAACTCATATCTACTTCCTGTTTATCTTTCAGAGCAATTCCGTATTTTAAAGGACGGCAGGAAATCAGGGGAAAAGCAGTTGAGATAGATCAGTCAAGAAAAGTAAAGCTTTGTTTTTTCTTAATGCCTCTGTATTTGGTGTTTTTTTTTCTGTTCAAGTGTGTCGTTCTAAAGCAGCTGACGAAGAAATGACGCGAAAGGCTCAGTGGGCAAGAGACGAGTACAAGCGTCAGTCACAACGCTCCAATGAGAAAGGCCCTGTGGTAGGCGTAGGTGGACACTTCCAGAAACAGACTCACCGCAGACACAGTGGTTTTGTCGAAACTTCAGGAAGTTCTGCCACCAACAGTGAAGCTCGACCCAGGCCAGGCCTTCATCGTGCAGAACCGCCATTGTGCAGGCGGAGACAAAGCCGCAGACACAGCACAACAGCCACACAGCCACTGATGGATAGGTAACAATTCAGTATTAACACAGAAATACGTCATTTATGATATGCAACTTCCAACTGAATTGTCATCAGCAATGTGTAAAATTTGGCAGTTTGTTGAAGGCACAAAAAAGAATGAAGCAGGAATAATTCAACATGTTCCAAAATCATATTTCACATATTGCCTAGACATTCTATACAATGTCTAAAGAACAAACGGCATTGTTATATGGCACATGGAATCAGCCCATGTGGTCAACAGGGGGCGCTACACTGACGCTAAAAGTGTTTTTTTCTCTAACATCTAGTTGTTCCACAGTCAAATTCTGCAGATGCTCAATTTAAACATAATGGCTATCTACGTTTTAATTTCCAACAACACAATTCTGTAGAACATGGATTAGACTCATTATTTTTTAAACATGACTGACAGATCTTTCGAGATTATGTTTAGGAGTCTAAATGCAGTAACATAGGACAGTTTTGTTTTCAATACTTATGACTCATGAACATTTTCTTCCCAGTAATTTATGTGCAGTACGTTATAATGTTCAAGAACATATTTTAATGTTTTTGGCATTAAATGTGCATTCATTCATTAGGCACAAAAGACATAGGTCTTTTCAATCATGCTGGGTGATTCTAAATGACATTGAAAGTGTAATTAAAACAGGTATTGAGGTTGTTGTAACTATGCTATAACCTGCTCTCTCAGGACAGTTGCGGACCACTGAAGTGTCCTTGAGCAACACGCTCATCTGCTTCTGGTCACCACAACTCAAGACTGTCTGCTAATGTGGGGTGGGGGTGGGGGGTCTCTCACACACTACCTTACAAAAAAACAAAGACAAGGCTGAAAGATTAAAAGTTGAAAGACTTTCAGATCAAATTAAGGAGGTTTTTTCACTTTAAGTACAGCACAGCCATATCCAAGTTGTTTTTAAACGATTGCTTTTTCATTAGCCCTGCATGGGTCAGAGCACCCCGACCCAGTTCAAGAGAGCTGGTTATACTCTGGTTCACTGAAGAACAGAAACCAAAGCAGGCAGGATATGAAAAAAATGGCACATGTATCGCTCCTTGGTTCCATGGTAAGGGCTCTCATCCAAAGGTATTTTATATATTAATTAAAATTGTTGTCTATATATATATACCGGTATATATAGATTGATAAATATATGTATATTATATACATATATAAATATAATAATTTAGATAACATAAATATTAAGCATAATTGAGAACAGTGTGCTGAAAGAGTATGTTGACTCACACTAAATATCTAACATTGAGAAAAAAAAAATGAGGATGTATCAAATTTAATGAAAGAACTCCCAACAATTGTAGGAATTCAGCAAATTTATAAAAAAAAATTGCTTGTGTTACATTTGCTCATACTATATTTCAGAAGTCTCACTAAGCAGCATAGTAAGAGAAAGATGTTATTGAAAATCATTCTATTTTTGTTTGTGGACTTGCTTGAACTGAGAGTTTGTGTCTGTGAGACATTATCATTATCATGTTGGTGTGGTTATTTTAATTAAATCTAGCTGAGCAGAGGTCTGTGTGTGCGTGTGTGTGTGTGTGTGTGTATAAGTGATTAAGGAATGGGATGATGTTTATGTGTGCCCATGTGTATGATGAGGCTCTTTGCAGAAACACAGAAAAAAATGTCTCTTAGTCTCTGACTAGTTAGCCACCCCTGCTTTAGTTTGAGCAAGCAATAATTCATCTGTGCATCAATCAACTAAACTAGGGTTTGACCCAACCAGTAATTCACAAGTAAACAGCAACGGTTTCACTGTAAACTAACAACTGTTTAGCAACAGCGACCCAACCTCACATGAAAAATTGAATTAAACACGGAACATGTGCCCATATTTTGAAACTAGACACTGGCTGACGAGCAGATGGAAATCAGAGGTTTGTGTGTGTGTTTCTGCTTGTACAGAGACAAGCAGTGGAGAGAAATTGAGGGGAGCGCTCAATAATTCAAGGCTTTGCTTGGCTAATTACTGGCCTGAGTCCGGCAGCTTTGTCATGTTAGAATGGGTTACAGTCTGTGACTCCTGTTTAAATGACAAGAGGGAGATGAATAGGCTTATGAGTGTCGGAACGTGGGCTAAATGTCAATTTGTCTGATGCTGACAACGGCTGTCTTGATAAGAGCAACAAAACGCATATTCATGCTATTAATCTCAAACATATACGCACGCACAAGCCAAGATGTAGATTTACACCATCACTACTGGTAAAAGATGGGAAATAAAACATGGAAACCACGTTCTTCCCATCACTTGGTTGATTCATCCACATATAACAGAAGATAACCCAAGGAAGCTACTGTACTTTTAGTAGATCGCTTTTTTTGTTTGTTTGTTAATTTAATTTAATTTAATAATTAAGTTTTTGTTTTACAAAAACCTTTGTTTTTTTTGTGTATATATGGCAGTCAACCTTCTTGCCATTAGTGAGAGATCTTAATCAATGAGCGTTCAATATCAGCTTCACTGTTTATATATAGACAGTTTGTTGATCAAAAATTAAAATGTATTTGTTTTTTTCAGTATTTTTACTAAACAATTGACTATTCTGTAGGCATAATCTCTCGAGAGGACTCAGAGAGGCTGCTTAAGGATTCTACAGAGGGTGCTTTTTTGGTACGGGTCAGTGAAAGCATATGGGGCTACACACTGTCCTATCGCGGCGCCAGTGGTTTCAAGCATTTCCTTATTGATGCTTCAGACAACTTCTACAGCTTTCTGGGTGTGGACCAGAACCGTCATGCCACCCTTGCTGACCTCATCAACTTCCACAAGGTGAGAGATTTTAAGTCAAATTTAAGAAGTCTATTAAGAATCTTAATGGATCCGAACAAAATATAACAGGAAATCAGTATCATATAATAGAAAATTAGCAAATATAATAATAATAATAATAATAATAATAATAATAATTGAACCTTTATTAGTCCCTCAGTGGGGAAATTTTTTCTCTGCATTTAACCCATCCGATCAGACATGAACTCGGAGCAGTGGGCAGCCACACAGTAACATATCAGTAAGAAATTACTTTACAAAGCCAATGTGTTTTTACTTAAATTGTGTTTTTACTTATTTTAAATTAAATATAAAAAAAATCTTACACAAAGTCCATTCAAGAAAAATTTGGAAATCCTCCTTCAAATACACATTTTTATTATCACAAACAAAAACATACGACTCCTTATGTAAATCCTCCAAAAAAAAATAATGGTAATGAAATTGCTTTGTGACTGTTCCTAAGAAAGAAAGAAATAAAAAAAGTATTTTGAAATATCACATTAAATAAGAAAATGCTAGAGTAAAAACATATTTAGAAGCAGTACATAAAAGTAATATATAAAATAATATTAATAAAATAATAAAATTTTTGCTGATTTTAGTGGCTTAAAAATAAATGTAAATATATCTCCCGAGCTTTTAACAATGAATCAATCCCGAGATATAAAACAAAAATGTGATTTTTTTTTATTTATTCAAATGGAATCCGAACTCAAGTAGCATACTTATTGTGAAAGAAGGTGACTTTTTCTTCTTTTTTTTTTTTTAAATGCAGCATAACAATCTGCAGTGTTTGATATTTGGACAGTCGTGGTGTCTCTCAATCTGAGCAAAAAAGATCCGTCACCATCCAGATTTGACAAATGGATTACACGGCAAACTGTGTAACATTTTCTCCACTACGATAACTTCCAGAAACTAAGAGATGGCCTTGGCATCTCCATAAGCCTTTCAACATCCCCTCTGTAACCATGGCTACATATTTTTCTGTCTGGAAAATCTGTCAAAGATGCAGTCACAAGCTGTGAAATCTCTGACATTAGTTACACGCAAATGCAGGCGACGTTGTACAGCTGTCAACCAGCTTTCCTGCTTCAAGAAGCCACAGTATGTTAAAAATAAAATCAAGAGGGAAAGAGAGAGAAAAGGTAAATCCATAGAGATTCCGTCTAAATATATGAAAATTACAAAAGCTCTAACTTGCTGAAGGAATACGTAGAGTGGAACATGCTTTCAGACAGCAGGGCCAGAAACATGGAGATGCTTTACTATTTCCACCCAGATTGGACATGTAAGAGAACGTTAAAAGAGAACTTTTGTGGTTCCTTGGTTTATTAGTAGAATTAGTTTTAAAAACACAGGCGTCAAGTAACAGAGTAAAAATATTGAATAGTTACTCTAATACTACTTAAGTAGAATTTTGGTTTATTTATACTTTACATGAGTAACAATTTTTTACTTATACAGTACTTCTTACATTTTATGAAAATATCTGTACTTTCTACTCCTAACATTTTAAAAATAGCCTGTCAGTCCTATTTCCTTTTGGTTACTTTTATTTCCGTGTTGTCATCAAACTGAAAGAAAACATCCAGATAAATCACGCTATTTGGTTATAGTAAACATGATTGTGCTTGGACGAGATGTAAACACGTACTGGTTTGTACATAGTCCATTGCACCAGAACTTTGAAAACCACTTGCGTTTGCGACTGAACAAACCATTGGTAAATCTTTGATGCATGTTCTGTGCTTAAATTATGTTATTTTGTACATCATTCCATCACAGGTCTTTGATGACAAGCTTCTGTAACTATGATATTTTTACCATTACAAAACGAGTTGTCATATTTTCCGCTCTAAAACACATGCTAATGCTTATGATACACGGAAACATTTTAATATAACATATGGTCATGTCCCATAAAAATGTATTCCCTTTCATAGTCAGGTCACTTCGACGTCGACTATGGGACATCGGATGCTTTAGCCATTCGCGTTCATTCTTACAACCGGCCAATGAACAGTCAAGTTCAATGGCTGCATGAATTTGCATGCCACCTCTGACCCGTACCAGCTGGTATAAAAGGGCGGTGGCGTGCCACATGCAAATACCTTTCAGATGATTGAAGCCAGGTCGTTGTTTCATCTCTGCAACCAACTCGATAAGGCTCTTCGTTGGAACTCTGCAGTAATCCAAGCTGGTTTTCGCTCCTCCGAAAAGACCCCGGAAGCAGCTGAAAACTCCTTCTTACATCGGCGAAGAGTTTTTATCTGAAAAGAGCTCCAGAGCGTTCGACACGTCCTTTTAAGGATGGAGTCACGCTTGTGCAAATCTTCTGATTGCGGTAAGTGGCTGTCGCCGTCGGATGAGCACGAGCGCTGCGTCCGCTGTTTGGGTGCGGCGCATGCGGATGCGGCGCTCGTGTCGAGTTCGTGCTCGGTGTGTGAACGCATGCCGATCGTGACGCTGCGGAAGAGACGGGATTTCCTCCGGGAAACCCCGTCTGCAGCCACAGCGCCCTCCCGTGGCGAGGATCGGGCCGCGGCTTCCCGACCCGCTGGTGCCGGTGAGGCGCGCTCGTGGGGAGATAGGGTAGATGACGATCTCGGGTCTCCATCCCGTAGTATCCACTACCGTATCCGGTCACTAGAACTCTCCGGTGAAGCACGAGATTCTGATGCTTTACTGGATTCGTCCGACGACGAACAGTCGCTTGAGTGTCCATCGAAGGATGACTCCCTCTCGGCGTTGGAGGACATGGTCGTGGCGCCCGCAGAGACGCCGGCGCGATCACGTTCCGACAACCCGTTTGTGGCAGTGCTAGCTCGCGCCGCGAAGAAGGTGGGATTAGAGGTGGAGATTCCACCTCAGCCCGCCCCTTCGCGGCTGGATGATTGGTGCCCGGCGCGCCCGTCGGCTAAGCAACCGGCGACGGCCCGGGTTCCTTTCTTTCCCGAGCTGCACGAGGAGCTGACCAAGACGTGGCAGGCCCCTTTAGTGGCGCGCTCACGTGGTGGCAGCGACTCCTTCCTCACTTCCCTCACAGGCGGTCCTTCCCGGGGCTATTTGGACCTTCCCTCCACGGAACGGGCTATCGCGACCATTTTGTGTCCGAAAACGGCCGCTTCCTGGAGGGACCGTCCAAAGCTTCCTGGCAAGTCGGCGAAGTTCCTGTATGCGCTAAACGCTAAGGGCTACGCCTTCAATGGCCAGACCGCATCCGCGCTCCACGCACTGGCGGCTATTGCCGTTTACCAAGCACAGTTGCTGGCGGAGCTCGGAGGGGAAGCAGCGCCCCCTGATTTGGTTCAGGAAGTGCGTGTGACTACCGACCTCATTCTTCGGGCAGCTAAGGTCGCAGCACGCACGACAGGGGCGTCGATGGCCACTCGGGTGGTTCAGGAGCGCCACCAATGGCTCGATCTCTCAGACATGCCGAGCGCAGATAGGAACCAGTTCCTAAATGCGCCCATCTCTAGGTCGGGCCTCTTTGGCGACACGGTGGAGCAGCTGTGCAAGCAGTTCTCCACCCTCCAGCTGCAGACTAAAGCTATTTCGCATGTCTTTTCCAGGCCCATGGCGAAAGCATCTCCAGCTGGAAGCCGCCGGCGACGCCCAGTGACTGCGGCTGAGGTACCTCGGCCCCCGGCACCACCGCCACAGCAGAGGAGCAGATCTCGCCGCAAGAGGGCGGCGCGCTCCGAATCCAGATCAGCAAGGGACGCCAAACGGCCTCCCTTGCGATCCTGATGTGTTCGGAGTGGAGGGAGCAGAGCAGGGAGTATGGTTGAGCTCCGACGATCGAGCCACCACTGTCGAAGTCCATCCACAGGTGGACACAGAAGTGGGGCTACCACCTATGGTGCTAGCCAACTTTTCAGTAAAAGACAGATGCACCCACACTCACACTCCCTCCACTCCTACCGAGGAACAGAGGACTCCTCTGTTCCCTCGCGGGTCGAGTTGTCCGCTGCCGGATACTCCCTGCGCGGTAGAAGACCGGAGCTCCGGAGGGCCTCGGCCCGACGGAGTTCCAGGTCGGGGGGCATGCTCTCCTCTGTCATGGGGGAGAGAGGCCCCCAACTCACCAAGTTGGTCGAGGAGCAGGCTCTTGCCGGCACCTCCCGACATGGTGAGAGGTCGGTTGTCAGGCGGCCTCCGGCTGCCTGCAGACTCAGACGGGATGCGGAACTCCCTCGCCTCACGGCCAGGAGTTACCTGCCTCAGGCTCTCCCCGGTGGGGACTCCCGTCAGAGTCCCGGCCCCCCCAGACCCCGGTCTCGGGGACCCCACGGCCTCGTTGATTCCCCTCAGACGGTACTTGACGGAATGGTGCGCCCTTCCTCGTCCGTCCCTCTGGGTGATCCGAACCGTGAGACTCGGCTACGCTTTGCAGTTCGCCCGCCGGCCTCCGGTATTCCGAGGCGTCCTCACCACTCACGTGGGTCTGAGAGACGCTCTCGTATTAAGGGCAGAGGTTTCCTCGCTGCTGGCGAAGGGCGCCATCGAGGTGGTGCCCCCAGCCGAGACGAGGAGCGGGCTTTACCACCCGTACTTCGTGGTCCCCAAGAAGACCGGCGGTATGCGGCCCATATTGGATCTGAGGTCCCTGAACGACTATCTTCACGGGTTTTCGTTCAGGATGCTAACCCAGAGGGACATTCTGAGGGCAGTTCAGCCCCAGGACTGGTTCGCCGCTATCGACCTTCAAGACGCGTACTTTCATGTCTCGATCTTGCCCCGGCACAAGCCCTTTCTGCGCTTTGCTTTCGAGGGCCGAGCGTATCAGTACAAGGTCCTGCCCTTCGGCCTCTCTCTGTCGCCGCTAGTCTTTACGAAGATAGCGCAGGCTGCCCTCTCTCCCCTGAGAGTGTGCGGCTTCAGGATCCTGAATTACCTAGACGACTGGCTACTACTAGCCAGATCGCGGGCTCAGTTGATCGCACAGAGAGACGCAGTGCTCAGGCACTTGAGCCGGCTGGGGTTACGCGTCAACAGAAAGAAGAGCATGCTGACCCCGTGTCAGCAGATCTCCTTTCTCGGGCTCGGCCTAGACTCCGTTCCGATGTGCGGCAGGCTGTCCTCTCGGAGAGCCGCCAATATCCGGAGTCAGCTGGAAGTGTTCACACCCGGGGTCCGGGTTCAGTGCAAACACTTCCAGAGGATCCAAGGCCACATGGCGTCTGCCTCCGCGTTGACTCCGCTAGGCAAGTTACACATGCGGCCCCTTCAGTTCTGGATCCGGGACGAGGTCCCAAAACGAGCCTGGCGGCTGGGGAGATACCGGGTATTAGTCACACCCGAGTGTCTCCACCTGCTCCACCCCTGGTCAGAGACGAGTTTCCTACGGACAGGTGTCCCATGAGGAACGGTCTCCCGTCGTGTTGTGGTATCCACGGATGCATCCAACACGGGGTGGGGAGCAGTGGGCAACGGCCGCGGAGTTTCCGGCCGTCGGTCGGGTTCTCGCCTCCAGTGGCACGTCAACATGCTCGGGCTATCGGCCGTGCACCTCGGGTTGAAACACTTGCTCGGGCAAGGCCGAGTGTAGCATGTGCTGGTCAAGTCAGACAGCGTAGTTGCAGCAGCTATCAACCGTCAAGGCGGTTTGAGCTCGCACCGCTTGAACAAGCTCGCACGTTGCCTCTGGCTGTGGTGTCTGTCGAGACTCAGGTCTCTGGTGGCAGTCCACATTCCAGGCATCCTCAACACAGCCGTGGATGCACTGTCGAGGCAGGGCCCCGCCCCTGGCGAATGGAGGCTGAACCCTCAAGTGGTGACAGAGGTGTGGGAGGAATTCGGTCTGGTACAGATAGATCTCTTTGCCTCAGACGAATCGACCCACTGTCCACTCTGGTTTGCGCTAACCGAGGCGCCACTCGGTGTAAACGCGTTTGCCCACCCATGGCCTCACCACATGAGGAAGTACGCCTTCCCGCCAGTTACCCTGACTCCCCAGCTACTGGGTTGAGTCAGGAAGGAGGGTCATCAGGTTCTCTTGATCGCCCCTCATTGGCCCGACAAGACCTGGACGTCAGATCTCATGGATCTGGTCACGTCCCCTCCGAGGCAGTTACCCCTGAGAGCGGACCTCCTCTCACAGGCACAGGGCTCGCTCTGGCATCCGCGGCCAGACCTCTGGAACCTCCATGTCTGGCCGCTGGACGGGTCACCTCGTTAGACGATCTGCCACAGTCGGTACAGGACACTATCGCTCAGGCTCGTGCACCGTCTACAAGACGGTTGTACGACCTGAAGTGGCAGACCTTCGTCACCTGGTGCCGCCAGAAAAACGAAAACCCACTGAGTTGCCCCGTCGGTACGGTTCTCTCGTTTCTCCAGCAGAAACTTGAGGAAAGCGTGGCCCCTTCCACTCTGAGAGTCTATGTAGCCGCGATATCCGCCACACATGACCTCATCGAGGGGAAGACGGTAGGCCGGCACGACCTGACGACTAGGTTCCTAAGAGGTGCCAGAAGGGTTCGCCCTTCCAGACCTCCCCCGACCCCGGCGTGGGATTTGAGCTTGGTGTTGGCGACCCTCCGCTCTCCCCCCTTCGAGCCGCTGGAGACTACGAGTCTCAGGCTGCTCACACTGAAGGCTTCGCTTTTACTAGCGCTGGCCTCAGTGAAACGGGTCGGGGACCTAGAGGCGTTCTCTGCAGATCCTCAGTGCCTGACCTTTGGTCCTGGAGACTCGCACCTAGTGCTGAGACCCAGACCTGGTTACGTGCCCAAGGTGCCCGCTACCCCCTTCAGGGATCAGGTAGTGACGTTGCAGGCCCTCCCCACAGGGGAGCAAGACCTGGCCGGTCACCCACTGTGCCCAGTCCGCGCTATACGCACTTACTTACGGCGCACAGAGAGCTTCAGAAGCTCGCAACAGCTCTTTGTCTGCTATGGTGGTCGACAGAAAGGGAATGCCGTCACCAAGCAGAGACTCTCGCACTGGATCGTTGACGCGATTAAGTTCGCGTATCACGTCCGTAAGCTGCCTTGCCCGCTGAACGTGAGAGCCCACTCTACCAGGAGCGTGGCCTCGTCGATCGCAGTGGCAAGGGGAGTCTCTCTAGCAGACATTTGCAGAGCTGCCGGCTGGGCTACACCCAACACCTTTATCCGGTTCTACGAGCTGGATAAGGCGTCGGTATCCACGCAGGTGCTATCCGCGGTGGAGGGCAATACCGACACGGTGTAGGCCTGCGGGAGCAAACCCCAGTTTGGGGCCCAGTCTCCCGTCTTAGTGTTTCCTCTACCCTTGACAGGCTAGGAACACGCCCAGTCCGCTCTACACACCAGGGGTCGCGGCCGACGGAGGGCCGAGATCCCTGGAGCCCCGGCCTCTGTTTCCCCTGACGGGCAATCAGGCGAAATGAGGGGTTCCTTGGTGCCACCGAGTCCAGACTAGCGAAGAGTCCTAGTTCTGACTGCGTGTGTGTTTTCTTCCTCAGGCGATACTCACCGAGTTATTACGCCTGTGTTTCCCGTAAGGGATGAGGTCGAGTAGTAGGGCTACGTTCTCCTCCCTCTCCCGAGCCCACTCTGTCCCCGACAGACAATAGGCTTCTTTCGAAGAGTGACGTGGTGCGTCGACTCTACGCAGCACTTCACACGAGGTGGGAAGTGTTCTCCGTCAACCCTGGCGAGGGTCCCCCACGCACGGGTCGAGAGCCAACAAGTTCCTTGGTTGCCCCGGTGGAGGTGAGTGCTATTACCCTTCGGGCTAGGCCCACCTCTAGATGCTGTGGAAGATCCACCAATTGGCTCCTCGGCTAAGGAGCCGGAGGGGTCTTTTCGGAGGATGCTGCCCTGGATGTGGCCTGTTGTATTGTCCCATAGTCAGGTCTCTGACTGACGTCGAAGTGACCTGACTATGAAAGGGAACGTCTTGGTTACTTGCGTAACCTCTGTTCCCTGAATAAGTCAGGGAACGAGACGTCACTTTCTGCCGCCACATTCAGGGTATGCCGCTGGAAGTCTGCGTTGGCCCGACCGGCTTCAATCAGCGAAAGGTATTTGCATGTGGCACGCCACCGCCCTTTTATACCAGCTGGTACGGGTCAGAGGTGGCATGCAAATTCATGCAGCCATTGAACTTGACTGTTCATTGGCCGGTTGTAAGAATGAACGCGAATGGCTAAAGCATCCGATGTCCCATAGTCAGGTCTCTGACTGACGTCTCGTTCCCTGACTTATTCAGGGAACAGAGGTTACGCAAGTAACCAAGACGTTTTTAATGGCAGTTTTTTTACTCGCAGTTTCAAACCAGTACTTTTACTTGAGTAGAAATGTTGATACTTTTACTTTTACAGAAGTCTTTGTTTAACTCTAGTATTAAAACTATTTTCTAGCATCTATATCTCTAGTATCTTCTTGAGTAATGAATGTGACTACTTTTGACAGCACGGTTTAAAAAAAATTTTTGGACAGGAAAATTAGCAAAAATATGATTTTTTTTTCTCATTACGCAACTTTGTTGATACTTTAAATGAAAATGATATCACAAATTATTCAATTTAATCAAAACAATGCATAACAATAAACAAACATGAAATATTTAACGTGAATGTCAGGTGTTGACAGGTTCTATAATATTAATAATTGAATCTTTATAAGTCCCTCGGTGAGGAAATTTGGTCTTTGCATTTAACTCATCTGAGCAGACACAAACTCGGAGCAGTGGGAAGCCATAAGGTAAGGTGTCTTGCCCAAGGACACTCGGTTATATACACACCCAATATTGTACTGAGCAAAATATTTCCCCCCCCATCCAAAAAATATAAATAACATTAACCCAAAAGAAAATACTTCAAAAGTTTTGTCAAAATCCAGTGTATTATTGCATATTATGTGTATTATTGCATATATGATCAGTTGCTGTGATGCACAAATAATGTCTTGTCAATTTTTAGGAAGAAATCATTACAACCACAGGAGAATTACTGCTGCAGGCCTGTACTCGGACTGGACCCTCGGAGGACTTTGGCGGGCTTTTCTTGTAACTTCTCACACGAGACTGACTTCAAAGAGGATACTCTTCAGGGCAATGAATATAGCACGGAGCTCACTGCATTTCAAAGAACATGGTAAAAAAAGATTTCTGGTCCTCTTCACGTTTCTAGTGCCTTATAACTGCGAGGATGGAATTTAGGCCTCAATGGAATCCATCTTTGTCTTTTTGCAAGTGAAACGTATAGTTTAGAAGGAATTAACAGTGACATGATTCACATAGGTGCCTGTGCACGTCGGTAACAGTATTAGACTCATTATGATTATATGGAGTTTAAAGGGCTAATAATTGGGGGGGGGGGTCAACTTTCGGAATTAGTCAAATAATGTTTAATCTTGATTGCAATGCAAAAGTTGATCTGTTTCCAAAAAGCAGATGGGGTTCTCAATATCTAAAATTTAGTTTTGCTAATCAGATTCAGAACATACAGCAAGAACATGATTTGATTAGTTTCATGTGGTAGTTTAATTAAACTTCACACAAAAAAAGTTTTCCTGCTTGTCATTAGAAAAAAAAAGTATCTAATGAGTTTCAATCATGTTTTATTGCATACAAAAACATAGTAAGTTATATCAAACATATTTACAGTATTTAAGAAACATAAAAATGACATCTAAATCCAACACACAAACAGTGGAAAATCTAGTAAAAGAAAAGTAAAAGGCTCATTGTAAATTCAAGGCAGTTGCTTGGTTTTAGTAAACACTCTTTTTAATATGAAACGCTAGACACTCAGGAACATAAAAAAAAAAA
>CM051500.1:17471828-17568441 GCA_028031935.1 Paedocypris micromegethes
AAAAAAAGTGCAAGTGCATGGAAGATGACAGCAATAGTTGTAAAGATACCATATATATTTTTTTTTTGGGTGGTAAATGTCCCGAATTACAGTAATGTACAAATAATTACACTGTACATATGGTCTAAACTAAAAAACTAAATGACTGAAATACATTTGCACTTTCAGAGAAATAATACATTTATTCGTTCATACATGTGCGCAGGAAATAAATAGTTGAAATAAATAAAATTTAAATAGCAAATAATGAGATTTAGCAGTATACTGAATTGTTTTCTTCAGACGCGTGGCTGTTTAGTCCTTCTCCCTGCCACCAGTCTCCCTGCAGCTCTCCCAGGATCTCTTGCAAGGACAACGCCGGAAGTTCGGGTAAAGGACCATGGTGCATCCTGCTGTGCGGTTCAGTCTCCATCTCTGTAACTTCAGGGTTATCCATACAAATATAACTAGAGGATGCTGGAATCCCTTCCGATCCACCGTCCCAGCAGCCCGAATCTGGAGTTACAGGGGTCAGTGGTTGGAGGCTATAGTTTTTCTCGGATGGAGTATAGTAGAAGTTCTGAACAGAACTGTTACTGTAGCTATAGGCATCAAGTTTATACGGAGTCCACATGGAGCTCACAGATGACCTCATGTCATATCTTGCAGCCCAGCTACGGGGCATCTGATGCTGATCTGGGCTTAGAAGAGGAGGACTACCATAAGTGTTGACGGGCCTGGACTGATGGAGGCCGTATGAAGGAGTGCAGTAGCCGGAGTCATCGGCCAGAGACATTGAGGGTGGCGTGTCACACTCATAGTGGCCATCTCTTTCCATCTCTTCCTTTATCTGATTGGGGTACATTAGCGGAGGAGAACCTACAGGCACAGCCACTGTACTGGACTCGCTCTTCTGCACGGGTGTGTTCTCCAGGGCACTGTAGGCTGGCAAAGTGGCATCAGACTGCCACAATGGTTTCTTGCCACCTTTACATTTCAGTGTGCGAGCTCTCCTGTTCTGAAACCATACCTATTGTGTGCATGGAGAGATAAAGAAGGTCAGTCTCATAGGAATACAGTTGACAGATTGGACTCAACCATCTTGTGTGGACAGATAAGCATTTCCGAGTCAAAAGATCCGGGTTAATCATTGTGAAATGACATCCTTCTATAGGAGCTTATAATCAGAATGGTTATCTATGCCCGGTATGTCTTTTGTTTACAGGCTGTACAGTCTCTTAAACTAAACAACAGATAAACACAGAGAACCTTACGTCATCTCAGATGTTGATAGTGTTGTCAACAACAGCATGTACTTTTTAGCACAGTAGTGCTCACCTGCTTTTTGAGTGTGTGATTTCTCTGAATAATAACAAATAGTGACCAGTTTCAGACCATAAGGCGAGCTTAACAAGCTTGAAAACATGTAAATTGAAAAAATGTAAAAATTGAGTAAGTGACTTGTAATCTGTGAATAAATATGTGCCTTCAATTACAGATTTATTAATGTAGCGCCGTCTAATCCAACATGTTTTACAGTCCAAGAAATACATTGAATTCAGCTAAAGATTTAGTTTTATTTCTACAATAAATGTGTAATAAATATAATTCATATAATAAAATGATGTGACGCAGTGAGGAAGACATGAACCCACCTGTATACGAGACTCGGGCAGCCCGGTGGTTTGAGAGAGATTCTCTCTGAGGCTGATTCCTGGATAAGGGTCCGTCTCAAACGTGGCCCGCAGAAGCTCCACATGCTCCTTTGAAAAGCTTGTTCTTTTTCTGCGGCTGGCACTTCTTGATACAGAACTACTTCCAGATAATTTTGTCGAAACATCTAGAATTAAAATTAATCCAGGCCAGTTATTAGTTACGTTTATGTCTGTTTTAGGATACACATACACAGAGACACACAAGTTTTACTAAATCAAGACTTATATATACGTATAAATATCATATTTCATTCAGTGCATTTGACAAACTAGTCACTTACCACTACTATTGTCTTTCCACATGGCTTCAGCAGCTGAATCAGGCCTAAGTAGAAGGGTCTGTCTTGTTTGATCCTGGGAAGAGATTTGATTTCTGACACTTACAGCACTGTTTTATACCTGTGCCCTGTAGTCCATATCCTATGACCCCCTTTTTACCCCACCTCCCACATTAGAGCTGCTTTTAAGGGATGAAACTTCTACTATTATGACACAAGAGAATGTAAAATGGCTCAGGATGAGTAACCACCATAACAATTTTGTTAATAATAACAAAAATTGTTATTATAATATATATAAATACAACATTTATTCTGATAAGGTTTGTCAAAAAGTTTTGCTCTTCCAAATTTAAAAGCATTTAGCATGACTTTGTACATTTAAAAAAGAGCAAATAGTGGTTTGAATTATTTTCCGGTTAAATTAGCGCATTCAGAATTCAACTTTGCAAGTCTAAGAATAAAATCTTTGTGTGATGTGTAACTATAATTTTTAAACAATTTTAAAACATAAAATGTTTCGTAATTACAAAAAAAAATAATCTGAAATTGACTCCACACTGAAGCACTGTACATTATCAATTTGAACAATAGAGTGAAGAAAATATTAACCAGCCTCAGCATTAGCAATATGTGTCTCACAAGTGTGAACTGTGTGTCTGATCCTTTTCAAAAGAAACTCTTTTCAGAGCAGAAAGAAAACAAAGAGTGCGAACTGTGAATAAACAAGGAAGACATTTCAGGATGATTAATGGGACGTTTACTGTATCTGCCTCATTCGCTCATCACAGTCAAGGTTTCCCGCAAGCTTGTCAATGCAGATGAGCTGCTCCAGTGGCTGAATTAAGAGATTAAGAATAAAGTAGTCTTAAAAAGAAAATGTTGTTTTATTAAACAGAGCTCCAAAAGAGATCTATTAGTAATATAATTTTCCAATTTATAACAAAATAAACATTTAGTCTTTGAAAATACACATTTTTTTTTAAAGAGTAAGAAACCCATCTTATTTCCCCAAGAGTAAGAAACCCATGAGTTTATATAAAAACTATCAACAATTATTAAACTTTAAAAAAATGAACTAATGTAGCAATGTATACATTTAATTATTTGACTTGGATTGGGTTTGAGAAAAACATGCTACAGCTTTATCAGAATTTAAAGTGCAATCAATTATTAATTTTCAGTAAGAATGTTACCCTAGAAAACACACAAACAACAAAATATTGTGGTTGCAAGGTTGCTTTAAATGTTTGCTTTTGTTTGTTACTTTTATCAAAACATAACCCCCCACCCCCCAATCAAACATTGTGCGAGCTGATACAGACTTCTGCTAAAGTCTAAATCCAATCACCGTCTGTTAAAGATAACATTTATTTGTACTGCATATAATTTAGCTTTACTGACAATTCAAAATGGTATTTGAAGACAAAATGAATCAAAAAACAAATGTCCTGCCTTTTTTCAGCACCAATGAGGCATTTGTGTGTGTGCGTGTGCTCGTGCGTGTGCGCATTACAGAGTTTAACAGTTATTAATTTCTGAACTTTTCTGTAATAATTAATCTTTTGGAACAGTCACAGAACAGTTTTCCACAACGTTAATTAAAACACAAATTGACATCTTGATATTGCCATATAGAAAAGCCCAATTTTTGTACACAAATGTTCCGTCATGACACCCATTCCAAGATGTGAGAGTCAAGTAAAGACTAGGTTTATAAAAAAAAATAGTAAGCGTTAATGCACAAAGAATGTCAGACAGGTCCTGTCGGTTCACAATCAAAACAGTAGGAACAACTACAGAAAGAATTTTATTTAGAACATAAAAATAAATACACAATACAATTTAAGAACTTAAACCAGAAAAGAATCATTTACAATTTGACACATGGTTCTTTTTTATACTAAAACAGAGATGAGATCTTAACCTGAAGATTGTATACATTAGTCCTAATGACTTACATTCAACTCTGCTGCCAGTACAAAACTAAAGCTGCACATCACACTTAAAATAGAGTAATACCATAAAACATTTAAAGGTCTTGGAACACAAACTTTTCAAACAAAGATAAAATATTTAGCAACAAATCAGAGGACGGTTGAAGAAAAATATTATATTTATCACGGGAATGGTGGATTTATCAGTGTTATATATTACTTCAAGAAACGAGACAACAAAGTATGGTAATAAATAAATGAATTACCCACTTACCCAAAAACTAATTTAAACGTATCCCAAAGTGTGAATAATCAGTGTAATAGTTTATGCTGCAAACTTATTATAGTGATACTAAAGCCTTTAACCGTCATTCGTGTGAAAGAAAATACTGACGACAAATACTTCACACTAAATGCCACAAATCCAAGCCAAGAATGTGCTGAACTTTCATGCTTTTAAAACTCAAGTCAGTTACACCTCAACTGGTTCTGCACGTTTCATTTCTATGAGGTCAGCCTAGAAACATGGGTGGAATGCTGAAAACATGGGTGTCTTACATTCTAGAGCGTTCCATCCTTAAAACCCAGCCAATTCCGTCACCCAGAAACCAGTTCAACCAGTCAGCACAGATCATTTCAAGTTTCTGTAACATCATGAAGCTGAAACATTAACTGGAGCACCACCAGGGCAGGAGAGCATCATCTGAATGAAGAAGCCCTGTGGGTGCAGTAGCATGTGAAGCTCTTTACAAATTGCTTCTTTGGTTTTATACGTTTAGCACTTTAGAGCAAAGAGTGATATTGGCACATGATATTTTATCCCACTGGTGGCTCACAGCACATTACTAGTTTTTCCAAAAAGATATAAAAATAATGACTTTAAAACAGCATTATTAAATGCTAAATTAAAAAAAATATATATTTTACCAAGCCCAATCACAAGCAGCTTATAGCTCTGCCTTAACTTCAATAAAACAACACCAAGGACATTCCAACGAGAGCCAGAAAGCTCAGTCTGTTTTGACACTGGTGGGCTTTGAACCCTTCACGTATGTCTGATAAAAGAAAGACGAAAAAAGCAGAAGATAACTGAGATACATGAGAGAAGCCCACACTATGTTATCAATGTACGAAGGGCAATCTCCATTCTGCATCCACTGGTACACCAGCGCACTTACTGCCAGCCCCATGGCCATCTGGGCGATCTGGGAGGACGTGATGATGATGGCACAGGGCTTTGGCACTCTGAGTCCAGCGGCCCGAGCAGCATAGTAGCTGTACATAAGCGCATGTACGGTGTAATTCATGGTCATAAACCAGCCACCGCCTGCAACTTGGTCTTTGTAGGAATACCAGGAGTAAACCAGCACGGTGATATGATGGTACCAGTGTAGGAAGATGAGCCGCTGCTTGCGTAGAACGATAAATATGGTGTCACCTAAAATTGTGAGAAGAGATCATTGACTACAGTTATGATTCAGTTAGTGCTGCCGGATCATTTATAATGTGTGAAGAAAAAAAAATATCTGGACGAGACTGGCCCTTTGTGGTCATGTGAAATTTAACTGGGAAGCATGAAGCCAAACCACCATCAAGCTATACTAATAAAGGTTAAACTTGTGAGCTTTAGATTGCACTACATTTCCGCCAGTTGCATAGGGAAGCCATTAAGATGATTACAATAAATTCTATTAAAATATTTGTTGTTTTGGTTGGGCATTTTATTTGATGAAATATTCATCGCAGACATTTTACAGGATGTTTAGGGTTGTTAAATGAATGTGAACAATTTTAAATTTAATTCTAAAAATATATATATTTTTTATTTGCCTTGTTTATAAACCCGTGCATCCATGAGGTTTAACAAAGTGAGTGAAGACAATTTATTTGGTCATTTTCCATCTCACAAATTGCACGAGTTAATGTCACTTTACCCAGATCATGCAGCATTAAACTGAAGTGTAAATGTGAAGGGCTGATGCTCACCTAGCTCTGGGGCCTTGCTCAGAACAAAAGCACAAGCCCAGAATTTGCTGACCGGGCCATAGTAGAAGCTCTGATCGCAGACAGACTGCTTAAACCCACTGGTGCTGAGAATATAAAACATGTAGCAGCCGGTTCTCATGGCTCCGATGATACTGAAAGAAAAACACACTTTATAGAATGGGTTATTTTCAAACAAGTTTTGTTGAGGGTGTCAACCCCGAAACTTGTCACAGTAACTGTTAAAAATCAATACTGGCATTGACCAGGTGAAAGTCCAGTTGTGGTTGAATAGAGCATGTGACCATTCAAATGACAATATTCTTTTGTTCTTTCGGATGCATGTGAACTTTGTCCATTAGCAAGAGGTTTCAGACTTTACTTTCTGCGGGCTGTCGACTGCAAAGTCAAAGCCCACCCAGCCTCCAGTAAAACTAAACTCACCTGAAATTGCCTTAGAGACTTGACAAAAAGACAAAGGCTTCTGAAATGTGTATCAGTTTCAAGTTCTCAAAACATTTTCAGGTTTATAAAAAGCTCGAGTTTTATACAGGACTTCCTGCTTAACAATAGACGTTTCATGTTGTTGCCATGTAATCCAGTACCGTAATCATCAAAACAATGACATGCTCAGCCTTTAAAACAATAACAACGCTTAACAAGAGCCTCATGCAGTTATTTTGTAAAATTTTATGCAAATCTCGATTTATACTTGTGCAAAATTGTGCTTTGGAGAGACACCGAAATAGTAAAGGTTGGTGGGGCAGACAATGTGTTTATTTTGTTGTTTTCACTGTAACCATGCACAGAAACTGTACAAGCAAAGAGTATGGCAGACAGAAAAAGAAACAGACTGAGGGCATCACACAAAGACAGAGAAGAGACAAACCAAGAGATTGGGTTTAGTTTAAATCATTTATTCATATAATTTTACTCACCTAAATATGGCCAAACTTAGAGACCACAGCAGTAAAATTCGTCGCAAATCAAGCTTCCGTCGTTCCTTCATGAAGTGCTGCCCACCAAAAACAAGCACCATATACACCCCGCCAAACAAAAAGGACTTTTTCCTAAAACACATCATTCAACACACATCAGCCTTCAGTGAACGTACAAACACATCAAATATCTGACGATCCAGTTAAACATCGATGCGCCTTACCAGTTTTCTTGCATCCATTCAATGGCAGACCTCTCGTCGAACTGTCGCTCAAAGTCATACTCGATAAGATGAAGCTGGAATTCTGTCTCGTTCATTTTGACAAACACAAACCGTTTTCAAGACAAATTCGGTAGAGCAGCTCTGTGACTCACATCCGCCAAGCAGCGCGGACAGCAAGTGACTGAAGAGCATCAAAGACACCTGTGCACTTACACCTGTAATATGTAAATCAGGGCGGAGCTCTAAACGCGCCTTCCGGGCTTGTTTTGCAATTCCTGAGTAAAATCACTTCGCCCCAAATAGGCGATATGTTAATTGATAAATAACGTATCCGATACTTGTGTAAGCGAAATCTAAGAAAAAATATTGACTACTAACGAATACAAATGCACATTTAAATATTTTAAGTGTAGTATCGTTACAGAATCTAACTTCTGACAGAATGTGACTTTAATTGAATTGAAATGAATTGAATTGGCAGCAGATGGCGCCATTGCAATAGTTTTAGAAGCCCGAAAAGAAAGAGTATTGAACATGCTGCTGTTTTGGTTCTAAAACCGAAACGAAACTACATTTACATGTACTGTAACTTGGTCCTCTCTGAAACCTTTTTCAGAGGGTTTCAGTTAAAGTCCCCTCTCTTTGTCTGTCTTCGCGCGCGCTGTCCATTACTTTGCATCCCAATTCAAATTCAAACATAAAAATCGTTTCAATGTCTACTGGCATGACAAAACAGTATATTTGTGTTGCGTTTGCAATATTGCAGCAGGACAATAGTAAATGGGAACAAATCAAAATGACAAATCGGAAGGTTCTACTATTTCTACTATTATGAACATGAAAATAAATAAAGTTAGTTCATTTTTATCTAAACATTAAACAACCACAGTATTTTAAACATAATTTCAATTTAATCAAGTTTGTTTACGTACGTATCTAAGACCATAAATACTCATTCATCACCCAGGACTGTAGATGGCGCTGCACTGTTCGCGGCACCTCGACACAGAAGAAGAAGCCTGCCGTCCAGTCGTCCAATTTCTTCGGTCATCATGAGGATTTGTAATTACTTACTGAATGCCGCAAAGTTTAGATCGGTATTTGATTTTGGCGAGCGCGATGTGGCGCATTGGTTCCCAGGACATATGGCTAAAGGTATTTGTGTACATCCAAAAACTAAACGGTGTTCAAAAATAAGCGTGTCGTGTTTTATATGGGTAATCAGAAATTGCTCGTCAGAAATATATTTGACCGATTGTATCTGTTTTGCATCTTTCCCACGATGTGAATTGAGAAATGCTCATGAGAAAGAAGTTATACGTGTTTGCTCTTATGTGCAATATGTGTTTGTTTATTATGTTCTTTAGGACTGAGGAAAATGAGAGCCAGTCTAAAGAATGTTGACTGCATTATAGAGGTGCATGATGCCAGAATATCCTTTAAAACACACGACACTTGTAAAGTAAATATACAAATGCGATGCTCTTTAATTGATCAACATACCATTTTCTGGAAGAAATCCGTCATTTCAAGAGAGTCTTGATGTCCGGCCACACATACTCGTCCTGAATAAGATGGATCTGGCAGACACGTCAAGCAAACAGGTAATATCACGGTTTATAGCAGTGAAATCTCGAGAAACAACAACAACATTTCATTTCACCAGGCTCTCCTGAAGCGACTGGATACAGAAGGAGTGAGGAACGTCCTATTCGCAGACTGTTTAAGGCAGCAAGACGAGAACGTAAAGAAGGTGAACAGTGTCTGGTCAAATCCCCAGTGGCACATTTGAACCGATGATGAAGAAATCTTAATCATCAGTGCTCACTGTATTGTTCCAGATTGTTCCTCAAGTGATAAAGATGATAGAAAATGGGCCACGTTTTCACAGAGAAGAAGTGAGGACCTGGAAAATGTTCTCATTCTCAATCTGCTCAAATGTGTTCTTCTCAGTTGTTTGACTTTTTTGTTTTTTTTTGTTCATGAAGGACAGAAGCTATTGCTTAATGGTCATTGGTGTGCCAAATGTGGGAAAGTCATCACTGATTAATGCCATTAGAAGAACTTTTTTGAAAAAAGGTATGTGCAATGTTACAGAAATGTGAATTATGCATTTGTTTTAAATGGTGGTCTGTTGCTTTCAGGCAAAGCGTCAAAAGTTGGAGGTGAACCGGGAATTACAAAAGCAGTCCTGACAAAAATCCAGGTTCCTTCTTGCACATTGAGTTAGAATCTTATTCCAGATCTAGTATTTATTTAAGTATGTGTTCTGTTAGGTGTGTGATCGACCTGTAATTTATTTGCTCGACACGCCGGGAGTTCTGCCTCCTAAAATAGTGAACATTGAAACTGGACTGAAACTGGCTTTGTGTGGTGAGTCTGTGCTTTCTCTCTCTCTCTCTCTCACACACACACACACAAACATACACACTCTCACAAACAAAACTATCGTTTCGAATATCAGGTCTGTTTCTTTTTTTCCAACAGGCACCATTTTGGACCATTTAGTTGGTGAAGACGTCATTGCAGATTATCTTTTGTTTTCACTCAACAGATTGAAAAGATTCGGGTGAGATGATTTTGGTGTAGAAAGGGTGTAGAAATTTCAGATGTATAAATGGTTCTATTAACACTGCTATTTACTGTTCTAGCTATGTTGAGAAGTACAGCCTGCAAGAGCCGTGTGATAATATTCAGCATGTGTTGAGGAGTATTGCTCTGATGTTGGGCAAGACTCAGCGGGTGAAAGCCATCACTGGAGTCGGTGAGTGATTTATACATCAACTTGAATGCCTTCAGTAAAACAGAAATTGTTCAATCATTTCATGCTTTATTATTATAAATGACTTGACCAGAACTCTTTTCAGGTAACGTCACTGTCCAGCTACCAGATTACACTGCAGCAGCTTACGATTTTATCAGAGCCTTCCGAAAGGGAGAACTTGGAAAAGTTCTGCTTGATTAATTTCCTTCATGATTACTATCTGGTATTTCCATTCAGTTCACAGACACTGTGTGTTTAACTGTTTTTAATGTTTTAATTAAAGGGTGAACTTTGTTTAGTTTTTGTATAGTTTGTCTATTAGTGATTACCTGTGCAAAATCAGTTTCAGATTTATTAAGTCGGATTTATTTAAAAAGTGTTTCAACCACTTTTTAAAATTCTGAATCAATACAGTTTAACATCAGTTGGCGGCACAAAAGTCCTGGCAAACAATTAAATGTTTTCACAGTTGATTTCTGAAATTTCTACTTGTTTGAACTATTCATTCATCCATAAACCTGTTATTTATTGATACCAAGGCTGGTGAAATAACAGTCTGAAGAAACTAGGAAACACTAAGACATTTGACTACACCAGGATTTGACACACATACACACTTCCAATTGACTATCCACCTTATGTGTCTTACCTTAAGTCACACACAAACTGTTTCTATCAAATATCAACTTGCATAAAAGTATCTTTATTTTGAACTTCTCAGTCATTTTAACATAAACTGTGACTTCCTCGTTTGCCTCAATGTATTTGATGCAGTATAAAATCTACCTGACGTACAAAATACTCAATGCACAGCAAAGGTAGAAAAGCTGAAATTTCACATGTGGATCCACAGCAATGGAAGAACAGATAAACACAGAAATATCCTATTCTATAGGTTTCACGGCAGACTCATTCCATCTAAGCACAATTATCTCTCAATGTGAACAGACATATAGGAGACATAGTAAAAGTCCCCTGTTTGTGTAAAAAGTGTGAAACACGCAAGGACGGTTGGGCTTCTGTAACAGTTCACCAGCGCAGCACAGTATATTTTGACTTCCTGTACATGGAGTATCCAGCATCTACAGGTTTAACAATACTATTTCTCCAGCCGAAGCACTCAGGCCTTTTACGTTTTTACTTAAACACTCAATGTGAAGGAATTTAGAAATCATTGTGTAAGAAGTCACGTGTGTCCGTGGATTGTTGCACAGTAACACACAGGCAGCACATTAAGGGCCGAGGTACATTACTAAATTTACTGGTAGAAGCAGATTAGTGAGTCCAGTGACGCTGAAGTCCTGCCCTGTTCTGCTGGATGTGCTAGTGAGGTAAAGCTCCCAGTATGTTCGGTTGCTGTAGTAATCATCTCCTCGCTCTGCGCTGTCATCAGGCCGGCGCTGGGCTGACGCGTACCACCCTCCCGCGCCCAATGCTACCGCAGCACCTGCCGCTGCCGCCCCCGCCACCCTCACTGCAGGAGACCCTCGGGTACGGGATGTGCGGCCCCCTCGTGCACTGCCCCTGGCGGAGCCCCTCGCACCTCCTCTCCCACCCTTGGACATCACCTGGTCGCACATGAATGCTGAAAGCAGGAGAAGAATCCAGCAGGTGGCTACGGCCCGGTGCATTCTGGATCACCCTGCATATGTGTACATACAGTACATTGTTAATATCATTTTTATTTTACATTAAATTAATCTCTTTCTTTACATTAAAGTTCTATTATTGTAATGATTTGCTCAATTTGTCGAATCAACAGGTATTCAGCAGTTTTTCAATATAGTATGGGTGGGTGGATGGATGGATGGACGCATTTAGTTAACAACTTTAGATTT
Organism: Paedocypris micromegethes; assembly: GCA_028031935.1. NCBI lineage: Eukaryota > Metazoa > Chordata > Actinopteri > Cypriniformes > Paedocypris > Paedocypris micromegethes. Next base: position 17,483,485 of record CM051500.1, read on the forward strand.
TTGTGTCAATGTGCATTTTTGTGTGTATGACTGATTTTTATAACATTTAGAAACTACACTACAGTATTTGGTTTGAACAAATGCAATCAATTTAATACGACATGAATACAAATAAAATGAACACACCGCTGAAGCCATAAAATAATGTCACCGGTTGGGTGCATGGCTCCAACTAGGTCAACAGAATCACGGCCATTTTCATCTAAGATTTCAAATAATTTTTTCCAAGCCGTGCTGTACAGACACAGCTCACTCGTTAACGCTCCACAACAATTTACAATACAACATTCATCATTTCCACATCATGTAAATTCGGTGCTTACGACATCAATAATTAACATGAACATTCAGAATGCAATTATTCGATAGCATATCTTCATGCGCTTCTCTTTCGTCATACAGTGTAAATACAGCTGGCTTTACAAGGCATCTACAAGCGTGACTATCTACATTCACATTTTCTTTACATCAAGACGCGGTTGTAGTATAGTAAACTGAGATAGCTGTTATGCACGACATCATACACAACCACAAAGAAACCGCCCGTTCCGTCACACCTTTGCTAATCGGTATAGGTTTTTTTTGTTATCCGTTAGTCTGATAGTCGGTACATACCTCCGTTTGTTCCCGTGTCTGCAGAATTTCTCACGATGCTTATTATCATGTGTGATGAGGGGAAATCAAACGCTCGCGCGCGTTACGTAAGTCAGCTTGCGCGCCGTACGGGGCAGGTGTGAGCGGGGTTTGTTACCCGCTTTACTACACTCACACGATCACACACATCTTTGATTTCCAATGGTTGTTTGGAGTTATTGAAGATGGTAGATGAGTGGAAGCAGAGATTTGATTTGATTTATGTTCAGTATGCTTTACTGATGCTGAGGCTGATGCTTTCCGTTTTTGGTCTAAATCGTTTAAAAATACCAAGTCATTGAGAAAACTAGCAAACGTTAATGTGTACACTGGTCTTATAAATATAACCAAAATGTATAGGGATGGATTTATTATAAAATGTTTAGGAATTATGTTTGCTTGTATGGAACCGAATTGTATCCCGCCTATCAGGTCCAGAACTGCGGCAGTTAGCCAGAAATGGAGCAAGAGGTATAGAAAATGAATGGGATTGGTTGTTTACAAAAGCATAAAAATGTATACATAGAACGTGATACATTATAAATAAGTCAGACAAAATGTTTTGTTAAAATAAAAAATAACAACATAGCTTATCCTTTTATTAGCAAGATGTTGTTACTGTTATATTGCTGGTGTACTACAGTGCTTTAACCAGCAGGTGGCACTACACATTCAAGTTCACCAATATCATTCACAGTGATTTATCAATACATTTCTTAGATGACTAGACACAGTATTACAAAGATTAATACATCAAAATAAACCTACTCGTAATTTGGATTCACTAAATAAAAAACATAAAAGTAAATATCAACATCTCTTCAAAACAAGCCCTTAATCTACTTAGCAAGCTATACAGCTACTTTAAATGATTCCTAACCGAGGTCTATTAGTTAAAGGAAGACATAGGCACGTGTTTTTCCAAAACATATTCCATATCATTAAGTTCTGTGATTTCAGCATGTTACTGTATTGCCACTAAACACAATGATTCCACGTACAATCATATTAAGTGAAAGCATAAGAGTCTTTGATTATAAGCGTCTTTAATCCACAGCAGTGGTGGAACGAGAACAACATCCCGGATGGCGCAATGATCCAAATAAACTCTTCTTTCTTCTCCAGCTTGAACCTGACTGCTGGGAAGTTGTTGTGTTCTGTCGGGACAGTTTTGACGCTATTCCCTTGGTTTCTTTAATCTGTATCTCTAGATGCTTCTGAATTGCAAATCCCAGTTCCTCCGGGTCGACCGATGCGCCATACACGTCCCAGGTCATACCTTCAGCATCCCATTTCACCTCTCGTATGGGCGACTTAGACCGTGTATTTGCCTCCATCAAGCACACTTCTGGGAACACATGTTTAGGACGTTCTTCAGGTTCCTCGTCTACTTGTATTGCTTTATCTCTCATTTTGATTTGTAAGGTCATGGTCCCGGCTTCTTTTGTGCTTTTTCCACCAACCCATTGGCCACTCGAGCGTAATGGACCGGGCCAAGAACAGTCTTGATTGCAGCAATGTAACAGCCTTTGGCCATCCAGACCTGTCTCGCTGACTGAAGAGATGAGCCGGGGCAGGGCGAGCATGTGGCGGGGTGATGCCTGTGTCCAGCAGCTCTGTGGAAGCAGTTGAGCTGGGGCTGGAATGGGTTGAGGATGACAGTAGGCTGCACATGTGTCCTCCACCGATCCACAGAGCATGTGTGAGTTACCACAAACAACCTCTTCCACTATGGGACGTTCTGACTCTGCAATTCTACAGCCTGCTTGACCACATTGGCAAATCTGGACATGGACGTGTTTAGCCAGTTGAGTTGGACTTCCCGGGCTGGTACTTCCTGCTCTGGTGGATGTTGTCACTGTATTGCTTTGCTGGAGAGGCATGGCTTGTTTGCAGACTAAAGAGGGGAACGACTGGACGTCTTGGACTTTCAAGTGGCGGTTGAGCACACCAGTTTCACAGAGGTGAGAACCTGTGACCTCTTTACAATCCTGATAACTGTCAGAGTGGCTTCTCTGGATTGATAACAGGCTGTGCTCTTTCAGGTCCTTGCAGTGTTCACTCTGCACTGACACTTCACAAACTTGCACATCCTGATGATCCATGGGTTCTAATCCTACAAACATGTGGGACTCGGTGATGCAGGGAGGATCTAGTTGATTGGTTGATTGGTCTCGGATGGTTCCGCGGGACGTTCCAGGGGTCCGCTTGCTATCTTGGCGGGTCGGAATCGGAGTGGAATGTGATGCTTCATTGGATGGTTTCGGTATTTCTTCTGGCTGAAGAACGACCTTGACCTCTGCAGAGCTTTTAGACAGTGAGATGATACACTCTGCTGTCACTGCAGGGCCTGGCAGTGTGATGCCCTCTAGTGGGAATGACACAGGGGGGGCAGTCTCCATCAGAAATCTGTTTGGGACAGATACAAATATATTAGCTGTAAATCTTCAAGGTTTCATAAAAACTATGAAAGAAATGGTTGCTTAAAGAAGAACACTGAACACTGAAAGAAGATTCAATAGTTTTGACATTTTTTTACGGAGGTATCAATTAATTACTCTCTACCTGAGTCATAATTTTTTCACCTACTTTTTGCTTCTTCTTTATATACTCTTCTTCTTGCTCTTTCTATTTTAAATCACTCCAATAAAGGTCATTGATAACAAGCTTCTGAATTATGACTTTTTCACCATTGAATTGTTATCATATTTTTCACTCTGAAAGATGTTAATGCTTTAGCTCGCATATATGGTTCTTTAATGTGTATGAATTGTAATCAAATACATAATTTTTCAATGCTATTTTATTCAGCAACTTTTTATTATAACAAAGTCCTGTATGATTATAAATGTTGTTTTAATGGCATTTTTTCCTTGCATTACATTTACTTCAAGTTATTATCAAACCAGTATTTTTACCTGAATAAACAGGTTGAGATGATACTTTTGCTTCTACAGAAGTCTTTTTTTTACTCTAGTATCTATACTTCTACTTGAGTAGTGAATATGAGTACTTTTGATAGCACTGCTTTTATATCACTGACTTACCAGTGGAACAGAGCCTGCGTTGGTTTCAATTCCAATCTTTAGCAAAAAACTATGTAACTGTAATAAATTATGTCACTTTTGACATTTATGAAATAAGTTGTGGGCATTGCTTCCTCCACTGAATACAGTAAAAGTAATTTCTAGATTTTAAACAGTTATTAAAACCAAGTGGATTATCAAAAATTTTGGGTTCAATTTGCAGAGTGAAAAGTGATGAAGTGCAGTCATTAATAATTGTTTAATAATTGGTGTAAATGTAATGTATTCATTACATTTTGTTTGTAAAATCCAAAACTCACATCACTATTTAAGAATTCATTTTCAGTCATGAAAAGAATGTATTTTCAATAAAATATAATAACAGCTCAATCTCATTATTAATTCAAGCATGGCCTGAAAGCATTCTTCTTATTTTTTGCATCTAAAAATATCTAACAAAAAACACAGCAAGCAATTCTGTACAAGAAATATTCTGTGGAAAAACAACAAAAGCAGCACTTACATCGTATCCTGATTGCAAATGATGCTTGATCTCCTCTGATCCTGCCTGTGTCCTCTGCCCCGTCTCTACCTGCCCGATCTCTCTTCAATGCACTCTGTCCTCATCCCAGCAGCGTCCTCCTTACACAGAGAGAAACCTGACCGTGCTGTTTTATTTAGCAGCCTCAATCCAGCTGCGAAAAAGATGGAGGATGCTTCTGGATTATGTTTCTCTTTCATCTGATTACAAACCCACTTCGCTCACATCTTCAAATCCCCAAGCACGAGGGTGTGTATGTTCGTTAAAGAGCGAGCGAGAGGGAGAGAGAGAGGGAGAGAGAGAGAGAGAGAGAGAGAGAGGGAGAGAGAGAGAGAGAGAGAGAAAGAGATTATTATTTGTTTATTATTTCGTGGGCTGTACAAGATTGTTCCATCAGAAGAGGTGTGGAATATGCAAATTAGGCAGTGCAGTTGGTTAAATCCAGTTTTGGTGTCACTTCATCCATCTAAAAGTAATAACAGAAAAAACATGAATAAAAAAATACATGTGCAGATGAATTATCAGTTAACATGCATTTCAAACATCACCATAATTCATCCCCCTCGCCCTCCAGCCTCCTTGGAATGCCCTCAATTTCATTAATGAACTACACACAAGCGCTGTGGGAATCCATGGCTGTGTTTCTCCTCGCTCTGTATAAGGAAGCATCACTCTCTCTCCAGGTCTCTTCGCCTAACCATCATTCTCCCCTGTTGCTATGGAAACAACAATTCTGAATGGGGTTACAAAAAATGTTTTACCCAATCTGTTGTGATTGATCTGTCTGTCTGTCTATCCATCGGTTCATCCATTGGTTCATCCACTGGTTCATCCATCCATCCATCCATCTATCTATCTGTCTGTCTGTCTGTCTGTCTGTCTGTCTGTCTGTCTGTCTCTGTCTATCTGTCTATGCGTCTGTCTGTCTCTCTCTCTATTTTTCTATCCATCTATATGTCTCGCTGTTCGTCTGTATTTCTTACTGTTCATCCATCTGTCCGTCTCTCTCTCTCTCTCTCTCTCTCTCTTTCTCCATTTATCTAGCTATCCATCCCTCCATATGTCGGTCGCTGCCGGTCCATTTATATAGCTCCTTGTTTGTCTTTTTAATTTTGTCTGTCCCTCACAGAAAGAGAAAAATGAGTCTTGACACTTGTCAGATACACAAACAAACGCAAAAAATAACAGTCCAGTGCAAGAGTTTAGTATGAAGAAACTTCTCTTGTTTTAGACACCCTGCAAATTGAAACCTGGCTTTCAATTTGCAGGAGTTGACACAGTTTGAAGAGGTTATAGACAACTACACTATGTCTGAATGAAAAGAGCCATCTGACCTTATTTACAGAATGTTTGAAAGTCTCTGGGCGACATTTCCAGTTGAATGATGAGTTCTGCTGTTGATAAGAAAACACAGCCAGTCCAAAAGCAGGAGAGAGATTAGAGGTTAAGCATTATAGCTGTTACAATGAAGCAGAGAAACTACTATCACAAAACCTCTGACCTGGTATGAAGATCTGGTCATTGAAAAAATGATACAAAAACTCAACCACATTACTTATCCTTTTTTCAATATTCCACTTGCAACATTTGCCATTCTCACAAAATACGTAAATATGAATGTGTTATTTATGTCTTTTCAGTATTTGTATTGCGTGATCTTCAAGTGAAAGAAATAAAACTCTAACATAATAGAATGCACACACACACACACACACACACACACACACACACACACACACACACACACACACACACATTCACAAAGACCAAAAGCCTTTAAATCACAGTGCTTGGTAAAAATATTTCCTTAAAATATTAATCATCTTCTATAATTGGTAAATTATTCAACCTTACCTAAATCCATGCAGGTGAAATGTTTTGTTGTGAAGCGTCACGCATTTCTGCCTGATTGTTGTCTTCTTTTTCTCTCCTGTTCTTTATTGGATCTCTGAACTTTCTTTAATAAGAGACACTTCTTCAGGTATGAGTCACGACAGTTCCAAAGGGCATTTCTTTTCTCGTCTCCTTTCCCGGAGCAATTTATATCCTCTCCATTATTCACACACCTCACTTGTCACACCCAAACCGTCCTATTTACATTCTCACGTTCAGCCACAGAACTTCTAAAAGAGATTTTCTTACAGAAAAACATAGCAACAGATTCAATCTTTCAAAATATTTTGGATGATCTCATTAATTCTTTAATTACAACTCTGTAGCCTGATGGTCCAAAAGACAAAAAATGTTTAGGTTCGAATCCTGGATCGGCAGGTACCACAAATTGAGGTTCTGACCAGACCCCGACAATTCCTTACTTTTCTTTTTTTTGTTTCTATAAACCCGTTAAGAATATCAACAGATCCTTAGTTCAAGTGATACTGTATTAGTCACATGCTGAAGTTTGACCTCTGTGACCTCTGTCTCAGATTAAAAGTTTTGGATGCACTTTTTTCCCCTAATCCAGCTTCATCTACTCCTTTTCAAGTCAGCAATATTACAAAATGATTGATTCGAGTTAGAAATAAAACACATTTCAGCTACTTTTTCTAGTTAAAGGAAACCAGAAAGTTTAGTGTGACAATAAAAGAACAATTATAATAAAAAATAGTGTAAATAAATATCCAGATGTATGCTACTGTAAAAAAAAAAAAACATGCCATATAATCAAACGTTTTTATTAGCCTACACTAAAAGACATGTAATCATGGAATCTTAAGTTTATTGTGAATTGTATAGGTAGTTTATGTGTCTGTGTGAATAACCTTCTACTGAAACTCTGTAATTGTACTTTTTATATTGAGTATCTATTTATCAATCTGCAGAATTTCTCTGGATAATATGGGATTACATGCCGGTATTGAAGTTTGGAATACAGTACTAATATCGTATTAGACACAAGATTATCAATCAGTCTTGACTAATTTACTGCTGAATGAGGGACACGAGGCTCTGCCCACGATGAAAATAAATATAGGCAAAATACTTAGAGAAACACATTTTGGTTTACAATTAATTAGAAAATAAGGTTAATATTATGGTAAAATAATTCGAAACAAATGTAATTTAGCTACTTAAGTTCGCTTGAAAGAGTAGCTGGTTAAATTAGTAGTCAACTTACGTTTACACAGTAGCAGCTTGAAAATGTCTTATCTGTGGGCTGAATAAAAGTGTAATCTATCTGTCTGTCTGTATGTATGCCTATCTCTAAAATAAAACGTATACAGTACGTATAAGTAGTTTCTAATATGTCGCCCTCTTGTGGTCATACGCCACAATTCGTGAACAATTTAGGACGAATAAATGTTCGACAGAAATAAACAGAAATTATCTGTATGTGTAGGTTTGTGCATGTTACGATTCCCTATATAAGGAATCGCTTGTGTGTTGTCGCTTGTGTGTGTTGTGTTTAATCATCGTGTTTTGTCTTGTTGTCCGAGTCACGCAGGCAAGAGAGAACCAGCTGATGGTGACGTCATGACGCTCCGCGGGTGGTGACGCGCCAGCGGTGACGCGCCAGCGGTGATCAGCGGTGATCAGCTGTGATCAGCTGTAAAAGAGGGCAGAAGCAAGCGCGCGCTCTCTCGATCGCTCGCTCTTGTGTGCTCTCTCGATCTTGGTAGTCACCGCAGTATTTCAGTGTGAAAGTTGAGTCTGTCCCCGTTTCCCATTGCCGTGTAAGTCTGCTGTAGTTTCCCGTGCTCGTTGTGTTTGTCTAGCGTCGATCGCCTTGTGTATGTGTTGCTGTGTGGTTGTTGTAGCTGGTGTTATTTAGTGTCCGTGTCGGGTGTTTGTTATTTAGCGATTACGTGTATAGTTAGCGAGTGTGTCTTCATTCTTGTATGTTTTATTAGTTAGAATAGTTTAGTTAGGCGCCGCACGCGCAGAAGATTTCGGTTTTTGTTTTGGTTCATATATAGATTTTAGTGACGGGGGATTAAGTTAGATGGGTGTGGGTTTTGTTAATTTCTTTCATTTGAAGACGCGCTCATTTCTGTTTGGTTGCTTTATCTTATTTAATGTGTTAAAATAAAAGCTTCGTTTGATCTCCTGCTTCTGGTCATTCCGGATCATTTCAGGCAACCTCACTACTCACCAAATGTTGCGCATTCATCCAAATTTACACCTTACAAGCTCGTAACAGTGCATGTGTCAAAAAAGATACAGGTAGAGAGAGAGAGTTCTTTAACAAATATGACAAAATAATAAAGTCTTTCTGTGCTATACTTCCACTTTATTGCCAGAAACAAACAGTCCTGGTAAACTACAGACATTACGCACACAAAAAATATTTGTTAATGTAAAAATGTAATTCACCAGTAGTGTAGCAGCCATCAAGGACGGATGGAGATTGTGCTGTGTGTTGAGCTGAGAGGATCCCACCGACCTTCAGTGCAGAATAACCAACTGCTGTGGTCAAGCCACCTCACAAATTTAAGCCGGTCACATTTGTCTCAGAGGCCTCATAAACGTGCTCCATGGCTTCTCTTCCTCCCTCACAGCGGTCCATAAATCCGTCCTTTTTAATGCATTGAGGCATTGACCTTCATACACTTTACACACATTAGCACAGGAAACATTTCGACGAGAAAAAGTTTCATTTTTACGACATGGAACCAAAACGGCAAACAGAAAAACAGCGTTTTTGAGAAAGACTGGGAAGTTCTAGACCCTTGATATTTCTGTCTATTGCTTTCACTATGGAGATTCAAAGATGATGAGCTTGTGGCTAGAAATAAATGATCAACATGATCAAAAAGTCTGCATTGAGAAGCCCTACACCAGAACAGTAAAGGCCGGCTATGATGTGAAAACTGATGTCACAACATCTCTTCTAACATCCAACACCATACAACAACAGAATCTAACAGTCTATGTATGTACGCCGAGACACACACGACAAAAAACCCTCGTTTGAAAAGTAGTGTGGTATTATGATGAAAAATAAAACGTCTTTTTGTGTCTTCCATAGATACAGAAGCTCTGCTAGATCTAATGTTCTTGCGATTAACATCTATGGACAATAAAACTGCATTTCTGGTGTGGTTGCAACTAGACTATTTATGCTTTAGGTTATCTGGTACAAGCCAATCGGAAAAGCAGGTTAACGTCCAATGAAAATCCATTATTTTGAATGGGAGTATCACTGTAGAAGAACAATCTGAGGAGGCAATGGATTTATATTGCTTTGGTCTGACTGCATGCCAAGCTGTTTGCGTGTTTGTGTGTGTGTGTGTGTGTGTGTGTGTGTGTGTGTGTGTGTGTGTGTGTGAGTGTGAGTGTGAGTGTGTGTTTTGTCAACCTTGTAGAGATGAAATGTCATAAAATATATCTGTGTGAGTGTGAACCTCTGCTAGAATTCTGTGGTTTGAACAGTGAAACCTCAGCCGGTTTCAGACAGAACAGCCATCACGGTGTCAGCCTGCTGAGCCAGTTTTGTGCTAGTGTGAGCGGACAGTTCAGACAGGGTGTCCCTAAGGTTTAGAGATGTCATCTGCTCTCTTAACATGCCTGCGGGTGGAAAATGCAGGAGGAGGAAAGAAATTAAAGTACGTACTTTGTAAAAGGGGCACAGTCCTTTACAAAACAAATTACAATAACATATTCCCAGACTGAATTAAAAGTTTGTCAATTGTTTTTTTAATTGATGTGGTCTGTGTGTGAGTGTGCAAAAATTGACTTATAGTGTAAAAAATAGTGTTTGCGCTCGCTTAAATGCGCAGATTCAAATGCATTTTTCTAGGTCAATTTCCAAAGGCACAGAACCAGCCAATTAGAATCAGATGGAGGGTCTTCTACACAGTGGGCTGTGACTAACAGAAGGGCAGTGATGCAGAGGAGGAAAAATAAGGGTTATCTGTGAAATTTTGGGTGAACTTTAATGATTAACAAGTTGATAACAGTTAACGATAATTAATGTTTTGTAAAAATTGTGTTATGTAACCTTTGTGGGTGCAATTCGGAAGTTCTTTCAAATTTTTTCTGGAATATTGATTCATAGTCCTTTAAATCACTAGAGAATGAGATGCCTTATTTAAGCTTTATTATCTAACAGTATTAATACAGCTTTATTAATATAGTATTATCTAACATACAGTATTAACATGTATCTCTGTACTATTTCCTGATACTCACTAGAATTGGCGAGGCTGCAGATGAGGCCTAAAGCACTAAATTTGACCTCCACAGCCACAACAGGGTCATCAAGCATCTTCTGCAAGGTGGGCAGAAGATCTGTATCTCGAAATGGCTCTTGAACGGCCTCTGCAATAAAGCAATGTTCAGTTCTTGGGATGATGATGTGAGCACTAAACACAGGTCTTTAATTTTTTTTTTTTAGAAATAACTGAAGACCACATGCTAAATAAATCATACACTTTACTGTATGAAATTACATTTCACATTAATCTACACTTTTTAAAGTTCCATGCTGACAAACAAATGCATTCTGAGAATCAAACTTATTACCTCTAGTGTTGCATTAACATTAGCTCTGCTGAGCTGCTTGAAAACTCAAAATACCACCAAAAGAAATCAAGAGGCTCATTTGTGTAGTGTTTGAGAAAACAACTCAAAGTTCATCCAAATCTCACCTATATCTATTGCAGAGGCAATGGCCAAAGCCACCAAAGCTTCATTCTGCATGATGACGTGTTCACTAGTTGCCATTGAGACGAGATGTTGGACTCCCTCTGCCTTAATAACAGTGTGGATGACTTCCTTTAAAAACCAGAAACACAATCAATTTATAATTCACCATGAAACAACATCATTCATTCATAAATTAGCAGTTAACGGAAACTCACAGGGTTTCTGCTGTGTCTTATAAGAGCTGCTAAAAGTCGATTAGCCTCTCCTCGGACTCCGGCGTGATCCATGGCCTCACACCACTCCATAACACGAGCTAGCAGAACCTCATCCTTCCCTAACACCGACGCCGCTTCCTCTGCAAGAGAACATGACACTCAAATTTAAACACTAGGAGAAGATTGAGGATTGTGCAGTGTTATATTTATTTATCCAGCATAACCTATGATTATGATGCCGGGTCGTCTTTCCTTTCCCACATCTCTCCTTAGAGTTCTGAATATTATTACAGCCTAACGCGGTACACTTCACGGTAATTTATTGTCAGTCATTTGGAGGGTAATTGTGTAGCGGAGTAAAGCTATTGTTTAAAAATTACAGCTTAGCTGCTAATGTTCTTCTCTTACTATGACAAATTAGCTGTTTTACAACCACAACGTCTGTCAGACTTGTCTTCCCAATGCACTTTATGTATTTGCTCAATCAATATACGGTGACTCCACAATCTAGTGTATTTTCTAGACTCATCACCTTGGCCGTCCACCATCATGCGCAAAGTCCCCAGCAGTTTGAACTGAACAGGGGGCATGTCTGACCGCAGAAGGGTTCGGATCCTTTCTGCCACACCATCCTCCAACATACGCACTTTATTGGAAGCTAGACCAAATAAAGAAAAAAATGTCATTTTTTGGAGACTAAAATGTATACGATCACTAGATGATGTGATGCTTTTGTAGGCGAGCACGTTGCAAAGATCTTGTCAAAGGTCCCCAAGAAATCTGTAGCACGATTAATGACTTATGTAACATGAGTTAGTTCAATTTTTTTATAATAATAAAAAATTACAGTTCATTGGACTCAAACACTTTTAACACCAATGAATTTGAGATTCAGAGTGATGAGATGAGTGATGAGAACAGTGGTTCATAAGAATGGTTCTACATAATGTTGATGAATCTAAAATCTAAAATATATATAAAACAGCTAACTGTATTACTGTAAGTGCAATCTGAGTAAGAGAACCTGGAATGGCAAGGTTCCTGAGTGCACTGAGTCCAGCATGTTGCACAGAAACATCTCCCTCTGTAACGTGCTGCTCCAGCAGATCCAGTATGTGAGGCACCACTCCCAACTCCAGCATCTTGACGCAGTTGCTGTCTATATGCCATAAAGACAGTAAAGCATTTCCATAAAAATGTTGAAAACGTAACTAGGCAAAAAAAAAAAAAAGAAAAACTACAGAATATATTTACTTTAGATCAACATCAAGATGATTCAATAAAACAGGGACAGCACGTCATCACAGACAGGTTATTTTCACTCTGCTGAGAAACGTGTGGTTATTCATCTTTCTGAGTGCAGGAGATGCACGTTCAGACATGTGTTTCATATAATTATGGAAATTACGTACAGATTCGAAATTTTAACAGTAATTTCAGCATTGTCAGGATGCTCAGAGCTGAAGGACTTTGATTGATTTTTAAATGTTGAAAGGAAAATCTACAAAATGTTATCCTCATTTTTACAGCGCAGGTGGGAAGTATACGTATACAACAATGTATATATTTTTGGAGCTATATGTTTATGTAAGCATTTGCACGTAATACATTTTTCATCTCTGTACGTGTATGCTTTGTTCATACAGACGTGCATTTTACATTGGAATATTTTCAATAAACATTAGAGAATAGTTTAGGAAACACTGAATTAAACCATTGGGAAAAAATTGCGAAATGTATTTAAATTTAAAGATTAAAATCATTCAAATAATCTCACCGTTTCTGGCAAAGTTAGCGATTGCCAAAGCTCCTGACAACTGCAGCTCTGTGTTTGGTGACTGTAGCCACGAGAGAACGTCCTGATACACAACCCCAGTCCCTTCTCCAAAACACTTCTGCATCGACTCATCTGGGTCAAGAGAGGAATGACAGTTAAAAAAAAAAAAATCATGCTCAGTTAATCAGTTATACATAAACATTTTTATTTTCTTTTTATTTAATTAGGATTAAAGAAGCAAAGTCAGCGGATGGGCTACGCACTCAAAAAAGCCCAGCACCAAACATGTTTATACAGTATACGTACGTAAAATAAAGTTTATATGTAAAAATACATTTTTATTTTTTAAATCGTCAATAATGCAGAAATAATTTCATGAATAAAACAATGAATAAAGCTAAAATGATGTGGACGCACCTCCGAGCAGGAGGGTCACGATGAGGTTGGAGGCCACTTTAATGCTGCAGAGGTCGTGTGTGTCAGAGCCGCCCTGAAGGGTCCTAATCATCTCAGAGAGAGCCTCGGGGACACCAGCCTCCACAAACTGCAGTTTTAGAGCATCTGAGAAGCACACATTTCCAGGAACATATTCAATAGGATTTCAGTTTATGCAATGGATTTTAAATAAGTCAATAGCATCCTAAATGTTTACTAAAGTACAAAAATACTGCTAAAGTAAAGTCCGAATAAGCAGCACGCTAACCATTTTCACTCAGCAACCCTAGAACCTCGAGGATGAGATGCCGACGTTCTGCATTTGGCGCTCGCTTCAGCTGATAGGTCAAAACCTCTGCCACGCCCACTTCTGTCAGAGCCTCTTTTGCAGCATCTAAACACAAAACATACATTTAATTTTTTTTTATTTAAAAAAAAAAACTATAAAATGTTTATAAAAAAAACTAAAATAAACCAAAATAAAGGTAAATAAAAAAAATTCAGAGAAACATTTTCCTACACACAACAACAGATTTAGGTGTGAGAGTTATGATAAATCTCACTTTTAAAACCTTGGAAAATGTTTGCATTGTTACTCACAGTGGTAAGTACCGTTTGACCAATGGCAAGTGCACTTTAGTTTTAAATTTGCTTACTTTGTCCAACTCTGATTAAAAAGCTAAACAAGTCTTTATCTTTAAAAGCTATTTGTAATGATAATAAATATATTTTATATTTGAAAAAATAATTGGAGTATTCTCTAAAACGTTTTTCTGAAATGTCTCTAAAAAAAGACCCATGTGCTTTTCATCTAAACATATTTTATAAAAGCGCAATTTTTTGCGTGTTACAATATTCATCCAGAGATTGCTTTTTGGGTATGAATGAAGCTCTTGCCCATGTTTTTTCTGTCTTACCCACATCAGCAAGGTTGCAGAGTGCCAGCAGACAGACGTTTACCAGCGGGTCGTTCTCCGGATACTTCTGCATGATGGTCACCAGCCTGGGGATGACTCCATTCTCCACCAGCTGAGTCTGCTGAGCCGCTGGAGGGCAAGACACAGACAGGGTGGGTCAGTGACCAACACGGACATAGGGATTACGTAAACCGTGCGTTTTTGGACTACACTAGATTGCTGTTTGTAGTTATGTTTCAAATCCTCAACACAAAGGACATATATAAATGTGTTCTCCAGACTTTATACACGACAAAACAAGTGGTTATCCACACAATTGTGTCATTATTATGAAGCGAAACACACCATTTTCAAAGCAGATCCGTCCAATTGCTCGGCCCGTGTGCAGCAGCTGGTCCTGGTCTGGACTGTTCAGCAAAGGCACTAACACAGTTACCAAACCTGCTTCGATGCAGCGCTCACGCACAGCGGCTTACACACACACAGTGAGAAAAACACATGGATTCAGATTCTTTCTTTTACAGAAGGTGACGTTTTCTTCACTCCTACCTTCTCTGGCCATCTCAGCTACCAGTAAGGTAACCTGGGACGTGAGGGAGCTTTTCTTCCTCAAGACTTGGGTCAGTATGGGCAAAACGCCACTGGATACTATTTTCTCCGCCGTTCCTTTTTCTGGGAAGCAACATTTGTGTAAACCATGGTTTCAAGAATGACAAACAACAACAACAATTGCCGAAGTGCTTCAGATCTCTCCGTTTGTCGCAGCTTTTCTATTGGCTGGTTGGGTGTGCGTGTGCTGCGTGATGCCAAGGCCTCGGAGAAATCCTGAATGGCTTCAGATGCAAAGCGGAGGGAATCTACAGGGTATGACGTGTGTGCGGACAGGAGGAAATCCGTCATTAAAACAAGTTCTTATTGAGAAAGATATCCACAAGGGCCATAGTGGAAGAAGAAGCCTTGCTGCCATGGCAACGTCTACTCTGTGTTCCTCAGTGGGGGCCGACTTTCCATTTTTAGATGCATTTGCCAGCTGAAAGCCCAACAAAGATGCTAAGTGAGGACAGCTGCTAGAACCTAATTTGTGTTAGAGGCAAAAACAGTCAGAAGATAGAGAGTAAAATGAATGTTTAATGAGATTAACCCCTTCCTCCCTCCCTTCTTCTCGCTCTCCTTCTCTCTTGGTGAAATGTAAATGCGGATTACTAGTCTCCTACTTGTGCCCCAAATCTGCTGGAAGGAAGATAAGCTGACCCTCTGCTGCCCCCTGCATTGGATTGCACTGGATCTAACCACTCAAACAAACACAAACAACTTCAAGGATGAAGAGGCAAATAGCAGATCGTACCATGATGAGTTTATAAGTGTGATGCTAATGACGTCCTCAACATTCATTCAGTAGGCTCTCAGCTAACAACTAACCTGTACTTTATTATCATTTCATGGATACTCAAAACTGGATGCTGAGTTGGTAGAAAGACAGAGAAAAATAAAAAAAGACTGAGCTTACTTTTCTCCAATAAGAGATCGAGCAGAACATCCAGATGAGGCTTCAACTCTTCCTCCACTAGCTCGGTACTGACGCTGATGCCTTTCAAAGCTTCGCTGAGAGAATCTGAAACAAAGTCATTGTCCCAAACCCTTAATTTCAATCAAATTCCACATTTCATCTGGCTCCATTTAGTTTACAAAACACATCAACCATTTCTGGGTCACGGGGAGCTAATCCCAGCATCCCACTCATGCAGGAACATCCAGAGACCCAAACACAAACATGCAAACTCCACTCCGGAAGACCAGGCCTCAAACATGGGTGCTGGGGCATTGAGATACCATTTGTCGAATCCCATTTATTAGAATTTCTATATGACATTTAGTGCTAGTGTGCACTACTAGTTGATCCATTTTGCAGATCAAATCAGCTAGTTCTATGTCTAAAGGCAGTGCATGCCAAAACATTCATTTGAAAGCACATGGAAATTTATTTTTATTGCCTGTATAATAAAAAATGATTTTTTTAATCCAACCCAACCTTTTTAACAGTTCTTCATTTTACAGTATATTTAACACTCGCTGGGTTTTTAAGACCCGAACAGAGCCAAGATGAGAGAGAGGAAGACTATTCTTTAGATGTAATCACCCAGATAATCCCTGGTAAGCAGAGTGAAAATAGACATGGAGGAGAGCTATCAGATACAATCACACTTTCCTGCTCGCCTTGCTCTCTAATCTGTGATCCATTCAGAAGCACAGTGGATATCTTCTGCAATATTAGCCCTTCACTGGAGTAAAGGGCGAGCAGAAAGCGGCAGGGTGGGGTTGAGGATACCCAGGGGCACTCATTAAACCTGGGTGTCTGGCTCTCAGCGTGCCCGGCGCAGTGGGGAAACACCTCTCCAAGAGCTTCAGCTCACCTGGAAGGCTAATAGCATCTCAGCCCTGATGCTAGTGTGACCTTTAGTGAGAATGGCTCAATACATCTTCTCAAAGTTTCATCTCACCAAGGATTCCAAAACCAGCGGTAGTTTCCATCCTGTCTGTTATTCTCTGACTGGAGAGAGGATTTAACGAGAGATTTGAATCACTCACCTACGTCTGCCATGACCACAGGTCCTGCGAATCTTCCCCTGGGGCGTCCGTGCGCACCTCTGCTGCAGTGTGTGTGTGTGTGTGTGTGTGTGTGTGTGAGTGAGTGTGTGTGTGTGAGAGAGCAAGCCCCGCTTCAGGCAGGGTCCACGGCTCCAGCACTGAGCTTGCCTCTCTTCTGCTCCTCACTCTGAACACACATGCGTATTCCTCTGGTCCTTTGGTGTCATTCACTCGCTCGCTCACTTTCGTGCTGCGCCTGTCGGTGACGCTGCATCCACTTGGCTAATTCACATGCCCTATTATTTGTGTGTCTCTCGCGCGCAAGCAGCCCCCTCCCTCCATCCCTCCCTCCCTTCCTCCTCATCGCTCCTCAGCTCGATGGCAGCATTCTTGCTGCTTCTCCCTCCTTCCCTTCCTCCTCATAATACACTCTAAATCCTAAAGCTGCTCAAAGCTCATCAGTTGACAATTAGCCTGAGGAAAACACAAGAGGGACTGGCACACAAGATTCAAGATCTTAATCGTGTATTTTGTCTAGGTTTGAGTCCTCCATTTTTAAGCCTCTTCACGGTTGATAGAACATATGAGAAGTGGCTCTGTGACCTGACAGGTCTGGCTGGAGAGTTGCACAGGAATTTTTTTCAAAGGACATTTTGCCAAATGTATCAATGTCCTCACAGTGATTTAGCTACAAAACACATGTTCTTTCTTGAAATCTTCTTCAAACTGGATGTGACTGGCTTGTTAGATAGAATAAATAAAATGCCCACAGAAGTGTGAGTCAATGCTAATTTTATATTTGTTTTAGTCGAACATATCCGTAATCTTTCAAAACAAACAATGTCTATGTTGAGAACTATGTCCATTTTGAATAGTTTCAACTGTATATCAATGGTGTGAAAATGTGAATAGAATATAAATCTATTTATTGTGTTGGTCAAGTGTAAGAGATATGAAATATATGTCAAATAAATGTGTGAAATAAAAACACAGCACTGAATCTGAAGGATGTATTAATATTTTGAACCACCAGGAGGCAGCATCGGAAAAGCATTTTAGAAAACAATCCAAAATAAAACCTGAAACACTGATCAAAGTCAAACTAAGCAGCAGGACTAATTATTACCATCCGACTTTTACCATCCCATGTTGGTGCAGACGAGGTGGAAGTGATTCATTATTAGGCTATCCAAAAAAACCAGAGTAAACAAATAGAAAACACAATTTCTCTAGCCAGAAAATCAAAACAAACCACCACAATAAAATCTAAATTTAATGTATAAAAAAATCAAATTATAATTTGTAAGTATCTATTACAAAAATAAGTTATAAAAATCTAAACACGGAGAATAAATGGACAAAATAATTCAACTAAAATGCTTCAAATTACACTGTGAATGTAATTAACAAAATCATGTGATGACAAAACAATTATTCAGGTTGTTTCTATTTGTTAGCACTTCAAGGAACGAACTTTCATCTTGCTCCTAATTTATTGTTGGATATTTATTTTACTGTAATTATTGTTAAAGTGTTTTAAAACTCAGCATCACACTACACAAGCTTTGTAATTATAACATATCATCACAATTCAAATATATTCCACTCACTGATGCAAGAGTCTGACAATAATGCGGTGAAAACACACCAGAAGACGTAGGACAAAGGTGAAGCAATAGTGCTAGTGAGACAGACTTCATTAGCTAATGGATCTGCTTTAAATTAATCAATTCACAATTCCAGACAGTCCTCTGAGAACCCAGACTGTCTCTATCCGTCTTTCTTGTCCTCTCTAATTGGCAATGTGTGTTACAACACACACACACACACACGCACACCTACACACACACACTATCCCCAAATCCAATATGAAACCATTCTCTCACAGATTTTGTCTGTTAAACTATTTAAGGAAAGTAAAGGGAGGGAAAGCAGCCAGTTCTAGCCACACACACACACACACACACACACACACACACACACACACACACACACACACTTCATCAGTAAATACAGTAGTGCATATATTTTTTTAATTGCTTTCTATTTTTGAGATATAAAAAATTTACTATGACCTAATTAAATACAGGTTTTTACGTCCTGTGTACGTCAATATACCGGTAATTTACAGATTGAAGGACAAATGACAAAGTTTTGAGTCTAGTTGGGCAGATGGGCTGTGTTCTACAGGGGGCTGGCGGAGACCCCCTGTGTCTGTGGCACTACATTATGTGCCATCTGAAGAAAAAGTCCCATACTGCGACATCTCATCAAACATTCATCATCCTCATACAAGCGTTCTCCAGAGACTTCTCACATTATCATAACGCTGAATATAAAAGACATCAATGAAAAAGGCCACATTTATGAGATCAATGTGATTAAAATGAGTGGAAAGAACAGCTAATCAGACATAAAATTACTGAGCGTCATATGATGGTGGAACTTCTGGCTTCTGGCTTGAACGAAGAAGGTGAATATTCTTCTAGAAACCTTTGTAGTGACTTTTGCAGCAATGTTTTGCAGCAATGTTTTGTTCAACCCAGCTACATTCCTAATGTGTAATTGCAGTTTATGCTAAAACCCTCCATTTTAAAAATTGCTTTCTCTATTTAAAAATGTATCTAGAATTTCCAAAGTCATTCTTTGGAAGTCTTTTTCCAAGTCTTTCAAATGTCCTTTCCTTTGCTGTAAGGCATTAAAAACGAAATCCTGGAGTGGACTACAGTGTTCTGCTACCCCTGGCCAAGTCGTCCACCAAAGCAAATCACAACATGAAAATTGGACTTTTTAATTCACAGTCTCTCTCAAGCAAATCCTCACTAATTTCTCAACATATCCTGGATAACAAGTTTGACTTTTTCTTCATTACGGAAACTTGGCATAAACCAGGATGCTATTTAACGTTAAATGAACTGTGTCCCCCTGGCTATACATACCTGGAAAAAGCCAGACCCAGTGGACGTGGAGGTGGGCTTGCTATTGTACACCGGACTGAATTTGAATTACAGTTGCTCCCCCTTCCTGAATTTTCATCGTTTGAATGTCTGGCTGTCAAACTAAAACCTCCATTCTCATTGGAAACTATCCTTATTTACAGACCTCCCAAACAGTCAACAGGCTTATTGCTGAGCTACACGATTTACTATCGCCTCTTTGTCTGGCAGCAACTGACCTATTATTACTTGGAGACCTGAATATTCACGTGGACAATCCCTCAAACCAACTCAGCTTGGAGTTCTCAGATTTGCTGGACTGCCTCAACATCGTGCAACATGTTAAAGGCCCCACTCACAGCAAAGGCCACACCCTGATTTGGTAATCTCAAACGCACTTCCAATATCTGATCTTGTAGTCTATGATATTGGAGTCTCTGACCACAAGGTAATCTCACTGCAACTTCCTTCCCGCAACCCCCACTCCAGACCTCAGCGCTCTATTAAATTCAGGAAACTAAAAACAATAAACCTCCCGGATTTCAGAGCTGATATAAAAAGATTGGCAAACGATCCATCTGCGCTTTCGACAGATACCCTGGTCAATCAATATAATACTGGCCTCCAGAACATTCTGAATATCCATGCTCCAACCAAAACCCGTACAATACAATTCTCCAAAAGCTCGCCGTGGTTTACAAGCGAACTACGCCAACTCAAAACAGCAGGCCGTGTGTTAGAGCGCCGCTACGTTACAACCAGCCTGACTGTGCACAAATTGGCCTTCCGTGAACACCAGAAGATCTATGCCAAAGCACTCTCCACCGCCAGGTTAACATATTATTCTGAAATAATAAATCAAAATTCAAGTAACTCACGTCAACTTTTCTCAGTCATCAATAAACTAGTCAAAGATACTCGCGCTCCCTCCAACACTGTCTCTGAAGAAGAATGCAACAGGTTCCAGTCATTTTTCACAACAAAAGTTGATGTAATTCGCTCTGAGGTGGGGAAGCACCACCCTGTGGACCTTGACACACCTGCTGGAAAACCATTCAGGGTCCTTCCTCAATTCCAGTGCATCAACAATGAAGTAACCAAGGGCATCATTATGAACATGAACATGATAATGCTATGCCTATCATCACTAACATTATAACAAGTCTATCAAAAATGGGGAAGTTCCTTTAAGCCTCAAGACAGCAATAATTCGGCCACTTCTAAAAAAAACCCTCTCTGGACCCTCATGTCTTATCAAATTACCGCCCCATTTCTAACCTTCCGTTTCTTTCTAAAGTTCTTGAAAAAGTCGTTTTAGCCCAGTTACATGAATTTCTAAAAAAGCAAAATCTCTATGAAAAATTTCAATCTGGATTTCGCTGCTCTCACAGCACAGAAACGGCTCTGGTTAGGGTCACAAATGACCTGTTAACTGCTGCTGACCAGGGCTCTCCATCACTGCTCATCCTCCTGGACTAACGGCCGCCTTCGACACCGTCGACCACAATATTCTCCTGCATCGCCTCAAATTCAGAATTGGTCTTTCAAGTGCAGCTCTGGATTGGTTCGCATCCTATCTTGCGAACAGACTGGAATTTGTGGTCATTAATGAGACTAAATCCACCCCACATTATGTCACCTGTGGCGTTCCTCAGGGCTCGGTACTAGGCCCCACCTTGTTTAATATATATCTGATGCCTCTTGGCCAGATCATCACTAAATATGGAATTTCATTTCACTGCTATGCTGATGATACACAGCTATATGTCAGACTAAAGCCTTCAAACATTACAACAATGTCTAACTGCCTGGAGGACGTGAAGGGGTGGATGTCAGCAAACTTCTTAAAGTTAAATAGCAATAAAACCGAAGCAATCCTAATTGGAACCCCAAATCAGATCCGCTCTTGCTCAGTTCCCTGCATCAGTTTCTGTAACACCACAACTAACCTTTCAAATTCCGTCACAAACCTCGGCGTCAAGCTAGACAATGGCCTAACTCTCGATCTCCATGTTCAGCACGTATGCAAAACTGCTTTTTTCCATCTACGGAACATTGCCAAAATCCGCTCTTACCTCGCACATAAAGATGCTGAACGCCTCGTCCATGCCCTCGTCTCCACAAGATTGGACTACTGCAACGCTCTTCTTTCCGGAACATCAGCAAGGAACATTAAGAAACTACAGGCTGTCCAGAACAGTGCTGCTAGAGTCCTTGTAAGAGCCCGAAAATGTGCACACATCAGCCCAATTCTCTACTCCCTTCACTGGCTCCCGATTCGTCAGCGCATTGATTATAAAATCTGCCTGATCACATACCAGTGCTTGCATGGAAATGCCCCTGAATATCTGCGGGAACTGCTGACACCTCACTCTACAACCAGGCAGCTCAGATCAACGGGAACTTTTCTGCTCAAACAGCCACAAACAAAACTTAAAACTATGGGTGACAAATCATTTTCTGCTGCTGCTCCACGGCTCTGGAACGCTCTACCAGATAGTTTGAGGAAGCATCAACCTGTTGACTGTTTTAAGTCATCCCTGAAAACTTACCTTTTTAGAAAAGCTTTTTAAGTGCTTTTATTGAGTGTGTTATTCTTTTATGCTTTTATCTCCTATGTAGCACTCTGAGGTTTGCTTTGCAAATGTAAAGTGCTTTACAAATAAAATGTTATTATTATTATTATTATTAAGAATTTTTTTTTAAATACTGCATCATAGTTTGGGAACCCCCTCATCGTACCCAAAAAAACCACTGTTAAAGTTGTATTTTATATTTATTTACCATCAGTGAAGGGCTTGTTGGTCTGTCCTTGTTTTGCAAAAAAAGTTTAATAGAAGTAATACTTTTTTAAACTAAGGCTAAATGTTATCAATCTTGAAAGTGTTAAAAAAATCATTTTTACACTGTATATATGTATGTAACAAAAATTATACAAACATGCAATATATAGTGTGTATACATAGTACACGTATATAACACTGTATCTACTGTAAATACATATATTTTTATTATTATAATTTTAAAATATTATTATATTTATATACATAGACTTAGAGACTTAGACTTAGAGAGCTTTATTGTCATTGTCAGAACAAAGAAATTCTGTTTGGCAACTCGGCACTAGCAGCAAAGGAAACAGTCAACAGGTAACAAGCAACACAGCGTAACGACAATAACGTGCTTCACAAAACACATCACAACACAACATTGACGTAACAAAAATGTGCAAACAGCAATACACAAAAAGTAATGAATAAAGTGAGGTGAACAGTACACATGTGCAGATGGCAAATGTGGAAAAACAGAGGCATTGAAATTTTGCAAAAAGGCTATAAAGTGAATAGTGCAAAAGTCTGAGGTAGTGAGTGCACACCGAGTGTGCTAGAATGTGCTGGTGAGCATGGTGCTCAAGTATTCAGGCATTTAATTGCCTGTGGATAAAAGCTGCTTTTTAGTCTGTTTGTCCTGGTTTTTATTAATCTGAATCTCCGTCCAGAGGGCAGAACAGAGAATAGGTGGTGTCCAGGGTGTGTGGCATCAGTGCTGATGGACAGGGCCTTCTTGTGAAGACGGCTGTGATAAATGTCACTGAGGGAGGGAAGTGATGTGCCGATGACACGCTCGGCAGCCCTCAGAACCCGCTGGAGGTCTTTCTTGTTCTCCTCCGTGCAGCTGGAGAACCACACTGTGCAGCAGTAGGTCAGGAGGCTCTCAATTGCTGATCTATAGAAGTTGACCAGTAGATCCTGAGGGAGATTAGCGAGTTTCAGCTTCCTGAGAAAGTACACACGTATTGTATAAAACATACTTTTTTTTTTTACATTTTGGAGGTGGGGGGGGGTGTAAATTGTTGTAGAGTTTAGAATGTCGTGGTAGGCAAAGGAATTTAGAAAAAATCAATGAGTATCAGTGGACTTCAGGCTAGTTTGTCTAAGGGGAATAAAACAGCTTTGTCAGGGTTTTGAAAGACGATTGAAACACATTGTATTGAGGAATGATTTATAATTGTGAGCTTGCAGGAAAACACAGCCTTTACTTGGAGAAAATTCCTTTAGAAAAACTACTTTCTGTGTACAGGCCATTGAGTTGAGCCCAGTCAAGCAAACAGGAGGAGGGAAGGTCAAAGTTCAGGGAGGAACAGGCTTTGTCTGGCAGGTTTTGTCCAGGTCGTGTCAGCACATTTTAAACCAATAGACACGAAAAATGAGGCCAAACATCCAAGCATTTCTGTTTTTTATTTAGAGCAAATCTTCGTTGCACTACTTGCTTTAGTATGAATAATTTCACATTTTTAAAAGATCCTTGACTGTGTCTGTCTGTGACTGTATCCACAGTTTATACGTGCCATAAGACAAACTAATCAAAGACAAATACTGAAAAGGAATTTACTTGCCAAACAACCAGAACATTCCAGAAGCTTGGCCCAAACCAAGCATGTGCAAAAATCATAACAGTCCGTTTTGGATTTTAATAGTTCTTCCAGCTGGATTGAACTCAATGCAGCCCCTCTTCAAACAAGCACAGACACAGTCGGAATACCAGAGAAGATCTGGATGCAAGCAGCACTTTACTCAAATGACCTTTAGGAAATGCATACCTGTAATGGTTTTAAAGACATTCTCTGGTCTCAAATGATTTTGATACAATTTTGAGACATACCGGGAAAAATACATAACACACTATACATGCAGCTTTACTTCATTTAACAATGAATAAATATCAAATGAGGAAAATGTCACAAAAATTTCCAAAACATCTTCTATAAAACAGTATGTCTTTCAGCTAATTCTTTTTTATGTTGATATGCCACAACATTAGGAGCAAGAAAACAATATCTCACCTACCAGTCATTAAATGTTTTGCACATCTGTGGAGAGGTACAAAAAAAGATTGGTAGAACAGAATTAAAACGAACTTGATCACGCAAATTTTAAGTCTCACCGGTCCTGTTTCCTAAACCCAACTACATCCATGTTTGCACCAGCTCGTTTAACTGACAGAATCCTGCTGTGCCATGAATGTGTAATTATGACTTGAGTAAAACTTTTTTTGGAAAACCACAGCATCACAAGACATCCTGTCCTGATGTTTACAATTAAGCACATGTCCAGTATAACCTGTGAAGTAAACGTGCCATGGAAGGTGCCTTCAAATACCATGTTTAAAATGATCTTACCAAAACACATTGCGGTCCACTAACCCCACCACCTCTGAGAAGCAAATTCCTTCAAGACGTCAGAGTAAAAACTGAAAATTTAAGATGACTCAGCACAATAACTGAACAACTGTGCTAAAATCTGAATAATCAATTCTTATTTTCTCCATTGGTTTGTTATAATCAAAAAGTACTGTACAGCACGCACGCGCGCGCGCACACACACACACACGCACATACACACACACACACACACACACACACACACTCGACCACGGTCAATTTGCAATTGCCAAATGTTTTTGGACAGCATGTTACTGTACAAATACAAAAAATATAACTGTTCTAAATAACTAAACATATACTGTATTACTAATTCTCACGTCTGATTAAAACTGTAAAATGTGATTTATATCGACTAATGCAATACATAATTATCTATAAAAAGCTCGTCATAACTCGTCTAAAACTTTATAGCTTACGTAAAATAATTCTCCAAATAGTTTGAATTCATACCTGGTATAATCCATTTGTGAATTATATACTGTGGTGTACGCATGTGGAAAAACACCAAGACCGACTTTGTGCCCGAACAGGTAAAAAAGACATACGACATTTTACGACAATTTTAAAGGACGTAACCATAACAACGAGCACGCTGCTTTGCGGCAAATCATGGCGACCTGCATGCGAGGACGCAGATAACAGGATAATGACATCGACATTACTGTGTGGTCTCATTTGTGCTTGTTTCCGTAATATCGTCGTTTAATCTTAGAGTTACATATTATATTGGCTTACGACAACATTTAAGAGAGACGATGCAGAGTGGAACTGTAATCCAGGAGAAGGTTGCTAAACTGCTCAGTAAGCAGCGTGGCAAACCTGTCCTCAAACCGATCAAACCTCTGGTGCTCAAGAACGAAGTTGCCAGCCGCAGACTGAAAAAGGGAGGTAATGTACCTCTTTTCTCTTTGTTAGCGTTTTTAGACTGTCTGATTTGTCTAAAACCTTTTTCTCCGTCCAAAATTAACTGTATAAGACAAATACGTAATTGAAATGACGTCGACATAAATCAAACCGGTACATAAAATAACGGCACAAGACGAAAGTACAATCACAATGTAAAGAAAAACTAGGGGAACTGCGAGTTTCATGAAACTAAAGTATGAGAGTTTGTCAGTGTGGCCACTAGGGACCGTATCAAAGTTGTGCTCTGCATTTAACCACCCAATGAAGTTACACACACAAACCCGGAGCAGTGGGCAGGCGTAAGGGGTGTCGGGGTCTGTCTCAAGGACACTCAATTGTGAATCCAGTCAGACGGGATTTGACCCGACAATCTCTGGGGACAGGTCCACTGGACCACAACTGCCACTAATAAACTGTATTATATTTAAGAGTGTGTGTGTGTGTGCGTGCGTGCGCGCGCAAATTTATATTTGGAAACGTTGTGTCTACCAGTTTTCCTGATTACGTTTCTCGCTTCCTCTCTTTTCAGAGGCCTCGTGTGTCACAGAGATGTCATTACTCATGGCTTGTTGGAAGCTGAATGACTTCAACAACAGCATTTGCACCAAAGAGGTCACCTCTTTCTACACGTGTGTTGAAAAGGCCCAGGTTTGTGGTCTGAGGAAGTTGTTTATTAATAGCCTCTGTGATTTAGAGTAAAAATAGAACAGCATCCAAACACACTAATGAAGTGTTTTTGGTTGTTCTTGGGAAAAGCGTAATTACAAATGTGTGAACGGCTATTTTTCTGCGCTGCTTCCTGGTTATGACTCAAACGCTTCCCACTTTTCACCACAGCTTCCTGGTGAATGTTCAATCTTATTAATCTCCTAAATGCTGCCAAAAAATCTGTCTAATTTCGTTGTCGTTTCTGGTTACTTTATAGTGACGAGAAAAAAACTTTTAAATTCATGTTTCATTACCGTGTTATTTTATTGTGTGTTCTCATGAATTATAAACGTAATAAATGTAAAAGCAGGTTCCTGTTAAAGTTGACAATGTAAATTAGGATTTTGACATTTACATTGTTTCTTCATCTCATTTTTTACAGGCAATGAACAAAAGCAGAGAAAAGCTGGGTAGTCAGGGCCGACTTTTGCCGAAGGAAGCCAACACTTTATTAAAAAGGTTTCCCAACCAGAGAAACGAGATCTGAGATGATATGGACGTCTGCTTTTACTTGAGAATGTTATGACAGTGTTTTTTCAAGTAACTTCTGCAACTGTGAAGAATACACTCTTTCTTCAACTGTGTGAGAATTTGCTCAAAAGAAGTACAAGATCTTCTGAATGGACTTGGATTTGAAAAATTCTCTTCAAAATATTTCTCTGTCATAAACCCAGCAATATTATGTCCTAAGGAAAGTTGTATTCAACTGTTATTTTTATAGCCTGTGTGATGTTAAATGCAGATCCTTTGAAATTGTTTTGTTCGGTTTCTGCATTACTATCAGTCTCATGTTACAAGCATGACTGGATTATTGCTCTGACTGTGTGAGCCTTATCTGCAATAAAAGCCTGAAATAACTCAATAAATCATCAAAATTGATCAGCAACTGCTTTTCACTTTCAACTCAAGATTGTGTGATTGTTCTAACCAAGTTAAATGTTATGAGGTTATATTGGTTTAGTACCCTGAGCTTCATTTAGCCATGGTCATTTCTTCCTGTGATAACACTGCCCACCATTTCCTGTGGCTGATTATCTACAGTTGTCGGAAAACCAATGTGAACAGATCTCAAAGGAAATGCCGTCTGCTGTGAGTCTAAACCTCTCTCAGTCAAAACATTTAAATATGATCCTCTTATACTGTAACAGCTGAAATATCAAGAGTAAATGAGCTAAAAACAATGGGTCTTGAGACTTTCCAAGATGCTCTGGAAATTGCATCTTATGTTTATATGTCAGACGTGTACCAGACTAATAGATTTGTAAGTCCTTTAGTATAACAGTAATTTATTGCACATGTATGGCTTATACGTATATAGTTTATATAGAGCAAATTAACAACCATGAGAATGTGGATGAATGCCAAGCACCATGTACCACACCTCTGGGTATCAGATAAGAAAAACAAAACTCTACTATGGTATTTGTTTGTTTAGGCTCATGATACTTCAAATGAGACAAGTTAAAAAGTTTTTTTTTTTTTTTTGGCGCATATTTTCGTATACACATTTTTTAAACATTGTTTGGGGTACTTTTATGGGTACGCTGTGACCTCCCAGTATATTTGTATCATGCCTTGTGCACAAAGTTGCTGAGATTGGTGCCAATTTCCCATGACCCAGAAATGGATTATTATGGATGGACGGAAAATGACTTTCATGACATTATTAAATGCAACCTTTTTTATGATCTATGTGCCTTTGGTGAAAGCAAATAAACAATACCAATACACGAAGACAGGACAGACTGACGAGACGAGGTGCACACCGATTAGTGCACAGGGAGAGAAGACATAAGTCAGGGTGTCCAAGCTTCCCTCATCTTGAGTAGACGGATGTTCCTCAGGGTACCACTGCAAGAGAAGCGAGAACAAAATATTAGTTCAACATATTAGTTAAGAATTATTTAAAAAAATTTGCAACTCTAAAGCTTTATTTGTATTTGTCTTAAAGAGACATAACAGGTCTGCATTGTTTTGGTAGTTAATATCCCTCTTATCGCAACAAATGCCCTTTGTCCCATGTGAGGGATTCTATTTGTTGTGAAGCAGGAATTCCTTTCACACAGCTTAGTGTTTGCATTGCGACTGTGTGCTTTCTGGTTTGCTTTAAGCACTTTGGGGGGTTTTATGTGTTTTATGTTTAATGTGCCTACTGTAACCTGTTGATCTTTAAATATAATAATTGTGACCCATAAGTTATTAAATGTGTATGTGGTATAATTTATATGCTTCTTGGCAAATTGCGATATTTGTATGGTTAAATTAACCAGTCACCTGATAATAAAGATTTATGTGCACTTGCAGTAGTTGTACTAGTGCCATTATTAACTTTGAGCCATTATTGTTTTTTGATAACACTGTTTTATTGCTGTTACATTAAAATATTTGTGTTTTGGGCATTCTACCAATAAAACAGCATGTTTATAAA
Source organism: Paedocypris micromegethes (assembly GCA_028031935.1). NCBI lineage: Eukaryota > Metazoa > Chordata > Actinopteri > Cypriniformes > Paedocypris > Paedocypris micromegethes. Next base: position 17,512,405 of record CM051500.1, read on the forward strand.
ATGTAATTACACTCAATTTAAGAGTTTAGTGCATTTCTTTGCATAGAGATGGCAGATTAAACATGTGTTATTAAATTGAGTATTGAGTAGCATGTTGTCGTCATATTGAGTAACTGTGAATTGTTAAAATATCTGGTAACATCCATCTCTAAATCGCTGGGGACTGGCAGGTTGTGTGTGTGTGTGTGTGTGTGTGTGTGTGTGTGTGTGTGTGTGTGTGTGTGTGTGTGTGTGTGTGTGTGTTCGCCGTGAGGTGAATGTGCGCATTAGAACTCCGCGTCAGTCAGACCCCAGGCGCGTCACCGCGTCGCGCGCTTAAAGAACTTCTGTTCGGCTCGTTTGATGCGTTTTGTGAATATTTAGAGTGTTTTATTTCCACGGCGTCTGATTTTGAAGTCATAAAGTAAACCCCGGATGATCGCGAAGAGCGATGACGGGACAGCTGAGCTGGACGTTCGCTCAATGACAGGATGGACATCGGCGGGATTCTTTCTATCGCTGCTGCTTTTTATGTTTCGACCCGAGTCTACGGCGAGGTATGGCAAACCTGCTTTGATAGCTCTCTGTTTACTTTGCAAACGTTACCATAAAACGGCGAAGGTTTTGGAGTTTACGTGGAGGCAAACGAAAAATGGCTAGACGATTGAACAGAAATTCGTTTATAACTGTATTTTCAGATTCATAAATCTGTACTGTATAGTACTAGTTCAAGCGTGTCTCTTGGCTGGTTTCAGTCTTGTTTATAACGTAGATGTACTTTGTCCTGAATAGATCTCACATCTCACATGCATGCATGATTCAAAAAGGTTTTCAAATTCATATTTGTGCATGCATGATTGGTGTCTTAAGCATACATTTAGTTTTTTTTTTAGTTTTCAGAAACATTGCAGAAACATTCTTTCTAGCTCATTGAAAAAAATAAAAAGCATCTCATTGCAATTAAAATTTTTTATTTTATTGTAGATATTGCCAATAAAGTTGCAGTAGTATGTAAACAAATAAGGCAGAGCATTAGACAGTAGAGACTTAAATGAGACGTCCATGCGATTTTATATTTGTTTTCCTAATGCAGTAAAGTGTCTCCTGTGGATGTAGCAGGGCGACATGAGTGTTTATATAGTTGTTTGTCTTGTTACCAGGACATTTAGTGTCCTTGTTATTTGCTCTGAATCCCTTAGCTTCAATACAAATTTTGTATCCTTTCCTGTCATTTGCTTGAATTGAGGGAACGATGACGTTGACTTTCTACATCCCAGCGTGAGAACGGTAGTAGTCAGCAATGTCTTGGTGGTCATGAAAGTACTCTTTGATCTCAGCTGTGCAGCACTCAGGCTCTGTATTATTAGCTCATGTTTTTATGTGACATTTCCCTGCTGTACAGCATCAGAAACCATTCACAGCCTTCCTCCTGAGGGAACACCTCCGAGTAGGACTGACGAAAAGCATCACAAATTTGCCTGAGTCATATTTCGGCACTCATCTTGCCATGTGTGTGGTACTGTACATGCATTAATCATGTCAAAGTAAAATCCTTCAATGAACTTTACGTAACAGAAATATAAAGATTGATCAATCAATCCATTAATACATAACTGAATGATCACCATCTCTGGTCCTGCGAGAAGGTTAGCGTCAGGCCTTTGGTTAAGTCTTGATTGTATAATCTGTGTTCTCACTGCTCTTTGTTTGCTGTATAGGCAGGACCGAATGGTTTGTTCCTGAATTTACTGCAGAGCTCAGGTAGGATCTTCCACACTCTTATGTTCTTTTTTTCCAACCCATGAGTCCGATATGACCAGAGCTGGAGAACATTTTTCTCGCTTCCTAAATATTTTCCCACGTGTCCTTGTTCAAGATATGCACCTACTTTTGTTTGAGGTTTTTTTTCTGAATGAGTCATTGCTGGAAAAATTAATTCTATCAAAATAAGGACACGCAATACAGTAGATACGGCATGTCCTTTATGAGAGCAAAAATGTGTAATCGCATCCGAAAACACTTTCCTGTTTGGCACTATAAAGCATTAACAGAGGCAATGCTGTTAAGATCTGGATCGTTCCGTGTTTCCCACGGCAGAAACACTAACGCTTGTAATAGAAGATGAAATTAACATTTCTCCATGTAAGTGATTCAAAGGATGTGGAACGTCCTTGGCATTGATTGACTCTTAAGAGATTCTGAATGTTTTGCTGTTTGGCATTATGCACACATCATATTTATATGGCCTTCCAAGTCCAGACAGGTTTGTGATCCTTAAGGCAAGAGGCAGATTTACACTCAGAACCATCAACCCATTCAAAGTTCGTGCTGGGGCAGCGTGAAATTCCTCTGTGATTGCCTAATTTGCACATTTGTTTTTCATAGGCCGAAAGCCTCGGCTGTCATGGTTATTTATTTCATCTATCTTGTGTCTTCCAATGGTCTATAATGGTACCATGGAAATATTAGTGAACTCTACCCTGGTTCTAATTTCAGCTGAATGGTTTATATGGACCAGTCTGCAATGTGGAACTTGATCTATCACGAGATGAGACATCTCCATGTCCAAGAAAGAATTTAGGACTGCTGAACTACTAACCTATATTTTTAAGAAAGGATTTGTTTTTTGTTTTACATATTTCCTGGCTAAATATAAGACAATAAGAAATATGCTAATTATAAGACAATATTGAACAATACATTCAGGGTTGCTGAGTTTGGATGGAGCTCCCTGTTACCCAGAAATGGAAAAGTTCTGAATATAAACATGTGAATGTTTTAAAAACTTTCACATGTTTAAATAAATACAGAATGCCTGAAATACAACACGGTTTTCTAGGTTTCATCATCCCTGGCAGATCAGTTTCCGGTCTTATTCTCTCAGCACCTCCGTTCAATAAATCTAAAGTTTCCAAGCAACAATGGCGCTCTTTTTCATATGTGCTGTATTTAGATTTATGTACAGTACTCAGATGCAAATGTGTTTAGCACAACGTCGCTCTAGATATTCCCTGTATTGGTTCGGGAAAATTAGATTTTTGGCATGGAGCGCCGGGGGCTTTGTGGAGGTGGGAAATGTCTCAAGTTCAGATCTTTCTGCCTTAGGGTCTCACACCTGGTCTTGCTTTTGAACCAAAGTTTGGCGTCTGCTTGAAATGTTCTAGCATTTACTTTTTATTATATGCAAGATCGTTTAAAAAAAATGTTAAAATAATGTTGTTAGTACTATATTATTTTGTATATTATATATTTTTAATATGGGCTTATTTTCCCCTTTTTATGTATTCAAGACAGAGCCAAGACATTTGGGTCATTTTTTGATTCACGTTTCCAGCAATGCAATAAAGCTTATTGGAAATTAAATTAAGATTCTCCTTCCTGAAGCCCAATAAAAATATTTGGTTGCCTTCTCACAAATGCTAAAATAAATGCACTTAAGCAACAGACAGTAGAAATGTTTTAATTGCTGTTGTTTATGAATGACATTTTGCTTTTCTACTCATAAAAGTAATGAGAGAATGTACTCTCACCAGAAACGTTATTCAATTGGTGCCCATTACATTGAGTCATCATATTTATGCTGATTTTATTACTGTTTTTTGTTGGAGTTCTTGGAATAAAACGTGGGAAGGGATTCTGCAATAATAAATAACTAATCTAAAACAGTTCTGGTAGCAAGAAATCTATAAGGGACGTCCTACGATTGGTGAGAACATGATGTTAGAGTAGGTATTTTTAATTTTCAGAGAAAGCCAAACAATGTTTCAGTGTTTAACTGTATTGTAAACATTGCATAACGTTTATGATATGTTATTATCCTAGGATTTTTCCTTAAATGTTTCAATCTCTCAACTTTTTTTATCATTGATTTTCAACACATTTGAACAGCTTATAAATGTCCGGCATGAATTTCTATTAAATATTGTGTTTGATAACAAATACTCTGTTGCATAATGTCCCAATCTGATTTGTAGAGATTTTAATTTGTTTATCTAATCGTTTATAGTTGTGCTGTATGTGTGCTGTTCTTTTCTATACCTTTTAGTATGATTTATTTCTTCATGAGTCCGAGTAGCAGTGTCTACCTTATGGTCCATTGAGTGGATTTTTCTTATAAATTGAATTCAGGTCTTATCATAAACTATGTGTTTCCCATAGGTCCGCTGTCCTGCTCGGGGGGCTTTACTGAGCAGGGCTATTACAATGGATCTGTGTCCCAGACAGACTCAGGCTTTTCCTGTCTTAAATGGACTGACTTTCCAGACTACATGCTTCAATACCCAGACCGCGGACTAGGCAATCACAACCACTGTCGAAACCCTGACCGTGAATCCAAGCCTTGGTGCTTTTTCAGACAAAGATCAGGGGCCATTGGCTGGGCTTACTGCGACTGTCATCAAGGTGAGCCTGCACTTATCTCTTTTTAATTCTAAAATCAAATGAAAAATGTCCGAACCAAGGGTCAAAATGTCTTGATTAGGCCAGGGAATTTTTAGGAAGTTTTGTCTAGAAGTTCAAGTCCCAAAAGTGAAATCCAAAAGTGAAATTTAACACCTCAGTGTTTCAAAATGCCACAAAATGGATTAAGAAATAGCAAAAAGTTAGTCTCAGTCAAACTCAAATGTGCAAATAAGTGCAAGCGCTAACTCATGGGATTCAGTTAATGAATAGCATTCAGTGCCTTCAGCACCCTGCAGATGGCAATATCGCCTCATCTGCCCATGAAATTAACTGAGGTAGAAAAAGATGCTGACTTTTCATACACAATCACAATGTAACGAATTACCGTAAGTGTCTATTCAAATGTAGTGGAGTAAAGAGTACATATACTGTACTCAATCAAAAATGCAGTCAAACATTGAGTAAAAGTTGCTTACATTTTTGATACTCAGTACAATATAAAGTAGCCAAAAATACTTTTTGTATAGCGAAGTCCATTTACTTAAGTACTTTACACCATTGCTCTTATCAAACCCCACTAACCACTCGCCTGGTTGAGCTTATTTTAAAGTGATAAAGCATTTTGGGCAGTTTTATGTCATTTAGGACACAGTGTTGGTGTTGAAATATGCAAAACTGATGGTGACAAGATAGCACGTCTTTCTTCTCCTGTAATTGTGCTGAATTAGTCTTTCAATACAAGGTTTATTGTTAAGACACGTGATGTCGTGTTACGATAGTTCTCTGGCTTTCACCTAGGAAAGTGTCTATTCACTCTCCATATCACTTTTCATCGCCATCCTGTCTGTGGTTCAGTCCCGAGCGGGTGTTGAAATGTGTTGGCCTTATCTGTATGAGCTGTGTTTATCTTTGTCTGCCTCTACTCCTTTTCCTTTCCAAGTATCAACATTAAACGTGACTACAGTCGAGGATTCTACATATGTGCCTGTAAGAATATCATGTGGCAGTAATGTTAGAACTCGCCAAGTTTTATTTATGTCAAACTAATACAGAGCGGTGAGTCACGTTCTATAAATGCTGGCCTCGAAATCACCTGTCAACTTCTCACGGATAAAAAAGAAGTTAGATGCTTTATTACATCTAAAATAATTTGTAACGGAGAAAATCGAGTGTGCAGTATGTCGTAAATAGGACGTTTTCCCAATGTTGTTGAGATGTATTGCTTGTAAAGAAAAGGATTTCTCTGCTTTATCCATCTGAAATCTTCTTGCAGGAGCTACGCGTTTGATGGGAGGTTTGTCTAATAAGAGCGGCCGTCTAGAGGTGTTCCTAAATGGCCAATGGGGAGCCGTCTGTGACGCCCACCTGACTGATCGAGATGCCAGTGTCGTCTGCAGGCAGCTCGGGCTCGGGTAGATGCGTCAGTCTGTGTTTAGTCAATTCAAACTCAACTGATTATTTTATAATACATAGTTTTACTCTGTTTGCACTCAACAGTGAAATCGGAACCGCACTTCGACACTCTTACTTCGGACCTGGTTCTGGCCTCTTCCACTTTGAACGTCTTGGCTGTCATGGCAATGAAGAGTCTCTGCTGCGTTGTCGGACCAGAAAATACATTTCTGCTGACTGTAATCATGGCAACGAGGCTGGCGTGGTGTGTGCTGCCCCTGAAGGTGGGTTTCTTCCTCTTTAATTATTTTTTTTATAATTTAATTAATTAAATATTGACACATTTTTGTTTGTTCTCAAATTCAAATAATTTATTTAAAAATATGAATTTATTTATCTCCATTTTCCCCGGACTTCAGAGAATACTTTTGAGATTTAGACGTGAGGACAAACAGAGTGCATCTTGTAATGGGCCTGTTGCTGAAACAGGGTCAGGTATATTTAGAGAGAGAGAGCTGTGAATAATTCACTCTGGAACATTAGGAAGGAAAGCGCAATCTGAAATCTGAGAAACTTTGCCAAGTAAAGGTCTGTACATATGTACCTACCCATAAAACACATTTATAGATTATTTGGCACAAATAGAAATTTGCTTGTAAGTTTGCCATTGTGGCTACTGGGGACCATAATGAAATTGCATTCTGCAATTTGATCATCCAGTGAAGATACACACACAGCGAGCAGTGGGCAGCCTTCAGCCGTGGCTCCCGGGAGCATTCGGGGTCAGTGTGTTGTCCATGCCCACTGGACCACAATCTATAATGTAAAGAACTTTAGATTGTTATTGGGGCTTCCCAGAAAAGCATACGCCACCTAAAGGTTTTAAACTTCTCTTGTGGCCCCGTGGGGAGATATTGATCGCCATTACTCATGTACATTTGATCAGAATCAGTGTCAACAGCTATTACTGATGTTTACTTTAGGCAATGGCGCCCCCCTGAGGCTTGTTGGAGGACTTGAGGATTTTGAGGGCCGGGTGGAAGTCTACTATAATGGGAAGTGGGGAACCATCTGTGATGATGAATGGGATGATATTGATGCCGAAGTGGTTTGCAGACAGTTGGGATTGGGGTGAGCTGTTTTTTTTATTACTTACTTCCATTTCACATTTGTTTTCACTAGCAGTCAAAATTTTACTGGATGTTCATTATTGTTTTGAGCCATTTTTTGCCTTATTATTAGACAAAAACTAACAATAAATTGCACACATAACTATTATTTTCATACATGTTTATTGTATATTATAAGGATATTTCTACATATGATAACATGATAATGACATGTAACGATAATGCCATGCCGAGACCTGAGTGCAGGATCAATAATAATTTACATTCAAATAGATGAACAGATGTGGTGTCTGGTTTGCTATTCAGTCATCAAATCTGCAGGGAAATAGAAAGCTACAGTACTTCAGATTTTTTCCGTTCTCCTTTATGGAACGTTTTCTGGTTGTGTGTGTGTGTGTGTGTGTGTGTGTGTGTGTGTGTGTGTGTGTGTGTGTGTGCGTGTGTCTGTGTGTGTGTGTGTGTGTGTGTGTGTGTTTGCCTTTCAGTCTATTGTGCCTTTTTGCTTTAATAATGTATATTTCTGACCTGATGTCAGAATTTTACATTGAGTACATAGACCCCTCAATAAATTGTTTGCAGCAATATTATTATGCCTATACTTTAAACTCTGACTTGACATTGAAATTAAATGATGTGCACGTCTTTTTGCAGTGGCGTACCAAAGGCATGGACATGGGCACACTTTGGGCAGGGCTCAGGGCCCATTTTTTTAGACGGTGTGCACTGCACAGGGAACGAACTGTCTCTGGAGGAATGCCCTCACATGCCCTGGGGTCGACATAACTGTGACCACATGGAGGATGCTGGAGTGTCCTGTAACCCATATACTGGTGAGGCTGGTTTTGGACGACTGATCTTTAACACATCACACTGCCGTGCTAAATTTGGGTATTTTATTCTGATGAATGGCTAGATGGAGTCTTACGGCTAGTGGGAGCTGATAGCCCATGGGAAGGCAGAGTTGAGGTGTATTATGCCGGTGAATGGGGAACCGTTTGTGATGATAACTGGGTGGAGCGTCACGCTCAGGTTGTGTGTCGACAGCTGGGTTACAGGTAACTTTGGTCTGTTGTGGCTTTATTGTTGGAAAAAGCATGCAGTTCACAAGTTTTACAGTATCTCTTTTAATACGGTATGATGGTTGATGCTTCAATAATTGGCAAGAGCGTGACGTTTTTAAAAAATATGTTACTGTAAAAAATGGCTCCAAGTAACCTCCATATTATTTTTATATATTATAAGTTAAAGTGTTCAAACATTTGTAAAATTCTAAAAGCAATAAGACTTTTGCAATTTGTGTCATATGTTGTTTGATGATCTAATGGAAATTGCAAAATTGATGCACATTTCTGGAAATTATCACCACAAAATGTGTCATTATTTCTGCAAAAATCGCAAAAAAATATGAGATCCTGCGAGGACTTCAGCATGTTGTTGTAGTCAGTGACTGATGAATACCTCTGATTTTGAGTATGAAGGGGTTACTTGGAGCCACCTAAATAAACTGGAAGAACTGAATAGAAACACAAACTCACATCCACTTTTAATTCTAAAGCTAAAAAAAACGTTTTGTCTTCTTTAAGCTTTTCAGAAGTAGCATAATGTCTCAGTGGTGCCCCCTAGAGGCCAATTGGCATCTACATTTGTGATTGTATAGGTGTCACTAATGATTTTATTTGTTGAATTCGAGTAGTATTGCTTTTTGATGACTTTTGAGATGTTTAAAAGAACACAATATGCTTTCCTACAGTGGTCGTGCTGAAGTGGCTCGTGAGGGGATGTATGGTGAGGGAACAGGACTGATTATGCTGGATGAAGTACACTGTGACGGAGAAGAAGGTTCTCTGCTAGATTGTGCTCATGGTGAGTGGGGAGAACATGATTGCTCCCATAGTGAAGATGTGGGCATCCTCTGTGAGAGAGAAGGACAGAACAACGAATTCCCAGAAGTGGCTCTAGCTACAGGTGAGTACACTCTGAAACATTCAGTGTGTGTGTTTCTTGTCTGGTCTCAGTTTCATCTCCATCTTTCTTTCTCCCGTGCCAGGTCCTCTCGTGAGGCTGGTGGATGGCGAGAGCCGTAAGGAGGGTCGTGTAGAAGTGTTTATTAATGAAGAGTGGGGCAGCGTTTGTGATGATGGCTGGAATGATGTTAATGCCGGAGTGGTCTGCAGACAGCTGGGATTTGTGTAAGCACGTATTTTACAATCCCGCCAAGTTGTTAAAAACACGCTGACTGTTAATACTTCCTGCTGTCTAGCGGTGTCTCAAAGTCTCGTTCCATGGCGTATTTCGGGGAGGGACAGGGAGCTATACATCTGGACAACGTGAAATGTGTTGGGACAGAAACTTCATTAGGGGAATGTTCTGCGGTGGGCTCTGATGCCCATGATTGCCGGCACAGTGAGGACGCAGGAGTCATATGTGACTACACCACAGAACCTATAAAAGCCCTAAACAAACAAGAATGTGGTTTGAAACCCAACACACTAAGGCGCAGAAGACGGATCATCGGAGGAGACAAGTCTCTTCGGTAATGACGTTAACCTTTTCAGCAATCGGAGCTCATTTTCTGCTTGTAAAACCACATTACTATTCCTCATGGGATCTGTGTAGGGGCGATTGGCCATGGCAAGTGTCTCTGTGGCTGCGGTCTCAATCCAAAGGCACCCATCCACTTTGTGGGGCAACTCTCCTCAATTCCTGCTGGGTTATTACTGCAGCTCATTGCTTTAAAAGGTGAGGGCGTTTCTACTGACATCTAGCGGCCAAAACTCCATGTTGTAAGTTCTGTTTGCGAAAACAAAATATGTTGTTCTAGTATATTAGGTCTGGTGGGATAACATCTACTAAATGCATGTATATAAGCAATGGATTATACTTATTTAGTTAAAAAAAAATGAAAAATAGTGTGCGTCAACATTCTTGTTTTGGTTGTTTTAGTCACATGTAAACCACACACTTAATTGATATGTAGAAGGCCATCATTTACACCGTTTCTCTCCGTGATCAATAACGTGTGAATCTTAAATCCTAAAGGTTCGGCTCAAACCCTTCTCGATATGTGTTGCGTCTCGGGGACTACCACACAGAAGAGAGGGATGACTTTGAGCGTACTCTCATTCCAGAGAGAATTATCATCCATAAAAAGTATCACAGCCAGGGATGGGAGTATGATATTGCCTTAATGAAGCTCAAAGGCACAGATGGGAACTGTGTGGCCTTTAACCCGCACACCAATGCGGTTTGCCTTCCGTCACAGAGCAGAAGCGGCAAGAGACCCATTGCCTGTGTCATTACCGGCTGGGGAATCACAGGTACTGCAAGAGCAGAATATATTCAGCTTGATCTGAAAAAGCAGATGATGATTCATGTTTTCTACTGTTTTCATTGGGTTTGAGTTTCTCTTTCAAACGTAAACAATACCGAATTTAAGTGCCAACATTTTTTTTATAATTATATTTAAAAAATAAATATAATACAAACAGGGTTAGGGTTATTGTATAGTGATAATGTGGGATTAGTATAGACAGGGTAGAATGTATGTTTCAATAATTATAGAATTTTTTATAGAATGGGATTATGGATTGATTCCATGGATACAGTAAATCAACGGTAAATTGGCAAAACATTTGGAAATGGACTTATGTCACAAGTTAATATATGGTGTTACTGTGGATACATTTGTGTAGGGTATACAAGTATTAGTGTTAATATTATAAGGTTTATTGTGTCATTTTGGTAAAGGCTAGGGATGACAGTGTGCAAAGATAAAGGGGGAATTTAAAATTATAAAAGAAAAAAGAAATGTTCAAAAAAAATATAGAAATATTAAAGCATCCATAAAACGGAATATAAAGGATAAGTAGATCTTCCTTCTGCTCCCTTTCAAGCATGTTATATGGGAATGTTTGAGATTATTGTTAATAAATAAATAATTCAATGTTTTGTTTTTTTTTTAATTCTGTCAGACTCTGAGTATTCCCGAACTCTTCTTCAAGCCTGGGTTCCCATACTTCCATCATGGAAGTGCAAGAAACGCTACGGGAGCCGCTTTACCAGCCGCATGTTGTGTGCCGGCAGTCTGTCAAACCATCGGCGTGTTGACAGTTGTCAAGGTGACAGTGGTGGCCCTCTGGTGTGCCAGGGTGAGAGTGGGCACTGGATGCTCACGGGAATAATATCTTGGGGTCACGGTTGTGGTGACCCCACGTATCCTGGAGTATATACACGAGTGAGCCGATTCCTGAAATGGATTGAAAACGTCACCCAAGGCCTCGCCAAAGCGTGATGTTGACATTACAGCCACGTGCTGTATACAAAATGCGTATGTATATAATGAAGGGTCCATCTGATGTCTGTTAGCTGCAAACAAACTAACTGCTTATTTTTTATTATTTTAATGCATTGCACATTTTTCTACTTGCATTGTGCCATAATATCTGTGTTTGTCTGCGCTTGAAGCATTCATGAGCATCTGCAGCAAGCAGAAGTCACGTCTCTCAGAGAGGAATACGGTATTAACCGAGCGGAGTTCATTCCAGGATTGAGTGGTCTTTGCCGAATAAGCCTTTGTAAATAAGTCATATTGCACTAATCTGCATGCCATATGAGTGAAACATCAGTGGGAGTTCTGGGACCTGACTGCACTCAATCAGTCATTTTATATGCTGTTCACATAGTGCACTTACACTTGACGTTATATCTTGCGCTGACTTCATTAAAGTTAGCAACAGGATGCTTACATCTAAAGATTCATAGCCATTCCACACGTGTATGGGTTTGTAATCTTATTTATGACTGTCAATATTAAATGTACATATTATGCCTGGTATTACTGTTAATTTATAAAAAAAAGTTTTTTAGTCTAAATTATCTACAGATTGTACACACACACACACACACACACACCGGTTGACATCAGATATATATTTTGCTGCTAAAAGGTTAGATTATGGCACTCTGTTGTTAGAACTTTATTTCATATGTAATTGTCTTGTTGCAAGTTTGTATTCTTGTTTACAAATGCAGAGTTTATGTTGGAATATGTTTAATAAATTCTTAAATGTGTAACGTTGTGCATTTGTGAAGTAAAGATCACCATGGTAAAGTATGAAAAATAAAGCCATATTTTTTTTAAAAGTGACTCTTTCATTCACCTTTTCTCCTATTTTGTTGTTCTTTACAACGAATACTGCAAGTTTTTTTTTCATACAAAAGTAAGTTTTGACAAGTGTGCTGTACAACAGAAACTGCAACTTTCATTCATTTTAAAACATGTTTGTATTGCACTGAAACTCATGATTCAATAGGGAACACAAACCAGAAATGCTTTGCTTGCATAATCAAGAAATATGATATAAGAAAACGTCCCAGTGAATGTAAAAAATAGACATAATTGGTGAGCTATTATGCGGGTCATACATACATACTCCCAATAATAAAAACACGATTTATTTTAACTGTGTCAGTGATTTTTTACGACTATTACGCATATATAACGCATGAAATTATACATTTAATATGTTTAAATACATTCTACATTCGCAAAACAAATGTCACATTATGCTATCATATTTTAATAGTAATATAATAATACATACTACAAATTAAGCATGCTAATTTGTGATACAGCATCATTTCAATCATTTGTTTGTGCAATAGTAATGTGTATTTGTCACTACTATGTTCTCGAAAAGCGGCGAAACGACTGTTGCGTTTGTGCGGCTTTAATGGCGAGCGGAAGTGCAGATCAGCTGATTCTGGAGAGCCATCTTCGTCTTCCCGAGCGGAGCCGAGGAGAGGAGGGGAGGCAGGACAGGGAGAACCGTGGGGTCTCGACTCCAAATTGTCGGTGTGAAGGAGGCATTTTGGATTCAGAGTGCGCCGGCTGCTTAGAAACGGGGGACCAGGAAGGATCCGGCTGGTGACAGATAAAAAGAAGCGGATGACAAGCACACAAAGGAGAAGATAGAGGTTGACAGCTAGATGTGGCGTAAAAAATGTAATATGTTTGTCTTGAGGCCACGTCGGTGTTGGTCGAGGAGTCAGATCTGCATTTTGATCGAGCGATTTCACTGTTAAGCCACATTGAGGAACAATACGGAGATAAAGAGCGCTGCTCGGTCGTTTGTTTTTGAGTAACCTGCGCGAAAGACTCGGGCCAGGGACCAAGGTTTTCTTGCCAAAACAGCGTTATTGCGTCTGGTTGTTTGCACGGATAGAGCGATCGGTGTTGTCAGCTGTTTTTGTCGCAATTTAAACGCCGAATTTCGGAGTGTTTTGGGATTTCAGGCTAGCCTGAATGCTATCAGGCTAGCCGACTAGCTTCTCAGAGTTAGCGGAGCTACCTCAATCATCGGGGTCGAAATAAAACAACCGTAGCCGGGTTGTTTTGGGTTGACATTCGATCACTATCGCGGTTGTGACCTTATGTTAATTGTGAAAAATCCTCCCAGGCTCGCGAGTTCCACTCGGGGACCTGTTTTTCTTCTCTTGTTTTGTTAGCAATTAAGCTGCCGTGAGACTCAGCTGATAGGACACACAAGGAGAAGGGTTTCGTTAAGTTACCTCGATCTTAGCAACTTAAAGCGACTCTCATGTGTACTTGTAGTTACCACGATTAACGTTGCCGTGCATCGCCGTTTGTGGTGTAGTTTGCAAACTTTCCTGGACTCGTTTTGTCTTTCAACAGTTTATTGATTTTCAGTCCCGTTATATAAATTATAAATTAATCTGAGGCCCTGCCTTGGATTAATATGTTTCGGGGTTAAGTCCACCATGTAATACAGCAGCCATTTGGGGAGAAAGTGCTGTGTAATTACACAATTGTTGAGCACCGAGCTGAGGAAATGAGAAAGCATTGACAAAACGAGGCCATTGAAATATGAAATAATAGACTGACTGCAGCACACCGATGTGCAAAGCTTTGACACTTTTTACTCTTCAGAAAGCTACTTGAAGTGGTGTGGTTTTCTTGAGTGTTTCCCCTCCCCCTCGCTGGAGCCTTTCTGGTGTCACTCGCTCAAAACAACAGAAGCCGAGAGACAGGTTCAGCTGAAGTCTTCAGGTCTCTCGCCTGTTCAATGTGATGGAACTGATGTTCGCTGAGTGGGAAGACGGAGAGAGGTTCTCCTTCGAAGACTCTGACCGTTTTGAGGAGGATTCCCTCTGCTCATTCATTTCCGAGGCCGAGAGTCTCTGCCAGAACTGGAGGGGTTGGAGAAAACAGTCCGCTGGCCCGAACTCACCCACGGTCAAGATTAAAGGTAAATGACTGTATGTGTGTTGTCATTGTAATCCAGCGACACCTTGGTTTGATTGACCGCACTCTTGACCTCACTGTGCGTTTTTTGCTTGGGGACAAACGTGCCATATGGTTTTTATGCTGAAAATTGACCACATGTAAATATTCATCAAGCTTCACTTGGACTCGTGACCAAAAGGTCCACAAGGTTCAGATTCTGAACCCGATCCGATCATCCTGTACGTTGCTTTAAAGAAGCATCTGCCAGATTTATGTAAAGTTGAGATAATTTGCATTCCCATTTCTGCAGGTTACGCATGACCTTTAGCAAACAAGGCATTGCCTTTAAACAATATACACTTTAAGTACAATTGTGAATAATTTTTTTGGAAGAAAAACGTGTTTTTCAAACATGCAAGTCTGCACAATACAATGAAAACCACTGAATTGGAAGTTGTTATTCACTGCATCTTCAATTCGACGCAAAAGGAAGATTTTTCTCTGAATAGGAACCAATATTTTCTTTGTATAAAGCACACCATGGTGACAATTTTTCTAAATAGAGTTTTGCTTTTAAAATGTGCTTTTACATCAAAAAAAGATTCTCCACAGACCACAGTGATGGATTCTTTTTTTATCTAGTAATACAGCAAGATAAATATATCTGCACATTACTGTACCGCCAAAACCTTTCCTTAATATTTTGATTAATACTTCATCAGTTGTTTTTCTCCTCCACAGTTCACAGATTCTTTTTATCTCTGAATGCAGCCACATACAATTATTCACACATTACATAACTCTTCTCTCAGTTGTGTTTCTTGTTTTTTTCCCATATTTTTTGAATAGACGAAACATACTTTATATAACATTTTTTTAGATATCAATAGTGTTTTAAACCAATGATAATTCCATTGAAATTTTTCCAGGGAGGAAAAACTTTTACATTGTAATGTTTTCCCTGAGGTTTAGGTCTTTGAGTCGTAAAGCTTTTGTTTATCTGTAACTGTTGCCAGTTCAAGGGCCTTGAGCTGTGTGGAGTGGGAGAGTCGTCAGTAGTGAGGGTGAAGACTAGATCTAACATTGTAACATTTGCTGGATAAGTTAAGGTTTAGGAAAGGGAGTCCTTGTGTTCTGGACACGGTGTTTAGATTGCCAGAGTGAATGTTGGTGGGGGGTTGGGTGGAGTAAAGCAGAGGGCTGTAAAAAGAGCTTTGTCTTGTGCAGGTCGCTGAAACAGAAATTAAACCCTCGGTTAAGCAATCTGCATAATGCAGCGAGTCAGTTTAATACCCAAGTCTCTTGTTTTCCACTTATCGGAAATAAAAGTTGTTCTCCTGTGTTTTAATGACCAAAGTTTGGCGCTGGAGCCGAGGGAACACGGTGACGTCTCCGCAAACGTTCCACTCTGGACACTCGCCGTCTTTGTTTTCAGTTTACTGGGCTTGCGTTGCTCAGGTTTGGAGCAGATTGCGCTTGTGAGATGTCGCATATACACCGGCCTATTCAACTTCTCTTGTGTTGGTCACCATGGCTTAGTCGGCTTTGAACGTGCTTTCTGATTCATTCTCTATCTGATCTCACACCTTTGGGCTTGATGTTGCCGAGCAGCTGTTTGTTGGCTGTTTTTATGAGTCACCTGTCCCCAGTTGTGTCTCCTTGACTCCCACTGTCTATCTAGCTAGCGGGTTCAGGTGGTGTGTAGTTCACTCTCAGATTAGTTTTTGGTTAAGATGTTGGATTTTTGTTTAACAATCTGATTGTGCTCTATTTCTTAGCTTTCAAACAGCCAAGTCACATAATTTAGCTTTACGTTTAGCTGGAGTTTCAAAATCATGTAAATATACATATATGGAGTTGTGAAAAAATGTAACAATTAAATGTCTTATCTGCTTTAAGGGTAGGAATACAAGAGGAAAACTAAATTTATTTTCTATAGTTTAGCCACATCTTCTGGTAGTTTTGTGGTTACACATTTAGCAACTGAGAGGTTTAGCAACAAAAAGAGAAACGTTAATTAAAGAGAAATAAAAATGTAGCAATTTAGCAGCTTACAAAAAAGAATAACAGCGTGTCTGTGAGAAAATATGGAGTGAAGCTGCAGAGAGAATTGGAGTCAAAAATAAAACAATTTAGAGAAAGTGGTTCTGCATTAATCCAACCAGAATTTGCAAAATAATAAATTTTTTTGTTAAATATCTGTGATAAAGTGAGTGTACTGTACACCAAATTGTTTTTCTCACATTACTTTTCAATAAAAAAATGTCAAAGTGACAAGAACTGTACACCAAATCACTTTTCTCATTACTTTTCAGTAAAAAAAAATGTCAAAGTGACAAGTACATTTGAGCAAAAGTAATTTGAGATCAGGCTCTGAAACTTTGATAAGCCACAAGCTTTATTGATAGAATCTTTTCTTGAAGCAAGTGTTCATTTCAGATTAATCGTGGAAATATTTCTTGTAATGTGAAGTATGTGCCACTGTGTCCCTGAACCTGGAAGATAACATTTCATTGAGTGTCTAATAATACATTTTGTCTATTTCTTTCCTCCTTAAAAAAGCTGAAGGATTAATAGAGTTTCAGAATGCGATGGTCACATGACCCTGCCAGATCTTCCCACGGGAGAAATTATCCATCAAGGATTTACTTTAAAGCTCTGTCTAAAACTGATAGTGGAGTTGACTTGAGGCTTTGGGCTCAAATACTTTGAAACTAAAAGTCAAATCTTGAAGAGCAACAATGTAATTGCAGTTTGCTGCTTAGTTCTGGTTGAAACTAGTTACTTGGATCCCAGGCCCTGTGGGCTACTAGACCCCCCAAAATCTGACCAAACCACTTGGCAGACTGTTTGTTCCTTGTTGGCTGCTTTTCTGTATTTTTCTTCAAGTAAAATGCATAAACTGGAAGGCAATCCATTGAGGGAAGAAATGAGCCTCACTTCTTCATTTTGAAATAACTGCAGGATTTGCACCACTATTGTTAGACCATTTTTGTGAGGCCTTTTTTTGCCCAATGTCATTTACTGTTGGCTTCCAAAGTGTGTAATACTGATCTAATAATTGTGTCTGAATGTATGAAAATTGGATTGATTTTATTCTAAACAAACGTTTTTTTTAGATGGACAGGTTATACCTTTGGTGGAGTTGTCAGCCAAGCAGGTGGCGTTCCACATTCCATTTGAGGTGGTGGAGAAGGTCTATCCTCCAGTTCCTGAGCAGCTTCAATTGCGAATTGCCTACTGGAGCTTTCCAGAAAACGAAGAAGACATCAGGTAAAATATGTCATTCAGATTAACTGTTTGGACTCTTATGCAATGGTTTTGGACTAAAAATTATACTAAAATTGAAAACCTAATATAAACATGAAAATAATCATGTTTTTTAATCAATTCTGGGACAAATTAAAGCTTAAGTTAAAGCAAATTAAATTAGTGCTTTTCATGCTAATACACTTTTTTTTTTTACATTTGGCCAGCAAGTTTGGTTTGAGGCTATAACTTGTTTGTTAACTGAACTCACTCTAGGCTATTGACGTACATATATACATATATGTATGTTTTTTTTTTTTAATCGAGACTATATGACTTACCATGCAATTAATCATCTATACAAAACATGGGGTTCAATAGGATGCTGTTGTGCAAAGTCCGCAATCTTATCTGCAATAGCTAATGATCAAACACATTTAAGTATTTATTCTATTTGTAAAGCTTGATTTTAAGCATTGTTGCTGGAATCTTTTTTGTGTGGCCGAACATTTGATACATCTCTCTTCTGCAGTTTCAAAAGTTTCTTTTGATCTCGACTAGATCAATTACACTCAATTTATGTAAGATCTCAGTGTATCAAATTAAGATGTCTCTTCTAATTAATTTTTCTCCTCATTCAGATTGTACTCGTGTCTGGCCAACGGCAGTCCTGATGAGTTCCAGCGCGGTGAGCAGCTCTACAGAGTGAAGGCCGTTAAAGACCCTCTGCAGATAGGT
This sequence comes from Paedocypris micromegethes, assembly GCA_028031935.1. Classification (NCBI taxonomy): domain Eukaryota; kingdom Metazoa; phylum Chordata; class Actinopteri; order Cypriniformes; genus Paedocypris; species Paedocypris micromegethes. The sequence continues at coordinate 17,530,540 of CM051500.1, forward strand.
AAGAAAATAAATCTGTCCACACACTTTAATTTAGCTTATGCTTGTCTTGCACTTCGTTTTAACTTCGACTAATGTCTTTCACACCATTTTTAGTATGCTCTCAGTTTTTAATGCTTAATTTGGCAAGACAAAACTAGCGACGTCTCTCAGAAGGCTAAGTGTTTGTTAGTGGTGTAGACCCCCACACACTATTTGAACGAATATTATTGTTGGAGGCAGGGAGTTGTACACAAGCTGAAAGATGTCAGGATTCTCCACAACTACAGAAAAAGTACAAACACTTTTATTCCGTTTCCTTTCTGGAAAAGTTGGTAGATTTACTGTAGTTTTAATTTAGCTTTTTCATTTTTTCACAAATAATCAGAATATAATGCTACTGCAAGTTTCCCCTTCTTCAATCACGCAGTCGTTTGTAATGTATTTAAGAAATAATTATTTTACAAGAGTCTATGAAATGTAATGAGAAACTACATTTCATTCAATACAAACCCTGCTTTGATTGATTTTCTGTTTCTTTTTGAAAAGTAATTATTACAGCTTTATAAGCAACCCATCTCTGTAATTTTACAAGTAACAGCATTGAATCGAAAAGCCCCTTTGCAGTTTTTAAATCAATAATTGCCATATAACAGATTTCCCATTTCCAATTTGTTTTCAAAATCTAGTGTGCTCATTTTTTGCCATTTTGAGTTTTTCAAAGTGTTCAGCGTGCCAGATGCTTCAGGGTAAGCTTTTCTAGTGGGTCAGTTGTAATGCTGAGCGTCGCTTCTAAATGGACATCTGGACTCATCAGGGTGTTCTGGTAGCATATTTTCCGTTATACTACATTTGAATGTGTATCAAGTCCATACGTCTGCTTATCCAGAGTGGAACCAGAAGCGTCCGACATGAAACAGCTGCACGCAAAAAAGCAGAACTTTTTAATTTGCATTTAGTTTGACCTCACTGTGAAACCAAAACTCTAAAGCGCAGAAGATAATTCTCATTTGACATAATTGCACACCCTGAATTATTTAGTGTTGCTTTAATTGCCGCCTTCAAAGTAAAGGCATTTATGTTGTTTTTATAAAGCTGAAATGAGAAATGAAATGTGGATCGGGACCAAAGGAAAGTAGTTGTGCTCTGGGCAGAGAAGGGTAGTAAAGAGTTCGTAGTGAAGTTGGCTTGAGGAAGGCCATTGAATTTGGAACAGGAGCTGTGAGCTGTAAGCAACCACCTCCCCCACCTTCACTCACTCGTACTGGCCAAAAGCGTCCTGGCTGGAGTCCAGCGGTAAAAGCATTTGGTCAACCCCCTGCAATCGGCTCTCCGCACACGTTCACACACATTTGAACTCTCTCTCCAGCTCAGATGTCTTTCATTTCCTGTGTGCGTTTTTGTACAGTGGAGTAGCTATCATATCACTCGTTGAACAGTCAGCAAATTCCTCTATCCTCTTTAAACATTAATGTTGCCATAGTGTTCAATCATGGATGAAGACGTTTGTCCGTATTAAATTTGTGTTTTTACTATCAACATGGGACAAATTATTACTGATGGCCTGATCCATTGACCTGCTTTTTTTTTTTTTTAACTAATTATAAGTCAGGCAATCTACTATGAAATACAATTCTTCAACTCTTTGCTTTCAGGAATAAATTTACACATCATTTTGCAGGCAAGAATGATGAATGAGGTTTGAGATGAAATGTGCTGCTACAGGGTTTTGTGGCTTTTCCTTACAGGTTTCCATCTCAGTGCCACAGTTGTGTCGCCTCAAGCTGGCCAATCCAAAGGAGCTTACAACGTGGCTGTGATGTTTGATCGGTGCCGCATCACTTCCTGTAGCTGCACTTGTGGAGCAGGAGCTAAATGGTGTGCCCATGTTGTGGCCCTCTGCCTTTTCAGAATTCACAATGTAAGTGAATTCAAATGCATTTTCAAAACTTCTCATCCTCCAGTGTTTCATTATTTCTATCATACTCTCTTACATTGTTTTAGAATAGTTTTATAGTACAGAATGTGTATTTATGGAATAAAGTACCTGATATTTTAATATGATTACCGTATTTTTCGCCGTATAAGACGCACTTTTTCTTCCCCAAAATTGAGGGGTAAAAGTTGGTGCGTCTTATACAGTGAATGCAGAGATCCGCAGAGTGCCGTCACCGCCATCTTAGTATGCAATACCGCGGTAAAGGGGCGAGCAAGCGGGCAGAATCTTATGAAACCATGATTTCCAACTGAAAACAGACTTTGATCAAAATAAAACAAGCTGATTTTCTCGCGCGCGTCTTTAAAACTAAAACAGCCGCTCTTCTCTTAAAGGCACAGCGCAGAAAACGGAGCAGCACGCATATGCTCGTCGCGTGTGTGATCTATTAATTTAGTCTGTTACACTGCTTTCTGTGTTCGATTAGCAATGTCCGTGCCGTCATTGGTGGTTTTAAGTTACAACTTGTAACGAAACAAATGTGTAATACTGTATTAAGGTGTTTTATATACTTATATAAAAATCTAATTAATGAATTATCACGGTATCTACGGTATTGCAAAATCCATATCTCAATATTGTTATACCACCCACCCCTACTGTCACTGTGTACTGACTTTACTGACATGTTTGGCATACAATCGTTCTTAAACTGCTGTTAACATTTATACAGTTCATATAAAATATTTTACGACAGTATTTGGTTCAGTATCGTTTTTTTTCTAGATTTTCCTCCTTTAACATTGGGTGCGTCTTATATGGCGAAAAATACGGTAATTCTTTGACCTGAAGGAATAAGCGAAACCCATTTTAACGTAGACTAGCTTGAAAAATTTTCGTAACCCATATATCAAGCATTACTAGTTATGCTGGCCACACCACCGATACAATTGGTCAACAAATCTTAAGCTGTTCTGATGATCTTATCTGATCATCCCGTGAGCACAAATCACTCTGGAGATCGAAGATGGCCTTTGATTTAACAGGCTTCAGTTGCATAGTGTTAATATTTAAAATTGCTGGTTGTGAAATGCTATATGTGGCTCATGAGAAAGGGAAACCAAACGGTATCTATTATACAACAGGCAGAAACAGCATCCAGTCATACGTGATCTCACGGAGCTCGAACATAGTACTGCACAGATGTTGTTTCACAGCATGACGTGAAATAGATTCGGAAGCTATTCGAGCTTGTCCGTTTATGACATCGGCATGAATAGTAAGATTATTAAGTTTATTTAGTACTAACAAGATGAAAAGTTGGTGAGCAGTAGCTTAGATTAGTTTGTTCACTCAACATTTTCCTTCCTCTTATTTGTTATTAAAAGCTTTTCAAGAATTCCAAACAAAGATTTCCCATCTACACAACTTGGAAGATGCTAGTTGTGTTTCGACATGTGTGGTGTTCTGTTTTTGTCAAATTGAAGCGTGTCACACCTTTTGCGATTTCTTTCTCATCGTGTGTGTCACAAATCTTATCTACTTACCACTTCCTTACCCTTTACCTCTGCCAAAACGCACAAGATTAGATAAGACAAATTAAGACATCAGTTGAAATTTCTGGAAGAACACATTGTTCAAAATGTCCTAGCTTCAAAGAGAATTATAATCCTGGAAGTGAATTGAAATAAAAAAGTCGACTTTTACTTTTTAATTTGCGAGCTCTTCCTCTGAAGAAACAACGTGACAGCTTGGAGCTTTCAAACAAGCTAAATGACCTGATTGAGATGGACAGAGCTGTGGGGAAGACGTTTCTTTCTGTGCAGAGTGACCGTGGGTGTGAGAGCACTGAGACGCTTTTGATTAGGTTTGATGCCTCCCCGTAGACTGTGGAGGGCGGAGGGAAAGATCTGCACTCTCGTGATATCCCCTCGTGTAGGACGGCCTGCACTAGCCAGATAGACCCGATGGCCCGGGCCGTGGGTGGCGTTTAGCATTTGCATGTGGGTTGTGCCGTCTGTTTGTTGCTTCTGGGGGAAATTATCACAGTCGTAATTTGCATAAACTTTTACTTACAGGGTTTGGTTGTGAAAAACAAACCAAGTCTGCTGTTTGGCTTCTGCAGTGGAAATCCACTGAAATCATGAGCCTCTATTTATGGGGTAGATTTTCACACACATTTTATGGCAAGCAGCCTTGAAAATGCAATCTTTGTTCGTGACATCAACCATAGAAGCGCTGTGTAATGCCAAACCCCGTTCGGTCTTCTGTTTGCACAGTTAAACGTATGATATTTCTGCAGTGACATTTCAGACTTGACATCCATAGGATCAGACTTTGCATGCTGTGGCTGCTTTCTCAGGAGGTTACCTATGGTTTACCCACATAACACGGCCTGAAGTTCAAATGCTTTCTTCTTGACATTTAGCCCACCTACTCACCATTATCACGCAGTCAAGTAGCTGCAAAGTGCCACCCTGATGTATTTATTAGAACATGACAGCAAGTCAAGAACCAACTGATGTAACCGCAGTTGAGTCGCATCTACCGATTGTGATCTTGTTTGGGTGTTAATTACTGCTATATATGTGTTTTGCATACATTACCCTGTAACATGTTTGGGTGTTTAGCCTTTTAGGTCTTTTTAATTCCCAGTACAGTCCATTGTTTTTTTTTTTTTGTTCTCTTCGGGCATGCCTGACACATTCACTTGTGATGCCACTGAAGCAGCTCTGATTGGGCGTTCTGACTTCTCTTTTAAACTTCACTGCAAAATAAATTGAGATTTACCTCTAGTCTTTTCAAACCCTATCTTTCTGCCTGCTCATTTATTATGTATGGCCCATTTGCAAGTAAGATGCTTTCTGTCCATGTTGGAAGCACATGTTGGAGGAAACCCAGGTGATTCCCTCTGGGACATCCACCTGAAGGCATCAAAGTCTTCAACACATTACACTGTATATTGAGTAGCGTGCTGCTGGTTACCTTCTAGTACTTAGTAGAAATAGAAGTTACTGTGTTTTGCATATTCCAGTGATGGTACTCAACGTATCACAGCGTCTAGTAATGTGTGTCTTTGGTTCTAGGCTTCCGCGGTGTGTCTTCGAGCGCCTGTGTCGGAGTCTCTGTCCAGGTTACAGCGGGATCAACTCCAGAAGTTTGCACAATACCTCATCAGTGAGCTCCCGCAGCAGGTAAAGCAAGCTTGATTTCTATTGGTCCCGTTGCTCTCTGACCTTCTTTTATACTTGCATACATTAGTATTATATTTCCAGTACATGTAAATTATAGATTTTTCATTTTCCTTTGTAACTTAGATATGTGTTTTGTGACGTGATGCTGATACTTTGCTTTCCAAAGTCAGTTAAAGATAAAATAAGCTGTGAATGTTAAGTTAAATACATTTTTAAGTTTAAAATAAAAAAAATTTCAAAAATACTTCCAGTTTGTCTACTTGAAATATAGCCGAGCACCATAGCTCTCAGCACACTTTTGCTGGCTTCTCACTTTCTAGTAGCGCGTTGATTGCCCAAAAAGCCGGCGTGGCTTTGTTAACATCCGACCGCTCTCACCTGTAGCTGTGCTGGCCTTGGTCCTGTAATGGGCTGGCGTCTCACACTGCCAAGTAATCTAATTACGCGTTAAAATGCATACGAAACCAGAGATCGAGGAACAGCTTTTTTTTTTTTGTAAATTCTGTTTTTAAAAAAAATTTCTCACTTACTAAAACACCCACACGTTTCTTTCTCTCAAGTCACATTTGGTTTCACCTAGAGAAAATGTCTTGTTTAATTCACAATATTTTGGCGAATATACGTATAAAGTTTGGTCAAATGTAACTGTAATTAAAACAGTATAAGACATTGTGAAGTAAACTGAAAATTGAAGTAAACTGTAAAAACACAAGTAAATTGATTACTGTAAATGTAATTGGAGTTGTTTAGTATTTTAATAAAATTGCTCAAGGAAATGCGTTTGTATTGCATTGATGTATTTTTCAAGTATTATTGGACGTTTTTGCTCAGTTTGGCTGTTAATGCTGGTAAGCAAACTGCAAAAGCTACATGACACTCATGCTAGCCCGTTTTTTTTTTTTTTTTACCAGATTTTGCCCACCGCCCAGCGTCTTCTTGATGAGCTTCTCTCCTCCCAGTCCACAGCTATTAACACCGTATGCGGAGCCCCAGGTTTGTCTTGACCTAAAATCAATTTATAACTATGAGAGTAGTCTTTAAAACGCTCTATGAAGGCAAGTCATTACTCTGGTTTTAATTAAATGTCTAAATGTTTGGATCCACAGACCCTACTGCTGGACCTTCAGCGTCTGACCAGAGCACCTGGTATTTAGATGAATCCACCCTTAGTGACAACATCAAGAAGACTCTGCACAAGTTCTGCGGTCCCTCGCCTGTCGTGTTCAGGTGAATAGCAGGATTTATCTAAAGTACAGCCCTTTGTTGTATGATCCAGCCTTTAAATATACAACCTACAGAGATTTGAGACAAACTTACTGTTTTTTATTTACTAGACAGAATAAGGAAAGTATCAAAAGGCTTTCACAGATTTGATAAATGTTCTGTTTGACACTTATTCTCAGCGATGTGAACTCCATGTACCTCTCGTCTACGGAGCCTCCGGCAGCTGCTGAGTGGGCCTGTCTGCTGAGGCCCTTGCGAGGAAGAGAGCCAGAGGGCATCTGGAATCTTTTGTCTATCGTCAGAGAGATGTTTAAGAGGAGAGACAGTAATGCAGCACCACTGTTAGAGATCCTCACTGAACAGTGTCTCACACATGAACAGGTAAAAGAACTAAGAGTATGGACAAACACGGTTGCATATTTATGTTTAAAGACCAAGCAAAGCACACAAAAATGGTTAGCTGTTAATGTTACTCGCGGTTAATGTTACTGAAGTCAATTCAGTAGTCAGTTTTTTTTTTTTTTTTTGGAAAATTGCTAATTAGTTTAAGTTTGTTAAAAATAAAAAAAGAATGAATAAAAAAGAACTATAAAAATATTCAAAATTTAAGGATAAAGTGTCACATTCTATACCAGGAAAAATATATAATTACTTATTAGGCTTTTGTCACTTCATATTACATTACAGTCGTTCATATAAGACATGTGTGCGTGTATATTGTAAAATAAAAACCTCAAGCCTTCTGGTTTAAAGTAATGTAAAGTTCAAGTTCATTACATCAATTCAAAGTTCAAATTAAACATTTTAGTGAATTCAATTTCTGTCTATAATTAATTTAAAAAGTAGGTTCATATACATTGTTGTATTTTTGTTGTTGTAAGCCTGTGAATAATCGGTTTGTAATGCTCTTAATGCTTTAACGACTGCTGTGTTCCCATGACACAATAATACACAATCTCTGCACATTCTCTTTTAGATTATCGGCTGGTGGTATAGTGTGAGGACATCCGCGTCTCACAGCAGTGCCAGCGGACACACAGGTCGAAGTAATGGCCAGACGGAGGTCGCTGCTCATGCCTGTGCCAGTATGTGTGATGAGATGGTTGTCTTGTGGAGACTGGCAGTGTTGGATCCTACAATGAGTCCACAGAGGTGAGCAGCTCAGCCATGCTGAACATTAGAGTGCTTAGTGTGTGTTCCCAGTAAGATCTAGAAGGTATATAATCTTACTCAAATCCCGCTGGATGTAAAGATTAATGCTGTTATCTGTTTTAGGCGTTTAGAACTTGCAGCCCAACTCAAGCAGTGGCACCTCAAGGTGATAGAGATCGTGAAACGGGGACAGCATCGCAAATCTCTAGACAAACTCTTCCAAGGATTTAAACCGGCTATAGAATGCTGCTACTTTAATTGGGAAGTGGCTTATCCCTTGGCTGGAATCACCTTTTGCAATGCAGATAAGAAGAACACCTCGTTTTGTTGGGCCAGGGCAGTGCAGCAGCAACGTGTGTCTAAAGCTGGGTCGAGCGGGGAGGCCGGTGAAGGGTCTCGCGGTGGAACAGATGCTTCTTCTGAGCACAAGTTACGCAGCAACTCCCAGCCTCCCCAACAGGAAGTAGCCGTCCGTCCTAAGGAGACCATTGTGACCAAAAGAAAAGGTGTGTCGGGCGTGAGCAGTGGTGGGGTTCTGGTTCGCCTGGGTGGGGTCTCACTTTCACTTGAGGATGGAACTAAAGGGATGTATAAAGCCAGTGGCTCGTCTCCATCATCAGGCGGCAAGGCCAAGCTAACCCAGAGCAGCAAAGGCTCGTGTGGAAGTTCAAGCGCCGTCAGTGGGAAGCATCCTAGTTCTAAGAGGCGAACCAGCAGCGAGGACAGTTCTCTGGAGCCTGACATGGCAGAGCTGAATCTTGATGATGGCTCTAGCCTGGCGCTTGGGGCTGAGGCTAGTAATACTTTCGATTTCCTTCCTCCTCCCCCTGAAATGCTGCCCTCACCCAGCCCACTGCTACGAGAGCCTCGCAAATACAGTGGTGGGAACGCTTCAAAAGACCACGGCTTTGAGACCAAACATGCTGCCAATGCTTCGTTGCCTCCTGCTGCTGATTCTCATGCTTGCTTTCCTAAGGAAAACTCTGTGGCAAGCTCAGCGGTGGTCGAAAAGCAGGTGGAGGCAGAGCCTGATTTGAATGAGAATGCAGGGGACGAGGACCCTGTAGCTGAAGAACCACAGCCTGCTGTTTCTGTCCCTGGCAAGGCTCCACGGGGCCGCAAGGAGGGTGATGGAAGTGGATCTGCGGGGCCTTCTGGAGCTCCGGCGGCTGACGCAGCAGTGGGGGATGATGACTACCAAGCGTACTACCTTAGTGCTGCATCAGAAGAAGGAGGCGATCGAGCCGCTGCAGAAAATAACCACGAGGAAGAGCCAGATATTTTCGCTGGGATTAAACCTCTGGAGCAGGAGGGAAGAATGGAGGTGATTTCAAGTTTTACGTACACTATTGTTCAAAAGTTTGGGGTCACTTGAAATGTCCTTATTTTTGAAAGAAAGCACTGTTTTTGTCCATGAAAACATCTAAACTAAACTTTAAACTAGTCAGAAATACATTTGATACATTGCAAATGTGGTAAATAACTATTCCAGCTGTAAGTGTCTGGTTTTTGGTGCAATAAACACACAAGTGTATAGAGGCCACCCATTTCCAGCAACTGTCACTCTAGTGTTTTAATGGTACAATGTGTTTGCTTATCTGGTTAAAGAAGCTATAAAACTGACCTTGAGAATCTGGAGCATCACATATGTGGGGTCAATCAAACGCTCAAAATGGCCCGAAATAGAGAACTTTCATGAAACCAGGCAGTCTTGTTCTTAGAAACGAAGGCTATTCCATGCGAGAAAATGCCAAGAAACTGAAGATTTGACCCGAAACTTTTGAACGGTAGTGTAGTTCCTTTGTGTGTTCTTATCAGAAATGGATAAAACATCAATGCCTGGATTGTATAGAATTCTTGAGAAATTGACATCCTGGATCATACGGATATGAATTGTTCAGTGTTGGGTCTACAGAATTAAAGTAAAAGTAAAGTTTATTACTACTGGTTTATTGCAGGTACTGTTTGCCTGTGCAGAGGCTCTTTATGCTCACGGCTACAGTAATGAAGCCTGTCGCCTGGCTGTGGATCTTTCTCGAGATCTTCTTGCAAACCCACCGGACCTCAAAGTGGAGCAGCCTCAGACAAAGGTGCCACCATCTATTTATACCCACAATTTAGCATGTACTTTCATAATGGCCAACATCACAATCTATTTTTTTTCCTAGGGCAAAAAGAGCAAAGTGTCAACTAGCAAACAGACACAAGTAGCCACAAACACCCTGTCTAAAGTAGCCTTCCTGCTCACCGTGCTGAGCGAAAGAGTAGAGCTCCATAACTTGGCCTTCAACACTGGCATGTTCTCACTTGAGCTTCAGAGACCCCCAGCTTCCACTAAAGCCCTTGAGGTGAGTCCAATTTGATAAGTAATTCCTGAATTAAATCAGAGACATCCTTTGATCTGCAACTGCGATATGAATCATTTAACTTGGCTTTAAATTGGAATCATTGATGCCCTAATTTCTGTTCTAGGTGAAACTTGCTTATCAAGAATCCGAGGTGGTGGCTCTGCTGAAAAAAATCCCTCTTGGTCTCGTGGAAATGACATCTATCAGAGATCGTGCGGAACAGCTCCGCGATGGAAGTTTCTGCGACTACCGTCCTGTTTTGCCCCTGATGCTTGCCAGCTTCATTTTTGATGTGCTTTGCACCCCTGGTGAGTTACACAAGTTGTCCATCTTTTGAAAATTGTTCTTTATAAACATACATGAACATATTTAAAATATTTATTTGCTCCAGTGGTCTCTCCCACGGGGTCTCGACCACCTAGCCGGAACCGAAACAACGAGATGCCTGGTGATGAAGAGCTAGGATTTGAAGCTGCTGTTGCTGCACTTGGTGAGTTTCAATTTGTGGGAAACACCGTGGAAAATTCTATTGAATTGTCTTTTTTTTTTTGTCGAATTCAAGTAGCTTTTAACTGGTTTCATTGCTTTTCTATCCTACTAGGTATGAAGACAACAGTCAGCGAGGCAGAGCATCCGTTGCTTTGTGAAGGCACTCGGAGAGAGAAAGGAGACTTGGCACTTGCATTGATGATCACATACAAAGATGACCAAAGCAAGCTAAAAAAGGCAAGCGTTTCAAAGTGTGACACTTAATTCACTAGAGCTAATGTTTGATGCTTGGTTAAATCTCGGGAGAGACTTGTTTCATATAATAAATGTCTTACGATTCCTCCTGTCATGCAGATTCTGGATAAACTTCTTGACCGGGAAAGCCAGACACACAAGCCGCAGACTTTGAGTTCCTTTTATTCCAGCAAACCCGCCACTAGCAGCCAGAAGAGCCCATCTAAACACGCCACACACGGCACCAGCGGCGCCACAGGCGGAGTGTCAAAGCACAGCGCTTCAGCGGCCACTGTGCAGGCGGTGACGAGTGGTGGAGCGGCGGGTCCGCAGGGGGGTTCTTCAGGGGGTGAAGCTCAGAACGCTGGGGACAATCGAGATCAAGGTGAATCCTCTCTATGTTTAGACCTTTAATCTTATCTGACCATTTTGCTTCTGATGACATTCCCACCTAAACATTTCTGATTTGTTTAATTGACCTAATTATTATAAAATATTAATTATATTTATATAAGGAATCATGTTGTTCAACATCATAGATTCGGGAAACTTTTCTAATGATTCATTTAATTAATTAATTTTTTTATGTTACTTGTAGGTGTACAGTCGTCTTCATGTGAGCAGCAGAATGAAACTGCACCCTTCAAACCTGAGGGAACTGTGCCAAGTCGCCTGGCACTTGGGGGTCGAGGGGCATATGGCACGCGTTGCTGGGGATCACCTGTACGACAGAAAAAGAAACATACTGGTAAAGGGAAAATGTTTATTATGCTTTATATATATATATATAGAGGCACACAGAGTGAACACGCTCACAATGCATCGCTGACTCTTGTGGATCTGACTGATCTGGAATCAGCATTGTGTATACTATGTGCAGTCAATGCACAATGAATTAATCAATCTCTGCAGTGACTTCTTTCGCTGTGTTTGTTCATGTGCAGTCAGTCGACAGTGTGCGTCAAAGCACATGATATGATCGGACACTGAAATTATGATTTCATTTGACAGTAATATCAAGATAATTTTCCCACGCTTGCTCAAGATAAAAAAAACGAACATAACTCAAGGTAAACTGTTAGAAACGGCACCGTTGGTGTGAATCCTCACATTGATGCCAATTGTTAAATGATGAGGTGTGAATTGAGCAGTAAATGGGGCCGGACTTTAACTTAGCTCACCATTAGCACTCCAATAGCGTCTTACACTCAGCCAGCATGCTGCCTGTTGGGCTCGCTGCCAATTGGCTTCTTGTCAACGTAACTAGCCATTTTTCATCTTCGAGGAGTGTAGAGGGATGATTTATGGCAAAAATAATTGCATTTTGGGTGTTTTCATAGGACATTCATTATTTTGCACAAGGCTTGGGAAACTTAACCACTGTTATGATTTGTAGGTAATAAAAATGTGTAATTAATAACTGTGTTGTGGTTATATTTTTAAACGTGTTTTTTAGGCATGGCGAGCATTGACAGCAGTGCACCAGAGACCACCTCAGACAGCTCACCCACTCTCAGCCGGAGGCCTTTTCGAGGGGGTTGGACCGCAGCCTCCTGGGGTCGAGGGCAAGACAGCGACAGCATTAGCAGCTCTTCGTCTGATTCGCTGGGCTCTTCATCATCTAGTGGCTCACGCCGAGCTGGAGGCGGAGCCAGAGCAAAGAGCACGGATACCAGCAGGTGCGTCACTTAAGATATTGATTGTTTATCTATAGGAGGGTGATGCAAAAAACAATCAGATGATGTGTTTGATTGCCTGCCTGAACTGTGATGTAAATCGATTTGTAGAAAAACGTTAAAAACAGATATACAAACCACCTTTTTCATTTTGGAGTCACAGTTAGCTGGAGCCTATCCTAGCAACTCTGGGTCTGAAAATGGTATTGTAAAAGATTTAAAATGGGGTTATTCTTTATCTGTTGCTTTTTGTCATTTCTTTGGTAGATATAAGGGCCGTCGACCAGAATGTCATGCTCCGCACGTGCCCAACCAGCCATCAGAAGCAGCCGCACACTTTTACTTTGAACTGGCCAAGACTGTTCTGATTAAAGCTGGAGGCAACAGCTCCACATCTATTTTCACTCAACCTTCTGCCAGTGGAGGCCACCAGGGTCCCCATCGCAACCTGCATCTGTGTGCTTTTGAGATTGGCCTGTATGCCCTAGGCTTGCATAATTTTGTGTCTCCTAACTGGCTGTCAAGGACATATTCTTCTCATGTATCCTGGATTACAGGTGAGAGACCATTTTGATTCTAAATTCCGGTGGGTGAACGGCTACAAACATCTTTTGCGTTCACACAGGCCAGGCTATGGAGATCGGAAGTGCTGCTCTCAACATTCTGGTGGAATGCTGGGACGGGCACCTTACACCTCCAGAGGTGGCATCTCTCGCAGACCGCGCTTCACGTGCACGGGATCCTAACATGGTGCGTGCAGCAGCTGAACTTGCCTTGAGCTGTTTGCCTCACGCTCACGCCCTCAATCCCAACGAGATCCAGAGAGCCCTGGTGCAGTGCAAGGAACAGGTATCACACATTACGTTACACTAATGCATTTAGCAGACACTTCTGTACATACTGACTACATAAAGTTAAACTAAATTAAATAAAGGAACAAAGAAACCCAGACCTGTTCATGCTGCTAACTAACATTCTAAACAGCTCAATAAATTAGAGCATCACTTTCCCAGTAGCACATTCAGTAGGGAGCTTGTTTGACAGACCAGGTCATGGGCCATAATTTATAAAAATTGTAAAGACGCTTAAGTTGCTTTGAATCGTCAACAAAAAGGCTGTAAAGCTAAAAATATCAGGAAAAAAAAACAATGAAAAGTTTAACCAAAATAAGAGGAGACAATATACAATAATAACATTTAATAAAATAACAACAATATTAATGCAAGAATTAGTATCAACAAAAACTATGGCAGTCGCTGAATATTGCATATAGAGAGCTAAATATTGCGATTGATCAAAATTAAAATGATATATCGAACATAGTTTGAAAGTACAGTATTTTTTCGGATTAAAAGCACTATTATTTAGTGCTTATTTCTTAATTTGTTCAAATGAAGCACTTTTTTTTTTTTAGGAAAAATAAAGGCGCCCAGTGAAGTTTTAAACATTTTGTAAACTTTTATGTGCGCCTTATAGTGTGAACATTATGGTACATTAATTATTGCTTAACTTAACATCATAGTAAACAAAATACTGTGGCATTGACATAAGGCTCGAGTAATGCCCCATTTGTCATGCTAGTATTTAATTCAGCTGCAATCTAGTATAATTATATTACAGACGGAATATATTTATACAATAAATATATTTTGTAAAAAGTGATTATGAATCTGACCCCCTTCCACCAGGATAACTTGATGCTTGAGAAAGCTTGCATGGCGGTTGAAGAGGCAGCGAAAGGAGGCGGCGTCTATCCGGAAGTCTTGTTTGAGGTGGCTCACCAGTGGTACTGGCTGTACGAGCAAACAGTAGGCGGGGGATCGGGAGCCCAGCGGGAAGCTTCAGGACGCTGTGGAGCCAATGGTGGTGTTGGCAGGACACCACCTGAAGGAATCTGCGGGATGATGGATAACACTGGAGCCTTGCATTCATCTGATGTTGCAGCTGTAACTACAACAGTGACAGCAGCCGCCGTGGTGCCCGTCATTTCCGTCGGCTCGACAATCTACCAATCACACGCACTGCCCGGTTCAGCCATGGCACACACGCCCGGACTGCATCCCTACACCACCATTCAAACCCATCTTCCTACTGTCTGCACTCCACAGTACCTGGGCCACCCACTTCAGCACGTCCCTCGTCCTGCTGTCTTCCCAGTGCCTGGGGCGGCATTCCCACAAGTATGTGTTAATTTTCTTGCTATTTTCCTGTTAATTCATGAAAAATTATTGACTTTTTAATCTCAAGGTGATAAACACATTTAAGGTCTGATGCAATCTTTTTTTTTTGTGCAACCTTTTATAAGTGAACATTTGGAGGAACAGTTAAGTTGTATATATGATTAGGATTATAAGAAATGGGTCTTTGTGTGTATTAAGGTTCTAGAATGAGAATAATTAAGGATAAATACAGAATTCTGATAACAACCCAAAATAATGTATATATCACAAAATATAATTTACGTATTTTATTTTCTGAGAAATATGGCAATTAAAACTATTTATTAGATTAGTAAGTATGAAAATTATGGAAACACTATTAGAATATAAAACGTAGTAAAAAGTATTTATTCGATTATTAGAGTTTATTAATACTACATATGATGCTTGACGTTTCCATGTAATTAATCATTCTTGGTAAAATACAATCCTTCTTAAAATTTCCCTATTTGATCAGGTCAAGTCTTTAAGAAAGATTGCTAAATATCAGTGTGATTTATGTATTGTAATGTTCATTACCGACAATAACACTTGTTTGTCAAAGACAAAGATTGGCAAAGTTATTTTATTAGAAACATGCAATTTCAATGCCACGTTTTCTCCTGTGCGAATTTGGCAATATACCATTTTTGTGGCAGAAGGTTTCTGGATCGTGTTTGATTATTGCTACCACCACAGTCTGACTTACAGTATTATACCAGAGGCTGTTTAAGTAAATTTCAGCATTTTGCATCATACAATGGCACACACTGAAATCAGGATAACTATTAAACAAGTGGCCCTTATTTAAATTTGTGCAATGTAAATTTCTCATTGTTGGGACAAATATGTTTTTTCATAATGTTTTCTTCTTCTGAGTTGGGTTGTCAAAATGCTTTTATTGTCTTTGTTTTCTAAGCATCTGTGTTTTTTCAGGGAATGCACCCTGCATTTATTGGCGCTCAGTATCCATTCTCAGTGGCCACCGGTCCTCATCCTCCAATGGCAGCCACTGCTGTCACTTTCCCTGGAGTTCCTGTGCCGTCCATGACACAGATTGCCGTCCACCCGTACCACGCGGCAGAAGCGGCTCTTCCTCTTAGCACCGCTGTTGCTGGTAAGCAGGCAATTAGTTGTTCAGTAGATTCAAATGTTTTAGGTATTCTAAAAACTAGGTTAAGTATGTTATTACCTTGTTTTGGAACCTTATTTTTTGGTTCCACAAGCAGAGGTAACTTTCTGGGTGTGTATGTAACTATAACAACTGACTCTCTGAAGATAACCTGTTCAGGGTGAGTTTGCTACAGTTGTTTCTGAGCATGGACAACTGAAGACAGATTAGCTAACCAATTAGTTAACTAGTATTGTGTTCTTGTAATGTGTTTATGAACATCTTTTTGGTTCGGTCTTCTATTTTACTGAAACGCAATCTGATTTTATCAGTGAAAAAGGTTGAAAAAATTAAGTTAAATTAAATAAAATTATTTATAAGAATTGCTCATTTAACAAACCTTTTGAAACCATAGCTCTACTCTAAAACATAACACACTGCAAAAAACGCTACTCACTTATTTTTGTACACAATTTGGTATAGTTCCCTGGACAAAAACACACAAAAACACACTTTCCGTTTTACTTTTCCTTCCAAATGTGATTGGGTGCAACACAACACTTACCTAATTTTAATGAGCATTAGTGTCATTAAATAATCCGTATTAACTGAACAATAGTGTCAGTTATTTTCAGCCAAGCCAACTTAGCAGATGCAGCTCTATTGCTTTTTTTAGTATAACCATTTTAAATTCTTAATTTTCTAGCATTTGAAACCTCCAACATGAAATATTCAAAAGGTTTTATTCTGTTGGTACACTATAAAGAAAAAATATATAAAAGAAAAAACAAGCAGCCATAGAGCAAATTCATCCTCAGGAGGCAACAATTCTTAACCACCTTTCTTCCACCAGGGGGAGTACACGCCGGTGCCGCCATTCAGGCCATTCAAGGAGCAGCTCTTCCTGGACTCTCATCGCAGCCCACCCCTCTGGTCAGCGCCCCCTTCCCCATGGAGGATGAGCAGCACAGCCAGCCAATCAGCCAGCAGGGTCTCCACTACCTCCACTCGGCCTACAGAGTTGGTAAGGGCTGATCTGGAGTCACACAGGTCCTTCAGGGCATGGCTTGCCTGTCCTTATGTTGCTGTTTTGCACCCATTAGGATCCATCTGGTCCTGAATTGTGGTGATTAATTATCAAGAGATGTGAGGGAGAGGTCGTTTGAGTCCATGTTGCAGGACTGACAAAGAACTCTCACAGTGAGAAATATTAATTAAGGCATGATTTCCGTTTTCTCAGTACTCATAAGTCCTGGAGAATAGGATGTGGGTGCATGTGCCAGTTCAATATCCGATTGGTGCGGTGACTCAGTTTTGATCATAAACTGTTCCTGTTTTTCTTTAGGCATGCTGGCGTTGGAGATGTTGGGAAGACGGGCACACAACGACCATCCGAACAACTTCTCCCGTAGTCCTCCATACACGGAAGATGTCAAGTGGCTGTTGGGGCTGGCTGCACGACTTGGTATGTTTGCTTGTTTATTTTTTTAATATTAAGTATGGAAAGTACACTTTCAAATTTTTATTATCTGCTGGGGAAGCGAAGGCTGTCTAGATTGATAAGTAGGCAATTCTAGAAAGCACAAGATGCATCAACAGCAAATCACCAACAGAGTTATTGACGTTTCGATTTCCTCTGGTTTTCATGGAACACCACATGGTGGTTCCTGCAAACGACCAGTCTAAATCATCTACTATGTTAAATTTAAAATTGCAAAATTGGACCAGTTTCACTTCTGAAATATTCTTAATTATTAGTGTATGGTTATCTGGTTCACGGAGAATACATAAAGTCTGATTCATTGTGTATTTACTCAAACTGTGTCTAGAATAGTATCAACTTATCAGAACAGTATCAAAGTATCAACCAAAGCAACGCTTGTGAAAAGTCTGGTACAAATATTAACACTAGGCGCAGATCATCTTTGAATTAAATTGATGCATTTGAAAATGGAAATCAATGCTTGAGTGTTGAAGAACTCTGTCGAATTGAATTCGTCTTTTTGTTTAAATGTATATTAACTTTGATATTCCAAATTGTATACACGTAGACCATTTGTTTAATTACTTGTCACTTTAAAATTAGGTTACCATATTTTGTCTGGCTCTGTTCGTTATAATAGGCTGGATCAAATGCTGTACTTGAATAGCACTAATTAAAGCATCTAAACTAAAAAAATATTAATTTAAAGCTATATATTTCTATACGGTACATTTCTTACTGGGTAAAGAGTGTTTACATATTGTTTAGAAAAAGTAGTTTTCTTAAAAGTTTTTTTAGAATAGTAATCAAAAAAGGAGAGCAGAAAACTGGAGCAGTTGCAGCTCCATATTTTTACATTATCTTTCTGAAGCCTTTCAGCAAATAAAATTAAAAGTTTTAAAATAAACATGCAGGCTGGTGTTCAACCTTATTAAGCTGTTTAACACCAGCGACATTAAACGAGTAATAGATGCTGATCAGGATTGGCTGAGCCTGCTCACATGACCCGGCATGTGATTATAATCATTACATACATTTTTCGAATTATTTCCAAATTTCTGTGCGTCAAGAGTCATTTAATGAAAGTGTCAATTAATGGATATGCTCATGGAGAAGGTATCAGTAAAAAATGTTTAGTTCAATACAGTGGAGTAACAAAGAAAATTCTACTGAGAAAGAAATACTTAAGTAAAGCACAGAAACTAGTTTTAAAAGATACTAAGTGAAATGCCAGGAGCAGGTATTTTTGCATTGTTTGTGCCAAGCATTTATGGCATTTAGCTTTTTCTTTTTGTAACTAAATCTTAACCTCATATTTGCACCATCTTTTTTGGAGCACACCACACCTTTTTTGCACCACTATAATACATTAAAAGTAAATTACTTTTCGATGCTAATTAGCATTTTTAACATGCGTATCCTAATTCTTTGTCACATATATGGCACACTTTTTAATGAATTTTTAAGGCCACTGTTAATTATTTTGTGGAGGCACTTTTTAAGTCTGAACAATACGGTTGTCATCTTATGATCCATTCTTTGTGCCATTTATTTTAAGATTCATAGCATCTGAAAATATCTCTGGTCTTTGTGCTTTTCTCTCCGTAGGAGTGAACTACGTGTATCAGTTTTGCGTTGGGGCTGCCAAAGGTGTCCTGAGTCCCTTCGTCCTGCAGGAGATCATCATGGAGGCTCTGCAGAGGTTAAACCCTGCTCACATCCATGCCCACATCCGCACTCCTGCCTTTCACCAGCTGGTGCAGCGCTGCCAGCAGGCCTACTTACAGGTACGGCATCGCCAACACTACAACATTACAATCTCATGTTAAATGGTGGAAGCCTCTCAGAGCCTGTGTTTGTGTTCGTTTGGCTCAAGCATTCAAGTGATGCCAATGGTGGATTGTGACGCCACTGTCGCCCACACTGAATGTAAATTTTGCATGCACAAGTCTGGAGTGTTAAAGCTTAAGTCTGCTCGCAGGATGGAGCATACTGATGAGAGAGCATCAAACACACACTGACAGCCCAAAGCCTGGAGCTGCTTCCTAGAAAACTCCAAATTCTTCGTTCACAATCACCAACACACACACACACACACACGTCACCCACTAGTCAGCGCAAGAACTTCCCTTTGCTTTTTAATAGACACATCGCTACATAGAAATCTAAAAATGTCCTCGCGAGAGGCCAACATATCCTATAGGCAAGGGGTCCTCAATTATAAACTTGAAGGGTCCACTTACAAAATTTCCGTTCAGTCTGAGGTCCGGAAAAATATCGGTCAAGTTGCAAATATGAATCGATATGTGAATGGCACGTCATCCGTATAGAAACAACATGCTTCAGGTCAATCTCTCGATCTCTAAGAATCTGTATCACTACTTCATAAACGTAATCCCTCCTTGTGTGAGGTTTGTAAGACCCAAAACAATCTGAGAAAGATCATAAATTGTGAATTATCCTTTTGAGTCCCTTCAAACAGAGCAGTCACCACTTCACTCACACACTCATTGACTATTTCAGCATTAGAGAAAGGTGTCTTGTGTTGTCCCAGGACACATGTGAGACTTTCGTTGCCTGTGTGTGTGTGCGTGCGTGCGTATGTGTGTGTGGAAGGTAATTTGTTCAAATTGTGCGTGCTTGGATTAATAAATGGCATTTCACAATCACTTTTGACGATTGCGACAGTCTCGTTGCAGATTAAACACATTGGTTTTCTGCTTCGCACGGGCAGCGCGGATGCATATTATTCTGTCCACTCACTCTTAAACTCGCAGTTTTCAAAGTCAACTTTTCTTTTCTAATCGACGGCCAGCTTTGAGCTCGCCATATTCTTTAAGGTTAAAAAAATCTCTCGATTTACGCAAACGACAGAGCTTCCGTTCGCCAGGCTACCCTAAAGACCTGAGCGACTAAGCGCCGCGGCCGTGTTCTAACGTAACTGAGTGCCGCCAGAGCGCAAACAGATGACGTAGTTGTCACGTTGCTCTTACAGTGGCTGTGATTGGACAAATCCCGCAGCTAAAACGAGTACAATCATTCAAGATAAATTATATACATTTATACATATATTCGTTTGCGTTGGTGCGTGTGTGTGTGAGAATGAACAATGCAGAATAAAAATTGCGTGACCACTGAAAACGCCTTTGAATTTTGATCACAAGAGTAGCATGTTGGTTTTGCCATCGGTCCAAAAGTAATCGCGTCTGGGTCCGGATGCGGACCGGAGTCCGCCTATTGAGTACCCCTGCTATAGGCCTTGCACGTTCCAAACCAGATTAATGGAGACTGCCATATGCCTGTCACTGTCAACCATTGCCAAATATTTTTTGTGAATGTGAAAGGAAGCCGTGGGATGCCCATATTCCCACCACTTTATGCATAGATAATGAAATTGGGGATTAAGAGGACACTCAAGTAAAAACCCAGCATTTCCCATATGCTGCTGATGGAAAATTCACTTCTGACTGTGGTGGCCACCTTGTGGTTTAAATTTGGTTTAGTTGATGTGTTTGTATCTATACATATACAGTGACTTTGTACGTTTAAAGGCACCTTGTGGGATCTCAGAGGACCTTTGCACGTGCATGAGTCACTATACAAAATACAGAGTACGAACGCCGTAATGGAGGACAATGTTTAGCTGAATAGTGAATGTATACGAAGAGTGAGTTTGTCAATATGGCCTCCAAGGGACTGTAACCGTCCAGGGAAGTTACAGACCAACACAGTGAAGTGAACACACACACAATCACACACACACACACACACACACACACACACACACACCCGGAGCAGTGGGCTGCCAACTCTCTACCACTGAGCCACAACTGCAACATTTATTTTGTGTTTGAAATGCATTTTTGTGGAAACATTTTGTAGCTGATATACTTGTGAACACATCTGCAGTTTTCCAGAAATGATCTTGTCATTGCGCCACCCGGTTTGACCTACAGGAATGCACCCGGAGAGATGATTTTTTTTTTCTGCTGATGCTCTTTTCCACACCATTTTTCAGCACACTTCTCTTCAGTTACACTTCTGAATCTCACGTCGTCACAGACTTCATCTAATTGACTTTTCACACAAGCATTTGTCTAAATAAATTGCTTTCTATTTAACATCACGACTTCATAAAGTCCCACACATGTACATCGGGAAAGTGAAAGGAGCAATTCTGCAGCCCTAAAAGTCTCACATTGTCACCTTAACTAATCCACATCTGTCTTTTGTAGTACATCCACCACAGGCTGATCCATCTCACCCCAGCAGACTACGACGACTTCGTGAACATCATCCGAAGCGCACGCGGGGCGTTTTGCCTGACACCAGTCGGTGTGATGCAGTTCAACGATGTGTTGCAAAACCTGAAGAGAGGGAAACAGACCAAGGAGTTGTGGCAGAGGATCTCACTGGAGATGGCCACTTTCTCACCATGACTTATTTGAGAAAATAAATCACCTGGAGAGAACGAGGACTTCTCCCACACTTGTTCTCCTCACACACTCAGTCTGACATACAGCCACTTTTCCAGTCTGGGGGTCTTCAGTCCCCAATCAAACACGGAGCATTTAGTCATCCAGGTTCTGGTGTAGTTAGATACTCGAGCAAGTGAAATACTCCTTCGTCAGGCTGTTTCAGTGTTTTGTGTTTCTTTTTTTCGTTGAACTTTCTGTGTGTATCTATATCTATGTTTTCTATATGTGTCCTAGCCAACAACTTCTATGCTTTAAAATCCCCAGATTTATTTAGATAGTTTGTCAATAAGGGGACAGAGGTTTTCACTTGCTGTCTTGAACAAAACCACTAACCGTCAGACTCATACGACAACATTCCTCCACCCTGGAGAACCAGAGCCTCCAACCATCAGATCATCATTGTTGGATAATGGACGGCAACGTAAAAAAAAAAAAAAACAAGACATTTATTATAAAACAATAATCAAAGTACGGGTGAGGATTCTTGTTTTAGTTTTTCTCCTTTGTTTTTATTACTTTATAGTATGGTGTGTTTGAAGAGAGCAGGATGAGAATTGAAAGCAATGTTAGCCACTGCTCCGTGAGTTTTTCTTTCCAGTTAGCAGTGGGCGACTCGAGTGCTGGAGCAGAGACTCTGACTTTTAGTTAGTCGATTTACACATTACCTACATGTTACATTAGTTCTCTGAATTACGCTATTGGATATTTAATGTCCTTTTTTGTTCGTTTTTTTTTCCCAGAGCAATGACAATTTTGATTTTAGTTTGCAATATTGTTTTGAAATTGGTAAAGACACTGCCACGTTTCTCTGTTTCCAGCGTCAGCTCAGCCTCAGCTTCGGAAATCGGTTGTGAAGAGTGACTGTGTAGAAAATGTACTGTGATATTTTTGTATTCTTCAAGTGTAGCTTGGTTGGAAAAAAACAATCTATATAAATATATAAACATTGCTGATTGCAAAAAGTAATCCAGAATAAACGAGGAGGGATGGGTGTTAATTGGATTAAAGCAATATTAAAATGTAGAGTTTACCTAATAAAGACATGAAAGTTCTGTCTGTTTGGTGTTTGATACAAAGACTACATTCACGTTAAATTTCCGTAATCGCCGTTTTATCCGTCGCTTGGGGGCGCTAGAATTTAACATTCTGAAACATCTTGAAGCGGAGGTTTATTTCTCCTATGTTAAAATAATTGAAACAATAAATTACTTTTTCATTTGTATTATCACTTAGAATTGATGCTATTCCAACTCTTAAGTTGATGCATATTTACTAGTGAACAATTTGGGATATATTTTACAATCCATTTTTTGTACAAGATATACAGTACATTAAAAGATCGTCTTGAGAAAACACTATTTTCAAAAGAACATAATTTTGGGTAAAGCACAAGAACCTCATACTTGTTGGGCCTCTGTCTGAAAAAAGCGACTCGGAGGTGCACTGTGCTGGAAACAATTCCGTTTGTATTCACTCCATCCAGAGGGTTTGCGCGGAAAGATTTAGCGTTTCTAAAAGCAATTAGCTAAACTTTTTTGCTTCCGGGTTTTCAGCGCTTGCTTTCATGGCGTTTCAAAACGTCAAAGTGCGGCTTTCGAGTGGTAAACCGAGTCAAATTGAGTGTCGTGGATGTTGGTAGGGTCCCCGCAACCCCCCGCTAAAGGAAGAGATTTGGTTTGTTCCAGAGTTTTCAGTAGGTAGAGCGTCTCGAGCCAACAGCAGCATCACAGCCGAGTGAAGATGGCGGCTCAGAGCCTGATGCTGTCACGGAGAGTTTGACTTCACTTCTCACTTCTTCAACTTATCACATCTCTGCAGCTTCTTTTTGGATACGTGTTCCAAGAAAACGTGTGTCGGTAAGCAGAATTTTGTCGTTACTACCATTTCGTCTAGGGTTGCTTTCCAAAAGTGAAGAAATGCTACTGCTAGCCGCGCTAACCTCTTCCAGGCGAAACCTCCGAACCGATTTCGATTTTTTTTCATTTAGTGCAAGTTTTAACCGTAAAGTTCTTGAGATGAAACCCTCGAGGCTTACTTGTGTTCTACACGCTTTGGTGATCGTATCTGTTGTGTGGAAACCATGTAATCGGGAACAGAAAGCCTCTAAAGCGCCGTGATTTTGAGTTTTGCAGTTCAGGGGAAGTTTCGTGTAGTCCGGGAGTCTCCAACAGCTGCCGTTTAAGTAGTTTTATTTCTCATCACAAACAACTCCGGCCAGTTTTTTTGCTCTTATTCGTCTCGTTTAACGAGAAGTTACGCTAAGAGTGTTTGAGAAGGTCCGCGTACGTCGCGAGCGAAAGCGGGATGCTGCTTGTTGCTCGTGCACGCACGCGGCGTTTCGGTAGGATGTCGTTTGCACGGAGAAGCATTTGAGCCGCTCCGTCAGATCGGGTCACTCGGATTCACTTTGACTAGAATTAATTTTGCATGAACTTCAGCGAACGCGCTCGCGTCGCTAATTTCACTCGCGACCCCGCTGTTGTGCGCAGTTTTTGCGAGCGAAAACTCGGTGGTGTTTTTATTTCACTGGTGACAATCAACGCTGTTGTGTTGCACGTTTGGTAAACTTCGTCTTTTTGTGAACTTTTGTTTTCTGCCGACGACCTATATATTTTTGTGTTTTTATCAGCTGTTGATCTTGCGTAAACATATTGCGGGTAAAGACTGCAAAACGTGTAAGAAAAAGTGCAATTGGTGTGTGTGCGTGCCCGCGCGCGCTCGTGTAATTTGTGAACAAACACGTGAATCGGCGTGTGAATATTTATGGATTACTACCAACGTTTATAGAAACTCTGCAAAACGCTTTAAAAAGAACACTTTAAGAACTTTGAACAACTCAATGTAAAATGACACACACACACACACACACACACACACACACACACACACACACAACCCTCCATATATGTACATTTATGGTATGCGTATTCAGACAAATATACATTTTATAATATACATATACATTCAGACAATAGTACTTTCTGATCACATATGGTGTGTGTGTATATCTCTATTTCTTAATATCTATCTCTTATTCTTAATAGATGTTCGTACTTTAGTAATGCTTTATTGATGCATTTTAATCATAAATACATACTTCACTAACTATTGATTTAAAGCTGAGTTGGGATGTGAATTGACATTAAACTTTCACTTGTTCTTACCTTTGAGAAATTTTTATATAAGCTTGTGAAATTATAATTTCCCGTCTGCAGGCCATTTCCTAAACAAGAGGTTTTAACTTTTTAGTTTGAAGCTTTTGATGTTGGAATATGTTTATTATATTAACTAACATATTATATAATATGCATTTTTTTTGTCTCTTCCAATTTTCACTGCTCATTTCATGCATACTGCATAGTAAAAGTAATAAAAGGAAAAAAAGAAAAAAAGGACAAATATATTCCATGACATCATCCCCGTCCCTAAGAGCATGACCCAATTAAAACGGAATGGTGAGTTAGGAGACGTTCCTTTCTGTCCTGAGAACATAATGACTGTGATAACTTGTTAATGAATGCTAGACCTTTTAGTAATGTCTGCAGAGGCTTTAGACGTACGGGGTAAAATAAGCTTGGGTTTTAAAGTAGGACGCATCTTGGATTGTGTGTCAAGCAGCCCAGGCCATTTGATTAATGGTTTAAATGACCAGCCTTGTTCTGTTGGTTCATTTTTCTTGTTTTCTTTTTATTTATTTATTTTTTTAAGGTGTTTTTTTTCCCACGGCTAACTTTCGTCTATGTTTCATAACTATTGTTTTAAAAATCAAGCTTTCATTTTAAGAGAAATAGTAGTCTCGCTGCACAGTCGTAAAGAGTATACATTTTTTTTTTCTTTCACAACTATGGGGAAATTCACGTGTGAGTTTTAAGTAAGGACCTGTATTTTAGTACAGTTTATTTGGATCTATATTTTTAGTGCTTTCACTGCATTGGAGATGTCTATTTACATGCTTCTTCACACCGAAGAACTGAGTATAGGGTATCTAGATTTCCTCCCCGTCAAGTCGTTTCAGTCTTAAGGGAGCTGAGTCAGGTTCTGTGCAGTAGTGGGAAATCGGACACAGAATGGGACGTCAACACAGGGAAATCTGCCTTTTGATGGCAGCGAGTGAAAGAGTTAAAATATACTTGAAGAGAGACAAAGTGATGTTTCATTGTTTAGGAGGAATCATATGCTTTTGCCTTTGTCTTGGTCTAATGAAATTGCATTTCGGTCGGATTTCTGCTAGAAGTCCAGCTCAAGATTTGTACTGGTAGATGTGTCCTGAATGTCAGTCCAGTACATGTTGAGAAACTGTATCTCTACGGGTGTCAGGCTCATCGTGTCTTCCTCCAGCCCTAATCGCGGAGAAGGCAAGGCTAATGGTACTTGTTGTTAATAAAGGAGGGATGCAGCAGGGACGGCTGAGCGGCGGGGGTCAAGAGGTGGAAGTATTAATGCCAGGCTAGTTTAATATCGGATCAGTTGTGCACTGATTGCCAGACCAGCACAGATATGAGCGTCCTTCATCTCAAAGCCTGAGGGGCTTCAATTAGCTTTGTGTTATCTTCACAGGTTATGGCATTGACGAGACCAAGCTTTTTTTATTTGTTGGATGATGAATTATGAATGGATGTGATTTAAGCGTGAGCTTGTGGCTCTTTTATTCTGCGTTTGTGATGCGGTAGTTTATAGCGCATTATGGAGAAATTGTTTAAATTCACACTTTGATGCAGGCTTTCATGTGTTTTAGTTACCATTGCTTTTCTATAGTGAATCACACTTCTTGGTCAATCTCTTCAGTTGCCATTCTCTTAGTAGTGAGAGAAAATTAGACATCTTCCTTTTGCACACTGGCTTCTTTTAAGAGTTGAAATAAAAACACTAGTCCACAAAAACATTTTGAAATACAAATGAGGTACAATTAATTCATATTTTTTTTTTTATCAAAATGACCTATATTGAACTCGACGAAGTATCGACTTATCAAGAATATTTTAGAATAAAGAAGACCTCAACAGGAAGATATAAGCAACCTTTGTATAACATATTTTAGAAAGGAAACCAATGTGATTGCATACTATAGTCTCTTACTGAGGTGACACAGACAGGCGTTTAAATGAGTCATGGTGTTATTCTTCATCATATAGTGCGATTTAGGATGAATTTCACACAAACGTATACTATATTAAGCATTGCTCACCAACATGCTTGTTTTAAAGATGGCTCACAGAGTGCCTTGTGATTAATTTTTTATTAATGTTATAAAACTAAAGCTAAAGTGAGCGGATATGTTGTTCTAGAAGTGTGTATTAAACTGGCAGACCTTTGCAATTATTGGTAAATAATTATTTTTGTTTTGACATTAAGTTTTGTTTATATTTAAGTTTATATTAAGTTTTGACATTCTTGTGTAGATTTTCCCACAACATTTGTATATATACTGTTGGGTTTTAGTGTGATTCACCTGCAGTTATTGTAGTTCAAGAACTCGGCACTGTTTGGAACAGCCTGTACTTGAAGCAAAGCTTTAGCTGCAGACGTGTCAATACGTTTTCAGCCGTTTGCTCTCTTCCCCCGGGATATACTGTGTGTTAATAATTGAGTTGAATAATTACAGATTGACTTTGTGACTAATTGAATAGCCATGCAGGGTAAATGTAAACCTGATTCTGCATCCAGAAAGACCGCCTGAATCCTGTGATGCTGAGAGAGACGGGGGTCTATGAGAATTGTCTGGGGGTTTTTTTGGGTTCAATTTTATCCAGCTTAGTCTCATCATCAAGTATATTTATTCTAAAATTTAATCTGCAGCAAAAATTGGCCCTAGTAGACAACATGGTGTTTGTACAAACAAACAAACATCCTGCACATGTTTTGTTGTGTAGTTTTTAATCCTCAACAGATACCGGTTTTAAATTTACAGATGTTTTTACAAGTATTGATCCCGCAACCATCTGGTGGCATTTGAATTGAAATATTCATACGTAATTAGGCCTGTTAGTTTTAAAGTTAAAATCTTGTGCGCTCATTAATCTACTGAGCTGCTGTCGTGTTGTTAATCACTGTGTTTGTTTTGCTCAACAGATTTAGTTTTCCCTTCATCACACTGGGAATGATGTAGGTCACTCTGTAAGATCTGTAGGCAAACAAGGCCACCTTCCTCTTATCATCGCTGTATGGAGTATGGACAATATTAATCACATTTGTTCTTTGGCTTTACAAATACATTTATGAAATAAAATGGTCTGATTAAATGTATTTTATTGAAACTGCTTTGCTTTTTCTATAAGAATGTGGTTGGAAAAGCCTTCAGTGTTGTGTAAATGTCAGCGACGTCTTGGTGTTTGAGACGCTTTTCCACCGGTGCATTTTAAAGTCGATTGTCAGTGGAGGTCAAATAGATTACACCGGTTAAGTGATCCATGGCATATTATTCTGTGCTCCTTTCTGTTGTGCAGTAGGTTTAGTGCTCGAATGTGAGCTGTGTGAGAGGAATAGTATTACGCTGGTTGATGCCTTGTCACTGAATTACCAATAAACTTTTCTTATAGCATCATATTTTTAAAAAGAAGGGGAGTTCTTGCTGCTTTGCCAAAAGTTTTGTGAAAATCAATTATTTTTAATTAGTCAAGCTTTATGAATTTATTGTCTGGTGTTTTACATTTTCAGGATTTAGTTTTTTATTTTTTACTTCCATTTGTTTTATTTTTAAGTGTTTTTTTTTTTTGTATTGATAAAACGTATTGTATATGAATTCATTATGCATAACCTTCAAATAAAACACGTTGAAAATAAAATGAAACACAGATGTACGTGCATTCCGCAGCAGTGTTTTAATATGTTCTGTTCCGAAATGCATCCAACCCTCTTTATCACTGTAGTTCTACATTCTCCCGTGAAAAATATTTTTGTAATGTGTAGAAGCCCCCAAAGTGTCTTGCTGTAAATAAACCATAAATCGTCTTAAACCCTGTAGAGGAAATAAGCAACTTGGAAGCAAAATTGACACAAATCGTGCAGCCGACTGCGATTTCATGATAAACCGGAGATGATTTGCGGAATTAGGCGGTGACTGTGCATATTGAAAATCTTGGATGAAGTGAAAGCGCAAACTTTAATCTGCGGTGGAGCGGCTGTCCGCTGGAGTCGTGTGGGTACACGGCACCTCCAGGTTGCTTTTACTCTTCAGCTTAGAAAAAGTTGGATTGATTCAATTATCTGTAAATGAAAGATCAAACGACACAGAAAAACAACGTTTTTGAAGTAGCTACAGCAGATTAGTTGTTCTAATCTCTTCAGGGGTTTTCTGCCTTGCTTCAAGAGCTCTTATACACGAGGCCGTCACAAAGAGCAACGCTTCCACTCATTTAAGATGAATCCTCTTTCCCATTTCAGCCTTCATGCTTCATGAGAGAAGTGTGTGTTTGTGTGTCGCCAAAGTCTTTTTAATGTGCAGTGCTTTTCTTCATATTTGGCTTGGGCTTTTATGATTGTAGGAAGGCTTTTCTAGGAGGAAAAAAAAGATACATGAGTTATTTTTGTTAAAATTATGTTGTGGATGTCATCTGGAAGCTTCTCCAAAAAGATCTGGCAATTAATAGCCAGGAACATTCAAGGTAATCCAAAAATGCCTTTTAACCAGCGGATGATTTGATTGCGATTAAATTTGCCATTTATATTTCAGGGTCGTGTCTTTCTTCTGAAATGGCTCCAGGATGTTTTATTGTTTTAGTTGTTTGTATGTAGTTCATTGTAGATTGTTGTGCACTCCTTGTAATGCTCGTGGTAGTAGATAACTGTTACGGTTAGTGCTGCAAACCAGCAGATGTCGGCTAATACACTTTACGCACTGATGTTTTTGAAAAAAGTGACATGCTGTACTGGAAAAGAAAATGCATTACACATTTTAGTTCTTGACACTTTTGGAAATATTCACTTATTAATACTGTTTGTCTGTTTTTTTTTTTATTTATTTACATTGTGTCATTTAGATGTAAATGTTCGTCTTACTAATCACGAAAAATAATGTTTTTCATGTTAAAGCCAAGAGTGAGTGACTGGGTCTGTTCACGTCTCCGCTGTCACTTCTGGTGTTGTCAGGGCTCTCTCAGGGCCAATGGCCAAGGATTTTGACCTTATAAAGAGATTTTTGACCTTGGGCCAAAGCAGGCGGACATGGGCTGAGAAAGGCTGGAGTTTGTCTTTGTTAGAGGCGATATCCAGTTAAAGCCACAGTTTGCTGCATGAAGGTTAACCCTTGTGCAAGCTGGAGATACCAGAACTTACGCTGAGTATGTGCAGACATGGTTTTGACGTAATGTTTAAATTAATACACATTGTCGAAGCTTGAATACGTCATCACCTAATCATCTGCTTCTCTATGACTTACGACTCTATCTCTTCTCTACGCTTCCTCACAAATATTTAACTTGCTGGAAAATATATTAAAACAACAATTGTAATCTATAACTCAAGTCAGAAAAGCTTGTTTTTTTTTTTTTTTTTATTAAATTATATGTGGATCAGTAAATTGGATCTGATATTTGAATGTGTACATTTTATCCAAAGTATTGTAGTGTATATTGTGATCAGTTTAGTTTTGATAAATTTATCATTGCATCACTATTCTAAAGAGTTCATTTCTGAGCTTTAGGGCTGAAGAGAATCAATGTTAGAGAACCCGGTAACCAAACCAGTGAATTCATACAAATCGAATCATAGGCGTTTCAAACAGTCACAAATATGCACCAGACTATACAGAGTACTGATAATTAAATGAATCGATTGCATTTTTTTTTCCATTTATAGGAACAAAATGAATTTAAAGTCAGCGGTTTCAACCATTGAGAATTTTAATGACGATTGCGTGTGTTTTCTCGCAACATGTGAATACTGATGTATTGCCTGCATAATGTGTCTCCATGACACATCTTCAATATTGACTTAAATCAAATTACAGGCAAAATTGTCTGCTTCAAGGGTGGCGTTGTGTTTCTTCTAATGGAGTTTTTTTTTTTTTCATTTTCCTAAGCAACATGCAGTGCATTTGAGGTGTCAGACATGTTGAATTAAAGCCATCACATGGCTGTTTCTAGCTGCAGGCACAATCTGTTGAGGTTTGTGCATTATCTTTAGCTTTTTCCTTGTACTCTTTTAATCTGTGCATTTAAAATAGTTGCATTTTTTTTTCTTTCGTAGCCCAACATGCTAAGAGTTGAGAAATGTTTTCTCCAGATGGCACAAGGAAAGATTATTTGTGTTGGTAGAAATTGGCACGAGACTCATTTTCTAGTTTTTTGGTGGAAAGGGTTTGATGGAAATGCTTCACAGTTTATCTGATTATAACAACACCTTATAATCAACCCGTCTTTCTCAGGAGCTTTCACAGGTTTACAGTAATATCCAAACCAAAGCAAAAGTCTTTCTGTGGGTGTTTTAGATTTGTATTACCATATTTTTTTCTGATTATAAGGTGCATCGCTATTATAAACTTAGACAAATAACAATAATAATAATAATAATAACAATAATAATAATAATTTTATTTTAATTAAATAAAAGACCCCAAAGGTGTAGAACACAACACATGCACACGCATTGCCCATTGGAGTGCAGTGGCAGCCAATCTGTGCCAGCGTTATCTTGGTTATCAGCATTAACCTGAAACGCATGTTTTCGGACTGTGGGGGAAATCAGAGCACCCGGAGGAGAACAACACGGGTAGAACATGCAAACTCACAACCGGCCTCAAACACCTCGAGTCACAATCAGAACCTTCTTGCTGTGAGGCAACTCAAACGGGAAAACGCTTCACAAATTGACCAATGAACGTGGAGGGACACAATTAGAACACACCCACTCATTTGCCTACACTTGATGAAAAGGAAAAATAGTTTGAGAAAAGTAAAAAAAAAACGTCTATAAGTAGAATAAAAGTCTACCGAAACTGGATGTGATAAATGTCCACGTTTGAGCATCGTAAAAAGGGTTAATCACATGTGCGCTCGAGTG
This sequence comes from Paedocypris micromegethes, assembly GCA_028031935.1. NCBI lineage: Eukaryota > Metazoa > Chordata > Actinopteri > Cypriniformes > Paedocypris > Paedocypris micromegethes. The sequence continues at coordinate 17,562,035 of CM051500.1, forward strand.
CCCCTCCCCCAGCACTGCAGTAGTTAAGTCCGGCTCTCCTCCACTAGAAGGTGGTTCTTTTCGGCTCTCTGAGCGGCTCGTTCGCGAACGACTCTCCACGACAGCTCAGAGCAAAAACATGCAAGAGAGACAATCATGTTAGTTTATACAATTATTGTGCACTAAATAGTAAATGTTATATAATGTTTTATTAAGTACTCCGTTTCGGTGAGTACTGAAATGCAAGTGGTAAAAAAAAGTGGTATATGGGCATCCCTAATTTTTAGCAGTTGAGATTTGCTTACCTACATTTAAACGTGCAATACAAATTGTAGTAGAATAACATTCTTAACTAAAGGAAAAACACAAGAGCACTTCATGGTGTTTAACGTTTTTGCTTAGAGGCTGATGACTCTGTTTCAAGGTTCTCCAACAGCCGGAGCAGAACACGCATTGAGACGCTCATTACCGAACCCGTCCAGGCCAGACGCTCTTGCTTCTGCTTGTATGACTCAGTCTGACTGTGACTCAAAGCATTCGCTCTTCTATTCTGACCTTCCCAGTTACTTTCTTTATTGTTGGTGTAGTTCTAGTATTTCCCCAGTTCTGCTCCTAAACTCTCTTCTGTCCGTCTGGAGCGTTCTTGTTTTGTAGTGCGTGTCCTCTCGGCTGATCAGGCTTGGTTTCGGACTGAATGAGCGCAGTGTGGAGGCAGGCTGACGGATAAACAGCAGGATCAGAAACAGGCAGTCGCATCTCGCTCTCTCTTTTTCTCCCTTTCTTTTGATCGCAAAACACTCCACAGGAGGCAGAATGGCATGATGAGCTTCTGTTTACCGGCCTCTTCCCGCACACGCAGTTCTGTGAATGTTTGATGACGCTCTCATCAGAAACGCTAAAACGCTGGAGTGCGCCTGTGCAATAATTAGCTGGTGTTTGGAGACCTCCATTTGTATTTTTGCATCGTGTAAAACATCATCCAGAGTGGCGACTGCCGGCTACATATTTAATCATTTAATCCATCACATTTTTATCCAATTAGTTGAATAATCTATCAATTTGCTAATGTATTTAACTGCCAATAGAGGTGAGCAAGAGTGTGTGTGTGTGTGTGTGTGTGTGTGTGTGAGCCCCGCCTTGTGATTTGTTGACCTGTGTTTGCATCCCGCCTTTAGTCGCGGGTTATTCTAATAAATCGAGGATCATACAAAACTATGCAATGTATTCCGATGGTTCAACCAATCGTCAAGGACCTACAGTAAACGTTTAGAATTGTCTCCTCGTTTCATCTTTGCTCTGAAGGAAAAGTTGATTCCAGGCCAGATCATCGTTAAATTGTCTGAAGCCTAACAACCAAAAGAATTTAAGCAGCTTTAGGAAGAAGTCTTGCGTCTTATTTTGGATTATCACCAAACATGAGCCAAGATTGCGTTTGGCAGATGGATGAGATGGAAGATGCTACTAACAGAGGAGGAGATGCTGGAGACAAACTGCTCGAGTGCTTTTGCGTAGCACATACAAGGATTATGTCTGAGAGAAGCACTTGTAACACAGTAGTTTGTATCAAGATCCTTATCCTTCAAAGATGAAACCTTTGCTCTTGACGTGATTAACACACTTGTGTTATGAAAGATAACACGGCGGATTTATTGTCCCTCTTTGCTGCTCAGCTTGTGAAAGTCAACAAGGATTTGCCTTTGCAATTCACGTGTGTAATGTGTTTCCTCGGGTTAAGGGTAAGAGGCATGCTAATGACTGTATTCAGCTATAAATATTGGTGCAACGTGGCTACTGTATTGTAAAACCGGTGTTGAAAATGGATGAGAAAAGAAAGACCAAAAAAAGGTTTGTTTTGACATATTTTCTTTTCAGCCTTTGGAAAGCCATTAAATGTATAAAATATAAAATTGTTTTTATATTACATTGATATTTAATAATTCGCTATACTGTATCTGTTTAGCTTGAAACACGCCCATTGGAAGGTCTTTAAGTGCTTACACCGGATTCATTGCATTATTGTAATTTGTTATTGTTGCCTAAAAACTGCTAAAATTAAAATGTCATCAATGTAAACAAAAAAGGGAATCTCTCGAACAAAAAACATTGTGTGAAGTCAAATTATGGGCCATTGGCAATTTATTTCTAAATTAATAAAAAAATTTATTTTTTTTATTATAGTTATATCTGAATGTTTTAGAAATGGTTGACATTTAGAGATGGCTTTTTTTTTAAACTGTTATCAATAGCTTTTATAATATTTCTATAAATCGTATAGCCATTCTCTACACAGAATATAGAAACGAAGAGAATAACCGTGAGGGTTAATGGTGATTGCAGGCGGAACCTGAGACTTTCCCCTCGTTCCCAACACGGGGACGCAATGTTGGCACTTGTGCTCCTCCATTAAAGCTCACTTAATTAGTGCCATGAAAACAAATGGGACTTGCCGGTCTCCTATAGAAATTCAGAGTGTTCATTGAGCAGCGTCTAATTTGTGAATGTGTGTAAGAGGTGAACGAGGAACACGATTCAGACCCGGGGCTTTTTGGCAGGATTTACATTTCTAGATTGTGCACCTGTAGAGACCGTTGGACTCTGATGTTGAAAGTAGATGCATACATTTCCAATTTTAATGAGCTCTTGTAGTAAACGTTTGTTTTACAGTGTTACACTGAGGACATTGTTTTCCGTGTGTGATGCGACTTGTTTGTAAGTGTGGTGCTGTTTTTGTTTTTTCTATCCAAATTCGCAGTGAATTTTATGTAATGCGTTATTGATGAACTGGTTATTCACCGTGTCATCGTTTTCTCGAGTGTCTAATATGATTGATTAAGATTATCATTATTAAACCGACTCTTTCTGTGAAGGTTAATTTCTATGTAAAGAGTGGGATTGCACAATGGCTTTTAGTTTAGCTGAGAGCTTTCATAAATGTAAAGTAGCAGTCATGCAGTAGTGCTCCAACACGTTAACAACCTGATTATGAAAATTAATTCTCGGAATTGGTGGCACAAAGACAACCTAGTCAAACGAAACGGAAATGAACGTTAAGAAATAACATGTATTGTAAGATCGAAGGAAATGTTGTAAGATTGTCAACTTGATATCTGTGATCCGAAATATATATTTGGTTCATACATTGTTCCATTTGAGAGTTGGACTACAAAATTTACAACCATGTCTGTTTAAAATGTTTCGTCTTGATTGTTAGGATTATTATGTAATTCTGAGACTGACATTACAGACAACGCCTGTTTTTGCAAAACATCCACAGCGTGACATGCTAATTATGAGCCAGAGCACAAAGACACAAAGCGCGCATCATTGGCCAGAAGGATCGGATCAGTTGGTATCCCGCTGTATAGAGACACAGCTTATTTTCCATTTTCTGTATCCAAACTTTTTTATATTTTTTTAAAACGAACAAACTCTCAGCCACATCTCTATGGCTTGCACTTGACTGGTGGCGAGATTCTTGCTTGGTCACTTGTCTTACTTACATTTGCCAGCGTCTTGACGTGGCTGCTCCGGCCGGTAACATGATATATTACAGCTAAATTGAAACACAAAGGTTGCAAAATGAACACGTAAACGCCTTTTGAAAAGTTTCTTTGTGCTCGATGAAAAAGCCAACGACTTCAAAGAAATAAAGCTGCATTTAACAGACAATACCCAGAGTCCTATTTGAAATATGGCTTTGTTGTGACAAGTTGTTCCCACATATAAACCCAAAAGTGCAATATATGCTGTTGAACCGCTTTACCACTTGAAGATCACACTTTCTGCATTAAAGAATAGTCACCGGAGGGTTTTGGTAATATACGCATTGATATTAAAGAAACCTTATATGGAGCTGCTAGTACACGATGGATTTTGTCTGTTATTTTTACGAAATAATTAGGAAAAGGTCCATATAAACATTAGCTGCACACACTAAGTGTACTAAGTGTTTAAAATTGCACAGACTTCCAAACATTAGACAATAATTCGAGTTTTTTTTTTTTTTTGTTAAAAGTGCCTTTAACAATTCCGTCTTCCAGCTAATCAAAGCCATCCATCACTGTCTTGATCTTCCTTCTGGACTAAACTGCTGAAGTCTCCACTTCTGTCGAGACTCAACTACATTCAGAATTACTTCTACACACTTTCAGCCTCTCTTTCGTAGTTTTAATACATTTTTTATCAACTATAATCATTCAAGCCCAAAATGGAGGCATGCACATTTGTACTAAGCGCTCCAGCTCAGTGCTTTTAGTATCTTTTTGTGTACTCAATATGTGTGAATATTAAAGTTAGTCAGGCGGTTTGCAATTTGAGCCAAACATACTGAACATCTTTCAATCACAACCGACTTAATACAGCGTTTTTGACATTACTGCTCATACCGGAAGAGATCTACGTGACGTTCTACAGAGACCCAGGCTCTATTGCGAACTGTTAACCGGGCTAGAGTTACAGTTTAAGCCGGTCTGATGTTCCTAACAGGCTTAAGCTTTCTAGCACATCTAAAGGTATTTAACTTTAACCTTCTAGACGTGCGAAGTCGATGTTCAACTTTCTCACGAAAGTGTTTCTTGCAAAATACTATTCGCTGGCCAACTTTATCATGCTTGCTCGCATCCTACTAAATACTGAGTATTTAGTTCAAGTACACAGGAAAAACAAAGGCGAGATTTAGTGTAATGCAAAGATTTGAACGGGTCCAGTTGACTGACAGATGATACAACCAATAAGAACGCACTTCCTGAAATCGAACATGTGACTGGGTTGTGCTTGCGCTTTTCACAACCTGATGGTTTTGTGTTGGGCTGGTGAATCCTTAAGGATTTATAAAATTTCTGCTAAATCTCTAAAAGATGGCCTCTTTATGCTTCAAATTTCCGTGTAAAGTGTCCGATAAGCCTTTTTTGTAAATTGTTGCTGTGACTTTTGAGGTTATAATTGTTATTTTGCAAAAAATTGTGGAAATGACTATTATGGAAACAACTGGAGGAACTGTGTGTAACGTTTGTTAATATAGCCTTGTGGAAGGTGTGAAAGACAGATAAAAACGATATCCGGGTTTAACGCACGAACGCATGTGTCGTTTATTCACAACTCCCAACTCAACTAAGAACTTCCGGCACACGCAATATACGTCACCGTCACGTGACAACTTAAGAACATAAATGCCTTTGGAAAAGTAACATAGGAAACAGACATATCAAAGGGTGAATTATGTACAGTCAAACCACTACAGCCTTTTACATTTCCTTTAAATAAGGTCGTTCTGTGGAGGGCTTTTTTTTCTGCCGCTGTTTAGCTTTGATTGATGCTTATTTTTTAATATAATGTTTTTTTTCCATTTGTAGTGAAATCACTCCAGTTATTTTGCTAGAACCATCGTCTTGAGACTTGGTATTGTACCGCCTATAATTACTTTATGTTGATGTTTAAATACACTGTTGGAGAAATTATAGCTTTTTTCCCCCTCCACTATTAAAATGTCTTGGAACTGCATTGTTCTGGATGAAGGAAGGCCACAGTTGCATTGAGCATCAAAACATTAATCTTCCATATTGGAGTGTCATGTATTTCACTGGTACCAAAATGGCTCTTTTGTCCCTTCTGCTCATTGTGAATCAGTTTGAAGCCGGCTGTCCTTTTACCCAGCAGGGTGCCATCGTGGCAAGCACTCCAGTATCTAAACCCTTAGCACATTGCTGTTACGAGGCACCATTGTTTGAGAGATTTTGGCTAGTCTGTCCAATTAAAAGATTAGAAATAAAGCTTCTGTGCCCTGTGGTTCTTTTTCTTTCTTGCATTCTCTGTTGATTTCACGTGGCTGTGCAGGACTCGGATGCAAAGAATGTTAAATTTCCAAAATGTTCAAGCAAAATATGGTGTTGACTGCGAAAATTAAGATGTTCGTCTTTTACTTCTACTACTTGGGAGCTAAATGGACCTAATTCGTTTTTAGCGCAGAACTAGAGTTAAAGCTGCGTGTCCTCACTTGTCGTCCGTTTAAAAAATGTTATACAAATTGTTCATACTTTTTTTTTTTTTAAGTTTTTTTTTTTTTCTTTTTTTTTTTTCTCTGCTTTGGCTTTTTTGCATGCTGTCTTTGAAATGTAGTTTTTTTTTAGCACATCATTTGTTTAGCATGGATTAATATGTGATTCTCTTTTACAAACTGACAGGAATTGGCTTAATTTAGTCGAGGTCAGTGCATAATAAGAACGTAAGAAGCCACAGTCTTAATTATAGTCTTCTAGAGTCTTTTGGTGTGTGTTTGTGCTACATTTTCAGATTTTGCGGGATTCCCATGCGCTAATTCAGATCTTAAAGCTGCACAGTCCTTGTGTTAATTGTTGACGGCCCGACACTGCAAGGAAGAAATAGTTTTTTTCTCATTTAACAAGGCTGGGTGTTTTTTTTTTTTTTTTTTT
>CM051500.1:17576526-17602160 GCA_028031935.1 Paedocypris micromegethes
TTTTTTTTTTTGCTTTGGATTTTTGCACTTAAACATGACCGTTTCGTTGTTGACATACGTCTGTTGGCGAACTGTCATATCTTGATGATCACATCTTCCTCTGTTGATTCATTAGATAGTTACGACCAACCCTGATGTCCTTCATCAAACCTCCTGTCCCACATTTGGCTTTTAATTTACTTTGGATTCCCAAAGGACATTTCACTGTCCTGACATCATTATTCTCTCCCACCATGGCCATGTCAGCAGTCACGGAGGTCTCTTGTTATAGACCCATATGTTCCCAGCTCTCTTCTGAAAACCTTGCATTCTATATTTGTAGAAGCAAGAAATACAATATATCGTATATCATATTTTTACATGCATACACATAGATGCACATGTGTCTCTGTGAAAAGTTCAATTTAATTTGGTATTGCTATTCAGATTTGCTGTTGTTGAAATTGTCCTAAGGTGCAGTACGGAAGAATTGTTGTTCTAATTTCCCGCTCAGCTTCGTCATAATTACACTCTGATTAACATCTGAAACTTGGGTATAAATTATGCACATTAGAGTGATGAACATAATGATTATGAATTAAAATATGAATTAAATATTTTTTAAATTGTTACCTTTTTCTATCAGATTGTGATGAATTACACATTCTTTTGGACACACACACACAGCCCCTCATCATCGAGTGGAAGGGTCGTTCTCATTACGTATCGCCTCCTGCTGATGCCCGGTGTGTGTGTGTGTGTTAAATATTAGTAGTAGCTGAACATTAAGGGATGTGATGCTGTGAGGCATTTGACCTTGTGCCTGAGATTCATCAGTTGTTCTTCAAATTGCATAAAAAACGTATTCTACATCACTCATAAACCAGTGATGCAAAGCATTGAGCGGCGTGTTTCTTCAGATGAGATGCACACTGAGCTTTATAAGCAGCGAAGGATCAGTGGTCTGTGCAGCTTGAATATGTCCCTCAGCAGAGAAGACTCTTCCAGCGCTGAATCCATTTGCATTAACTCGGGGAAAAACCACAATTCTTCTCCCCATGCGATTCACAGGTCAAGGTAATATTTAGATCTCGCCTGTCAGCACATGAGCCGCAGAAACAGCGGGAAATGGACATGCAAATATGATGGATATGGAAAAACATTGACACCGAAACTCATACCATTAGACAAGATCGCTGTTGTGACTGCAATTTCTGTTCTGGGTTCGTTTTGGGACTTTTTATGCGGAATCAAGTCCAAGTCAAAAACTTTTTGAGAGCTGTGGAGAGAAGGAAATGGAATGAGAGTGAGAACGTGTGCGACCAAGAGAGAGAGCGACTGACCTTTTGGTGTTTTGGGTTCCATTTGGCACTGATGAATAACCGTGTAGCATTAATGTGACTGTAGCATTACGCTTGTCAACTGCAAATGTCACATCACCAACCTCTGGGCTCTGATTAGTGCTGAAAGTAAGATCCCTAACTGTGTGCCATTAAATATACTTTGCTAAACCAGAGTAGAGGCAAAACTGGCCTCGCGTCCTAAATCATGATCATCCCTAATAAACTATAGTTTTTTTTTTTTTGCTTTTGATTTGATTAGAAGAAATTTCTTAAAATTGGAAAAAAAATCTGATATTACAAAGTTTACAAACGTTTGAAAAATGTCCTATATGTGATTTTTGTCAGTTTTCACTCTGGAGGCGACTGATTGCAAGTATCCATTCATAATATCATAATATCCAATGTCACAATGCATAATATCCATTCTCATTTAAACAGGATTTATGATCCCAAATTATTGCGGACATGGTTTTTACACAAGGATTTGGAACTTCGGCAATGAGCCGCAGCTTTACTGTATTTTGCAAAAGTAACTGCTGTTCAAGAGGAGCTTTTTTTAAGGAATTATAGAATATTTTTTCTTGTGGACCTTTATAATCTAATTCCACATGCTATTGTCTTTTTCCTGCCTGTAAAATTGCAGCTTTCGTTTGTATTCTTGGAGGGTGTTTTTTTTCCTCCTTGTTCTTGTTTTTTCCCCATTCTCTGTTGTATTGACCAGGGTTATTCAATTCCATTTTTATTTCCAGCCCTAATAATAAAAGCTGAGTGACCAGTGTTTACTTTTGTGAACTTCTGAAAATGGAATCGAATAACTTTGTCTTGATATGAAGGAGCGTGGTCAAGCTTTCTCGCTTTTTCTGAGCAAAATGTTCTTATGCAGAACTCAACCTTCAGTCTTTAGATTTTTTTTCTTATCATCTCACACCAGTAAAATCCCATTATTATAGACAACTAATCCTCACCTGCTGGCAGACTGCTTACTATCACCCTTGCTGTTTTTCTCTCCGTCTCACAAAAGATTTTCTACCTTCTCTCTCTCTCCTTGTTCTATCCCCATGTGTGAAACTTTGGTTTATAATAGGATTAGAAACCCCATCTGCAGTGCAATCCGTCAGCCGGAGTTGTTAGTGTTGCTGCTGGCTTTTTAATTGGCAGATATATCACATGAACAGTATAAGGTACAAACAAGATCGACAGGGTCTTAAATCTGTGAGCACCAGTAGCGTTCGTTCCCTTTGTGTACACTGTGCGACGTCTCTAAATTTGACCAGGAACTCTTCCTCTGAAGATGGATTGTTTTTCTATTTTCATTCTCATTTCTATTTTTACGATTGGTGTTTTTATACTAGTGTCAAATGCAAAGGTACTTTTAAATGATATTTGTAAGGCTACGTCAATGTGTATGGTGTGTATGAATGATTCATCGCGAGAGCCAATGGCATTGCATTATTTATGTAGAGTGCCGACTGGCCGTTGGCTCATCCATGACGTTTGACGGGCAAGGTTGTGATGCTGTGGACAAAAGCTCTGGAACTCAGGGGGTTAAGTGCCAAGCACCCGCACCCAGTGATCCCACGAGTCCAGCAAAAAAAAAAAAAATCCCATCATGTTCCTGGATATGTCCTCACAGACTTCACACAAGATTAAGGGCCAGACAATGGAGCTCCTCACCTTCCCTGAAACAAAAAGCATCTGCATTGATCCAGAATGACGTGTCGTGTTACTCCAGACGGACTCCCGTGCTTTTGCACTGTCATGGACAAGGTGATGATGGATAGTGTAGCTCATATTTCTAGGGCATTTTTAGTTTTGCATGTTATTGGATAATTGAATCAAATTGCATCTTTTGTCTCCGTCGTGAAGTTGATTGAAATTGCTGAAACTAAGAGTCTATAATTCAACTGAAAAGACCATCCAAACCAAGCAAACATTGCATATTGTCAGTGAAAAGAAAACTGAATAAAATGTTTCTTTTTAACGCTACAAGACAAAAAAGAAGTTATGAGAATTGTCTCTAACATTGATTAAAGACGTGGTTTTATCTGAATAAATATATTTGCTGTACAACTGTTTTAATATAGGTGTGTGTGTGTGTGTGTGTGTGTGTGTGTGTGTGTGTGTGTGTGTGTGTGTGAGAAAGAGGTGGAGAGAGAGAGAATACTCTTTTTAATCTTATATTGTTCTAGATTATTCTAAATTAAGAATTTCCTATTTTGTTACACATTTTTGTTACGTGTGTAGTTCAATTAATTATTAGTTTGGATTCTGTTCACATGCTATTCATTTAACCCATCCAGTGACGTTACACACTCACTCACGGTGAAGTGAACACGCACAAACCCGGAGCAGTGGGCAGCCTTGAGCCGTGGTGCGTGGGGACATGTGAAGGTCTGTGGCTTGCTCGAGGACACTGTTGTGAAACTCATCAGACCGGAATATGAACTAGCATCTCCCTCGGACTGGACCGAAACTGGTGATGACCAATACATGTCAAGAGTGTTTTAAATAAATCACATTGCTTCTAAAAACATCAAATGTTGAGATTGGCTAAGTTTGCGCCAGCAGTATGCCTTTTTTTTTTTAACCAACGCTGATCTTTTCGTTTGTGTTGTTTTATTTCCTTTTAATCAATACAAACTCTCAGAAATATTTATGTATATATGTGTATACTTGTGTATATCTGTCTGTGTATAAATATAGTAGATGATGTGTGTGTGTGTGTGTGTGTGTACTTGTGTATTTCTATATGTGTATACAGTTTATTGCAGTAGATACGTTCCAAGCCCGACCGCGATAGGTGAAAATCCGTGAAGTGGAGGCACCACATTTACGTATTTATTTAACACTTATTCAGACTTTTAAAACACCTTTTTCGCGTAGTATTCTTTATTAAAGTAAAGTAATGTTAACAAACATCTCCCCGCCGCACACATTGTCCCCGCGGAGATATTATTTTTCAAAGTGTTTGAATGGGGGGGGGGTATGCGGCGCGGGTGACGTGATGACGTTGACGGGTGACGTCAGACCGAAACCGAAAGGACGAGCATGTAGCTCCGACGTCGTTTGGTCATCTCTTTGGTTTGCTTTTGTTTTATTTAGATGTTTTGTAACGCTCTCCACCGGGTTGCCCAGACGGGAAATAACACTGCCCATTAAAGGTTTTGGTGAGCTTCCCATCCTCTGCCTTTTTATTTTAGGCGAGACACCTGTGGCCGGGCCGACGCGTTACATCTGGAAAAAAATGAATCCACGAATACACGTAATAAAGAAAAAAAATCTGCGATACACTGCGATGAATCCGCACTAGTCGAACTGCGAAGTAGCGAGGGATTATTGTAGTTGAGTGTATATGTATTTAGCACACATTTATATTTGCATACGTGTATGTATATTATGGTCCTCTTATATGCAGTAATCTCTATAAGACTGTTGCGATATGCTGAAGGTCAGGGGTTTATTTGTGTTTAAGAAGCTATTTAGTGTCTTTTTCCCTCATTTAGTCTGAGGAAAGCATAAAGTAGACAGAACTCAATTTGTGGCGCTATAGACAGCATACATAATGAGCTCTCTGTGTGTGTGTGTGTGTGTGTGTGTGTGTGTGTGTGTGTGTGTGTGTGTGTTGCTTTCCCTGGCTCTGTGCATTATAACTTTTTCTTGCAGAATCTGGAAGTAACACTTAGTTAGCTTGGCGTGTTAATGCTTATTGTGTGAAATACTTGTCTGTGTTCCAGTATGTGTGTGTCTATAAATAGATGTCCGTGTGTGTGTACATGAACAAAAGGTCATAGTAGTGGTGACACTGATGATTCCTGCAGATGTGGGCTGATGTGAGGCTTTCTTTGAGTCTCACGTGCTGCTGCAGCATAAACACCGGCTCTTTGATATCATCATGCAACAGCAGCATAAACTCTGTTTCCCCTTCTCCAGTTGCTCCAAGGCTGAATGGAAAACATCATGTCTCCATTTTATTAATTTTTTTTTCCGCTCAGCGATGCTTCTCTGAGTTGCCGTGAGAATCCTCCGTGCTGAGACTGTGTAGAACCCTTCAGCCGGATGTGTAGAAACTCTGTTGTGAGGGCAGGTTACTCTTTTCTTCACCTCCCTTCTTTTCTGGTCCTCTTCCAGTTACATCTTACACATCTTTCCCCCTGCTGTGGATGTCGGCTTCTGTCTGCTCTTCGGCTTTCTTTGTAACACTTTAAGTGAGAAAAGAGAAGTGATTTTTACAGACACATTTCTCAGTGAGGCTTCAGAACACCAACCACTTTATCTGAAGGTTTTTTCCACTTTTAATATTGTATTGCTCATTACATTTAGGTATGCTATTGCTTTGGTGTGTTCCTGCCTATGCTATTTATGAATCTATTTATTAGTCAATACAAGTGGAAAATGTATATGCAATTAAAGATTATTTTGTGAAGTTTTAGTCATGTTTTATTATTTATTTATTTATTTATTTTTAATAATACAACTGCCTCTTGGTTGTCACAAAAATGTTGAAACAAAATTAGAAGAAACTCGAATTAAAAATATATATATATCGGATTTGGCTGTTTTATGGGCTTATGCTGCAAATGTATCATTTTCACAATTTTTTTATAATGCACTTTAAAATAAATACTGTTTTGGCCGGCACAAACAGTAAAGAATACTGTGTATGTAACCATACATGTAAAAACTAACAGACACCATCAACAGTTGTTTTTTTTTTTTTTTTTTTTTTAAACAAAGCTAAGAACACACACACACACACACACACACACACACCATTTTGCCCCAATAAAGTGGCAGATTTGTATTTTGAGTATGGTTTGTCCCTTTAAAGCGGCTGTCCCCTTTAACCGGCGGACCAATAGAGCAGAGTCGACTATATATATATATATATAGATATATATATATATATATATATATATATAGATATATATATATATATCTCCACAGGTAAAGCCTTCCAACTAGACATGTCCCGCTCACTCTTTGATAGTTGGTTTTTCCCTTCTGTAATCTTTGCACATAAATACTACATGTTTTTATTATTGCTGGGATACACACATTATTGATTACGCATACGGTTCCCAGTGGAAGATAAAGTAAACGGCAGCATCTGGAAGAACTGCGTCAGGTTTACTAGGTCTTCTTCGAGCAGACCTGCACTCCAGCATCTTTCCACTGCCATTGGTTGTCCCGCTATCTGTAGGACAGATCTTGTGTTTTAACTGCGTCCCAGATGGGCAGCATGTGAGAGTGCAGGTTGAAGGCTGCGGCTGGTAATTGTGGAGCTGCAAATGGATTTTTGTAACACAAGCTGTTGTGCATTTAATGTAGTTTGATCCACATGCTCAATCACATTCTGAAGGGTGACCTCCAGCTCGGGGCCAACGCCGTCTCTGTGTTTACCCAGGCAGGGTCTCAACCCTCCCCCAGCCTTGTATCTTAACCAGAACCCATCACCGTCTGCCCGTGTCATGTGGGATCAGTCGCTCGCGAATACAGATTTGCCATCTTTCTCTTGCACCGCTAACTCCTACATCCATGACTGTCTCTCCCTTGTGTTCCTCGTTGTCTCCATATGGCGTTGTGCTAATCAGCAGCCCCTAAAAATGGAACAATGCCCACTGGACTCGTCCGTCCAAGCATGCAAAAGCTAATCAGCTGATCGCCTGCATTGATCAGTGTTCTGCATAGAGTGTGTAAAACTGGCAGTGCCGGTCTGTTTTCTGAGGGACCGCCATGATGCACAGATGGGCCACCTGAGGAAACCAGCATCCGGGTTACATGAGGTAATGGGATGAATGAAAGGCCAAGGAGCTATGAGTGCCGGCTTGGGACAGATGGAGTGAAACTGAACTCCAGTCGGCTCGAGATATTGATGAGCACTTCCTGCCTTCAGTGTTCAACCTTTGACTTCAACAACACAAGGTTCTGGTCTCAATTTGGTCTTTATCTCTGCGATAATCGGAATCCGGGCAATCATTTCCGCATTGATCCCAGTCTCAAGAAACATTGGGTGGTTCAAATCGGGCTAATCAGTTTTTTTTGTTGGTAAAGGAGAGACAAAACATCTGTTTCCATCCAATCCTTATCGTTTCTTTGGCCGTTGATGTTTGAGCTATTTTTTGGGCAAAAGGCCTTGTTGGTGTTTGTCCACTTTTGCTAATGAACTGAGGTTTTCAAGCTGGGATGGCTTCCAAATGAAGTCATACCCCGGGCCCCTTCAGCTTTGAGTCTCCAACCCACTGCCATTCTGAAATATGAGACAATTTGCATCAAAACTTGCGTAACTTGACGCCGCATTAGCAGAATTCGTTTCCTGCCTGTTCTGATTGATTAATTAATGCAGCTAAATGGCTTTTTTGGTAATGGCTTTTTTGTAAGGCTTCCAAAGTGAGCGTGTCGTGGCCCCGGCTTGCTTTGTTTCTTTGCTCAGTTTACTTGTTAGTGCTCTGTGTTACATCACAAGGGCTTTGGCAGGCCTGACATCAGCTCACCGTGACCTAATAGAATCCACAGGCTTTGTTTATTTGGTTAAGTGCAGGTCAAGGCGCCGTTCGCTTTTACACTTTGGATGAGTGTGTTCAATCTTGAGCTTCACTGTGATAATGGCGTTTCTTGAAGCTCATCCATTGTGCCAATTGACAAGTTGTTTTGTTTTATTACTATCTGTTTTCTGGCTAATCTTGGATGACAGACGATATTCGCTCAGACCGTGTTCATTCTTCATACTGGACTTCCTGTGCTCATTCAGGTTGTGGGTTTTATTACCAGGGAGGTTGGGAGATTGTGAAGTCCAGTAAACGCATACTCTATTGTTGTCCGATCGATTGACCTGGTACTAGTTTATTTTTCACATTTAAGATTACATAAAAAAAATGATCTACACGTTCTGTTTTTGTATTATAATAATAATCTAATATTGCAGAATAGGAGAGTATATTTAATTCAATGGTATATTTCAAATGCAGATGTTCATGGTATTTTTATATTATGCATTACATTAGGTCTCCGCTAATTACATTAAAATATGTCATGGTTTGAATGTTACAAAAAAGATATTTATAACTCAATGGTGAAAAAGTACAATGTGTGATGTGTTTGCAATGTGTCCACTAGGAACCATAATGAAATTGAGCAGTGGGCAATCTTTAACTGTGGAGTTTGATTTTCACATCTCAGGCCTTGTGAAACACAAAATGACCACCACCAAGTCTTCTCACTCCAGTGAAACTCCTAGTTTACTTGCTCGTTTTGCTCCAGGTCGGTGTCAGCATTGTCCATTATTCTCTTGTGGTCTATGTAAATGTGATTGCTTTGGGCAATACTTCCCGCAGATGTTTAAGAAATGCATTGAACGTTCAATCTATACTCTCTCTCTTTCTAATGGAAATGGAGCCCTGAAGTCTTAACTTTCAACAAAATCCATCGCACCTCTTTGGTTTCCTTCATAAGTCACACTTGCACACACTCCGTTCTCCGCACATGCCTGTGATAGCACTATAATGAGTGTGTGTGCCAGCCCGCTGAGGTTCTTTCTCATTAGCTTTGTGCTAATGGAGCCCTACAGCTTCGCCCGCGCCGTCTTCACCGGTGCTGGGCGAACGATAACCCATCATGATGGCTTTTTCCTGACAGACAGCTGGCCGGGCTGACCCCAACCGACACCTCATCACCAGGCTAAATTCATATCGCTTTCATTGCTGCTGTCATTACTGGCGGCCGTGCACAAGGGACTAATTTGTACTCTGCGGTTTTTTTTTTTGTGAATTAAGAGTAGAGGAGGAAGAATTGAAGCGATGTTGGGAAAGAAAAGGAAACTGGATGTGTGGAAGCCCCTAGGGCTGCTGCAGTGCAGATGAGAGGGAAACATCTCTCTCGCTTTCCATCCCTCACTATCTTTCTCTCTTTTTCTCAATTCTTCTCACTCTCTCTCTTTTGCTCTCTCCTTGCCTCATTCTCTATCTGTCTTTCTCTCTATCCACCCATCTAAAACTCTTTATCTTTCTCTCCCCTTCCCACTTCCCCTTTCTCTTTTATTTTCATTTTCTCATTTTCATTCTCATTCTCCATCTATTACTGTTTCTCTCATTTCTCCCTCTATTGTTCTAGATCCCTGTAATTCTTTCGCTCTCAAAGCCTTCCTTCAAAAAACTTGCAGTTTTTTTTTTTTTGTATTGTACTTTTCTCACTTTTGTGTTTAATCGTTTCCAAAATCGGTCTTTTATTTTGTGAACTGCTGCTAGTGCGTCCATAGTTGCATTGTACTGTAAAATGACAACTAAAGTTCTATTTTATTCTACCTCCCTCTGTCTCTTTCGCTGATCTCTTCTTTCTGTCTCTTGCACTTGATAGGTTTCTTTCTCTTGTTCTCTTTCCCCAACTCACTCTCTCTTTTTCTCTTCATGAGGTCAAGGCTAGACCATCACCACAGAGACAGGAAGAGGCTGTTGGCAATTCCAGGCATGGGGTGTGAGCGGAATCTGTCGTAGTCACTTTGCGTGTGTACGTGCGTGTGCGGTTTTGAGGTTTGTTTGTGTGGTAGACGGTATTTGTCTCTAGACCGGGCCTGAGAAAAGGCGACATGTTTAGTTTGCCTTTCACATTTTATTCCTTTCTGCCTGCACAGATAGTTTCAAGAAAGATTGAATGCGCACAGGCGAGTGTGTGTGTGTGTGTGTGAGTGGAACACTTGCGCTCCTTGATTACATGCTGCTGAAAAGCTGAGGTGGCGTGAATCCAGGTGCTCTGAGCTGGAAGGTCAACCGTGCTCCAAAGAAAAGCTGAAATCTTCAGGCGGACAGGCGTCACGACATCAGCTCAACACTGTTCCAAGACTTCTTCTGCTCTCTGATGCACCTCTGAAACAAGCGCAAGCAGGTCACACTTCCACCGCCTCACACTTTCAGCCTTCTGTGTGTAAACATAGATTGGTTTTACACAACGCATCTCACACACTTCAACGTGTAAATATGTTGAGGATTTTTTTTTTTGTAGATGGTTTTCCTTTCAAGAAAGGAACTTGGATAATTTGCATAAACAAATCCTTGACGTTGAACTACTGCTCATTTTTCCAACATTGCCATGAAGTAATCTCAAAAATCATCTTTAGTAAAATCGTAATAACACTTTAATTTTACTAATTTTTAATCCAATTGCAGCAATTGTAGTTTGTTGTAGATAGTAGTTGATTGTTGATGTGGGAGTTATTACTGTATTTCATCCATCACGTAACTGCTTTGTGACTGCACAGGTAAATCCAAAACATTATTATAAAAAAATAGGCTCGCTCCCTTAGCAGGCCACATGCCTTATGAGTGTTTTGTGGAGTTTTCTTGCTGGACAAATCGGTTCAAATTTGGACCATATATACGTTCTTTTAAATCCCTTCACTTTGTGCAATATATGGAAATCATATGGAATCATCCTCTCACACTCTTTAATGACAAACAGTCAAGACACTTTGCCAGGCCGTAATAAAAGATGCTGAATAAGTTCTGCTCGGCAATGGAAATCCCCCAGTGAAGCCCAAACACAGAATCTTTCTGCCGTAAAATCTTTAGCGGGATGTAACCCATGTATAATAAATACATCAGCTCTATTGCATTATACACAAGGAAACAATGATTCCTAAACGTGTTTGCCCACAACCGACAAAAAGCCAGTGAAACACAATAGATGTGGTTGGCGCACTCAGGATAGCTGAGTCATTTGAAGAGAAGCCAACTGTCACTGGCTTTTCTTCCTCCTGGCCAGGAAACCCGATACGCCAAAGATGTGAATGTAAAGCCGATGCAATTTGAAGCTGTTTTTTCCTCTGACTCAGTTTAATACCAGCAAAGCTTCATCTTTCCACCAGCTTTACAATTGCAACCATACACCATCAGTGGGCTGGTACCTTACCTTGTCTCACTCCAGCAGCTGTTCTCAGCACTGGAAACCAAACACCCATTCACTTCCTCTATGCATGTCAAGCCTAAGCGTTTTTTCTGCTGTGCATTGGTCCAATTTCACGTCCAAACTATTTTTCATCCAATGAGGGCGATGCGTAGGAGTAGTTTAAGACTTATTCATAGATTTCTTTTAGCCGATGGATTGGGACGCCTGCCAGGATTGGCCAGTGCACAGAGATGGGATGGCACACCAGCTTAACACGTTTTCCTCTTTTTCTCTTCTATAATGCCGGATCTGTTCAGGAAACTGCCAGATGGCTGCTTGAAATTCCTATCCATCTTAAGTTTTGGGAATTGATATAACCTCTCAATCATATTACATCTCGGCTTTCCCTTGGCTAGTGGATGTGAAGCGCATGTAAGCGAGAGAGACAGCAGATATGTGAGGATGAGTGATCACTCGGCTGAGAGCCGTTCATAATGAGGGCCTGTAGCTTAATCGTGTGCGGGAATGCTCCGGATCCGTTTCCAGCAGAACGACAAGGAAGCAGCCGGTAAATGAGAGGAGCTGAATGTGATCTAGGAATGGGCGAGAAGGAAGGAGGTAATGGAGAGAAGAGATGCCCAGAGGGAGAGCAGAGATGGGATTGGGGGTGCGGGAAGTGTCGGACTGTCTGGGGACTGGGAAGAAAAGATTAAAGAAATGATTGAGCAAAGTCATCCCGGACATTCCCTGAAGTCAATGTTGAATTTTGCTTGTGTGTGAGTTTCTATTTTTTTTTTTTTTTAAACAATCACACTCACTTCACTTTACTTTACTTTAATGCAGTATTTAGATGGAAAGCTGTCCAACAGCTGTCTACTAATGAGTTCCTGTTCTTTATTATAGTTTGTTATTCTTAAGTCGTTTTTCAGTTGCTTACTAGCTTTCAACGTTGTAGAAACGCCGTTCGATTTCCTATATGTCATCTTCCACGGTATAATTTCATCGTCTTATACTTTTCCAATGAATCAACCTTATTTGTGCTGTTGACTTTGATTGGGAGTTATCGTTCTGCTTTCATCGTCCATCCTCTTGCCGCAGCTACTCATCTCTTCGCTGGTGGTTGTTTTAACTTTAAATGGGTCTAGAGACTTTTTTCCGTCTTGAGTTATCACTGTTTAGGGCTCCATTTTTCATCGTCTCCATTAGTTTCACGGGGGCGTCTCAGAGACACCCTGTCAACTTTTATTTGTGTTTCTTTGCACCTACTCATCAACTTTTATCATAAATGTATTATATTTGAAAGCATGCTAAGCGTTGAGAGAGGACATAAGGTTTTAGACTAACGTCACTAGCGCTTCTACGTCAATGCTAATCCTTTTTTGTTCCCCTGGAATGTAAGAAACTACATTTTTCTATAATTTCTTTTTCATGAAATTATAACTACCTATATGTCATTTACTCACAACACCGCATTTTTTTTCCCCCGAATTTCTTTGTTATTCTTCCAGTATAGAGATTTGTCTGTCTTTTTACTTCTTTGTCTGTTTCTTTGTCTGAAGTTATAGCGTCTGTGTCAGTGAGCGTTTTTTCACCAAAAAAATTAGACCACCAGCTGTCTGATTGTCTGATTTCAGAGAGTTCAAAATATTTACAAAAGAAATGACACGAAGAGCTTTAGACGGAGAATGTGGTCGTGGTCATTTAAATGGGAGAGTCAATGCCACAAAAAAAAATCACATTTGAGTCATTTGGGCAATCATGGTTTGCTGATTGCTGAAAATGAATTTTCACCCAAGCATTTGCACATTGTTGGCATGTTGACGTATATAACATTGTTTTTACAAGCCTGTGCACTCTGACTGTTATGTGTTAAGCTCATACTGAACCGTACTAAATGTGAAAATGTGAAGACGAGTACGTGTAAATCTTGAGATGAAATAGAATTGATTGTGCTGCATAAACAAATCTGCTTGAAAAGATTAATGATTAACATTGACCTCTTTAAATAAAAGCTTCAATTAAAACAATAATGGAATGGAACAATTTTAATCAGTTTGTTTATTACCGTAACATTAGTTTATTAACATCAGTTTGTTTATCATCGTCAAATGTTATGTACGAGACTGCTTTGGCAGCTCTGTTGATTATATGGCAAATATATAATGCAGACAACGTATTACATGCGTGTTACATGCGTATAACGTAGGCAACATTTCTTGTAATTGTGTGTACATGTGAATATTGCATACATGTGTGCATGTGTGTTGGATATACACACGCATTTATCTTTTTCCCATGTCTTTGAGTTTTTCGTCAAAGAGCAGAGAACATTTCGTTATATGATCGTACCGCGATGGTTTTTGGAAACCTTGGCAACGCTTCTATATTTGATCTGGTTGGTCTGATCCATATCAACACGATCCGCAGCTTGTTTTAGTTGTGATGACAGTCGTTCATTGTGTTGTGGGGCTGGTGAGAAGGGAAGTACTGATGAGACCGATGTACGGAAGCTTGGAAGTGGAAACCATGAGGAAAAACAGTACGAGAAGATTAATAATCGTTTGTGGCAGTGAACGGATGGACAGTGAGAGTTGGATTACTAAGGTAGTTCTCTTCTGCTTACCGTAACGGAGCGTCAATTGCAGTGTCTTGCTAATAACATTCCTATTAAAGGACTGAATTCCAAAGGAATAGACGAAAAGTTAAGTTCTATAAAGATTTCTGTGTTCAGAATAACAATAATTAAAATATTAATACATAATTAATTACACTAAAATTGCCTGTTTGGAAACCTCAGCATTTTGGAATATTTAGAACGTATTCTGATAATTTACATATTCATTGTCATTGTGGCTGCTTATTCACTGCTCTTAGGTCAAAAGGAAAACAAATGTGTGACACCGCCTCTCTTCCTTAAAGGCACTAGTATTAAAGGTCTACATGTGTTTAGTGATGTGATTAAAAATGTATAATGGAGGTACTTTAGTGTTCAGCTCTTGGTGTGTGTCATCACAGCCGTGAATTTGAGCGAGACTGAGTTGGAGCATGAACGGTGTTACAAGTGGGGATTTGGTGAATCCTGAATACGCAGCCAAGTGCTGCTGCGACAACCAAGCAGATGGAAAGGGGAAGATTCACTGTTAGAGTCATTAACTATGGGCCAAACTAGGACACACAACCGTGTGTGTGTGTGTGCTTGGCATTTTTTAGGCCGGTTGAGTAAGGCAGAGAGCACGTTGCATGCTCTCTTGTGTTCTCACTAACAGCTCCTCATCTGTCTTTAAGCTTCCTTCTTGCTTTCTCTTGTAATAAGGCGTCTCTTTCTTCTTCTCTGTCAGAGATGCAGAGATGCTCCAATTACTGGCCTTTTTGGTTCCAGCCGTCCAACAGCCATCATCTTTGTAGCACTTAAGAGGCAGGATGTTGATTTGTGTTACCACAGGGCTGCTCAGGGTTTCTTTGTGAGGTCCATCAATCCCGCAGCGTTCAAAATCAACACACCTGAAACGACATCCAGGTCTGTGGGTTCAGTTCAGGCTACTGAATGGTGTGTAGTCTGCAAAGACTTTCACCAATGAGAGAATAGCTGGTTGAAACTTTTGATTCATTGACTTTGATTGCAGAGAGGTTTTGTCTTAATTTTCCCGTAGGGTTAGTACAAGAGCTGAATGAGATCTGGACATTTGATCTCGATTAACTTGTTGGTCTGTTGTACTATATTTGATACCATAATTGTACCATACAATACTACTGTACACTACCTTAGTACCCGTGAAATTGCTGCCGCTGTACGTCAACCCAGTTGTTTTAGTTCTGGAAAGGAAGAAAAAAAAACTTCAAGGACTGGTGTTAAATGATGTATTGCTTTCATTTTGTGCGTTAAATAGTGTTTATCTTTAAGCCAGTAACTGGATACTAAGTGCAGCATTGTGAGATCTTCTCGGATCAGGCTGTGAAATGAAGTCAGTGTGTCGGGGTTTAGTGGGTAATTTCACCGTTTCATTCACGATTAGATGAAGTAGTGACGTGCATGAAGAACTTTACTAGTGTTGTCTCTAGTTTAAAGTGTTTTTGATAACTGACGGCTGATGACCAGATACAAGAAATGCAGATAATGGATTGAAATGTGGTTTTGGGTCATCTTGGGTGTTTTTCTTAATTGCATATGTGAACTTTTTAACACTACTTTATTGCAGCAAAGAGGAGGGAAAATAGCAAAAGTGACGGACATGAGTTTTTCACTTTAAACTAGACACTTCATCACGTTATTTCAGAGCTGTGAGGAGAAATCCCAGATTCCTTTAGAATTCCATGAGAAGCCGGCATCCAAAAAACACGCAATCATTGCAATACAACATCTGTTGATCTCTTGAAAACTTCATTTACTTTTCAGAGAAAGCCAGATTTTTTTAGGGTGTAAAGACGCTGCCGGAGTCGGTGCTAACAAGTCGTCTGTTGGACAGCTAGTTCCCGTCTCTGAGCGATGCTGCCTTCAGTAGAAACATCGACTTACCTCGCTCTCATTTGAAACACTGTCACTTGTCATTTTCAGAGTAATGGCGGCTCTATAATGGGAGTGTGTGTGCGGCTCTCAATCAATTCTGCCCTAATTAGTGTTAATGCAATGCCAAAAAAACCCCAGCCGTTCACTTTATCATCGCCTCTTCTCTCCCATTTGTACATTATCATAAAGCAGTTGAAACCTCTTCATCACTTCTGCGTGTGTGCTTAATTTAACAGTAGATAGTGTTGGTGTTGAGGCCTGTGCACCAGATACGGCTCACGGCGCCACAATAGGCCAATTAATGTTCCCAGACACCATCACGACCATTGTCTCCTAAATTAAGACAATGGCGTGGGAGCTGGCAGCATTGTTTCTGTAATTGTTACTGTAAATGGTCTTTATCATTTAAATCAGGCCCCTTTTTTATTGTTTTGTTTGTCTGGACAGCGTCTGGCATAGGCTGCACAGTTGTTCAAGTTTATTGTGTGGTTTTTGAACAATGGATTACAGCTTACAGAAAGAAAGGAAGAGCAATGGATGCTGTGCATGTTGTTTACCGCTCACATGGCGCTGTTAATGTAATAACTTTGACCTTCAGCTTCCGGAAGTTTCATGCTTTGAGGCAAGAAGGTCCCATGGTCATTAGGAGACTTAATGCTAGTTTGGAGAGCGTTCTGTTGTTGTAGTGCTGAGGGGAATACAGAAAAACGGTTTCATATCGTAACTATGTCTGCATTGCTTCTTATTTCATGTGCTTTGTATTTCTACAGATCGCCACTTAACTGCAGAATGAAGATGTTTGACTGCTTTCAAGCTGCTCTGGAGCCATAGTAAGTTCTTAATGTAGTTTCAAAGTAGCTATATCTTTAAATGTAATGTGATATTTTTTGTAGCAAAGTCATTGTCTCATTTCAACATGGCCCTGTATTTATCTTGGGTGTCAGATTTTAAATTAGCTCCATCATCAGAACATCTTGAATGATTTGTTTGAGAATGTCAGACGCTCAATCTCTACTCCGTGTCCTTCTCATCTCTGAAGTAATGGAAATCTTCATCCGGCATGACTTGCCTCGCACAGGTCTAATTGGAGCAAGAAAACATGGCAGGAGCGTTACACTCAGATGTGGAAAAGCATGGTCCTGCTAAAATGGAAATGGGAAGAAACGTAATTTGTAGTTGTACCGATTGAGACTGTTTGATATTTAAGTGACTTGACGCAGAACTGCCATTAAGACTCCACGTACAAGCCATTAACGCAGACATATTGAATCTGTCTCCGATGTAATGATGAAGGACAGGAACAGTGCCTTCTTGCTCATGATGTCCTTCAGTCTAGTATTAATAAACTGGGAATGTTAGTGTGGACCGTGCTTTTCGCTTAGCCAATAACTTGGTCATTTGTTCAATGTTTTTTATGCATGGTCTGTATATCGTTGTCCATCTTCTGTTTCTGGGACACAGAGAGCTGGAGGCTATCCCAGCATCTCCATTTCTCTTGCGTTTAGCGTCTTGCTGTGCTCTGTAAAGATATTAATGGGAAATCTATCAGCTCACTTGAATGAATGTTTTAGACTGGCTGGAAAATTATGCAAAAACAGGGCAAACATTCAAACTACACGCTGTCGGACCGTAGCCGAGCCTGGAACTCACATTGGTGTTACTCACTGTTCACTCACTATTTTTTTAAGCTTAAGGTTGATCTTGAATTGACTCTTTTTCACTGGAACACATTTTTCTACCGCCTGGAAAAACCCACATAAACACACATTCCGAATGGGCCTGGAACTTGGGTCTTGAACATGAGTTCCTGAGTGACAGTGGTCCTGGACATTCTCTGTATAAAGAATGGATTCTATGACCATTCAATGTATGGTTTTGGACTGCTTTTATAAATATGTAGAGAACAAAGTCCACACAGAAAGACAGATTGGGCCTTGAACTCGGATTCTACTTTTCATGAGGTGTTCTGTCCCACTGTTTAGCCAGGACAATAGTGAGAAAATAGTAAAAGGTTTGTAAGCCAGAACAATTTCCGATGTCTTGAGTTTCTGCTTTGTGTTGTCTATCTATGAATTCATTTCATGTACACTGTAGTGTCTTTATTTACAATTTATAGGGTTAAAAATGTGACCAAAGAGGTGAAACTCAGCTCGTGGAGCAGATTTCCACATGAATCATGAGTCCGTGAAAAAGACTGAAAGCGTCTGTGAAGCTCTGAAAGCAACTTCTGCCTTTACCTTCAAGTTAAGGCCGACCTTTCAGAACTGGGAAAAAACAATTAGGGGGAACATTCAAAACGTAAGCATGGTTCTTCTAGCCCTCATAAGCCAGAGCTTCATTGCTTAATCCCGTAATTTAATACGTGTGTGTGTGGATGCTGCAGCTATTCAGAGTGTCTCTTGCTGCAGGGTAATGCTGCTTCCCTGATGCCATCTGACACATCGTTCGGCTTCGTCTCAACCGCCGCACCATTACCTAAATAGTGTGCCGTCCCTTATTCAAGAGCGAGAAACGAAATCTGAAACTAGAAATGACACTCTTAACAGAAGTTTGGACTTCAGAATGAGTGCGTCCCTGTGTGTTTGTCATAAAACATGCAAAGCGTCGCCAGTCTCATCAACATGATCTAGTCGTCTGGCCCAGGTGTCGTTTTGATACGCGTTTATTGAATCAAAGTGTGTGTGTGTGTACTGTATGTGCGGCGCATATAGCAAGAGCGTTTGTGTGTGTGCGCTCCTGCAAGCGTGTCTAATGTAGCAGTGAGTCAACATGTTCTCTCCGGCTCAGAGCTTTCTCTGTGGGAAGTCTCGTCTCCTGAGCTGCATTGCATTATGGAGAAGCAGAGCAGCATGGTGCATTTAACCCAATAAGCGCTCTCAAAGTGAGCAGCCGCTGCCGCCTCTTCCTCATCAGACACAGAGTGGAAGAGCAAGAAGTGGGGTTGGTGTGTCCACTAGCCGGGTTTCCACCATCGACTGCCATTGCTTGGTAAACGTTTCCAGACAAATGATGTTGTCACTGTCCATTTGACAGACAGTATTTTCCCCCCTGCAAATACCTTGGGAAGTTTGATTCAACCCCAGAAGCATTCATGTCAGTGTTCATTCAAAGTAATGGCCAACCTATGGTTTGTGGGCCATACCAACACCATGCTTTTTTATTTCTATATTCACATTTATTTCGGGATTTTATTTCTTTTGAATGGATTTGTGATGACTGTACGCTAATATTAGTACAACTTCAATTGGAGTCGACTTTCAAATGTCTCTAAAAGACAAACTTTGAGAATGATCTCTACCAGATTTCTATGTTTTCATCAGGCATTAAATATTCATGTGTTGTCATATAATTGAGACTTGGAAAAAAAACAATTAAAGGTGGCTGGATTTTTTATTTAAGTACGGACACCACTGATAATATTAGCGTTAATATTAGTTTTGATGTTGCATTATAATTGGCCTTTATATTGGGTTTTAAATTAGTTTGAAATTGTGATTTGGGTAAAGTTGACTTTAGTTCAGCATAGGTTTCCAAAAATGCTGAAAACCTTGCCATTAGGGGCAAACTTTATTTTGCACTGCATAGTTGCTGTGTTTTGCATGTTTCTCTTTGTCATCATATTTTTTTTTTTTTTTGATTGCACTTCCTGTTTTCTGCTTTTCTCAGGACAAAAACAAGTCTACGCTTATCACATCATTCTAAAAACAGACACACTGAATCACGTCAACTCATTTTTCCCCAAATGTTTACTCTTTCTATGATTCTAAATCCTTTGTTCGTTTTGATGATTTGTCTTTGTTTTTGAATCTACAGAGGACAGTCTTTACCTTGGGCACATTTTTGCGTTCAGGTCAAGCGTTGTCGCCGCACACTAAAAGATCAAGCTTTTCCAATTTTGACTGTTTGCTGTTGACCTTTAAAAGCTCAGCACGCCATTACCAGAACATTTGCATGGCATTACATAATCAGACACAAATGCAAAAATGTGCCGCAAGAAATATGGCTTTGGCAGATTAAGCATTATTTCATATCTGATTTGAATATCAGATAGTATTTTATCTTTCAGATTGTCGATTCCGTGAATTCCCAGATTTTGTATGTGCAACTTACCCCTAAAACCTCTAGTAGAACCACCTCTAATAGTAGGCCATCAAGGTTGAAAATGAGAAGACCACTTTTTTTGTTGTGATTTTTGCATCCAGATCTCAGAATATCCCCTCCTGCATTAACCCGATTATCAATATTATGCCTTTAAGAAGCGACCCTCAGGGAACCACCATTTGCTGCTTGCAGAAAATCCCCCTGGAGTAAAACCTCCATGAATACTTCCATAAGGTAATCCTTTGTCTCTGGGGCTCGCACTCGTCGTGGTCTGGAGTGCGTGCGCCTGGTCTCGGGTTTAATCTCCGCTGCCTCTGATTAGCCAGGGCCTGTCGCAGCATGGAGCTGGATTAGTCTCCAGCCCCGTCTGACACTTTGTGCCAGCAGGTCTCGGCCTAGAGCCTCCGCGTGAAGCTCTTATCTTTCCCAGATGCTGATTACGGACTGTAATGGGCCGCCCTGGCTGCAAGGCCTAAGGGCAATGGAAACGGAAGGTTCTGTGTTATTGCTGTAGAGCTGAACCACCAGTGAGGCGGTTAAATTAGCATTGTAGACAGACCTCTGCCCTGGCTAATGAGGGTCTCGGAGTGGCACTAAATGTCTTGAGTTGGTTTTATTGGGCCAAATTATAGTCAGGAAGATGTTCTTCAGAGACTCAAAGCCCTTCTCTGTACTTGCTAGGTCTCCAGACGTTACTCTTGGTCTTAACTTGTCTATGTGGTTTATATGTTCGTATCTTGTACAGTAGCCTTTAACTTAAATGCACAAAATAAGCAAGAAAAGTTGTCTGGACTTAACCAGGAGGTGTGCAGCTATATGTAACTTGGTGAATTTTCAGTGTTGAGACTCTTTGAGAATCTTAACCAACCTCAAGCTACTCAATGAGTCTCAACGCTGCAAACTCACCAAGGTTAAAAAAAAAAAAAAAAGTCTGCTTTCAGATCATCTTGGCATGAGAATCCAGTGGTAGTGAAAGCGCCGACCGACAGATTTGGGAAAAAACATGAAGTAATTCGAGAACCATCTGCACAAATCTTTGAATTGTTTTGAGCAAGATCCTGTCTCATTTAAAAACAAATTAATATTAATTATTCATCATGTTTAACCAAGAATAATTGAATAATTGAACTAACCCTAACCCTGAATTTTTAGAGGGGAAAATATGGAGTGGGGCACAGTATTCGCACAAAACACATGTGTTATCGATGGCCTCTGTAAACAGTCATTTGGTTGATCACATTATGAGTTCCGAGTCTTGTAGTTAGTGGCATGTGTCCGGGAATGTGGTTATTCTCTGATTCTGTTCTTGGCCCCAGGCACTGTGGTGTGTGAGTACATTTTTCTTCAGCTCTCCTGACCCACAGTCTCCAGACTCCCTGACTGAATGGCCTTGTCAATGTCACCAACAGGTGAAGGTCTGGAAGCTTCCAGCTTTATTTATCTCAGTTTTCTTCTGCTCATCCTTCAACCTCGCTCTTTGAGGGTGATTTTCAGTTAGCTTCTTTCCTTCGAATGACCTTTCTTTTGGCATGAAGATTGTATGCGAGTGTGTTAAATGAGCCAGAACCGAGCGTGGTAAATGAGCAAGAGTGGAGCTCTAGACTGCAAGTGTGATTATTTGGTGATGTATAGTGAAGCTGGATGTTTAGTCGGTGTAAAATGTGCTTCGTTCACAAGGACGCTTCTGCAGTGCTATGTCTGGATCTGTAGAGGCTTTTCACAACTCCATCAATAGGCAATTTTGCCTGCTAATATTGTCCGAGAGTGGACAAGCGTGACTCACTGGAGACTTTACTCATATTTCCAATCAACTCATTGATTTACTGTGTTTGACGGAATTTAGTGCCATGAAAAGATTGAGGTTTAAGGAATATCCAGAATATTTGGCCCATCATTTATCTTACTCTTGTTAAATCTAGTTATTTGTTCATGGGTTTGAAGCGAACCATTCATCATAGCTAAATGAACGCTTGAAGCATTCATGTACTTGTTCTTTCATCACACCTTAACCAAATGTAGCCATGAAGATCAATAGCGGTTCAATCCCGCGAGACACTTTTAACAAGAGAGCATCCTTGTCTCCCTGCACAGCTGAACGAGCCGCCCTTTCTCAGTCTCGTCTTTTCTGGACCACGTTCCTTCACTGTGTCTGGTCCAGTGAGAGTGGAGGAGCTGTGAATGGCAAAGCCAAGCTGTTGCTATCATGTCTCATGTGAGAAGGCCTTTGTGGGTTTGTTTGTGCCTGGTGTTTCGGTGTTGCATAAAGAACAAGGGAAGCCAAAAATACACTTCTTCAGTTTTCCGTTCCTCGCTTTTCACGCTTTGCTCTTGGTTTTGCCAGAAAATACCAGTCTGATGACTGAACACTGAACGTCATTGAGTCACTGAGTCGCACAGGGGGTTTACTGTTCCACGCACTTGAGAACATTGATTTTGGTTCGTTTCTGTCCATCTCTAATAGGCCTTGTCAAGTTAATGAAATGTTCTGGGAAGAAAGGAGGTGGTCACAGGGGTCAAAGGTCATCACTGCCGTGAGATGGACGATGCTACTTTATGTTCTTGTGAGTTTGTGTTTTGCTTCATAAAATCATTTGTAATGCGCTTTTCCCTCTATTGTTGATTACAGATTGATCCAAGCCTATTGACTACTTTGTCTTTCTATCGGCTTGCATAAAAGAATATTCATTTTATTTTTCAACAGATTTATGGCAGTTTTGAAATCACTTACATCAAATGTACATTTAAAAATTAACACTTATTTCTGCAACATGTTCCTATACCACTGCACTAATCCTTCAACAATGCGCACTTCTTCCACCTACACATCTTCTCGAGGGTTGAGCTGATTTTACGGCTTGTGATTTGTAAAAGAGATTGGTTGAATAACAATTGGTTAAAAAAACTAAACGATGTTTACTCCAAACATTGTTTAATATTTTTTGTTTGTTAATTTTAATAAAAAAATAATGTGTCATGAATTGTAAAAAAATATATTCACAGATTTGTTTACATTTCATTCAGTTGAGTAGAAGTCGGTTTCTGTATGAAGGGAGAAGCTGCACCTTTGCTCCCACACTTGCTATGAACAGGCTGTTTTGATCCATAGGGACTCGATGTTGATTTGTTTTCAAGGATCTGTCTGTGTTTTAACACACAACTGCAAAAGCACAAGACAGAAAAAAAATATAGAAGCCTGAGAATATCCAAGATTAAGCCTGGTTTGAAAAGGCGGTGCACTTTCTGACGTCAATTATTTGATTAATAGACCCCCAGGATTGACCACCACTGTTTATTTATTTTGGAAGGATTACATCATATAAATTGTGACAGTTTATGACTGTTTTAATATCTCATCTCAGAAGCAGACATGTCGACACACTGTGGCCAATGATGGCAACAGTATTTGCTACGATTGAATAGATTCCGCTATGGCTTCACTCTGCTTATCTCACGTGAGCTGTCGTTTCTAGCCAAGATGATGGAATGTCTTGAGAAGAGGTGAACGCTTCCTTCAGACCCAGAGAGAACGATTGAACATTTCTCTCCAGTGCTCCAGTTCTATCAATTTTTTTTTTTTTTTTCGGACTCAGTCGTATTGTTCCTTTCATGTATAGATTTTCATTAAAGGTTTGGCTCACTCTATAGATTCTTGAAGTCCTGAAACGCTCACTTTTTTTTCAGTGTGGCTTCTTTTCATGGTAGGATTGTCATCAATGTGCAGCGTTTGCATGTTCTGCTAATTGGCGATCGCTTAAATGCGGTACTTGGCCTAAAACATTTGGCTTATCAAAAGATATATTTACAGTACAGTGATGCCTCTACTTACAAAATTAATTTGTGGTGAGAGCTGTTTCGTAAGGCAAATTTTTGTTAGTAGATACGCACTTTAAATGTCCTAAACCGTTCTAAATTAAGCTAAATTAAGAATATGTTTTAATAACCAGAAGAATATTGGTAATAACAGTAATAAAAAAAAATATTGCACAACTGTTATTGAACAAAAAGGTTTATTTACTTTTCCGGTCGAGCAGCTGTGTGAGCATCTAATGGTGAGTGAGAGAGGAGGCAATGGGTGGATGAATAACAAATACACACAAGTTACTGTACTGCTACGATCCCGGGTTATGGTGATTGTGTTTATTGTGCATTCGTTGTACCATTTGTTACACCAGCGTGTAACAGTACACGCTTGAATAAATCGAATCGATTTAAAACAAATGAACTCAAAAGAACACAGAAGATAAACCCGGTGTGTTGTTGTAGACTGAGTAAGAAAGCTATCTGCGGTCTGAATATACAAAGATCACTCTTGGCCAATAGGATTGGTAGTAGTTTGCTGTGAGAGCCAATGGGAGAGCCTGGACTCTCTCATGTCTCATGAAAGAAAAAGACTTGCTTAATCTTGTCACTTCAACATTTGGCCTGTCATATTGTGAAGCAATCTTGTAACAAAACGATATTTTCTCGAGGAATTGTTTTGTAACTCGAAACGAATTGTTAGTAGAGACATTCGTAAGTCGAGGTACCACTGTATCTTAAATGAAGAATTGAATTTTTGCTTCTTGTTTTGTTTAGGTGTTTGGCGCTTCATGTTGCCACATTGGCGCAACTCTTGACAATATCCTGCTTGATTGTGTTTTAATCTTTCCTTGTCATTGCTGTGGTGACGGCCCCCCGCTGCTGTGATGACTCACCATCGTCCACACGCTCCCACACTTTGCCGTCTGGTCAAGTCCACCGCTGCTGCTCTACTGATAGGGAAATGAAAGTGGGGTTACTTTGAACTGTGGCTTTAGATCAGTGCGCTTCTGCAAATGCAAACTGACAGTCGGCGAGAAACAGAATAATGAGAGGTAGATGGAGTTTTTCTTATTTTAGCCTGATGATGCAGAGATGAACACAAGTGCCTTTACTTCTGTCACTCGGTGTTAAGATGCTTTGTATTTCTTGAACTACAGAACTCGGTTCTGAGTGAGACGAGATGTTTTTTTTCTTTCCATCAGTGCTTCAATTGGAGCTCATTTTCAGTATTATTTACTATTGACACTTAAGACTAGATTTTTTTTGGTGTTTAATTCACCAATTACTTTCTGAATACCTAAAATTGTAATAATAAACGGTAAAATAAATTGTAAAAAATTAAATAACATGTTATACAAATTAGCTTTAACAAACTTCATTTAAGATATTACGTCCACCACTTTTTTTTATTCTCCAATTAAAGTCTCTGGAAGTATGCCCGATCATAATGTGTAGTGGCGTATATCTAAAGCAACAATTTATGCCGTTTTTAATTTGGACAGAAAATGCAATGCTGCAACCGGGAACTTCACCTTAATCAGAGTTAGGGCTGCAAGATATACCGCAAAAATACCGTCAACGCGATAATTAAGTTGCGATTAAATAAAAAATAAATAAATTTAAAAATGGCGTGTCAAGCGATTGCATCATCCAAATCTGACCAATCGAATGGGACCATTCTGCCCGCCTTCCAAATAGACATTATACTACTTTGCTAGACCGGCTGAAGAGTGAACTTAAGCGAGCAATGCGCAGATGAGGAGAAGACACATCGAACGCGCACATCGAGCAAAACTTAGATATGCGCGGTCAATTAAATATTATAAAGGAAAGATGATCTTGCATTATTTCTGTCGTATTTTGCGGCACATCTCGTGGGTGTGACTGACACCTGCGCGCGTTTTTGCGTAGTGGTGGTCACGCGCGCTACTAACCTCCAGACCGTGAATGTTCCTGAAAAAGGATCTTATTCTGAAAAGTGTGTGTGTGTGTGTGTGTGTGTGTGTGTTTTCTGCTGTTTCAAACCAGAAGCT
>CM051500.1:17602878-17662518 GCA_028031935.1 Paedocypris micromegethes
TTTTTTTTTTTTTCTTTTTTTTTTTGAAGGGGTGGTGTTCAGGGGATTGTTTGCTCCTAGTACTGGGATTCTTCCAGTGCTGATGGCCATGCATTGTTTAGTTCCTCTATCAATATTGAATTAGAGCAGAGTGGAACATTGCTCTCGCCCAGACCTTGACACTGTGCAGAGGTTGTTCCGTGTTTATGAATGTGAAGCAAGAAGACCTGCACATCAACCACCGCTGTTTAAATATGACTTTTAAAAGCTCAATTTCATTGCTTCATCTTGTCATTCACATTACAATTTTGAAATATAAACATTTTCACGATCTTGGTTTACGCAACACCAGCTACAGAATACAATACATACATTGCTGTGTATTTAAAGTGCATGTAAAGGATCTTATATAATGACATGTCTCACACTAATTCCATATGTTGTTGTGTTCTCCGCTACCGTCCTTGTGGAAGTTCCTGTCTGGTTCTGTTACAGAAGGCGATTAAACTTTAAACTCTCAATCCAGTTCTGCAAGAACAAAGGATTCTTCCTGTCTCCACCTCGGATCTCTCATTCTCTAACCCAGCGTCACTCTCCACATGTCCCTGTTTTCTCTCTCCTCCGACCTGCTGTTGTTTGTCAGCCACCGATGAATAAACCTACAGTCGAGACGCCAGATGCATGCTGGGTGTTTTCAAGATCACCATGATGTCTGCTGTGTTTTTAGAGTCGTATCAACTGTATCACGTCATAGCAGTGAAGAAAATGTCTATTCGGGAAGCCGTGTTGTGTCCGATTTTGTCTGATGCCTTAGCAAAGAACTTTTCGGTTATTTTTTTTTTTTTTTTTGGCACCGCACATTTAGGCTGCCTACTGCTCCGGGTTTGTGTGTGTTCACTGTTGTGATGGGTCAAATGCAGATACATATTTTCCCACTGAGGAATTAATAAAGTTTTAACTATTTCAATAATCACTATTATCATTTGGCTTGGCAGAATCGCTTTACTGAAGAATCTTCTCCCACAGACCTTCAAACCCCTCGTGCAAATGTATGCTAAATAGAGCTGTAACTGTGATTCTTACTTTTTATTTTTCTCCCACGTATGATAATTGGATGCATTTGAGCTCCAGGTTGTAATTATTTCTATAGATTAACTGAGCGAGAATCATCATGATTCTTTTAACATCCTGACTGCTCATTGTTATTTACAGTTTCATAAGCGTGTCATTTACACTGTCAGTCAATGAAATCACAACAGATGCTGCAAAACTGATGTTTCTCATTCACCCAATGGGATTTGGTTCGCAGTAATGAGAGTTGGGAATGAATTAAGCTTAAAATGTTGTCCTGCATAAATCTGTTATTTGTGTGAGAAATGTCATTATGCAAATGTTTCCAGTTGGATCAGAATGAGTGTTGTGTAACGTTACGTAGGTTCAAAATGACTGTTTGCTTGCTTTATTAATGCTGTTCTTCAGCTGGATGGAACCAGCAGCGCATCCTGCGGGGAAGAGTCTGTGATCGACACATCTCGCAAACACGAGCGCACAGATATTGACTGCACAGTGACGCCACTGCAGGAGTCATTTATCAAACCATATGTCTCTTCTGTCCTTATTACAGGTGTCTGAACACACAGGACAGGCCAACCAATTCTCCTAACGAATCCTCCAGCTCTACTGAGGTCAACGCAACCGGCCAGGAGGAGTAAGTGTCTCATCTCAACCAGAAAACACTGATCCGTGATTATGAATAGTTTAGTGGTTTGGGTTATGAAATTGGAGGAAATTTAAAATTCAGATGAATTTATAATGACGAGCATAGTAGATAGTTTCTCACATGCAAAAACCTTCCAAATTACCTGGTGGCTAATAAATCACCCTATTTACCGACAGTTTCAGAAACGAGCAGACCGGAGGAATTTGACTTTGTCGGCTGCTAATAGAATTCACAGGGTGGAATTTTGCAGTAATTTTGTGGGAATTTTCCAAATAAGGTGACACTTTAAAATTTTATAAGGGAAACTGCAAAATGTGATCCGCTGTAAATTATGAGCGCTGTTTTGCCTCTTTAAATTATTTCGTTTCTATTTGTTTCTACTTTTTAGGACTGTTTCTGTTGTAATTTTGGTCAATCTCAAAAAACAATCTCAACATCTCCAGTTATTATTGTTTTATTTCCTCATAGCTGTATTTAGAATTTTGTCTGCGGTTGTGTGCCTGATTCGAGTGTTATTATACCGCAGTCATCGTTTGAGCATGGTTCGTCGCAGAGTTACAACAAATTTATCGTAATTATTCATTAGCACCTTGCACTTCCAAGCAACTTGTCGGCATGGAAACATTTTCAATTTCGCCACCGTGAGTGAAACTCACACGTGATTGTTGCCAATTCTGCAGTGCAGCTCTCCAGCTCTCAGTGTGACTGATCTGCACAGCTTTGCGCTCACACTGAGCTCCTTATGAAGCAGAAGCCCAGAAGGTCACATTTCACTCATCCAAGATGATCTTTCTTTAAGTTCTTGCAGAGAGACAGTGGAGAAAAAATATGTGTGTGTGTGTGTGTGTGTGTGTGTCAGTTCAACAAGCATCAGTGCCCCTGTAGAGCTGCTTTAAATTTAAATCTAATTGACCCCAGAACCAAGTAAAGTTTTTTACACTTCTCCCTTGAGTAAATATTACGAGAGCAGCGAGAAGTTCAGACCTCCGTGGAGAATACAAGCTCTCCAGGTCTTTGATGTCTTCCCTGTGAGCACCTCCTTCACCCACTTGCTGTCAGTCTGAATATGCCACCAGCTTCCCATTAATCTTTACCTATGAACATTCTCAGAGCCGTGCATGTGTTAGTGTGTGTGTGTGTGTGTGTGTGTGTTGCAGTGTTTTTGGTGTGATTTGCTTCAGTTCAGTTGAGAGCGAGATCAGTGTGCGTTGACCTTCGTCAACCGTGAGGAGTGTTGAGGGTCCAGAATTGTAAAAATATACTGTACATATACATATTAATTATAAATAAGTATAAATATATACATTATATATAATTTATGAAAATGTAAATATTTACTCCAGTAAAAGAAAGTGCTGATCTTATTAGAAGATGATAAAATCTACTGTATCTAGATCAGATCTTTGATGGCTAAATAAATAGCTGTAACAATGTAAATGTCATTTTCTTTATATCTTTGTCATCTTGCTTGTCTATGTAGATTTTCCTCTTTCACTCACCTTGTCTCTATCTTTTCAAACTTCTCACTTTTTCTCTCTTTAGCTCTCACGCACTCTCTCTTTCTCTCATAATGTCCTCCCTTCTCACTCTCTCTCTTTCTGAATCGGATTCTTTATCTCTCAGTTGTGGCTTATAATATATCCATTCATCCATCCCCCCCTTCCATCTTCTACCGCTTACTCCATTTCTGAATCACGGGGAACTGGCATCTATCTCAGCAACTCTGGGCATGAGGTGGGACACACAGTCTGGACCAGAGAAGACACACACTCACAATATTGCAATGATAGTCCAAAAACGTGCGTTTTAGTTGAATTAGCAGAGTAAACCAGTGACCAGGAGGAAACCCATGCAAACTCCACACAGTAAGGCTACCCACCGTGCCACCCGCTTGGAATACATATTAGTGATTAATCAAATAAAGAACCTGTAGTTCTAGACTTGTGGATGAAACGGCCCTTCACTAGGGATGGGATGGCTGGAGCTGAAACAAATTCTTCGTATAGTTAGAAGCGGATCTGTCTTTGCTGTGAACATTGCCAATAACCCATCTATTGAACTGAGGATAATACAATTGATTTGTGCTGAATTGCATTGATTAGAGGCCCGTGAGAGAAAGATGACAGTATTTCTTAGAGAATGATGCATATGCTGCTATTGTTGGGGGCTGGAGCTGGTTCCCCTCTGAACTCTTTAAACAGAAAAGATTGCTGAGCACAGCTCCGTCACGGTAATAACACTGCCTGTCGTGATCGATGACTCTTTTACCCAGTCGGAGGCCTGTCATTTTCTTTCCCTTCCGCTATTGCTTATTTGATTTCAGTTTAGCCTGCAACAGGCCTGAATGGTAAAATTCCCTTTTACAATGGGCAAAAATAGACACTATGATTATTTAATTTAGACCATTTTAAATGGAAGGGCAAATTGACTGCATTAAATCAATTGGTGGGCTCAATTAAACTATAATTAAAATGTAATTCAATAATTTTCCATTGTGTTATCTCAATGCGATGGAAGAAGCAAGCACCGGCAGAAACATGGCTGCTATTCTGTGCACATTCATATTCAAAATGCTCCGCTCACTGGGACATTTATGTAGTTTTTTTTTTTTTTTCTCTTTCAGTTATGATTAAGTAATCATACTTTTAAAATTGTAAGATGGGTTTCTTATCTATTAACGTTTTTAGTAATTAGACAACTGCACAAACAGCTTGAGTGTTTTTAATGTTTTTTTTTTAACTTGGAAAGTGAAAGAAAGAAATGAGGGAATGTGGCCAGATCTTATTGGATCCAAAGTGTGAATTACTGCTCTGCTATTGACCCATCCATCCCGTAAACACACACAGCGTTTATGTAATATACACCGGGGGACACATGCGCAATTTTTGTGCATCTGCCTGAATGCTAACTTTTGGTATTTATGTAAGTACATTGAGTAGTTTGTAGTTTGGTTCTTCTAGTAAAACGTTAAATAATTAAATAGTAAATAAACAATTTATTAATATAAAAATGATATTAGTAATGTCATTGGTTATTAAAATAAGTTACCCTAAATGCAAGAAATCACAGAAAATAAGCTGTGTGCGTGTGCACGCGTGCATTTACACAATGGTGACAAGTGAGTCCATAGTTAATTTCCATGTTCACTGTGAAGTTAAACAGGACATTTGATTTTCATTGCACTGAATTTCAGTCCATGTTACAGGAATTATTTTGGTTGTTTGAATTCAGAGGGAATGTGAATGCATGAGGACAATTGTGTTGCCGTGACGGATCTCCACAAAAGCTGCCTCTTCGATGTGTGTGTCTATGTGTCTCTGTGTGTGTGTGTGTGTGTGTGTGTGTGTGTGTGTGTCTGTCTGTGTGGTCTCAGTGAAGTCTTTGGCCATGAAGAGCATCGTGTTCCTTTCCTCTTTTCTTCTCTGTGCCAATTAAGATTGCACCATACCAACTCACCACTTCTTCAGAGACACCTGTCTCACCTAGACACTGAAACCCGGGGCAAGTGGGGGCGATGGAACTTCTGCTGAAGACTTTGTCATGGAGTTAAGGCAGTAATGGTTTCTTACAGGACTGTTTTTATATTTATTTAGACCTCCCAGGTTAAAAGGATTGTTCAGAGGGGCTTTAGATGCACATCCTGCATTTGTCTAGTGTGAATGAAAGAGACAAAGTTAAAAAGCGCGTTTGTACTTGTGCGGTCCTCCTGGACTTTTGTGTTCGTTCTGGAATTGATCTCCGAGTGAATAGAAGGGTCTGGCAAGCTTCTTCCACAGACAGCTAGATGGTGAAAAGATGAGCGCGAAATTCTGCCAAAGACATTTTAATTGGAGCAAAGGGGCGTTCCTGCGCGGTCCATGTGGGAGGGTCTTGGATAACAAAACCGCAGTGTGGTGGCTCGCACACTCGCACGTACGCCGCTTTTTCTCACGCCCAAACTCTCAATCGGAGTCGTCAAGTTCATAAAGCCATTGATTGGCTGGCTGTGACAGCTTGCCATTTTACGGAAGCCAAGGCAAGCGGAGAGTTTCGTTTCCCTCTCTGGCGCTGGATCGCTGAAGTACCTTGCGGGATGTGGGTGGGTTGTGGATGTGTCACTTGACAGCCAGAGTGGATATATTGTCAGTTATAGTTTTGCCCCTTTGCGCAGTGTAACCAATTAGAAGGCTCTAAATACTCATGTCACATGGTTCCTGTGACAGGAGCCAGTCGGAATGGGCTGACTTTGAATTCTCCCAGTATACTCGCTCTTGTATTTTTCCAAATTTTTTGCTGTATTTACATGTCTGCGGAATGTAGCTGTCAGGCCTGTTTGGAATTTTAAATAATTGGCTACATTTATTTCATATTTTTTTTTATTATTGTGTTTTTCGCTTATGCAACATTTGCGGACTCATTTGATAAATTTGAACATGCTCGCATGGAAACTGAGGAAAAAGTTCAGGGAATTATTAGAGGGGTTATTTTAAGGTTACAGTTAGTTAGTGATGTAACCCTGCTGCAGTCAAATCGACAGTCAGTTGTTACATAAACAATAGTTATCTAATGAGGCTTAATTTTATATTCGAACTTTGGCATTCTAATTAAGAACTTGACGATGATATGAGATGCTATACCTTTTAGTATCCAAGTGCGGACTTATTTGTTCAACTTAGAGGACTTAAATACCTCAAGAAAACTGACTGCGCCTGGTAATGGCAAAACAAATTGTATGCCTTGTATGCTGAAAAAAGACAAAACAAAATTCAATTTATTACAAAAAATGCGATATGTTACGAAATATGATACATGATATTTATACACACACGCACACACACACACACACACTCATAAAATAAACAATTTGTCTTACTATTGGTATTGTGGTTACACAGATAAATCAAGCCTGTCAAAGTGTTTACTATGTACATGTGTCTCTAGCCGTTTTGGCAGCTTGCCTATTAATATTCCCGTATGAAAGCTTCCGAACAGTGAACTGACATGGCAAGTACAGTCGGCCCCCTCACTGAAACCGTGTCTCTGCTCCAGTTTGCCATAATTAGTGCATCGAGCATGGAGCCCGTTTTATTGCGCTTGACCTGACGTACATTTGTAATCCATGGCCGGTCTCATATTTCATATGGCATGTGAAGAATGGTAATTTTAAAGAGCATGTCAAGCTCTTGTATTCCGTTTCATGCGGTTCCTCTTAAAATCATCACGTGTGTGCGTGTTATGAACAGTGGTCGGACTGGAGATGGTTGTGCTCGGGTTCTGTCACCTTGAGCTGAAAGGCACCTTGAGGGTTGTTAGAGTAATGTGCTGTCTGATGAACCACACCACGTGCTCCTGCTGGAGATCCTGCCATTATTAATCACAGAATCAAACGGGAGCTCAATTTCTGACCTCCGCTCCCACTCATGGCCCTCTCCTCCGTGTTCTTCTGCAAGACTCATTCTCATCTGCAGAAATCATCGATTACTTGTTGTTCAATTCCATGGGGTAATTTATTTATTAATATTCAAAACACAAGACATCTGTTCTTTTACGTCAAATGCTTTTATAAGAACTAACAACCAGCTCTGTCAAATAAAAAAGACATTTGCAGTAACATACAAGCAATAACAAATCTATTGAATAAGTACGTATTTTTTCATTATTTCCATGTATTTGTTATTGCAAATGTCAAAACCTAAAATGTCTGTCTGTCTATCAGAATGAGAAGGTGCAGTGCAAAAGGTGAAATATTTTAGCTTTTTTTGGTCTTTGAAAAAAAGAAAACTAATTCAGTAGCACTTTCAAACAGAATTTTAAATGTAGGTTTTTTTTAAACTTGTTTTTCTGCTCCAGTCATTAGAAACCCTATTGTTAGTGCTCATGGGTTCAAGACA
Source organism: Paedocypris micromegethes (assembly GCA_028031935.1). Taxonomy (NCBI): domain Eukaryota; kingdom Metazoa; phylum Chordata; class Actinopteri; order Cypriniformes; genus Paedocypris; species Paedocypris micromegethes. The sequence goes on from CM051500.1 coordinate 17,610,448, forward strand.
CACACAAAAAAGAGAGCGAGAGAGATGACTTTATAGACATCAGTTCGTGATCCATTATTTTCTTTGGTTTCTTTAGTTTTTTTTAATCAGAATTAATAGTTTTTAATGGGTTTTCTGTAAATACTGTTTATACTTCACTATTTCTAGATTTTGCAGAACAAATGAATTCATTTTTTTTTCCCCTGATTTTTTTTTTTACTGCTCTTATGTAACGCTATTTATGAGAGCATTTGAATCACTTTTGAATCGCTTTGTTAAACACTTTTCGATTCCAAGCACGGTCGATGAAAACTTACAAACTCTGGAATATTTTCAAACTCACTTTTTGCTTTCTGGGTGACACAGAAGGGAAGTTTCTTTACGTGTCAGTCAGCAGTAAGACCCCCTGCCAGATTTGCCACTACAACAATTGCAGGTGTGCAGAACTCCTTTAGGGGAAGCCACAGATCCACGTCTTCTGAGACCCTCCATGTCTGCTGTCTCTACGAGGTCGACTGTTGCACAGGGACACGGTGTCTCCATCCTCCACCCCGCCGCTTCAAATGTGCACACCAGCAGACATCAGACAGCATCAAGATGGGAAGAAATAGCCTCTCCCTTGCCTTTCAACGGGGCTGAGCTTCAGCTCAGAGATCTGCTTGGTTAAAAGCCACTTTACTCATTTCTGATGCCTGTTCGAGAAGTTCCAGAATTTCCAGAGTGTGGAACTTGTTTTGACAGTTTAAATCTGTGTGTGTGTGTGTGTGTGTGTGTGTGTGTGTGTGTGTGTGTGTGTGTGTGTGTGTGTGTGTGTGTGTGTGTGTGTAAAGAAACTAGCAATATTTAATAGTGAACGAATACATTTTAACTCTATGAATACTTTATTTTCTACTCGTAATCTAATTTTAGATTATGCTGCACAAAGAAATTAAGTAAACTGAATGTTCCAGTGTGGAACTTATTTTGACTGTTTAAAGTTTGCATCCTTGCGTGTGTGTGTGTGTGTGTGTGTTCACAAGACACTAGCAATGAATCATAATAACAAATACATGTTAAACTTGATTAATAAGTTATCCAGCGTAATCTAAAATCTGAAAATAACTGAATTAATAACAAAAGGATATATAAAATGCTACAAATGCTATAAAATCAATTAAAAACTAGCCATTGTTAATGTGGTTGACACTAGTTTGGCATTAGTTCATCTTGTTTATTTGGGCTTTTGAATGGCACATATGTTGTTCTGGACATATTAAATGTCTATGAAAAATAGCTGCAAGCAGGAATATAGGGGGCTCACCCACTAAAGCACATTGATTTTCAGTATTTGACACATATTGGTCTCAAGATAGTGCTATAGCATATTTTTCTAAAAGTAAATGACTGTTTTTAATTGAACTTCGGATGATGCATTACATATACCGCATGCATACGATGATCCATATTTAAAAATTGCATATGAACAAATACTTGGTGGATGCACAATACAAACACAAAATAGCTGTGTGTAGCTCTTGTTCATAAATGAGATATCATCCTGCTGTCTACCATATCACACCAGACAGTGACGTGAAGAACAATTTGTGAGTTAATGGTACATGCACACGACAGCAATTACGCCGCTGACAAGAAGCATCGCATCAACAGTGCGAGTTGCATTAGCAAGTTTCTCCAATAAATTGTGTGTCTTGCTGTTGAAGAGCAAGATCCAACAGTGTGAAAATATTCCTTCCCAATGCACCATTACAGTCCGCTCACGTTACACAACTAATGAGGTGAGACCGTCTGATAGACGAAGCATTTCCATTATTGTTAGGAGTTTTTGACATGATTCCTGCTAATGTTAGTGTGTGTGTGTGAGGATCATCATTCACTTCTCTAAGTGTCTGCTGTTGTCGTTGTTTTTGGTGAAGATGACAAACCCAGATCTTTAGCTCCTTTTTTATGGACTGCAGTATTAAGTTCTAGGGTTTATCTCTTCAGAATGTGCTAGGTGATACAGAATTCCAGTCGGCGTCCATGATAGAATCTTGTAGAAATAACACAAGCCATGGAGTGATTGTGTGCGTTTGACCTTTGACCTGGCAGAAGTCGCTGCTTGGAGGAGCTTGTGAGTGTATGCCAGAAGCTTTACTGTCTCTCTGTCCCAGATCTGCCATCCTACCTGTGCTTACAGGTCAGAACGCAGTGCAAGTGTCTTTCCTCTCATGTTTAGCAAGTGAGAGCGCTCTGTTCTCCATAGATCAGCGCCGTCTAAAGCCCAATCATGTATGCTCGGCATACAGACATACAAACTCCCCACTTCACACGGCTGCAGACGGCTCAGAAACACTCTGTAGGGAGAATCTGGATTTCAATATTAATGATTTCTGCTTTTTTGGAATAATATTGGTAGAATTTAAATTCCAACCTTTTGAACAGTTTGGGGGAAAATTATGTTGAACAATTTGGGGAAACCTGCCATTTGGGATTATTATAGTAAATACGGTTCTATTGTAGTAAATAATGGAAAAAATATATTTTTTTTAATTACCGCAATATCAAATGCAAATTATGCCAACTCAATTAAAATATGCACTTTTTTGCCTATACAAACAAAAATATTAATTAAACTAAATACATACAATTAAAACTGTCAGTACAAACCTCAAGAAATCTCTAGAAATTCTCATGAAATATTATTTAGAAATTTTTTTTACAGTCAAACAATTGGAGGTTTAAGCACTATTTTCTGTCTTTTACTAATGAAACCGGATATTACTGAATATCTCCGTTAAATATTTCTGTTTCACGTTTACAAAAACACAAGGAATCAATCAAAATTGACTTTTTGCGTCGTCCTCAATTTCTTGATCTGAACCACAAGATGTTTTGTGGCATCAACTCTCTGTTTAAAATCCCAATTGGTGAATTGCGCCGTACAGTAAACGTCATTTGACCCCACGTCACCCCTTCTGTCTTGACCACGACATTTGCTGTCAAATAATTGCACTGACAGTGAATGCATTAGTTCCTGCCTTTAATGTTCATTTCTCTGAATCTGTGATTAAGTGGAGGAAAGTAATTAATGTAGTGTGGACATGTTCATGTTTAGGCACAGGTCTTATCGCTCGACAGCTCTATCGAGGTGGGTTTTTTAAAGTAATTTTTTTTTAGAATTTGTATGGAAAAAAATGAACGCACAAACATAAATGGCCAACAAAAAGCCAGATTTACAGTATTTTCTCCAAACTCCAGCAGTGATGTTTTGGCAGGTGTAGTTGACGACTCAGTCATGCCTCCATCATGCCCTACACTCGCTTAACCTTGTCACTCTCGTTCTTTAATTAAGACTTTGGCTCGGACTCTTAGGGAGCTCACGATACAGAGTGAAGAGACTGCCAAGTCTGAGTTTAGCTCTGCAAACAACCCTCTCTTCCTCTCCGCCTCTCTTCCGCTCAGTCCTCCTACGCTTATTCTACACTTTCTAATGATACAGAGCTCAAACCATCGTTTTCCGCCTTCCTTTCTCACCTTCGAATTGTGATATAAGCTCAATGTCTCACATCTGTTTTTTAACAGTTGGTAAGAAGTCATGCAGCATGATTAATCATATTGCAATTGTGATATCAGTGTGTGGGTTTATTTGATGCCGAAAGCGATTTAAATACAGTAAGCTCTTGTGTGGAAACGGTCAGTCAGACAGAGACTGGCACAGCGTATGCTCACGTGACTAACATGCAGAGCGAGAAAACACAAGGCGAGGCAATTGAGTAAAAACTGAAAATATATCATGATGCAATTAAACACATTTTCCTGTGATTGCTTGAGAACAAACCTGGACTTGAGATTAATTATTCCAATTTAACCACAACAGCTGCATTAGCTCTTGTAAATATTAAAAATCAGATCTACACTCAACAGAATTTATTTTTTTTTGTCATTTCTGTAATGACGTACATGGAGGAAGTGCATAATAATCTGTCAAACTGCAGAGTTGAACAGTTGAGAGCGACTTGTGGAAAAAAAGGCTATTGTCAAATTGACTGTTTATTTAAAAAAGCAAAAAAAAAATGTGTCTGCAGTGTCCATCCGACCTGACCAAGATTTGAGAATGATAGTTTTCGCAATATCTTTGATATATATATATATATATATATAAACAACATATAAGATATGTGGAACCCAACTTGTATTAAATAATTATAATTTATTATATATTAAATAATAATAATTTAATAGTTGCTAAATTACCTGACATTTCTTTAAATGACAACCACAAAATCTTATTTTACTCGCAAGAATCACAAAAACGTTCTGGAGGGACTGATTAAATTACTCTTTCCTCATTAATCACATGTTGTTTTTTAAGAATCAAACATTTTCCAATTAATCTCCTAATTAGATGAAATTCCAGTTAGTTTTACTTTTCTGTTCTGTAACTCCTCCCTCAGTTTAGTTACCGTTGGTTTTCACCCTCTTTTAACGCCCTGCTCTTCCCTTACATGGGGTTGTTGTGAGAGGCCAGGGGTCACTCAGCGGTCAGACAGGTGGTCCGATGCCTCTATTCCGCCTTTGCAGCACGTGTCCCCCATCCCACACACGGATGCATGGTGGGTGGCCGGCCGGCTCTGCTCTCCTTGAGGTGTGCTGGAGCAGGAGGTTTGTTCTCCAAACAGCCATGTGTGGGAACCGTAGGCTCTCGAGGTACCAGGGACTACGCCGTGCCCACCAAAACAACACCACCTCTCCTCCCGTGCACTGTGATCCTCGCCACTGCTTTTTCAGCTGGCTCGGACCCACCTCTGTCAAACATCACAAGAACAATATCTCAGTCAGATGAAACATTCTTGCAATTAGCTGCTTGGCCTTTTTCAAAGCGTTTCTTCCACACACTCAGACATCAGTGGCACGCACTTCTGCTCCGCGGCTCAGATTAGAGGCATGATGGGCGTGACATTCTCACCAACAATGTAAATATTGTGACACGGACTTGATGCCAATGGGTTTCCACCTGGAGGAGACAGAGGGGCGTGTCTGACTGATTCTCCTGACTAATGAGGTGCCGTCTATTAGCGTTAAATATTTATTCAACGTTAATGACGGAGATTAGCCCTTAATGTTTTTTTTAGCGTGGGAATTTGCTTCTGGAGTTCATGTTCGACATTGTTTTTTTGCGTATCCATTATTTCAGAAATTCCTCTTTAAAATGTATTTATAATCTTTAAAAATTATATTATATTATAAAAATAATAAATACAACCTTATTTGTGTCTATTTAACTGTGATTTATTTTAATTATTACTTTGCTGATCTGGTTTTACTGACTTGTTAACTTTAACACAAACGCAGTTTTCCACCAGGCTTAGTAATTTTTTTATTTTTTTTTTTAAATCTTGAATTGTATTTGATAATACAAGTGCAGGGTTGATGATGTCACTACGTATCGCTCTTCTGAGCCTCAATATTGGCTGTACGATCTCATTTTCTCATTAAACTTTGGCCCAGTTATGTAGACCAATAAATAAATCTTGTCTTTTTTTGTATTTGCCATTTAGCTTCATTGTTAACTCTGGCGTGCTAATTATTGTCCCGTAATCCCACCATTAGGAGGCCGAGCTGCAGGCATTATCAGGAGATCGGCAGCTAGTGAGAATGAACCCACGCCGGAGCTCAGCAAAATGCGGCTCACATCAGTAAATCAGCTTAGTTTGAGTAATTCCTATTCACTCGCTCCTAATTCATTTGTTTCTTGCACTATTTTCAGAAAGCACATCCAGTGCCTTCATTCTCTCAAAGCACGTTAAAGAGTCAACAGCCAAACAAACCACAGAAATGGTTTAGACACACTTCACACATCCAACTGAAGTCTGAATGGGATAAAAGCTGCAGTACGAACTTGGTTTTACCTCCATCGTTTTAAAGTTCAGCTCACTGAAATGCTCATGTTTGGGGGGGGGGCTAGTTTTGCCTTTTCTTCTGTGGGTTTTGTTCAGCCTGTGTTTTATGCACTGCTTTGAGTCTATTTGGCGTGTTGTTCATGAAGACTGTCAGGTCGGGGCGGGTGCATTGCTCTGTGGAATTTGACGGTCAGCATTGTGCTGTTTGGCTAGCGAGGGCTTGACCCCGGGGTGGCTGGGGGAGAGGGTCCTCATGTGTCCCCCCTCGTCTCTTTGTCCAGGCATTTGTGGTTCAGGAAGCGAGTATAAGTGGTGTCACCCTGCACTCTTCTTGGATCCAGAGATTGGAAATCATTTAGATGGAGCCACTCTCTCCAGCTGTTTGTAAAACATTTGCTTTGATTAAAAATAAGCGGAGCCCCCTCCCCACCCACCCCTTCTCGCTTGTAAATTCTATAAATAATTTGCATGTTAATTGCCCCACAGGATTGAATCCATCTAAAGATTTTTTTTTTTCTGCAATTGAAGCCTTTTTCTATTGGAAAAACATTCAGTGTTTTTATTTTTTTTTTTCAACAAAAGAAAATTGGATGTAGCAGATAAGCAGCAAGCTCATTATATTTCTCAACACATAGTAGCAGTATATAGTGTTCTTCTTTTTTGTTTTGTATTGATTGAAGTGTGTGTGTGTGTGTGTGTGTGTGTGTGTGTGTGTGTGTGTGTGTCATGGTGCCTGCACACCTGTGGCTCAAATAGAGCTTGACCTTGAGGCCTAATGATTCTCACAAAGACTCCTTTTTCTGTGCTTTGTATGTGGAAGCCCCCTGCTGGCAGCATTTCACCATTGCGTCATTGTTTTTTTTTTTTTCAGGGGTCTAATTGGGAGGGTTTTTTGTGGGTGTAAAAGAATAAAATGAATGTTGATTAACTAGATTTTTAATTCAGATTGTTAGCTCTACTAACTGAGCACAAACACACTGAGATTCGGACAGCACATTGAGTCCGAATGCCGAACACCAAGCCATATCGAAATTGTTCTCTGCATTTAACCCATCCAGTGCACATACACACAGTGAAGTGAACACACACAAACCCGGAGCAGTAGGCAGCCTAGGCCGTGGCGCCGGGGGGGCATTTGGGGTTCAGAGTCATGCCCAAGGACACTTAGTTGCAGAACCAGCCGTAAGGGGATTCGACAAGTTAACATGAAATCAAATGTTTAAGTATACAAAATAAATATTTTAATTGTAGATTTCAATTCGAAAGTTAAATATGTACTTCAGAGTATTCAGTCAAACACACTTCATCAATCACACAACGCTACAGTGGCCAGTTCAATAAGGATGACGCTATATTCCCGAGCACCTTTCTTACTCTTTCGCAAAGCCAAAATGCTGTTAAAGTGCTGCAGCTACTCTTACTGTGGAGCTTCTGGTTTGATGAAGTTAGTGTTTGATTGCTGTTAATCGTCGAGATGCACGACGAAGGCAGATTGAGCTGTTTCTTTATAATCAGGTTAGAGCAGAAAGGAACTGGAGCGGAGGAAATTTGAGACCCCACACCTCCCACAAACCAGCTCAGCTAGCATGAGTTAGTGGTCAGAGGCCGCGGCGGTCATGTGTCACAGGGACTTGGCAGCTTTACTGCAGCGCTGGACCTAGAGCTGCACTAATCATAGATTATATGACTGCGATTTAATGAAATAAGCATCTTTATTCCACCGCACTATTGAGGAAACATTGCAAATATGTTATTTAATTTGGTTAAACATAGCAATAGATTTAGCATCATTTCTGGCTTGTGCTGTACATGGAGTTGTGATTTTATAGATTAGACTAAAAATAAATTCATTTTACAGCTTTATCAGGTGTATTTTAATACTCTTGGTCACACATTGCACGTTTTTTTTTTTTTCTGCAAAATGACTTTTTCTCCCAGTTCTTATGAACTAGATCTCTTTTTTGCAGCCCATCTTGAGTCTAAACCCACCAGTGATTGTTAATCAGTGATTTCTGTGGCATCAGTCGGCTTTCACAGTTATTCACCACATCCTGTTGGTGGGAAAGACTCTCTGGATGTTGATGAAACTAAAAAATATTATATTGTCTAAGGTAAGGATAGGATTGACTAATTAAATGTATAATATTTAGTTAAGTTCTGTTTGCGTGTAAGACTGAAACACATAAAACCAAAAATGTCATGTAATTGAACTTGGCACACATTCACTCTCACTCACACATACTATTTTTTTTTCCAATTCCGGATTTTCTGAACTTTAGATATTGGACTGAAACCGGAGACCTTGAGGAAACCCACACCTCACTGGGACAAAAAGCAAACTTCACATAGAAAAACACGGACTGGTTCTAGAACTGAATATCAAACAGGTCATCCTTGTTGTGGAGTGACAGATCTTCCCACTACGCCACCACTCTGTCCTGTTTTAATCTATTTTATTTCTGTCTTCTATTCTCTTTAGTCCCCCATCTCATTTCCTCTTTACTCGTATGTGCCATTGGCTTTGGAGTGTGTTTGTTTGCCGTCAAGAGCAGTGTAATAAACACAAGATATGCATGGACAGTCGGATCATTTCCTGGTCCGGTTCAGCTTGGAATTGTTCATTTGCATTCTCCGAGTCAATTGTTGAACACCATTTTCCTGGGACGAGAAATCCACCGGTGTAATTGCACATAGGTTTTTCAAGCATATGCCAAGTGAAGTTGTTTTTTTTTTTGCGTTTCTTTCGAACAAGGTGTCATTGTTTATTAGCTTTTCATGAAAAATGGATTTGGACTAACTGTCCTTCTATGTCTTCTTCTTTGTGAGTAAGTCTGGTTGTTTTGTCACATGCGTGTACATGTCATCCCGCAGAACTGGTCAGTGAGGTTCTAGGGCTAAATTTAGACTGGATTTCCATTTCACGTGTTCTTCTGCTGTAAGGATTGTCATTCTGCTGATGCTTGCCTGAATTCAGTTTCTTCTTTTTTCTGGTTCTGACCATCTCAGACTGTTAATTAATCACATTAGCTGTCTCTGGGGTTTTTAAGCTGTGTGGATACATTTCTTTTGTGTGGGTTTTTTTGGTGCATTATGTTTTTTCAACTCTATTTTTATTAACTTCCTGATTTAGATTGTTATCCGTCCTTGTCAAGGTGCCTTTGACCAATGCTGAGGCTATGACCGTTCCTCCATTGGAAAAACGATCCTTTAAGTGCTAGCCTGGATTTATATTTACAGCATGGATGCCATTGATCATGTCATAGACTGATAGATGGCTATAAGCTGACAAAGTCTCTTGAAGGCAACACTAGGAAGACTGAGAAAATGTGGCTGGGATTTGATGATTTCTAACTTTGGAGCCTTGAAATACAATTTTTTGCCTTGACATGAAGAAAAGTCCAGATTTAAGTTTGCACTGCCCATCATCCTCATCCAGCAGACTCATCCATGGCAAGGTCCACTTTTCAAACAAGGTCTTGATTCAAACCATCTACACTGCTTTATGATGCTTTGTTGAAAAAGTGTTTGGCCACAAGGTCAGTGATTTAGAAGACATGGAAGTGAAGGAATACAATGTGAATTTCCTAGCCCTTTAAAATAGCAGGTTCAAATTTTGGGATTGTGCTATTTTTATATTGCATTTTTTTTTTACCTTTCTCATGTGTTCTTTTTCAGGTTGGGACTCATCCTGTGAAATGATACACCTTTCTTCCAAGCCGTGCCTTTACATGGGGCATTGTTCACCGGCTACCCCTTCTGGTGAAGCCCCCCCAAAGAGCCTTCATAGATCTATCTGAGTGCAGTGCAGAGAAGAACACACGAAACCTAAAGATAATCAACTGGTGCTTGAGTGATCAACAGTCACAATTATCTTCTCCCAAGCCCAAGACCCCAGACTAACACTCATGGGCTATGGGGGCCATGGTGACTTAGCATAAATGGCTACTCCTGACCCAAAGTTTGTGCCAGTGTCTGCAGCTCACTACTCCCCCCATTTCTTCTCCTCTCTGGGGTCTTCCTCTTGCTGTAAACACTGCAATTGCAAACACTATTTTCCCCTCTGCCCCCCACTCTTCCCCAGTCCTCCTGCTCCATCGCCACCATGGGGCTGTGGAAGTTAGTGCGGGGCGTCAGGCAGTTGGAGCTCCACCGCCTCATCCTGGCGCTCATCATCTTCTGCCTGCTCTCCATGGCTTTCTTGGCCTATTATGTCAGCAACAGTCCAAAAATTAAGGAGGCACCGCCTTTGCCATTCAGTGAGTGTGGTGGGGTCATGGCAGCTGCTTCGGGAGGGAAGCGAGCACCACTTTTTTTGCCCCCATTCACGGGGCGGCAGAAGATGGTTAAAGTGGTTGACAACTCTCGGACTGAGCCAGTGGTCTTGGTTTTTGTCGAGAGCATCTACTCTCAGCTTGGCCAGGAAATTGTTGCCATACTGGAGTCAAGCCGCTTTAGGTACCACACGGAGATCGCACCCAGTAAAGGGGACATGCCTACGTTAATGGAGCGTGACATCGGCCGCTACGCTCTGGTCATTTACGAGAACATTCTTAAATATGTCAACTTGGATGCCTGGAACCGTGACCTGCTGGACAAATATTGTGGCGAGTTTGGTGTGGGCATTATTGGGTTTTTCAAAGCCAATGAGAACTCGCTGCTCAGTGCCCAACTCAAAGGCTTTCCTCTGTTCCTGCACTCCAACCTGGGTCTACGGGACTACCACATCAACCCTGCTGCTCCTCTACTGTACATAACTAAGCCCAATGAGGTTGAGCAAGGTCCTCTTCCTGGAGATGACTGGACTGTTTTTCAATCAAACCATAGCACCTATGAACCTGTGCTCCTGGCCGTCACCAAGTCCTCAGACGCACTGGCTCACCTAGGACCCCATCGTGCCCTTCACGCCACTGTTGTTCAGGACCTCGGCCTTCATGATGGCATTCAAAGAGTGCTTTTTGGGAACAACCTGTCGTTTTGGTTGCACAAGTTGGTTTTTGTCGATGCCGTGGCTTACCTGACAGGAAATAGACTCTGCCTGTCTTTGGAGAGGCATCTGCTTGTTGACGTGGATGATATATTTGTGGGAAAGGAAGGCACTCGGATGAAGGTGACGGATGTAAAGGTAAGAACCTTTTCGTTGTCGTCTAAATTTGTTAAAAATACTTTTCAGGGTTGTTCTCCAGTGAGCTTTCCCGAAAGAAATGCATTGATCTGTCAAGCTCTTCCATTTAAATTATGTCATAAAAGTTTGTTCAGTTTAATACAAATTTTAAAAACCCCTTGTCAATGGGTTTTTGCAGAAATGATTTTCTAACCGTATACATTTTAGAAACAATGTTACTTAAGTTTCGTCTACTTTCTCAGTAACCAAAAACTTGCCAACATAAATACGTAAGATTCACTTGGCTCACGACACCCACAGGTCACCCTCTTTAAAACCCGCCAAAGTCTATTAACAACCTAATGAGAAATAATAGGACAATTAACATCCTATTTGCATTGGTTCGTCTTAAGCCACTGATGAAGTAATGGGATGGGGGAGTGAAACGAAGATAAGGTTGCTACGGAAGAAACTGTTCTCCCGCTTCCCGAACAGTTAAGCAACCCGCCATCATTTGCTCTGTGTAGACCTGTCTCAATCCTTTGGTTGAATATTAAAGCAGTTTGGACATACTTGGCAGTTGGCACCATGTTATGCTACCGGGTAGAGGTAAACAATAAACGAGTATCTCTAATTGCAGTGTATACGTTTTTTTTTTTTTATTTTTTTTTTTTTTCTATTGCAGCATCAAGGCTGAATGATTAGTGTTACACTTTCTGAAGCAGACATGTGTAGCCAAACACAGAAACGGCTTAAACACTGCAGCTTGTTTTTGTTTTTTTTTTTGAGAGAGAACTTTGTGTGTGTGTCGCTCTATTCCTGCTGCCAAAGGTGAACACAACATTTGAAACATTTTAGTTTCTATCCATCTTTATGTTGAATAGAGCGTGTAGAAAAGTGAACATTTAACTTTGCATTTGTGTTGTCCTCTCAAAATATTGATGGCAAAATTCCTGATGCTTGTTTGAAAACGTCACCATGTTTAACAGTAATTGGGTCGTTTATATATTTTTATGCGAACTGTATTTGTCTCATGTTAGAGTAGCACAGTGAAGTTGAACTAAAACGGCTACCATCCATGTTGAAAATTCAAAGTCAAGTTAACTGTAAAAGTTACTAGTAAGTCTAATGCTGTAGTTAACACAAACATTTCTTAAAACCCAGACGGCTTCTTCTGCTTATTTACTGTTTTATTCATATGATGCGGTTTCTCCTATTCAATAGCCAGTAAGGAAGGGGCTTCAAGCAAGGCCGCTGTTTTTCATTTATCCTCCTACAAAGAAGTGTTTACATCAGTTTTTAGTGTTGGATGGTGATGGATGCACTGGGCTCGGGCTGAACAAGTGGGCCGTAATCACCTCCGGCAGCAGTGCCAGATACCAACTCCAACAAACTGTCTGATGGTGGGCTAATCTCATCTATTCATTCTGTCGGATTGTTCAGTAGTGGCTTTAAGCGCTGAAGCTTGTTTCCTCCTCTTCACTTCCACACGCATACATTACATTGATACACACAAAGCCTCCACTAGTTGTTCATTGCCTTGGTTTGTGCTGGTGCGGTTTGTACTTAACCATTCAATAATTTGTGGTAAATAAATATTTTTTTGTCATTTTTTTTTCATCAAATAATTTTGTCAATTTTGTCTTAAATTGAAGTAATTTAAACATTTTTTTTTATTGTTTATAAATTATGAATATTTTCAATTTTTTTGTATTGCCTGTAGTTACACAAATTTGTTATATGAAACAGAATAAAACCACTGCCTTGTTTTGTTTTAAAAATTTTGTTTTTCTTTAAACTAATGTAGTTTTAACTTGTTAAAAATAGGGATAATGTTTTGTTTCTCAAATCACCAATTCTGTTCCTAATTTGGTGATTTTCTGTTGCAGTCTTATTATAGGCTTCAGGTATTTTTTTATATTTGCTTAGGGTTTATTTTTTTACAGTTTTCATATGGTGACTGATCAACTCTGCTCAGATGACCGTGTCTGCTGAAGGAGGAGGATGATCTGTAACAAAATGTCCATTTTCATGCCCGTCGACCTCTCTGCTCTTTCACTGCACAGGAGCAGAACACAGTGTTCAGGGCAATCTTGAGCTGAAGTCCTTCAGATTGAAAGATAATCTGCCTGACAGCAAAGAGCAAACAGGACTCGGCCATTTAGAAGAAAAGCCGTTCTGAGGACAGATTCCGAACTGATTCACAAAGGAGAATTTGTGCTGTATTGTCACTAATATGTTTTTGTTAAAAGCAACAGTCGTCATGGCAACCAGGATGGGTTTCTCTGACCCCTGCCCTGCAAGTTTGCAGGCCGTATTGACTGTTTCACTCTCCCGTAGCTCAAAAGTTAACAATAGTCTGAGTTAAACCACTTTTTATTTCCAATTTTCCACATCCGTCGTCTTGAGCTGCCAAAGCGATGACTGATTCACTACATTTGTCACAGTCTGTCCATCCCGCAATCTTGGGATAGGTCGCACGTTGCTATAAAAACTGACTGATTATGCTGACACGCAGGGCAAACACTCCCGAGGCAGAACAAATATTGGACACGCACACTCAGAAGCAGCGGCGACTCTTAAATCAGCACGAGATGCCATCGCTTCATTGCAGAGCAGCGGTCTTCTCTCTTGCGCAGCATCACTTGATTTGTGACACCGCTGCATCTATCAGCTCAGCTCAGTGTTGGATTGGTGCGGAAAGCGACACTATCTTTCCCCGCCGTCTGATTTGTGCCGGAACGGCGCTGTAATTCGCTTAGGCCCCCGTTTCGCTCTCAAGTTTGAATGGCAGGATCGTTTTGAATTTCAAGCCTGGCAGCCTCATCATTAGCTTGATGTGCGCTCTGATGCCAACTTATAGAATGTGATCGTTTGCCAAGGATGAGTTTTGATTGATGTAAAGGCACGTCTGACCTGATATGAGCTGAGGAGATATGAATGCAGAAGCACGTTTGGTCCTGCTCGCTCCGAGTATCTGAAACTTGTCGGTCTTGGACTTATTGTTCTGGCACCACACTGCCATCTCTTGGTGACTGTGGATTTAACCTGTCAAAGTAGCTGTGAGATCGATTTTGCACTGGTTTCACAGCACGGGGAATGTGTTTTTCAATGTCAAGCACACGTTGTGGATTCCACATAACGTTGCACAGCTTTTTTTTAAGGCATGTACTAAATTTAAAACTCTTCTTTGATCTTCTTGAAGGCTTTGCTGAGCATTCAGAATAAACTGCGGACCCTTGTTCCCAACTTCACCTTCAATCTCGGCTTCTCTGGCAAGTTCTACCACGCAGGTATGGGACATTTGACATGCTTGGTTGAATCTTTAGATTTGATAAGCTTTTACATTTACAGGAGTTGATTTGAAGGACCTTTACTAATCTGCAAAAATGATTTTAGAAATGAGAACGTCACAGATGTTAGATTCTCGTTTCTTTTGAATAAACAAATCGATTCCTTGATCCACATTGAGTGTTGTGCATGTGTGTCACAGGAACCGAGGAAGAGGATGAAGGCGACGACATGTTGCTGCAGCACCGACACGAGTTCTGGTGGTTTCCGCACATGTGGAGTCACATGCAGCCTCACCTCTTCCACAATGTCAGCGTTCTGGCGGAGCAGATGCGACTCAACATGCAGTTTGCACAGGTTAGTACCTTCGATATGTGTCATTATATTAAGCAAACCTTGAACTCACCATGTTTGATCATTTCTGGGCCCGTGGGATTGACGGAAATCCTGACATCTCTTGGACTAAATTAAGGTAACGCTCTCAAATAGCGGCCAGCCAATTACAGGGATGCTCTTTATGCCTATAAAATGAAAATGAAAAATTTGATTAACCAATTAAATGGCAATTCTTTGTTTTTCTGATTAAAATTTTCTTTTAAATCACAAAAACAAAGCACAGGAGTGATGGGAGTGTAACTTTGTAAAATACGAAAGAGAAATGTCAATATGACTAATGTCTAGGATTAGAATAGAATAGAATAGAATAGAATGCCTTTATTGTCATTGTATCACAGGGTTACAATGTAATTAGTATTGCTACTCCGTTCTGTGCAAATAGAAATATGAGATAATAGTAAAATATACACACTGAATAACCAATATAAATAACTACAATATATTAAAATGTGGTCCAAAATTCAGATGGCAGGAAACTGTTTAAATATAAGACAAAACTTGCAAACAAAATACAGAACATACACTATGTATACACTAGTTTATTGTATTTTACACATTTTGTTATAAAGTACAGAGAAAGTGCAATACAGAA
Organism: Paedocypris micromegethes; assembly: GCA_028031935.1. NCBI lineage: Eukaryota > Metazoa > Chordata > Actinopteri > Cypriniformes > Paedocypris > Paedocypris micromegethes. Next base: position 17,625,686 of record CM051500.1, read on the forward strand.
CGAAAAATAATGTATTGCAGAGCTTACATTTATCAAACGTAAAGGAACAATATTGAATTCAAAATCTAATAAAAAAAATACTACAAATGCAACAAATACCAATCATAAAAGTTGCAAGAACACAATACTACAGTAGGTCTACAGTAAGCCAGAACATTCTTCAGTTAACCTACAAATTGCATATAAACTGGTTTTCCGTTTTAGAAGAAAAATAGAACTCTTCAACTAACATAAAATGCTCTTCTTGCTCACAGGCTTATTTGTTTGTACTTTGCTCTCAGTGTGTATGCTGTGTGTGTGTGTGTGTGTGTGTAGACAGGCTAGAACACTTTGTTCCTTCATCATTGTGTTTCTATTTATGGCTATTATTGCTTCTGTCGCAGAGGTGCGAGTATTGATTCTCCGCCTGCCAGCTTTATCTCTTGTTGGTATTTCATTAGAGATTTGTATTAGCACCTTTTCATTGGATCGGTAGGATTGTCTTCGACCTTGTCCTCTGTGCGTACCCACCGAGAAGATTGTGAATTGGACCAGTCCACGGCAGTGTAATGACGGTCAGTGGAGTGGGATATGGACCGCGGGCAGACGGAGAGTGCATCGTGAATACTAACAGGCCCTATCCACCCCTGACTAATCCCCCTGTCACATCCTGTCTTTAGCTCAGACACTGATTTATATCTTCTCCTGCGTTCTGCGCACTGAGGAGACACGGCTCCTTCATCAAGGTTTAATGTCCCCATGAAGGGTGAGAGAAGAACACCCACAAAGTTTCATAAAGTAACACCTTGAACTTGTGTGTCTCTGCTCTTCCTCCCTCCTGTGGCGATCCGAGGAACTACGCTTCTTCATGCCATCCCACCCACTGAGGAGCAGAAAACGTCTTTCCCTAGTCTCACATTCTTTATTTTTTGTATTTGTGTTCATGCAGAGATGTGTCTGTGTTGCAGGAGCATGGAATCCCCACTGACCTGGGCTATGCAGTGGCTCCACACCATTCCGGGGTGTATCCTGTCCACAGCCAGCTGTACGAGGCCTGGAAGAGTGTGTGGGACATCACAGTCACCAGCACAGAAGAATATCCACACCTGAGACCAGCGCGCCATCGAAGGGGCTTCATACATCGTGGGATACAGGTGATAAGACAGATTTGTTGCCAGGTCTGCTAACTATTACAAATTAAAAACTTTTAAAAACTATTATTAAATATTATTAATAAATTATTAAACTAAATAGCACTACATTTCTTCTGAATTAAATTACAAATTCAAATTCAAACCATTACAAATTCCGACTACAATGCGCCAAAATAAGTTTCAGAGTTGTGTACCTTTTAAACTAGAATAAAATGTGGGGGTCGGTGTCTTGGCCAAAAAATCCCACCAGACACCTGGTTTGCAGGTTCAACTTCCTACCACTGGACCACTGCCAGTTCATGCTTAATAATTGTTAGAAGATTTGCACTAGTAGTATTTATGACCTAAAGGTTAAGCTTCTGAATATGAGTTTTGGCATGTATTTATTTTAACCATAAAATCAAAGCGGCAAAAGTGGCAAAAATCAGGCACTTTTTTTTCGTTAGAGCAATGAGATTCATCACACTAACTAAACCAGTTTGTCTAAATAATGCTGCTCTTTATTTTTTTTTTTCAAATCCAAGAAACGGGAATGTTTATTGTACATCGAGTTTTTCATACCTTCATTATCAGTCCTCAAAAGCTTCAGATTTCTCTCCAGAATGTGTGTGTGTGTGATTGCTGAAGTGATCGTGCTGCTCTCTAACCTTCTTTTGTCTGCAGGTGTTGCCCAGACAGACATGTGGCCTTTTTACACACACCATCTTCTATAATGAGTACCCTGGGGGCTCCAGCGAGCTGGACAAAAGCATTCGCGGTGGAGAGCTCTTCCTCACCGTCCTCCTCAACCCTGTTAGTACACGCCACTTGCATTTGCGGCCTATCTGGTTTGTATTTGTGCTTGTGGGAGAGGAGATATTTTTCGTTGCGTTTGTTCTTCTCCTGCCTGCAGTGCTGAGCGAGGTCTGATCGTGCCCTGCAATATCAGCGTGTGCCAGAATGTAAGGCAGGAATGAGATTTATTAGCAGGAAGTGTTTTGGTGAAATAAGTCAGTCCGACAGAGATTGCAGTGGCGTAAGGGCATGTGTCAAGTCTGTGACAACAGTGGGATTTTGAGGAATCCACTGTAGCTGTGCGATTATTAAAGAATAAAACACATCTTGATTAAACTGTCCTTTGTTGAGATCAAAGCATGAAATGTCTTATTTTTGTCTCAACTGTGCTATTGAGAAAACATTGTATTTACAATGAATAAAATATTGCATTATGACAACACATCATTACAATGAAACATAATAATGCTTTCACTGGGGATCGAGCCCAGGACATTAATCTTGCTACCAGCTGTATCTATTAAGCCAAACATTAAAATGTGCTTCACTTATATTAATTTTCTTAGTAGTAATAGCATAGTCTAATAAATAAGCAAATTATATAAGCTATTCTTGTTTTAGATTTACATTCATTCATCTTTCTGCATTTTTTGTATGTGCTATAATTGTATTTATTGTTTATTTTATACTTTTCTAACCACATTATCAGAATCCTCTGTATTGTCCTTTATCCTAAAAAGATCACAAGTTTTGCGTTATAATTAATTCAACAATGTAAAATTGTTTCTTTATTCTAAAATGTTTTCCAATTACCTGTGTTTTAAACTCTTAGATCAGTATTTTCATGACGCACCTGTCCAACTATGGAAATGACCGTCTCGGCCTCTACACCTTTGAGTCTCTGGTGAAGTTTGTGCAGTGCTGGACAAACCTGCGACTGCAGACTCTGCCACCAATGGAACTAGCTGAGAAATACTTCCAGATCTTTCCCGAAGAGATGGACCCGCTGTGGCAGGTACAGCAGACCAACAAGAAAGGCAGATAGGAGCTCACAGACGCGATTTTTCGGTCTCTTTTGAAAAAAATGAATTGATTAAACATCAATTAAAAGCTTGCCTATATAAATAAAAGTGTTGAACCGTAACACTTTTTACATACGTGTTAGTTGTAATATATCACCATATTACATAACCAACATGTATGTAATATGAGAAATTATTCAAAAATCTGTACAGTGTTTGTATTTAAATAATTGTTATATTACAGTATATTATTTTTAATATGTGATGGGAAATGTAATTGAAAAAATGAAATAATTGAAAAATTTGTAATTGAAAAAAATGTTCACACTTTGGACATTGGACATTTTTGGCCCTTTACTAGTTTTAGACTTTACTAGTTCTAAAGTTTTTGACTTTACTAGAAGGTTTAGACTAGAGATTCATCTATACTCATCTGTTCTTTTTCTCATTAGAATCCTTGTCATGACAAAAGACATAAAGACATCTGGTCTAAAGAGAAGACATGTGACAGGCTGCCAAAATTCCTGGTCATTGGGCCTCAGAAGACTGGTAAGAACCGATGCTTGGTGCTTAGGAACTACCTATATCTAGTAAATAACATGATGACAAAGTATAGCTGACTTTATTTCTTTGCTTCGGTTCCAAGGTACCACAGCTCTGCACTCTTTCCTGACCCTGCACCCCGCCATTACTAGCAACTTCCCCAGCCCAGTCACGTTTGAGGAGATCCAGTTCTTCAATGGACCCAATTACCACAATGGCATTGACTGGTAAACACACACACACACACACACACACACAGTTAATGGTACACTGTTACAGTTAATGGTGAACTCCACTTGTGTTCATATGAAAAGTGTTACTACACTAGCCTTAAATTTAATTAAGTTAATTAAATTTAACTATTACATTTAAATTGACCACATAGGTATGAGTGAGTGTGTGAATGTGTTTGTCTGTGTGTCCCGCTCTGCGAATGGTTGGCCACCAATCCAGAGTGTGTATCCTGCCTCTGGCCCTAAGACGCTGAGATAGGCGCCAGCTCCCCGCGACCCTGTAAAGGATGAAGCGGTAGAAGATGACTATTATATTTAAATACATGTTTTAGTGATAGTCGGTGTATTGTTTATTGACTGCAAAAGGAATTACAATGAATGTAAAATGAAACAAGATTTACAAATTCCGTTTATTACGTCAGTAATAAACAGAGGGTTGTAATAAAATGTGCAGTGGGTAGTGCTGATGCCTCACAGTAAGGAGCTGTTTGAGATTGCATGGGTTTCTTCCGGGCCTCCGGTTTCCTCACACAGTTCAAATTAATGTGCTCAGAGGATTGAGGTTTGGAACATTGACCATGGGTGTGAATGTGAGTGTTCTGCTCTGTGATTGGTTGGCCACCAATCCAGGGTGTGTATCCCACCTTCAGGCTCAAACTTCTTGTGAACTAGAAATGGATAAGCGGCACAGAAAATGGATGGATGAGAGGAAATGGATTTTGGATTTACCATAAATAATTTTTTTTTAATGCCCTGCGGAGACACCATAGTAATTGGCTGTAAATGAATAGCAGCCAGTGATTACATTGTTTGTTTTTTTTCTTGAAAACACTAATGCACCAAAAAGGTCCTAATAGAGAAAACATGGATGGGTAGGGGGATGGGTTGTTCCAGTCTTCTAAAAAGAAAAAGTTGTTTATGAAAAAAAATGTGTTGTAGAAGTAACTCATCGTTATGGTCTCCTGTTCTCTCCTAGGTACATGGACTTCTTTCCCTTTCCCTCAAACGTCAGCACAGACTTCATGTTTGAGAAAAGTGCCAACTACTTTGATTCCGAGGCGTCTCCAAAGAGAGCTGCTGCCTTACTGCCCAGAGCAAAGATCATAGCGGTGCTCATCAACCCGGCCGACAGGGCTTACTCTTGGTATCAGGTACTCCCGCTCTCCTTCACTCTCTACCACAAAAATAGTTCAATCACTCGACTCACGATGTTTGGTTTTTGTTGAGACAGAAATGTATTTCTGACTCACTGATTCACCAAGTGCCACTTCTGAGCATCATGTGAACTGTGATTTTGTCTCCTCAGCACCAGCGAGCACACCTGGACCCCGCAGCCATGAACCACACGTTCCATGAGGTTGTAACTGCTGGTCCTTCTGCGTCTAAAGAGCTGTTGACTCTTCAGAATCGCAGCCTTACGCCTGGAACATACGCCACACATCTGGAACGCTGGCTCCTGCTCTATCAGGCCAGACAAGTATGACTCTTACTTTCTATCGTAGCTCCTTGTTTGGTGCCAATTTTGGTGAAAAAAATGTTTGCAAGAATAAGCAAACTATGTAACGAATGGCAGTTATTCATTTACAGCTACAACTTATCTACAGAATACAGTATTTGAACTATGGTGCCTGTGTGTCTTTCGCGCATTTTCCCCATCTTTACTAGTTCGGAATGTGTTAATCTGATTAGCTGTGAACACAAATTTTAACACACATATGCTCAAAATTAATTTCCTTTTTTATGTCAATATTGAACTGAGTCTCATTTATTCAGTTTCTTTGATTATTGGCGATAATTAATTATTGATTACATTTGTCCTAGATTTTGTATTTCTTCCTCATTTTGAAGAACTTAAACTCAGTGAAACTACAAACTTGTTTTTTTTTTTTTATTGAGTTTACTGTATATTAAATGAAGATGAGGAAATGTATCTGCTATAACATTGCGATGTTTAACCCCTAAATGTTTATGGAGCTTTACATTGTCTTTGACAGAAAGATTCAAACAAAATACTTTTTTAATTGACATGAGTAGGTTCAAAGGGTCTTTTCTTTGCGCTTAGGCTATTATTTTTAGAACCATTATTTTTGGAAATGTCTTTTGAATTTGACTCCACTCCATATTAGGTTCATATTGTAGACGGCATACTGCTCCGTTCTAACCCAGCCCTGGTGATGGACGGCGTTCAGAAGTTCCTTGGTGTCACACCGCTCCTCAACTACACCCAAGCTCTTGTGTGAGTATTCCACGGCCCTGTAGATGTTTCCCTGCACAATACTGAGCTCTGTTCTTATGTTGCAGCTTTGATGAGGGTAAGGGATTCTGGTGTCAGAGACTGGAAGGTGGCCGTCCCAAGTGTCTGGGAAAGAGTAAAGGCCGAAAGTATCCTGAAATGGCCCCGGAGGTAAAGGACTCTTCTGTCTTTAGTCATGTAGACTTCTCTGTCTTTCAGACTCTGTATGAAGCTGCAGGGAGGGAAATTGTCGGATTTAACCATTCTGATCTTTTTAATATGGCTAAATGTATATTTTAATGTCCAGAGCGCTCTCAAGTGGATGACTGCAAAACTCCCAACAATGTGGATTTACAAAAACTATAGGAATACTAGCTGATATAAAAGCACAGTCTACTTTGATCTGATATCATCTTGCAATTCATTCTTGCCTGTCCATTCACCTGTCCATTATCTTGAGCCTGAAGGTGAGGTCTGGATCGCTGGCCTTATTGATTTCTCAAGATATAACACAATACAGTTGATTTGTTCTCTGCAATATGATTAGACTATGAAACTTGAAAAGGTCATTATGACCTTTAGCATTTAAAACGCATATTGCAAATATTCAACCAAGAGCTACTTTGTTCATTAAACACAAAAATACATTTACAAAAACAAACTCTCTGTGTTTAAATGTTTGGTGTGAAAAAAAGCTCCTATTTTGATTATTCCGAAGTGGCTGTAGTTGAAATTCTCTCTATGTATGTATATTCCATTTGTCAAAAATGTATTTCAGAATAAATGAAATCTTAAATCATAATCGATGGCGTATTGTTCAAGGATTTGAATTTAAATCATCTTGACATCTTCTTTTTGCATCGAACGACATTAGTTGTTATAACTGCTAAACATTTAGTTGTTTATATATCCAAAAGGCGTCTCAAATCGGCTTATCTTCCTTTTTCTCAGACTCGTGCCTTCCTGATGGAATACTACCGGGAGCACAACCTGGAGTTGCTGCGTCTGTTGAACCGGCTGGGGCAGGTTTTGCCTTCCTGGCTCAGAGAGGAGCTCCAGAGCAGCAGTTGGAGCTGAGAGAACATCCACTGAACCATCTACGCAAAAATCTCCTTCAAGAAACCGAAAGCAATCGCTACAGAGAAAGCAGGCGGCTAGCCCACGAGAAGCAACCATGTGATCTCAACTGACAGGTTTGATTGGACTACAAACTTCAGCCTTTCTCCTGCTGCGTCTCATTTGTAGATGATGCTCGGAGACGAGCTCCTGGTTCTCTCCTCACGACAGGGAGCAGAATGCACTACAGGTCTGGACAAGCATGAATTATCTGGTGACTCGGGTGTGTTGGCACACGGACACTCCTTCAGAACAGTCCAGACTTGCTCATGCCGTCTGAGGAATGATTGTAAAGCATTGTACATTTTAAAGCGTTGTATATTTTGGGACCGGGTGGGTGGCGGTTGCATACAGGCCGCAGACCCCCGTCTCGTCCCTTCTCCGCATGCACACAACGCCACACAGCTCGCGCGGAAGCCAAATTCAGTTTGCCATCTCTCACTATAATATAGTATTGAGCTTTTAACTTAAGTGTCTTATCAAGCTGAATCCCTGGATAGTTTCAGACGCTGTGGCGGGAAAGTGCACGCGATGAGCGGGAGGAAGACGAAGGGCTGTAGCGCCACCTTCACAAGAACAAGCTGCTGTTGGAGCCTCGTTGTTTTTATATAAAACTGTTTCCAAATCTCTGAACGCTGTATCATCTCTAATAAACTTTTGGAGAAATTGGAGACGTGGTGATGTTGCTGTGTTTTATTTTTTTTTTTTATTCCATCAGGCTGGACTGAAACGTCATTGCACTTTTTCTCATTATTAGTAAATGCATTTTTTTTTTACATAGAAGGGTTGCACTTTATAAATGTTGGGTGAACGTTGATTATAGGATTGTGGGATTCGGAAAAGACATTTGATGTAACTTGACTAATGCAACACACAATGGAGCAAAATTATATATAAATGATTTATTAAAAGTATGTATTATGTATAGCTGCAAAAAAGAGAATATATGCGTACTGTATATACTGTGTGCATGGAGAGAGAGAGAGAGAGAGAGAGAGAGAGAGAGAGAGAGAGAGAGAGAGAGGTTTTTTTTTGTTGATTCCGATTAATTTTTTTTTGCAGAATTTATTTAACAGGGATTGAATTTATCTCTCTGTAGGTTCCAGAGACTAAACTTCACCGAGACAAAAGTTTCGTCAACAGCAGCACTTTTTTAAATACAAAACATTAGCTGAGGCCAGCATGTCTAAAAATAAAAATCTACTGTGCTGCTTTCACATAGTCTGTTATATTGCACACACACTGATGTTGAAATATCTACAAAATGGCTGTCAGACCAGATTAGACTTCTTTAAAGAGGGAAAAGCTGTAGGTAAACATTGTTTATTTTTCAACAAACGTATTTAATTTATTCAACTCAAATTTAGCTTGTTTAAAATGAATCTATTTAAATTGATTTGTATGGCTTTCAGAGGAGCTTGCTGTAATGTCTTTTTCCTCCACCGCGGGGCGCTGCAGGTTCTAAGTTTATTAGAAGTTCTAACCACGTATTTATGGATTTCTCACTGGGCTGCTGTTTATTTTCTTTTATTTGTTTTACATATATATAAACTTTTCCTGTAAATGTCAAAAATATTTTTCAAAAACAAGCCACGTATTTTTCCCTCTGATCTTAGAGGTGACTGAAATTCCCTGCTTGTGTGAGACTGGCCTAATGTAGGAAATTGAGTCATTTTGTGGCATTGATTTCCTCTCGACTACACAGGGGAGAAGGCTGGTGGAGTGCGGTCGATGGCGCTTCAGAGCATGTGACGCCACTCTCGACCTATAGGGGGAGGTTTCCTCTGAATGGCCCCTTACCTTCGGCTAAAGGTGGTCCTGGTTTAGCTTGCTTTGTGTCGTGTTGGGTTAGAATCCCAAGGCTTCTCAAGTTCCTTATCAGCAGGCTTTGATTTAACACGTGGATTGTAAATATGATGGCAACGCTGCGGCAAGTTTGTGTGCAGATGGTTTAGAGGTCAAATAACAGATTTGTGAGGTTTATCTCATCAACATGGCGCTGCATTTTCTGTCAAAATCCAACGCTAATGTCAGATGGAAAGCGTGAGTCAGCGTGGTGAGGAATAACATTTCCATCCTGTTATTAGTTTAGTGTAATGCACTTACTGATAACGTCAGCGCTGTAGAAACGTCTGCATTCACTTTGCCTGCATTTGTGGATTCTGGCAATTTGATGTGTAACCTAATTTGTCTAAACAATTGTTGTGAGAATATAATGAGAAGAATGCATCATTGATTTATTGAATTGACTTCAGAACACTGCAAAACAATGGAAGTATGTAATCATCTTTACAACAGCAGGAACTGTTAGATGTGTTAGAAAAGTGTTCTCTTCTTGGACAAGACAGGAGCCAAAGAAAACTGTAAAGAACTGGGAGAAAAGAAAAGCGGTAAAGAACCGGGAGAGAAGGAAAGCGGTGAAGAACCCGGAGAGAGAAAAGTTGTTCAGTAACTTCTGAGACAGTTAAAACTGTGAAAAGCGCCTTACAAATGCTCTGAACCTGAACTTTATTTCAATGATGCTATAGTGCAGGAACAGCAAAATAACATCTTTAAATTAAGTCCTTGGAAAACAGATTTCCAAAATTAATTCACATTTATTTTGAGCTAAACCACAGGAAATGGGCAATTAATTAGGCTCAGTGGTTGTTCGCAGTTAGGTGACAGGCCAGATATTAGCTGTTCATTTTCAGATTAATAAGGTTTATTTAGGTTATAGAGCTAGGAATTTGTCTTGGTGTCGACCACCGAGCAGCCATCTGTGGCGTCAACGTAGTCTTCAAAAAAGAATTAGGCATTGGCAGAGTGTTTCAGACATTTTAAAGTCTTCCATTTTCAACTTTGTTAAATCTGAGCTTCATGCATCTTTTATAGTAAAAAATGATTACAACACTTATATAATTGAAGTGTGCTTGGATCTGAAAGAAAATTTTTGTTTAAGCAATAAGATGGAAATGGCTTCGCTGTTTGGATTAATGGCCCATGTTGGTTGTGTAGGTGTGTGTCTTTTTGAGGAATGTAACACACGTCTGTTAGATGCCATCGCGTCTTCTCCTGGACTGAATAACGGAAAAGTCTTGAGTGTAAAATCATTTCCTCCCGATGGACCAAACCATAAAGAAACCTGCTGAAGCGTCTTAGGAAAAGCAGGATCGTGTGACTAAACGGTGGTCATGATAATCTGTGGAATCTAGTCCATCGATTTCTCCAGTATGGGTCCATCAGTGCTGGTCTTCTGCTTAATACAAGGACTTCTACACTTCACACAAGGCTTCATTTCTAAAAAGTCTTCACGCCAAAGCAAAGTGGCACCACATATTGTTTTTGTGATGGTGGATGACCAGGGCTACAATGACATTGGGTACCACGGCTCGGAGATCCACACGCCTGTGCTGGACCAGCTGGCTGGAGACGGGGTGAAGCTGGAGAACTACTATGTTCAGCCCATCTGTTCGCCCTCACGCAGCCAGCTCATGACGGGGAGGTAAGAGGAACGTCTGGCTCTGGGCTTTAACACTCGACTGTGTTTCCCTGATGGTGCACAACATCCGTCGATTCAGGTACCAGATTCACACGGGGCTTCAACACTCCATCATCCGCGCACGCCAGCCCCTCTGTCTGCCCCACGACGTGCCCACCTTACCGGAGCGGCTGCGGCAGGCCGGATACAGCACTCACATGGTCGGAAAGTGGCACCTCGGTTTCTGTCGTCCCGAGTGTCTGCCAACGAGCCGTGGCTTTCAAACCTTCCTTGGTTCCCTAACGGGCAGCGGGGACCATTTTAGTTTCCACAGCTGTGACGGGACGGAGGCTTGTGGGTTCGACCTGCACGAGGGAAAACGTCCCGCCTGGGAGTTGAGGGGAAACTATTCCACAAGGCTTTACACAGAGAGGTGAGACTGACTGGCAGTGCGCAGGATAATTGTTAATTTGTTGGGTTTTTTTTTTTGTCAGCTCCAATTAGTAGTTAGAAGTGATTTGAAATACATGGGGCTAAATTAAAACTACAAGTTAATTTAAATATACATTTATTTGTTTTTTTTACAAATGAAACTACGTTAATTAAAAAAAGTTACATGTCAGTTAGTTTGTCTATTCATCTGTCCGTCTATCTGTCCAACTATCTGTTGACTTGTGAATCTATCTATCTGCCCAGCTGTCTATTGGTCTGTCTGCCCATTTATCTATAGCTCTGTCTGTCCATCCGTGTTGGTCTCTATTAATTTGACAGTTTGTCCATCTGTCTGTACAACATTTTATTGGTCCATCTGTCTGTCAACTATCTAATGATCAATATTTTACGTGTCTGTCTCCACATCTATCTCTATCATCTGTCTGCCCGACTATCTACTGGTCTGTCTATTCGTCTATCTGTTTTCTTTGTGTCAGCTTTGTCAATCTCTGCCATTTCTGATATCAAAGACTGAATTTTTAATATTGACCTTTTTCCCATATTTGCAGAGTTAAAGAAATACTGCAAAATCATGACCGACGGACGCCACTTTTTTTGTACGTAGCCTTTCAGGCCGCACACACACCTCTACAGGCTCCTGATGATCTTCTCCGACGCTACCAGAGCCTCGGCAACAGACCCCGGCGCCATTATGCCGCCATGGTGAGCGGCGTAGACGAGTCGGTTGGCGACATCATCAGCCAACTGAAGGAACGAGGCTTTTACAACAACTCTGTGCTCATTTATTCCTCCGACAACGGGGGGCAGCCTCTCTCGGGGGGCTGTAATTGGCCCCTGCGTGGTGGGAAAGGCTCCTATTGGGAAGGTGGAGTTAGAGCAGTGGGGTTTGTGCACAGTCCGCTCTTAAAGAGGAAAGGCGTCGTTAGTAGAGCGATGATTCATATTTCAGACTGGTACCCGACCCTGCTGTCTCTCGCAGGCATCTCCAAGCCCGAGTCTGGCCGTGTTGACGGCCGTGACGTCTGGGCCGCGATAAGTAGTGGCGTGGCCAGTCCACGAACCGAAATCCTCTTTAACATCGACCCGTTGTCACGCAGGGCCGACCCGCGAATGCTCACTCTGTACGGCTTCGGGATATGGGACACAGGAGTGCGTGCTGCCATCCGAGCTGGAGACTGGAAGCTTCTCACTGGGAACGTGGGTGACGGGGACTGGTTCCCTCCACAGGCACTGGCTGGGGGTCGACAACAGTGGGAAGGCATGGAAAAGAGACGAGACCAGCGGGAGAAATCCATCTGGCTTTTCAACGTGAGCGCGGATCCCTTCGAGAGACTGGATTTGGCTGAGGACAGGCCCGAGGTTGTCAAACTGCTGTTGTCTCGACTTGCCGAGTACAACCGTACGGCGGTGTCTCCTCGCAATCCTCCAGATGATCCGATGGCAGATCCGCAGCTTCACGGTGGGGTTTGGACCCCCTGGCTGGGTCAGGAGAATGGAGATGTAGGGGATGCTGAGGATTTAGACCGCCTCAGCAGAAAGCCCAGACACAAGACCGTCTGTAGGCTCTGCAAACTCAGATCCTTGTTCAAAAAGGTTGGCAACCGGTTGCAGCGAGCGGCAATGTTTATGTAGAAGCAGCAATCTTGATATCACGAGAAGCGATTAGACGTTTCATAGTTATTCTCATCAGTAGGATTCTAGATTTGGCTTTGAGTCACTATTTAGCTTTGTTATCTAGAGTAATCGCCATCCAATTGTTTTCAAATGAGAGAGAGACTGAGTCTGTCTCTGTGTGTGTGCAACAGAGTGAGGAATTGATGAAGCGGGAGATGGGAATGGAAAAAAAGAAGGAAAGAGGTTGTGAGTGTTGGTGTGTGTGAGTGGGAGAGAAAAAGTGTTTGGTTGAGAGAGAAAGTGCTAGAAGGAAGAAGAGAATGAAAAAGATAGTGAATGTGAGAGACAGAGTGTTTGTGAGAAAAAGGAAGAAAAGAAAGAAACTGGTGGGTGAGAGAAAGAAAAATAATAGTGTGAATGTGACAGAGAGAAAGAGCGATTGAAAGAGAGTGTGAGCGGGAGAGAAAAAGAGGGAAAGAGAGAAAGACACGTGAGTGTGTGTGAGAGAGAGATCTGACTGACTCTCACTGTGCATGAGTCACTCTGAACACATGCTGAGTTTGGCGTCTCTTGAAGACGCTGTGAGCGATTTGTATGTGAAAAGCAGGCGTGAGATGTTCTTACTACCAAACAAAAACACCACCGCGGCTGTTCAGCGGCCAAATGACTCAAACGCTCAGTATGTACGATCAGAATCCAAGTCCGGTCCAGTTCAATCTGCAGCCAGTGTGAAATCTGACGTCAATAAGCACGTTTCTAATGAAGATCATTGCACTGAACGTGTTCTACTACAACAGCGTGTGTGAAGTATGATATTTCCTGTCACTTTTATTATTACTCTATTAGTAGCTTTACAGCCTTGAACTAGAATAGTTGGAATCAGATATCTTTATTCTACCTGCTCTGACTCTTTTCACTCATTTAACCAATTCTTTTTCACTTTTACCTCTTAAATGGCATGATGCAACTGATAAGCCTGTGACGGTTTTCAGCTCATTTAACCTGTTTGTGTTTGTTGTGTGACAGTTCATGTTCACGACTTCTCATATGTGCTAAAAGCAAGAGTGGAGGCTTGTTGAATGGAGAGTGAAGATTGGACTCACTTCCACCACCTTAATGTCCAGTTTAATGGTCTCGCTCAGACCGGCTGTGGCTCTTTACTTATTGCGCCGATCAATACAGAAACACAACAATATGGCGCGTAAACAATCACTTAAAGCGGTGGCCAACTGCTCACGTTACTGTGTTATATTTAAGACCTGTTTTTAGTTAGTGTATTTTAGGAAAGATCTGAACAGATTTTAAAGAAGTGCTTTTATAAGAAGGTATGATTTTGGAGAATCCAGTCAATGTCATGTAGCAGCAAATCTCCCCTGAGACGACCTTTGACAAAAATGTGGCTCTTCAGAAAACAACAGGAAGACTGAAGCTTGGATCAACGGCTCTGCTCGGCCTGCTCTTCCCATCAATTAATCTTTGATTTCAAGATTTCTCTACAGATCAGACTGTTGGGCTTGACCAGGTCACCTACGAAGAAGAGCACGATGACGACTTTATCTCAGTGACTTGATAACGTGGAATTTTTTAAAGAGTGATATCATGTAGACAGAACTGTTGGCACAGGGATATTATAATTTGCATTAAACTATAATTGCTTGCATCCAATTTCTTGCTTCAAATGCAATTTCACATTAGCCATTCTGCAGCATCATAAATCTGATATGCATTTTTAACTAATTCACGTTGTATCCACTGCTGCTCTTAAATATATACCGCATATTAGGATTACAATTTTTTAAAAAGAGGTTGCACGTTTAAACGCCCAAAACCGGCAAAACAAAAGTAATAGAATCTGAAAAATTCGCATTAACAGAAAATGCATGACATTCTACCAAATCACATAAAAACCGTTATACGGGAATGATCGTACTCCGAAATTCAGAAGTACAAAGTATGTTTACAAAATATAGATCGCAATCTCGCTTATAAATGACGTTTCTTCTTCGCACCAATTCCTCGCACTGATGATATTCTCCAAAACAATTTGTTGCGCTTTTTAGCGAACGACGCTGCAGCTGTCAAGCGTCTCTGGTTCCGCCGCGTGCTCGCGCTGTATAAGGCGTGTCACTTTCCACTTTCGGCGTCGTCGACTGTCAAAATCTCGCGTGACTTGGACGCGTTTCTCCACCCCCACCGACACTCGCACCTCTTGACTTAACAGCACCTCTCTCTCTCTCTCTCTCTCTCTATTTTCCGTCTCCCCCGCCACCTCCTCTTCATTTCTCTCTCTCTCCCTGAGTGAGTGAGAGAGCGAGCGAGAGATCTCGATTCTGAAACCCGAGCGACGAGGTCCCGGAGACACCAGAGACCGAGGCGAAATCCCCCCAAACGCGCAACATGGCCACAATCGTAACCTGCACCCGGTTCACAGACGAATACCAGCTGTACGAAGAGCTCGGAAAGTAAGCGGTGTTGCGCACTCACCATCTTTACTCGCCGCATTGTGTCTTGCTTTCACTCGCGTCTTGATCCGCGTTCGGCGTGTTGACATTTGCCCGCACGCGCAGACGTGCGTTTCGGCTCGTGCATGCGTCCTGGAACCGCGCGAGCAGCACCGAGAATGTGTTGTTTTTGAGGAGCATCGAGGGTTTCTCCTCACCATCTCGCTCCTTTGTTGACATTTAGACGCGTCGTGCTCGTGCGCTACAGCGCTGAGTGTCGTCGCTGGCGCTGCGCTCCCTTGATATGCGAAACCGACGGCCACTTAAATTGTGTTTTTTCGGGCTTCGAGCGCGGACTGTGGGATCCGTGTTCGTGTCGCACACAAACTTTTACGGCGTTCGGCGGATTCCACTGACGCCAGTTTGCTGCAGACTTGTGTAACGATAAACGAGCGGCGCGGACGCGAGACTCCGCGGTGTCGAGCGTCATGTCTAGATCTCTGGATTTTCAGTTGTGCTCTGTGACTAGAACACCGGTGCAATCCGAGGGATGGCAACTCACAATATCCGTTTCGAGAAACTGTCTAAATGAACCGGTTGAACCTTTTCCTCACGCCGTGTATAGCTCACGAACCCACCCGTCGTGTTTTCTCCAGTCATGTGTAAGAAAGATAAAACATGTATGTCGTATTATATTTTTCCCCACTGGCAGTTGATTACAATTTTGCAAAAACAGAAATTAAAATTGTGAATTGCGTTTACGTTTCTGCATTAGGATTTGTCTAATAACGGGGTTTTTTTTTTTGGTGGGGGGTGGGGGGGGTTGAACCTGTGACCTCTAGGCACTGCTGATTAAATGTAACAACTGTATAAATCGTTGCGTAAATATCACCGTATGATACGTTAAAGAAACTAAAAGAACTTTAATGTGTCCGAGTTAGTTCCTGGTGTCAAAACCACCAACTGTTGAGCTGATGCTCACAACACGACCTGTTGGACGGTCCAGAGCATCAGAACAGGAAAAAAGGACATCAGTTTGTTTGTTATTTTCTTGTCAAGTAGAGTTTAATTCGTCAGACACGTGTGCCGTCATTGGAAAACCTGCCGCTCCTAGCTGTCTGCGGTAAACGTTAGTCAAAGCTTGTGATTGAACAAGGCCCGACCATTTTGATGGTTTAAAAGACGAGAAGCGTGCAGGGTTCGTTTGTGGATTGCAGTATCAAAGTGTTTCTGTTCGCTTGTGAAGTTGACAGTGGTGGTGTTAATGCGGTTTCCTCTGAACAGGGGCGCCTTCTCTGTCGTGCGGCGGTGTGTGAAGAAGTCCACCGGTCAGGAATATGCTGCTAAGATTATCAACACAAAAAAGTTGTCTGCACGGGGTAAGAAGTGACTTCTGGTTAAGTAGCTTTCCCTGCATGTATATGTTAAATGTATGCAATATTGTTTCATTTATGTTGCACGCTTGTTTTAGCACTGTGACAATTTCAATGTGAAACGTTTTTACATTATTGATGCACAATGTGTATATTTAGACTCAAGAATATTTATATTATATTCCTGTTCTGACTTCCTGCTCTGCAATGTTTTCAAACCGACACTGACATGTGACAAAAAATGTACAGATGAAAAAATTCAAGTTTAAATAAAACTGTGCAATGGAAATACAGCACATTCTATATATAGTATGAATTTAGTTTTATTCCATGATGATTTCATTCATTTCAATAAGCAGCTGGTTTCACATTTTAAAAGACGATGGAATATGTTGATTTTTACTGACAGTGATTTATGAGTTTAGACTCTGAATCTTGGCTCAGTGCCGGAACCTTCTTACCAACATTTCTTATCATGTCCTTTCTTTTAAAGGAATTCACATTGTCGTGAAACCATTAAAATCTTTGTTAAAGGTCGAAAGCCTGAAGGTATTTTATCAAGAATCCAATAGGATCATTAGTTGAATATGGTTCTTTATGTCGATTGACACTGGTTGGTATTTTCTATCCTTAGCTCCGTCTGATGCCTTTTTTCATTCAATTTTGTTCTTCCTTTATCTCTCATCGCGGATTACTTTCATTATCCTCGGTGGTAATTAAGCTGTTGGTGAAGTTAGCCAGGATATATGAACCTCTTCCGCTGTTTCTGCAAACATCTCTGACAAAAGCAGCAGATCTATTTCAGGACAAGATTGTTTGACAGGCTTGGATTGATTAACAGAATTGGGTTTAATTAAATTACTCTTGCTTTATTGGCCGAGCGTAATCACTTTTCTTTTCCTTCACTTTACATGTGAATGTTTCACCACTACACACTGCAGGAAGTAGAAAGCCCTCCACCTTTTGCCCTCAGGCCCATTGCCATCTATATGTCATGCGTCTTTGACACATACACACGGCCTAGTTTCTGGATCGGTCACATGACTTTAGTAGAAAGCACTAAACTTGTCCGTCAAGTAAACGTCTCGGTGGAGGTTTAGTTGTGTTGGGGACATCAAAAACCAGCTCCTTGTGAGTGTATCTTTCAGACGTGGTTACTCCAGCTTTAGTCAGAACTTTCTTTTCACTCTGGTTCACTCTTGATGCCTATCAATAGGTTTTTAAAAGTTTAAAACCAAATGTTTTTGTTTATTTATACCCTATACATTTTTATCAGTGTAACTTGATTCTTCAAGTGTTTGTTAGCAGTAGGAAAGGATGATGGTTCTCGCGTGTGAGGGTGTTTTTGCTTTGGTGTGGTCTTCGTGCACGCTGCCGGATTTTGCAAGTGATACAAATATTGTAAACAACACGAGCATTGTCCTTGGTATATAAGGTTTATTTTTACACTTTTCACACCTGTGCAAATGATCTAGACACCAGCAGAAAGTTTGTTTCAAGCGAATGAACCAAGGCTGATGTGAACAGTCATCACAGTCATGAAACACAATCATGTGCGTTTAGGATCGTATCATTTCAAGTAAAACTGTGACGTACGGTTTTGGCTGTCTTTATGAAAAGATATTTAAAAGATCTATGGTGAAAGAAACAACACCAGGTAATTAGATCAGCAGCGTTTGGCAACTCTCTGTAGCTTCTATTCTAGAACCTGGCAACCATTGTGATTTATTTCTTTTTTAATTCCCTGTGCTGCCTGGCATTGGATTAAAAAGCAACTGTGGCATTCATCAGGTGGGGCTCACAAAGTGCCAAAGCCCCTCTTGTTAAATTTCTCCATTTCCTTGGTCTTAATCAAAGCCCAAAGAGAGCTTGCCACATGCCGACAGCTTCGCCAAAGCGTTTGTCATCAGCGAATCATCTTTCAAAGCCAGGACGGTCTGTAATTACTTCTCACAGCATGTTCGTAGTATTTGCCGTCATTGTCAGCTTTGGCAGACAATAATATCTTAAATGGTACGTCGGGTTGTTATCCATCATATTCAGACTAAAGAGGCTTTTTGTTTCGTGCCACTTCCACTATTGATTCAGTACATGGTTTTCCACAAGAAGCGTCCCAGTAAGGCCCAGTGGACCCTTCCAGTGTTCATGGGCATCTACACCAGATCTTCTGTTTCTCCAACAATCCAAAGTTGTGTGGTTTTGAGTGCTGGAACTTCTAAACTGTCCAAGGAAGTGGCTGTGTCCCTGATTCCCGCACCTATTTTGTCAACCACTAGATTTTTCAAAAGACGCTTGAATCAATCTTGACCCAGATGGATGGATGGATCTTAGTGATTAAAAATGTTCTTGTCTTGCACTCCAGTGTCAACTTGGAGAATGAAACTAAGTAGTTTGTACTAGATGTTGTACTCCTTCTACAAGGCAATTTGATTAAAAACTCAAAAATGAAATGGTTTTTTTAAATTGTTGAAAATAATACATTTGTCTGGAGCTTTTGTTATATACAATTTGATGTATAGTTATAAAAGAAGAGTACTATACAAAGCAAATTTGTCACTTAGGTGGTGTAGGCAACTTTTCTGAGCTTCTCCTGTTCTATAAGGTGCTTTGAGTCATATTTTAGTTTTGATCTCTTTACATCAGAATTTGTTAGCATGTTTACTATCTCACCAATTATCTGGAAATCCTTTCTATTTGAATATGAAAAGCTATGGTGTTACTGCACGGTTTCCTAGATGCGAAATTGTACATTTGTAATTGATTTACAGTTAAAACAGCATATGATGTGGAAGAAGTGCCACAGGGGCTCTATAATGATAAAATGTAAATGTTTTTCCCATGTAAGGGTGGTCACCCTGGCCTTGGTACAGGTGGTATTCGGCTGCTGGTGGGTGACGTCAAGAGATGCGTGAACCATACTGAATAATTGAGGTGCACAGCTCGCACTGGAAAGCGTGGCTGCTGCTTTCTGCCTCTCTGCATCTCGCTGCTATTTTCCAACCCTTCAGATCAGCCGCATCATTGCTGTACGACCGGCTCCGGGCGCGTCCTCGCCGCTCGCCCGAGGGCGACTGGCAGGAGCCTGATAAACCTAACAGCACTGCTGTGGTGAATCTTTAATAGAGCAAACTGTGAATTTTTAATGAGCCCAAACGAAATGCTGCGTTTTTGTGTGTGTAAAGGAGAAATGGAGAGTGGTTGATGACGTGGAAAGGAAAGACGCCATCATGCATGTGTGTCAGTGTGAGAGGGCAGAGGAAGGAAGGAAGGAAGGAAGGAAGGAGCGATGGTTGAGGCTGGCCATTTGTTTTCACACTGTTCATGTCTGCTTTCTGATGTACTGACTCACTGGAACGTCAATGTTTTGCTCCTGTAGTTCTGCATGAAGAAGATGGAAGGTTTTGTTCAATCTAGTTGTGTACTTTTGAGCAGTGCTCTGTTTGTTTTAGGTTCTGTACCGTGTCTGTTTAAATTTGGAAAAGAGATGTGGAGCTGTGACGCATGTGGCAGACTGTACTGTACAAACACTGACTCGGATGCTGATGCAGCACCTACAGTAGTCACCGGAACCAAGCTGCCTACAACCATTCCCTTTCAAATAGAAGTCAAACTACAATCTTCGCAGCAATCCACTGCTATTTGGAAATATTGTAGTGAGCTTTTACCAATTAAATTCCAACAAGTCTGATATTGAAATTTTTTATCCCCAAAGATCTCGGGTCTCTGGTAAGACTCTGGCACCTGCTATTCTTTTGCACCAGTCGAATGTTCTTTATATAAAAGATTGAAAGAAATCAGAGGATAGAAGTAGTCCAGCTGACCTTCTAGTGTAGCCTTTAAGTCTGTCTGAACCATGTCACCAACTGGGATACTCTAACTCCCACAAGCCCCTGCTACACAGCTCGGCATGGGATCCTGCTGCATTCATCATGTGGCGGGTTTAAGGACTTTTAAGGAGTTAAAGCACAGTGTTATGCATATTCAGTTTTAAACACTGATTGTCTTTGTTTTTGTTTTGCTTTCCCGAACTTTCGACTTTTGCCTGTCTTTGCGCACTGTCCTGACATTCTGCCCTTGATGCTGATTTCTGTCGTTTACTGTTGATGTTTTATTGCATATAAATGAATTACAAGAAGCCGATTCATTACACTTCCTTGTAAATCACCTCACATTGTTAAATATGCAAATGTTCGAAAGAAACATACTTGCAAGAGTCACTTTGACAAGTCAAACTGTGCGATTCCAAGGAGTGACGTTTTTTTTTTTTGTTATTTTAAAACGAATGTTTTTTGGCTATTCAAAAGAAACTTGAAGTAAGCATTTGAATAGTTGAATAATTGTTTTGTGCATTGTATTGGACTGGTAATTCTAGTCACGAGTGGGAAACGTCCTTCATTTTTGTTTTCTGTCATGCAGTGGCCACAGGGATTCATCTTTGTTTTAAGTTCTGCCTGTGCTCGCAGCTAGTAACGGGATAATCTCTCTAAAATGGTTGTGAGGGGGGTTGAAGTGACACCCTTGATCAGCAGATGGTCTGGTTCAGGATAAACTCGCTGCTTAAGCTCATCTGCATGTACAAACCTGTGCTCTATTTCTCCCAGCAGTTCTGGTTCATAGTGCGCTCGCGACTACCAGCATTGTTGTTTTCCAGTAGCCATTCTTTGTTTATTTGTAATTTCTTTGTCGATTTCTTTGTCAATCGTTTCTCTATTTACACATGGGTGAAACTAATTGAGAAAGTAACTGGCGATAGTGCCTTGTGGTTTTTGAGATCCTACACTGACCTTTATCTTATTAAATAAACGGACCCAATTGCGAAAGCCATGCAATATCTCTTACACAAAACAACTTCGATTCACTTTCCCGTGAATTTGAGCGCTGAGTGATTAGGAATTCATCCCTTCACAGGTATCGGTTGTAGTTTTCTTTGGAAGTTTACCTTTATATTGGGATGTGGTTGCACACGTTACACACACACACACACACACCCTTTTCAAACATGTTTGCCTGGAATGTTTGTGGTGAATGTGTGCTTGGCGTATCGGTTCTGTTTGTCTTATCTCTGGATGGACAGATGGGATGTTTCTTTATTGTTCATCTAAAAGCAAGCTGCTGAACTTTATTTCTGGTAATTAACAGTTTGAAAACGATCAACAAACTTTAAACCGGAAATCAATGTAATCATTAGTGGATTAAAATTTTCCAAGTGGATCCATCTCCCATTTGTCCAGAAATGTGAATATTCTAAATGAATGAAGATGATCATGTTTATTTATTGTCCTAAAGTGTTTTCATGTGTATATTTTGTTAATGTTTACTTTTTCAAGAAATTAATCTTATTCTTACAAGATGTTATACAACTTAAATTTAAGATTTGTTTTTTATTTACTAGTTAAGGTGTAGTAGAGGTTGTATATTTCTGCTTCAGTTTTCTTCGGTTGCCGCTCCACATGAGTTATTAATGAGCCTCAAATAAAAACCTCAAAGATTAATAGTGGAGGAACTGTTTATACTCTGCCTGTGTTCTGTCTCAAAATCAAAGCATGACTTACTTTATCACACGTTAGGTTAGCATCAGACCGCTTCAGTTTGGAATTCAGTTTGTGATTGTGTTTTGTTGTGGGTACACTTCAAACTATTTTATTTTAAAGCCATACATGTGTGTATCTCTTCATAAAAGTTGCAAAATAGCAGTTTTACTATTAAGTCTGAAGCCCCTAACTATTATATTCATTCTCAGTTTTCTCAAAAGGCCTTTGAACTCTATAGAATGTCTTTTGGTTAGGGATCCCACTGTGTTTGGGGTCTTACTGTGAATATGAATGATTATTTTTGGTATGGTTCTGTGTGTGTGTGTATGTGTGTGTGTGTGTGTGTACTGGATGATTAAATGCAGAACACTTCAATGTGGTCTTTAAGAATAACAGACAATTGAGAAACACACTCCCTTTTTAAAACCTTTTTTTATGTGAAGTATCATGGAGTGAACATGGGCAGCTTCAGAGCTCAATGAGGTGGCAAGAGATGGCAGGTGAGTGTTCCCAGAGAGGAGTTGTAATAATGGTCCATACACGGGTGCTGGCCCATGTCTCGCTGTCGTCCTCCATGTTTCTGGAGCTCTAAACGGTGGATTAGTGATGTGATGGCAGGGGATCAGACATTCGCCACAGCACCTTAAGGTCTACTTTTGAAGAGGAACTGAGGCCTGCAATGGAGTTTAAGCTCTCGGTCTGTCTTGTAGTGGCCAATATCTATTTGGATCTGCCTGCGGAGATCTCATGCTTGCAACATTGGGGGGCTGTTTTGGCTATTTCTCCTGGCAGAATAATGCCACACTGCTGTGACGTGAAGACCCAATCCAAGCTGCTTTCTTGGATTACTTCTGCGTCCGTCAGACTGCAATCTTGCTGAAATCCAACATCTCTCTGACTGTTTGGCTCAAAGCCAGTCGAATTGACTTGCATCTGACCAGCAGTTACAAGTTGCAGAGGATTTCTAGCCTCTGTTTATTACATAAAATGTTGTGACTCGATGTGCTGAGCATTTCATTTTTGGCTTCTATTTTTGCCATCACTGTGAAAAGAATCTGGCCGTAAGATTTTTACATCAGTCTGAAAGTCAAAACTTAATAAGGTGCCATTTTTGTATTTTTTTTTTTTTTTTTTTTTTTTGTTCCCCTGGGTGAACAAAAATGAGGAGTTATGAGTCTAAGCGTCAATCATCTTGCCATCTCTGCATCATTTTATGTAAAATTTTATGTAAAATTAGTCATTTGTTTTGGTGCTTGGTGCACACAGATCCGAAAGTTCTTTCTCAGCATCTGGCTTAAAATAACAACCAACATACAGTAGAATAACTAAGTACAATAGGTGGATGATGGAATAAAACCGACTCAAATACATAATGTGCAGTTGATATTTGTGGTCGTGTCAAGTCAGAATATGTGAAAATTTTTGTGTCTGTCGTTACATAATCTGTTGAAGAACTGACCTGAAAAATCCAAACGGAATGAAGAGGGAAATTGAAACCACAGTGAAGTGTACGTTAACGCTTAAGCCTGGGATTTATGAACTAAGTCATCAAGGTCAGTGCTGATGAGCCAATAGAGGATAAAAAATAAAGCGGACGGAACAAGTGGACGGTCCACTGTGAGAGCACGTCTCTGAGGCACTGACCAGAAAGGCCAGGCCACTATTATTAGAGAGAGAGAACGAGCAAAATGATTTTATAAACCGGCAACCAGAGTTCACACGATTCGTTTAAATCCACTGATAAGAGATTGACAGTGACTTGTTTAAATGCAGTGTGTGCAATGTAAAGTAAAGTGAGTTTATCATTATGGCCACTAGGGACTGTATCGAAACTGTGCTGTTCATTTAACCATTCAGAGAAGTTACACAAACACAGTAAAGTAATTTTTTCCTCAAACTTTCCGCATCGGGAAAACTGTGAAAATGTCACGCCTTTTTTAAGATTTAAAGCTTTAAATCTTTTATAAAACACATCCATCATGCCAACTAACATGAAAGGCCGAATCATAAAAAGTTCATAGTCATAAAAGAAACATAAAAGATTAATTTGTAATAGTGTGGTTTAATTAGTCTTAAACGTTTTATGACTACATGTGCTACACGTGAGCGTATTTCATTGGGATGGAGTTTGTTGTTATTTTATGCCATTTAATATTTGTAAAACATCAACATTCTCACATAGGAGTTTGAGGTCACAGGCCAGCGATATTCCTTTCCTTTCCTGTTCTTGCCATGATGGATAAAGAAGGAAGAGTTGAGTTTATTGCTTAGGTGCCTGTTCAATGCATGTGCAAACATTTATCTTTCTGTAACTGCTCTGTGGAGTTTGCTTCAAACAATAATCCAGATTTATTGTTGATTATGTAAACGATAAGTCATTGTCTACATTCTGATGAAGTGAATCATACTGAAAGCTACAAGCTACGTAAATCATTTTAAATGTAAATGTTTTTGTAAATTAATTCCAACTAATTCATTGTATAATAACAATTGTTGCTGTTGTTAGTGAAAATATTCCATAGCAATATATTATAATTTTGTAGTTATTTATTTTGAATACAGCATTGGTGGATGTTTCATGTCGATTTTATAACTCTGCAAAACAATTATGTATTTAATACTGATATTATTAAAATATGTATTATTATTTCTTTCTTTTTGTTTTGTTTCATTTATAAATTACTCGGATTATATGTATTGTATTGTGTTGTGGTTGTTATTAATAAAAATATTTAGAAAAATGAAATTCTAATACAGTATATTGTAATTGTTATATAATAATGCCTTTTATTCCCCACAAACATAATGAATGATGGTTTTAATGGCTTCAAATCATGTTTCAAAGCTCGTGACAGTTTCATCACTTGTCTTGTTGTTTGGGCATAGCAGGTTTTGCCATCACTGATCTTAAATCAGTTCATCAGATCATTTTAGTTTGGAGTCCACGACATCACGAGTCCGTGTTGCACTGTGCAGCACATCATTTATTTATCTCTTCAGTAATGGGATCGAGTGGAGGAGATAAAGGAAACACAGGAAGGGAAAGGGAAGAAGCCATTTGGGTTTCTTGGAAGGCTTTATTGGTTCCATTAGATTGCAGTCATAGTGCATTTTGTTTTTTATTGCAATTCAGACTTCATTTACATTGCAGTAATTGACGAACTGACGATTTACTCTCCCTGCTCAAATAGTTTCCATTGTATGCAGGACTCGCAGTCATTATGTGGCCTTCTCGCACGCTCGGCCTTCAGATTAACTGTTCTGTCGGGAGCTGAATATTAAATGTCCCGCATTAAGTCTGTTGGGTAATAAAGGCATCTGCCGCTCCACAGCAAACACAAGCGCTTTCCAATAGTCGGCGAGCACCTTTCAGAGGATTGTGTATTCGCGTTGCTTTCTCTGAAAAGCTTTAAGCTGCATATGATCCCACACCCACGTTCATTTTCACAAATCGGATCAAAACATCATAATTTAGTCCGAGCCGGTGTGTGAAGCGCAGGGCTGTGGGATGCAGATGTTCAGATGAATGTTTGATGTGGTTTCTAAGAGCTTCCTCAGACACATTCTCTGTGACTTTTAAAGGAACCGGAAGCTTTTTGCCCAACAGAGGTACTTGTGTGATGACATCAGAGATGCAGAAAGCGCAGAGTAAGTGATGAGCCACGCTTTTGGTCCGAATTGACCTTCATTGAGTTCATGTTTTGAATGGACTTGCACAATTACATGAGGGATTGTGACGTGTAAGAAGAGTCTGTCACACCAGATTCATCCACACAGAGTTTAAAACGGGTCACAAATATAAAAATCACGTTTTCTGACAAAACATATGTCTCGTATTGGTACATATCTCCTGTTTTTATTTTATAGTTTGCAGTTTGCACTTCTACTTTTTTCTGTTGATTGAATTATGATTTCATTTGAGGACTAATGGTACAACTTTGCCAAATGTGTGTGTACTTCTCTTAAAAAACAAAAAAAAAGCAATCCCAGTGTTCCCCTCACTAATTGTGATATGCACCAAGTGCCATTTTGCTGATGTCATTGAAGCAAATTCTACTTGTGTGGAGGGCAAATCAAATAAAAAAAAAAAAATGAAAACAAAACTATTATTTAGACTGTGACAGTACGCAGCGTTGCATCTCCCAAAACACTCGCTTGCACGTGCCGTCACAAACATGAACATCTGGATCCCAAAACACCAACATCTGTGGCCAAAAACCAGCTGCTCTGCATTTAAAGGCTCTGCTTTTCACTCTTGTTTGACATGGAGTGACATAATTATGATGAGCTCATCTGTTTTATAACATGACCACTCTTCTGACCTCAGTAGATGTGCATATCATTTATTTATCCTGTTTAATTTGGCCTCATACCGCTCATTATTGGCTAATACCAGACCCAAATACCATTTTATTCCAGGATATATACTTTTTTTTTTTTAGGCCAGTTTTCTGAAATAAAGCATATTTCTTGCTTAATACATGATCTCTAGGGTTTGTTTTATAGTAAAGTTCACATTGTACATTAGGTCAGGCCACGTTTATTCTGGATTTATTTTCATTTTCTGCTTGCCATTCAAATGTCGTTATTTCTGTGTTTTTTTTTTTCTTTTTCAGGGAAAGTGACGAGAAAAATTTATTTTCAAGCTGAGTAATTAAGACTGACTATTCTGAATCGACTGTGTCACTGTTCACACACAGCTGCTGGGGTGATGTCATGAAACTGCATGATGGTTTCTGTGTGTGTTTGTGATCCTCAGATCATCAGAAGCTGGAGAGAGAAGCCCGGATCTGCCGCTTGCTGAAACATCCCAACATAGGTGAGTTTCTGAAACCTAGGGACATTTTTTTTTGTACGTTAGACGTCCTAACCAATCTACACAAAAAAACATTTTAAGTAATTTTAACCAAGCGTTTATCTCACAAAGCTTTATCTCTTATGTGGGATAAAGGTGTAGTGTATTGCAAAAACGCAGCCACAGTGTTTTGGACCAGAGCTTCGTCAGCACTACGTTACCCACAGTTCCATGCTCTGGAATAGATAAATGTCTCAACTTTGAAGAACAAAAAATACTTCAGTAAAAAATGAATTAAAAAAAGGTGTTATATTTGTATTTTATATTGTGTTTTATTCATTGCCCTGTAAATACGCTTTTATGGTAGTTAAATACTGCATTTTATTTTTAAATTGTCTATATGCAAACTTAATCAATATATTTGCTTACTTGAATAATATACTAATGTTTAAGAAATTACTGTATTTATATAGCTTGTCTGACTTAACAGTGACTTATCTCGTGCAAAAAGACCATTTCTCTTGTGTTTGTGTGTGTGAGTGAAAGTCAGTGAGTGCGTATTATTTATTTCGCATGTGCAAAGGGATTTAGACGAAAGCACTTATTCCGTGGAGTGAATCACTTTAGACCATCTCTACTTTCACATCATTTTAGTTTTAAACATTTACCAAATTCCTTATCTTGTGCAGCGCAGCTTCGCAGGAACAACAAAAGTGCTGGAGTTTTAAGCTTAACTTGGATTCACGTGGACAGACTTTTTATTTTTTTAAAGACCAAAATGGCTTTCAAACAACATTATTTTCCAAATTTCTATTACGTTTCACAATGCAGCCAATTAAAGAACCAATACTGATCAGAAAAGTCACTAGGGAACCAGGGTTCTACATAGACTGTCAATACAAACCAAGCCAAAAGAGCAACAGAGTATTAATGAAATATCACACACCTTTGACCTGGCCATAGTCTGGACGGATAATGCAGGTTATAGAATAGTTATTGTAAATATAACCAAAATGTAGTTTTAAAAGAGCTTCAAGCTTGACCAGGCGAAGCAGCATTTGAAAATCTCTGCGTTCTGCATAACACTTTTTTTTTTATTCAACTCTGTGTTGTTCCCATTTTATCTGCAGATAAGCATCACATGCCTTAATGTTTCTTTGGTTTGTCCTGACATTTATGAAAGCGTAGCTGTTTATCACTGGTCTCCAAGGAAGATGTAAACCTGCTAATAAAAGCTGAGTTTTATAGTCCGACTCTGCGTCTGTTTGGTTTACTGTAGGGTTGTCACAATACTGTGCAACCAGTAAAAATGCAGTAATGTATTCCAGTCTAGTTGGAGTTCCTGTGGAAGAGCTGCGAGTGCGGAAAGCGCTGGTAACCATGAAGGTTTTTTTTTGTTTTCAGTTTCCGGCAGGTTCCAGGTTGTATGCCTGAGTTTGCCTCCAAATGCAACTTGGAGGGTTTTTCGTTGCGATTTGTTCAAGTATTCATCTCATCTTCTTACGTGTTGTTTACAGACCTCGTGTGTCTCTTTACTGCCAACCTATGAAGTGTTTTATACAGCGGTAAATGTTTTTACACGCTGTTGCAGCACATTTCATTGAGCCGGGTTTTTCTGTCGTCGTCTTGTCAGTAGCTCAGTGTTTGTGTCAGCGCTGCTGGTGATCCGGGGTGGATGTGGAGATAATATAATTCCGCTTTGCCCTCGCACAGCCACCTCTGAGATTAATGCACGCTGTCACACACACGGAGCCACACACAATGAGAGCGAGCCAGGCTTCTCTTAATAGCCGTGCGTTTGAGATTTGGCAACGCGTGGCTTCAAATTTGTTGCTAACGATGACAAATTCATTACCTTCAATCAGGATAACGAATGTGCCTTTCCTTGCTGTGCATTGTATAGCCTCCCCTAACATAACGTATTGCATTCTTCATTGGGATGTCAACTGAAAATCATTTAAGTGAAAGGCACATGGTTTTTCAATCTGTAGTGTCATTTTATGTTAAATATTCACTTGACTTCATCATATGGCTACACAAAAAATATTTCCTTATTGTGTCTTGTGTGTATATTTTAGGTGTGTGTGTGTGTGTGTGTGTGTGTGTGTGTGTGTATTTGTATTATTTATTGTTATATTAATAATGTGAGTATAATGTGTGCGTTTCTATGCTCTGTGTGTATACCCTAATATATATGATTTAAGATAGTGAGGTGATGGCAAGAAAGTGAGTTTGCTTTTTTTTTATTTGCTTTTCATTTAATATTTATTAAATGTTTAGGTCATATTTTATTAAATATGTATTAAATTATTTAATAAAATGAATTGTATTTTAAATATTGAAAAACAAGTAATTGCCCATGCATTTGCAGAAACGTTTCATTTATTGTATTGAGATGATTTCTTTACATTAATTAGGAAGCAGTTAAAGAATCTTGGTGGCACTTGATGTCTATTAAATGAACAATATGTGCTATATTGAATTGAAAAATCCTTAAATTGTACCACAGCGGGGACATTTCTTGTCACAACAGTAGAAACATGTACTTAATATGTAATTAACTATATTTTTTACAAGCGTTGATATCGTCAAACTATTGACAGTACAGTTAAACAATAGCCCATTTTGCTTACCGTGTTTGAGAGCCATTAACGTTTCTTAGAGTTACGTGAAGCTGTGCTTGTGCAGTTAGCAGCGTTCCCGCACGTAAAGGATTCCACATGGGTCTCTTGTGATGTTGCCGTTTAACCGGGATTCTGCCTTAGAAGGCAGCTGGAAGCAAAGCTCGCTTTAGTAACTGAGCTAATGAGAGTCACTTTCATGAGTTGGTCAGAAAAAAAGGATAAAAGCTTCCTCTGTCCGGGTTTATGACTTTCTTTTTCTTACCGCAGTCTCCATTTCTGTTTTCCCCCAACAGTGCGTCTCCATGACAGTATCGCCGAGGAAGGTTTTCATTACCTGGTTTTTGACCTGTAAGTATCTAAATCAGACATTCAGGTGCTTTTATACTGATGCTGCTTGGTTTGAAGTACAGGAAGTTGGCCAAACTATTTGGTTGGTTTGCTGGAGCTATAACACAAGCTTCTCCGTTTTAAGCTAAGTTGACACTGTGTGATTGTCAGAATCTGAAGCATTGCTGAGATACATCTAGTGCAAGTTTCAGCAAGTTCTATGCTGCCGTTAGAAGCTAACATTCCTTTCTTTTAAAGAATTCTCTATAAGATTGGGTTCACACGACAGTCAGGCCCTCAGGTGTCGGGTCAGTGGCAAAGCAGCTGTTCAGAACCACAAATATCAGGAATAAAACCAATCATTAGACATACATTAGCCATGACGCAATACTTGGCAGTGGCTAAGCTACGTTACCTTTCTTGCAACAGAGTTTCAAATACTGTGTATAAATAACAAATGTGCCTGAATAACAGAAAAAACAAACCTTATCTCTTAGCAGTGGCTAAATAACACTGGTTGAAAATAAATGAAATACAATAACAGGGAATTCGGTTTGTATCCTATCGCTGGCAATGTAAAACCGGAATACGCCCATATATAGACATAGCAAGTGGAATCATAGCACCCCCTACTGGAGATATACTACGTTTTGAATGAATATTGAAAGTTCTATTATTTAAGGAAAACAGTCTTGGGTTTGGTAAAAGAAGTATTGTTAAGAAGTATTTAGTCAGAATTTTAGGTTTCTGGAAAGTCAGAACATAAAAAGTAAGATGGTAAGGAGGTGCTTATGTTTTCATATAATATAGTTGTTGTTTTTTTTGCCTGAAAAAGCATTTGAGAGTGTGCTTATATTTGTGTAAATATAGTATTTAGAGTAAGACAAAAATTGACAATTGACCAAACATCCAGAGAAGACCATAATGAGATGTGTGGAGATCATTCTCACATTGCCAGGTTCCTCTGGCATTCCAACTCCGATGATGCTGTACATTCATGTTGAATGATCTTCCAGTCCATAGTTTTTTTGTGCGAAATAGCTGGAGGACTTTGTCGGCCTGAGGGATCTAGAAGTGTTGACCCCTTCAGACCTCCAATTAAAGCTACTAGTCTTGTGCCCTTGAGACCAGTCCGGAATTGCTAGGAGGTTTTCCATCAATATCTGTTGATGAAGTCTGTTTTCCTTGCAGTGTGACCGGTGGAGAACTGTTTGAAGACATCGTGGCAAGAGAATATTACAGCGAAGCAGACGCAAGGTGAGTCACACACTCCGAATCCCTCGCCATCTATTCCTCCGCTCGGTCTCAGGCGATCATCCACTGTTATGATTACGCAACCCGTAATTCAACATTATTGTGTTTAAACGAACGCCAGACTATGTAAATATGTTCCGTGCCTGAATAGAGATGGTACCCTGTCTGACGTGTTATTTTTAACCTGCTGCCAACAGCGGATAGACATCCACTTAAATTAAAGCTGACTGTCTGCACTTCAGTCCATTTCCACTTCATATTAGGTTCTAAGCCGGAAGAATGAAATTAGTGTCACTTTCCAATTGGTTTTTGGAAGGCGTTTTCCGGGCCTTCAGAGGGAAGGCAAGTTGTGAGAGTTTCCATTCAAAAAGAAAATAGTTTTTTTGTTTTTTTTTTGGAAAATGCATCCATAATGGAAAAGAAAGGAATGCGAGGTTCAGATTCTTGCCAAATTTGGTCACAACAAATGCCTTTCCCATCATCCTTCCATTAGAGCTTTAAAGAATATCTAATGTTTTTAAGGTCACAACCTTCTGAACGTGTTTCAGGCTGCACTTTCCTTGCTGCATGTATAAACATTTCCCTCAGTCCCACTTCGTTTTTTTTTTTTTATTCCTTGTTTCATTTGTTTATATTTGTAATGGCACTACTTGTGCCCGTCTCTGTCCCTGTGTTTCTTCTTCAGTCATTGCATCAATCAGATCCTGGAAAGCGTCAGTCACATCCACCAGCATGACATTGTGCACAGGGACCTCAAGGTGAGTCGTGCCGTCACTGTGGCAACCTGCCATTATGTGCTTTGCGTCATCTGAACCCTCCTCCACTTGGCAACTGTGTGGCGTCATCAGTACACACACACACACACACACACACACACACAGAATACTCAGCACAGCAACTCAACACTTTGTTGTGACATCTGTTATTAGCAACTCTTAGTAATTCTGTTTTGAACTTTATCATTCTTTTGATAAAGGAGAAGTCTATTATTAAACTGTCCGTATTTAAGTCATCATTGCTGGGTTTTTAGTTTTTTTTTTGTTTTCGTTTGAGGCTCACTGTAGTTCTTTAATTCAAATCTTTTTGAGATGGACTCTGAATGTGTGTGTGAAACCAGCTTCAAAACATTTTACACTAGTGAAAACTAATGCAAGAGTTTAAGAACTCTTTTCTTTCTTCCAATTTTCACCCTTTCTTTTACAGACATAGCAGCTGTGATTCATGTATTTTTACACACACATGTGTACATACATATTTTAAAAAGTCTAATAAACCATCAGATACAGAAACAGTTCAGAAACAGATTTTCCTTCAAAACCAATGCAATTGGTTGCAAATGCAAATGCAATGCATTTGCTAATGCACTTCGACAACTATTTCAAAACTTGTCTGGAAAATCTTGTCAGTTAACAATTTGACATGAAATTGAAAATGTGAATTGCAGTACAAAAGCTTTTTGTAACTCTTTGGAAATTGGAACTTTGATAGCACATGGATGCTTTTACAGCATGAATAAAGCCTTTATAGCTAAATATCTAAACCACTTACTAATGTCTAATAGTGTCAGAAAAATGCATTATAAAAACTGTAATTGATGATTTACTGATGCTTTATATAATGCTTTTTATACATTTAATATGCAACTCCTCTAGTTGACATTTAAACTAACTTGTTGAGAAGCCAGACAGGACAGTGTTAATACATCAATGGTGCCGTTACTGTATAGGTTCTCTTTAGCCACTCATGTACCATCCGCCTGGAAGTTTGGTGACTGAGCTCCGTCAGGGTTAGTTCCTGCAGCCCTCCGAGCCAGTGAGGCGAGAGAGCAGCTCACCCCTGCTCTCCTAGCATGAGATAACAAGCCCTTCTCTCTGTCTCCTCATGAATTATGCAGCCCGGAGCAATAGACGTGCTGTCACTGCTCTGCAACTGCTTACACACCCAGCGAGATACACACACATTCTTTCCTATTACTCTGTCTCACACATGCATAAGCATTCTCTCTCTCTCTCTCTCTCTCTCTCCCTCTCCCCCTCTCCCCCTCTCCCTGTCTCTGTCTCTCTCCCTCTCTGTCTCTGACTGTGTCTCTCTGCCTTTATGCATCATTGTTGTAATTTTGTTCATATTCTTATGGTGCATAAAGACCGTCGTCAAGGGCCCTTTTGGCTTGATAAACAGTTCTGTTGTTAGGGTTCATCTAAACTTTCATCATAATGGGACCCTTTGTAAATTTGCTGTAATAATTGAGCTGTCGTTTGTGAGTGTTTTCCACTAACCTACGTTTGTGAATTCCTGGTGTAGCCTGAGAACCTGCTTTTAGCCAGCAAGATGAAGGGCGCAGCAGTGAAGCTAGCAGACTTTGGCCTTGCCATCGAGGTGCAAGGAGATCAGCAGGCTTGGTTTGGTAAGACTCCCGCATGTTCTTCCAGAAACTTCCAAGTTTCTTTCCTTTGCTTTAGTGCACTAAACATGTGAATTTATGACTAAAGTATATCTTCATATCATGGATTTACAGGTTTTGCTGGAACCCCAGGCTATCTGTCCCCTGAAGTCCTGAGAAAAGACCCTTATGGCAAGCCAGTGGACATCTGGGCCTGTGGTAAGGCTCTTTGTGTTAGTCAAATGATTTTCCGATTGATTTGTGTAAGGGTTATCGCTGCTGCCTTACACTGTGGAAGACTTGAATTTGAGGCCTGTTGGTTGCCTTGAATTTGAGGCCTTGCCATTCCATTTGCATGTTTCCAACTCAGAGAGTGTGTACCTGTGTTCACAGATGCAAGTGCATGGATGAAAATGTAAAATGGTCTTTCTGTGTGTCTTGTGCAGGTGTGATCTTGTACATCTTGCTGGTTGGATACCCACCTTTCTGGGATGAAGACCAACACAAACTGTACCAACAGATAAAGGCAGGAGCCTATGATGTAAGAAATATTGTTTTGTTTCAGCTCTGACTCGTTGTACATTTTCCGTTTTGTTTTTTAACATGTTAGTGACGGATGTAGTTGTGACGCATCTGCATCGAAGTAGACATGAGACTTTCAGTGTCACTGAGTGACCTGATTGGATTTACGACTTTATGAATGTTTAATGCATCGAGACGGAGAGCTTGAGTTGCTCAATAATAGATAATGGCAGCCTTTTATTAGGAGTTCAGCAGAGGTACATGTCACTGAGAAGTCATCCTCTTCATCATCATCATCTGAAGATCAGAGATCACAACATGATCACTAACATGTTCACATCAATATTTTATCATCGCTTTCATATGGTCTTTAGGTCACATTTTCTCAGTGCACGTGCCCTTGAGGTGTTTGCGTCGTACTGGATAAAAGCCTGGTTTAGTTTGAGAAGCTTGGCCATTTAGGTGGAAAACACCACTCTTTAGCTCCTGTGCACTGATCTAATTAACATCTACTACATGCCATGAAAACTATCGATCTGTGTTTTAGTGCTTGTCTGTGTTTTCAGTTCTCCATTTATGCAATTATGTCTGGTGGACTGTTATTAGCATAAAGCTCTGTGTGCACTTCATCTGGTGCAAAGCATTTTAAGTAAAATAATTGTTTTTTCTAGTTTCCTTCTCCAGAGTGGGACACTGTTACTCCAGAGGCCAAAAACCTCATTAACCAGATGCTGACCATCAACCCAGCTAAGAGGATCACAGCTGATCAAGCTCTGAAGCATCCGTGGGTCTGCGTAAGTCCAACAGATTTTAGCACAAGTTACACTGTGATTATTTCCGAGATGGAAATAATGTATTTTAGTCTTCATCTACCTAACCAACCTCAAAATGTGTGGCATATGCAACGTTCCGTGTCTGGAGTTTTCCTTTTTTCTCTTCTTGCAAGAAGATATCACTATATTCTCAGCTAATCTCTCCCCAAGTATGTTGAAGTTCACGTTTACCTGATGCGTCTTTGGTTGGAGGCTATCGGCCTCTAGCCCCATCTTTAAAAATGTGCTTTAATGGGTCGATCCCAATACTAGAAATCAGATCGGGACGTACCTATTTTTTTCTGCTTATATGTAACTCAATGCCGAGACACACAGCCATCATTTACATACATGCCGGTAACGGTCTGGAGACTTTAGTCCACAAAAACAGGATTTTACTCTACTTTATAAAGCAGGACAGGAGTTGGATTCTTTGTGTCAATTATCACATTATC
The DNA here is from genome assembly GCA_028031935.1 of Paedocypris micromegethes. NCBI lineage: Eukaryota > Metazoa > Chordata > Actinopteri > Cypriniformes > Paedocypris > Paedocypris micromegethes. The sequence continues at coordinate 17,660,781 of CM051500.1, forward strand.
AACTTCTAGATACATTTTCTCAATGTTAACTTGTCTTCCATAGCAACGCTCCACTGTTGCCTCTATGATGCACCGTCAAGAAACTGTAGAGTGTCTGCGCAAGTTCAACGCTCGCCGTAAGCTGAAGGTCTGACGCATTCATTCAATTCTTTCTACTGCGACTGTTTTAAAGCTTTTCCTTGAGCAACGATCATATCCATGTACACTAATCAAACTCGTTTGACTCCTGCAGGGAGCCATTCTGACCACCATGCTGGTGTCCAGGAACTTCTCAGGTGAATGCTTGCTCACTTTTAAAACGCTAGCGGTCAAAGTACCCTAGCTTTATATTTGCTGTTTCACTTCATCATGGCTTTTGAATGTTAGTGATTCTGCTAATTTCCCTGGATTATAGTAACATTATATTTTGGAGGTATATCTTGCCTCTGGTTCTGTCATTTTCACTGTGTTTCACACATTCACACATGTGTTTTCGGTGCGGTTTATAGCAGCTTGATAAATGACCAGGCTATTTGGCTCTCAGTCGCTATGTGTTTATTGAGTGAGAAGAGGATTAAATTAGCTGTTTTAGCCACAGAATAGCATAGAATTTTCCTTTTATTGCATAATATTGGTTTAGCTTTTGAATCACAGCTAGTAAAACAAACCCAGGCCTACTCTACCGCGGTACTGACCACAAACATAACCAGTGCTCTGCTTCTGGTTAATTGTGGTAGGATGTGAAAGTTAAGTTTTTGGTAAGTTATTGTTGCAACACCCAAAAGGCTAAACTAGTGTTCAGATCCGGCCTCGCCAAAACGCATTGCTCTTTTGTCCACTAGTGGGTCGGCAGCACACCAGCCCCGCCGCCCCCACCACCAGCACCGCTGCTCTGGCACAGGAAGGTATGTGAGATGAGATGTCTAGGTCCGTTCCACAAGCATGTGGCGCAGGGGGGCCTGCTGTACCCCTGCCAGTGCACGAGAGTACATGCCCACCAGACACAGTCCGCACGTTTAGACCGCCTTGACACAGTTTATGGAAACGCAGGATGTTTCAAAGTACAGGTATTGAAAGGGAAGTTGAGCTGAGGTGAATTGACATGGCATGCACCACTGCGAAAATTCACTTCTAATCCTGAGATTCATCTTTAAATCTAGTTTGGTCTTTTGAAGAGTTGGAACTTCCCTACATGAGTCTAGTTAATTTCGTAGATGTTTTGTGTCTGTCACACGTTGGTGCAGTAAGAGTTTTCCAATCCAATTGTGCTTCTCAATCCACTGGCTTTGAAAACACATTGGGTTTTGCTCTTTGTGATGGTCATCAGACGTGGCAGTGGAGGTACTTTATCCTGAGCCATCTTAAGCTCCATTTCAGCAGTTTATATTGGTTCTGTTTTTTAAATGTTGGTTAAGATGGCTCGGGTTATTTTCTGTTTTTTGCAAACCTCACAGTCCAAAGTCAGGCCGTAGCACTGAAACCGTGCAGAGATGCTGCGTTGAATGTATGTATTGGCATGCTGTGGAAAGAAATCGCATCCAGAGGAACCTTTGCAGAAGTTTCAAAGTAAAATTTGCTCAAGTTTCTCTTGAAGAGCTTCTCTGCATGTCTTTGGGTGCCATTGTGCATGGAGGACAAGAAGCAAGATGGGTTCACCTGTTAATTTATGTTGCCTTTATTTATTTATTTATGTATTTATGTATTTATATATATATGTGTATTTATATATATATATATATATATATATATATATATATAT
>CM051500.1:17675411-17793886 GCA_028031935.1 Paedocypris micromegethes
TTTTTTTTTTTTTTTTATTTTACACACGCACGTGAGGCCTTCGTTTCGGTTTGTTTCTTTGCCTTCATGTTTGCTCAAGCGCATCTTCAACGTCCAAAGTTGCAGAGCTTTCACTTGGATCAGTGTTCTGCATTTTGCACACTACAGTCACTCGTGTTTCTCGTCTCTTCCTGGGTGTTAGATTCACCACTTTAGGCTTCCAGCATCGTGTAGAGCGCTAGCATGTCCAGATACCAGAGTGGAAATGGCCTGTACTGTTTTGCACACAAGCTTTGAGACTCTACGCTGTTGGTCACACTTTCATTTTTATATTTTGTTTTTCACAAACTGATCAAAACCATCCACGGGGTCCACACACCGATGGATCATCTTCTGTACCGTCTCTGTTCGTCACCCTGATGTTTTTCGTGCAACTTGTTTAGTGATTCTGTTGTGTTTTATTAAACTGTGACCATTTGATTGACTCCGGCTGGGGAATAGATCCGGATTCCCTCTTTTGGCATGATCTGTTCAAGGGTTGGTGATATATTAGTTTTTTGGGGGATTTTTATATATATATATTTTTTTTTTTGGAGAAACTACCTGTAAATAGTAATCTAGACTAGTTACTAGCAACACTGCTGAAGCGGTGTATCTCCCTCCAGAAGCATCGACCTGTCGTCTTTCTCTACACCTGGTTTTACTCCAAGCACGTGCACACACACACACACACACACACACTCTGTGCTCCCTTTAAAGTGTATCGTGTGACTGTTATGCATTGAATCTGTTGTCGAGAGCCTTTTGCTGTATGTAGATTCATGTGTGTGAATTGTGATGCCTTAAATGGCTTGGTGTTTCCACCTTTGTGCTAAGCCATCGCTTATGCTGGTACCTTTTACTATATATTTGTGTGTGTGTGTGTGTACACATGAGGAAGATGGGACATCCGTCCAGTCTCTGACTCGTCCAGCCACAGACAGTTTTCCCCGCTGTGTTGTGTTTCGACCCGAGTGTACACGTCTGTCCTTTTTTAAGTGCGGTGTATTTCTAAATCACACTCTCAAATCAAACCACACTTCCTGTTCCACCGCTACAAATAATGCATGTCTTTACTGGATCTGAAGCCGAAATCATTGTGTTACCTGCATTTTGAAGGTAAACGAGAACGCGGATCTGAAATGCGTTTCCGAGTGCTGAAACGGAATGCTAGTTTTGTAAATGGACAGGCGAAGCTTTAGCTTAGTGCATTTCCACATTGTCGTCTGTTGATTTGTTTTGTAACCATAGATGATGGATCTAACTATTACTATATATGAGGTTTCATTGGATGCTGGATTTTGCATGAATCTATAAATAATAAAACTAAATGGAAATCCAATAAGTGTTTCCTGTAATGATGTTGACCTGTCATGCTCTTATTTGGACATGTTTAGTGCATTAGTCTGGGGGTCTTTACATGCTTCAGGGGTCTTGGTGTCACCTGATGCCAGTGATCAACCCCAATGCAATGTGGTAACGTTTCCGCAAAACCTGAGTTTAGTTGTTAGACACTCACTGTTGCATTTAAGAATTTTATGCTTTACGAATATGAATGGAACAAAAATTTGGAGTATTTTCCACAAATGTTGAAATAGCACGGAGCCTGATGAGTTTGGGAAATGAGTGATTCATTTAAAATAAAAAAAAAAAACACTCAGCAAATACAATATATTTGGAAGAAAGAGATTGAATCTATCAGGCTTTGGGTTTTGTTGCCCCCAGTGGCACACAAGTATGTTCCACTAAATACTGTACCAGCAAATTATAAAATAAATCAACAAATTATTTGTAAAAATGAAACTGAAGCTGAAAAGTGGATGGTTGTACAAAATGACAATGATCCTACCATCAAAAACCACTATGGGAAACGCTAATAGCTGCGAGCTGAAGGTTCTGGAATTCCCACACCAGTCCCTTTGATTAAATCACATTGGAAATTGGTGTGTAGATGTGAAAAGAGCAGTGAATGCCAGACGACCAGCGGATTACAGAACTAGAAGCCTTTGGCAATGAGGAATGACAGAAAATCCGCGGACACAAATTACAAAGCTTTTAGCTGCCAGAAAAAGAGGTTTGCAATTAAATAAATCACCAATATCTGTTATTTAACGAGAAGTGCCAATATATTTGCATAATTTTGTGTACAAATCTCATCCTAAAAATGCAACCTGGTTTGCAAATTTCCAAGCATATTTTAGGCTAAGGGCAAAAAAGAAAAGCCACAAAATTTTCAAACTAATTTAAATGTATTTGATAAGAGGAACGTGATATAATAAAAGTGGGGACTTTTTTTTTTAATCCTTAAGACTTCTTTTCCCCACAGGGGAAAGCAAGCAAGCAGTCTTGTGCACCTCGATGCTTGAAGAGTGGCAGGGGTCTATTTATATACTAGCAATGTGCGTCCCCTCTTTTAAACCCCTCGGCGTGAGTGACAGCACAAGTGTGTCTAACCTTCATCCTGCTCAGAATTACACTGGTTAGGGAGTCTTCTCTTTCCCTCTCTATTTTAACTTCCTTTATGGCTGCCCCCCTATCGCCAGCAACCAGTTCTGGCTGTGGGAGGGGATCCGCAGCCCCTGGAGTGTTTCGCTGACGCTCTTTGCTGAAGGGGACTTCTAGAAGAAATCTCCAGAAACCTTGTCGTGCCACAGCCGGGCTTATTATCTGAGGGGGCCCAGAAAATCCATGGATCTGCTACACTGAGGGCCCCCCCAGACCAGCAAGCCAAGCAGGGACCCACATACGAAGCATACAATGGGGGCTGAGGAGGTCATCATCACCCTGTCCGGAGGAGCACCATGGGGCTTTAGACTACAGGGAGGAATTGAGCATCAAAAGCCCCTGCAGGTGGCCAAGGTAGGAATCCCAGAAAGTTTGTGGGATCTTGTCGTGAATTTGATATGTTCAATAATGCTAAACATCCCTTGATTTGGAATTATGTAATGGACACCACAAGCACAGGCCATGCCACCCTGCGTGATGTGGAATTTTGGCTCTAGTTCTTAAATATCTGCATTCACTAAGTAGGTAAAAATATATTGTCCGTACTAAGGAATATCTTTGGTTAACAATGCACACATTTTAGAGAATGTCTTTGCCTTGATTAATGTCCTCCACCTCCCAATCTATAACAGTGGTGCACAAACTAGAGCCCAGGGACCAAAATGACCTAGGTGGCCCAAGTGACCTATGATAAGATGAAACAAAAAAGAAAACTACCTTTATAATCCAGTTTAATTTTAAATCACTGAACGTAATTACATCTAATTTTCGCTTGATCAGATGATGTCTGATTAGGAATGTTCTACTACAATTATCAGGCTTCTGGGTCAGGAATAATGTCTGGTGTCAAGTGTAGACAGATATGTTCAGAACACTGGCCGTTAGAAGATTGGCTTCAGTCATTTCAGGGGAAGGAGCTTCTGCTCTTGACACATTGGAACACTCAGTTGTTGAATCCCAACATTTCTGACGTAGCCTGTGTTAGTACTTCTACATGCTAAATATATAATAAGATTACAACTAAATAAATGTCAAAGTGTCCAACATTATTTCGTCAGGCAAAATGCCAACTTATTCAGAATGTTGAATGTTGTACCATCCAGATTTCTTGAGTACATGAGAAGACGCATTTTGTCCTCTAGATTGTATTTCCTCTGTGTTGCCTGGGGAGTTTAATCAATCATTTTAATGTCTAAATGCTGTGACCATCAAGTACAGGACAAGTCTGGTCATTTAGATGAAAGTTCATGGGAAATATTGTCTGCATGAGTTGTGGATTTAAATGTTCTTCTGTTCCGCTTTTGTCTAGGTGCGCAAGCGAAGTAAAGCGTGTAGAGCTGGTCTGCGAGAGGGAGATGAGCTGATGTCTATCAATGAGAATTCCTGTAAAAGTTTGTCTCATGCTCAGGCCATGAACCTGATCGACAGCATGCCAGGAACTCTACACATCAGGGTCAAAAGGTAAATGTCTCCTTAGTTTCTACTCATTCCCAAAATGTGAGCTTTTGTTAACCCCTTTTTTTTTTAATGTCTAATAGGACGCCGACTGGTTTCCAGTCAGTGGTCCTGGTGGCTCGAGCTCCTTCTCCTCGTATTGATAAAGAGTACCGCGCTGCCCTCAGGGCCATGTCCCCATCCCACCCCCCGACTCTCCAGCCCAGCGTTCGGCAGATCCACCGGGGGTCCCTGATGTCTCCGACTAGACACAGCGGGTTGACCTCTCCACCAGGTAGTGAAGCTTACTATGGGGAAACAGACAGTGACGCAGATGTGGCCGCACAAGAGAGGCAGCGCAAACAGAAGCGACGCAGTCCGAGCAGTTCTCCTGCTAAGGCTGGTCGAGCCTCTCCGGAGGGAGCAGAGACTTCTGAAATGAGTGGATATGACAGTGCCTCGGATGCCCACGTCTACCATCATTTGGGACCCGGTAACAGAGGAGATGTTTTACCTGGTGTGGCCCGGAAGGAGGTGATTTACCAGCCCCCGCCACATAGAGCCTGGTCCTCGCAGACATCCTTGGAGACATCATCCATTAGTGCAGATGACCAGAACCCACGAGAAGGATTGTTAGAAGAGGACAGTGGCTTCCAGGAGCCCACAAATGTTCCACCGCTAGTTTCCCCGGAAAGAGCCAAAGAAGCTCTGATGTTGAGCTCTCGTAGTAAATTGGTACCCATGGTTGGACCGGTTGATAATCCAATTGATGAAGAACTCACATTGACGTATATGGATAAAGCTAAGCAAGCAAGTAAGTAAATTGGCCATTGAAACTTTCTTTTGATGAAGGAAACCCCCAACAACTTTACTTCTCTCACCACTACAGTGAGAGGAAAACACATGCTTGCACACAGTCTCCTGCAGAGGGAAGAGTCAGTTAGCAAAAACCAGAGTCTATATTTGTCCAAAGCCTCAAAGGGTTGATAACCTGAGCATGGCCCTGTACGAGCTGGCATAAGCATCTCCAGCTGCCAGCTCCTATCGGATAACAGTATTCCTTATAGGCCCACTTTCAGCTGATTACAGAACCCCGTCTGACAGCCAAGTATTGTTTTTATAAAGAGCAGAAGCATTTTGCCGGACTTTACAGTCACTCAAATTATATTGCTACGAGTTATAAATTGGCATACTTTAGAAGCTATGTAGGTCTTTTGTTAACAAGCTGTAAATAATTAGTTAAAGCTTTAGATTTCCACACTGGTGCTAATGCTCCGCTGAGGAATGGCTTTCCTGACATCCCTGATCAGGTGGTGCGTGCCGGCGCCGCACTGGGTTGTGTTGTGAATTCTTTAGATGGGTTAATTTGATGCTAATTGATATTTATTTTACATTTTAAGTGAATGTAAAAAAATGATAACTTTGACTAAAAAATCGACTCTGACTTCTGGAACTAATGTCCATTTAAACATGTATATTGTATTTTATTCAATTGCAGTTTATCTGAACCTTTTTGTGCCATTGTCTCCGCCATTATAAATATACAGTAAAAAATCTTAAAAGCCCTTTTCCTAATAGCCAAATTGATTTGTCCCATAATATTTTGAGTAAAATTTTAGGATGTTCATGTTTTTCGGTATTTTTTTTTTGCAGAACTAAATCGTGGAGAGACTGTCATGGACAAGCAAGTAAAAGAAGCTCGATCTAAATGCCGTACTATTGCCTCACTGCTAACAGATGCACCAAACCCTCATTCAAAAGGTGTTCTGATGTTTAAAAAGCGCCGTCAGCGCTCCAAGAAATATACATTGACCAGTTTTGGAAGTGTTGATGAAGACATGAGACAAGATTCCCAGGAAGAGGATGGTGTGTTTCCTGGCAGTGAATCAGAATTTGATGAGGAGGGTTTCTCCGCTGCCCCTGATCCCACATGGGACAGTGACTACCTAGAGATGCTGGAAAAAAGATCAGCATCCAGAGGTCTGGAAGGAGAGAGTGGTGGTGCTCTCAGTCCTGGTCTGAGTGACACTTCCGGAAAAGGGGCACAGTTGTTTGAGCAGCAAAGAAGAAGGGCAGAGGAGCATGCCAAAAAAATGGAAGCTCAAGGGCAGTTACAAAGCCAAATGCAGTTGTTCCCAGACGTAAAACCAGTTCCACTACCACCAGACCACCTGACAAAGACCTCTGTACAGCCACCACCAGTTGCTCCAAAACCTGTCAGAACCTCAAGAACACCGCATCAAAAGGTTGCTCATTCAGAAATTCAAATGCGCATAAGTCCTTCTCACAGCAGCGTCTCTATCCCTACTACAGTTAGTGGAGGTACCCCAAACACTATAGTGCAAGACCTCTCTGCAGTTCCGTCAAGTAATTTTTCAGGAATACCTACAGAACCATTGATGCCTTCACAAACACCATTGCCAGAGCTCCCAGTAAGCTCTGTGTTGAACAGGACTGCTCGGCCTTTTGCTCCTGGTTGCATTACTGATCGGGCAGCTACTGCTCCGGTTATGTTTCGTCCAGCAGTCAGTAAGAAAACACCTAGGCCTGTTTCTGTGGCTGTGGTGGTTCCTCCATTTTCAGCTGCATCAGAAGACCATGCTGCAGCCTCTTTTGTTAGCCAGGTTACAATGATGTCCAACGTGTCTTCTGAAATGAAATCTACTCCTGCTACGGCTATCCCGTCTCCTGCGTCTCTCTCAATGGGATCATATACTCAACCAGCTCCTTGCTTCATCCCAGAGCAAAATATTAATGTTGCAACAATGCAACCTCAGAAAGTTAGTACAACCCAAGACCTGACTTGTCCTAAAGACACTGATCCAACTGCTGCTCCACCATCAACAACTCCTCGCGCTATAGAAACACCATCTCACTCCTTGGTAGGGGCTGTGGAACCTTCTACCCCTGCAATCCCAGTTTCCCCTGTAGTGTACCGTAATAAAACCCCAGGTTCTGAAAGTCGTACGGGAATACTCCAAGAAGCTCGTCGGCGTAGTTCTTACAAGCCTATGTTTAAAATGCCTGAAGACAAGAAAAATTCTCCAAACCCCGACCTGTTGACTATGGTGCAGAGTCTTGATGAAAGACCTAGTTGTTACTACGAACCCGATTATAACTCCTACTTGGAAGATAACAGAACAAAAGCCCCTCCACCCGTGGCTCCCAAGCCACGGATCATCCCAGAGATGTCACAGATACCTCAGGCAGAAGGCAAAGGAGCAGAGCTTTTTGCACGTAGACAGAGTCGAAAGGATTTGTTCGTTGTAGACACACCACTCCTGCAGCAACCTTTGCATACCCAACACTCCCAATCAGTCATTGACCTAGTTCATCCTCGTGAGCCCTCACCAACCCTTTCACAGTGGAAGTATTCCCCTAATATTCGTGCTCCTCCACCAATTGGGTACAACCCACTCCTCTCTCCATCTTGCCCAATTGGTTTACAGCGTGCTGGGTCCAAAGGGTCAGACGGAGCTAGTACAGTAACTAAAAGTAGTTATGGTGTCCAAAAGGAAGGCATCAAGGCTTTGGATTTCTTGAGAAGGCAGCCTTACCAACTGAACCCAGCAATGTTCAGTGGCACACAGTCGTCAGCTCCTTCCTATCAAGTACTACAAAGGGAGGGACACACTCTCACTCCTCCGAAGCAGATCCCAGTGAAGGCGGCACGTGTGTATGAAATCAAGCGATTCTCCACTCCCACTCCAATGTCAGCCCCATCTCTGAATCCCACTGTGATTGTACCACGCTCACAGACAACACTCGGTGATCGTCTCCCTCGGTCTGACATGATTTCCCCAACTCCTGGATCTGCCATTTCTCCAACACCCCAATATGCCCCAGTGCCTTCACGAGCCCCAGGGCTACCAGATCTGCCTAAACTTTCTGCTGTGCCCATTGCTCACCCTATGCCCTACTCACCCCCTGTCCCTATGCCAACTTTCTCCGGCCTAGGATACTCTGGGCTTCAAGCTGCCAAACAGTTTAAGAGTGCTCCCGAGCTGAGCGCCTTACCACCAAACCCATTAAAGTCTTCAATCCAAGTTCCAAAACCTCACTTTGTGGCAACTCGAGTGGGTATTCAGCCTCGGGTTTGGAGGCCTGGAACCCTTCCTCACTAACATTATTACATTGAGGAAGCTAAACCATCTGGTTTTCTGTCCATTTGTTAAACCTGTTTGGCTAAATTGTGTTCCATGAATTACGTCCTTAAAGATGCACGGCAAAGCAAAATTTCTGAAGAAAATAATATATGAATTGAATATCATTTTGGTCTTTTTTCACATTATTAATTATATGATGATTAAAATCTCCATAATTAAAATTTTCTGAGAATTAAAAAAAAGTGCAAAAGCAGGTAGATTATGATGACAAACATGATGACTAAGTGTATGTTTACGCTTCTTATTTGAATGTTCACGATTCAGTGAGTACTCTGAGATAATCATTCGTCTTTGGTCCTATTCACTTTTTGGAATCCTCACCAAAGAGGACATGTAGTATTTGTACTATTGTTGGAATACGTATCTGAACAAACATTCTGTTAACAAATAACAAGCCGATCCAAGCTTTACAATGGATTGAGTTTAGCAGTTTTACTTTCTCAAGAATTTTAAACGTCTTGAATAACCCTGGTTTATCCAATTACCAAACGTTGGGTATGTTTTGTTACAAAAATGCCATTTTTGGAGAGAATTCCTTACTGCTTAGGTCTTTGGGATTGTGACTACTATGACAACCCAGAGACTACGCTACCATGGATCTTTGGTGTTTCGGACCAGAAGCCTTCCGCTGATCATTGGTCTATGTGGATCTGTGTGGCTAGTTCAGAATGCAGTAGATATAAAAGTGAATCAAAGTCTTTGTGTTTCTGTATGACATGACATGAGAAACTTAGGCCAGTCAGATTTGATGTGTCTCCTGGCAGAGCCTGAACCCGACAGGTGCAACGGTTTCAGCCTATTTGTGGGTAATATTCGACTGTCGGAGAATGTTCTGAATGGCTTCTAGTCCTTTAAACCCCGATAATGGGTTATTAAACTAATAGTGGTGAACGTGGTATTTCTGAATGCTTGTTTTAGTAAGTAGATGTGGTCAAAACGGCAAGTGTGAAAGCACAGAAAGTTCAAGTGTTTGGGAACATGCTCGGGAGAAACCGTGGCTACCTGGACACTAATGTTGGGATCGATATGGCAGAGATTGCTTGCTCCAAGATAATCAGATGGTTACATGGTCTGGAATTAATGAATTAGAAGCGAAATAGATGGTTTTCTGAGACAAAAAGTCTTTCCAAAGGTAGAACATGCTCTTGAAGGAAATTGTGTGAAGCCTTTCAGTTAGGGAGCAAATGAAAAGAAGTGTTAGAAAGTAAGTCGTTTTTATTTGTGTGTTAGAAAAGCATTAACATTTTGGTTGTGTACCCATAATGACAATTTAAAGTATTTTAAAGTTTTTCTCAGTTCAGGGAAAGACAGGTATGTTAAATTCTTGCACCCACTTTGTGATGATTTATGTGTATATGATAAGTTCTTGCACTGTACGACGCTCTTAATTCACAATACGATGTTGAATGTGTCTCCATGATGAATCTGAAAGGAAATGTTATTTTTGCAATATTTTTATGACTTGTTGTCATGTTGTTAAGTGGTTGTAATTGCAGAAGAATCTTGTATTCATAACACCTGGATAATATGAATAAAATATTGCTGGTTAATCTGCCTGTTATTGTTAATACCTTAACGCCCATTAATTCTTCAGAATTTCTTCAATTCTTACAAAAAACTAAGAATGTGTTTTATTTGAATTAAAAAGCATTGTGGTATATTTGCCACACGGTGGCGCTGGTCTCTCTCCTTATGGAAACAGCCAAACAGTGAAGCATTAACATGATTGATGATTTTTTTTCCTTGTCTAATAATAAATATACATTATGTTGTTGGTTATTTTGTTGTTGTATTGTTTGGTTACAAAAACGTTGTTTTAACCTGAGTTTTGTAATTAGACTGCCCATCTGCCTGCAAGTTTTAGATTTATACGGGTGCCCATAATAAATCTAATCAGCCAACATATAATGAGCAATTGGTTCTTTTAGAAGCAGCGGTGGTAAAGTTAGGGCCTACACGTGGGTAGATGAGGAGGCCACACTTGAAGCTGGCATCAATCTCGCACATATGCTGTTCCCACTATATTTAGGGCTGATAATGTTCAGACACTTTTTATGGCTCCAAGCTTCAGTGTTTTACAAGTGTGGTTAGTGAGTGCAGATTCTTCTTGAACTGACAGAAATGGAGAGAATCTGTGGAGTTCTCGGGTTCATAAAGTGCAAATGATGTGGGTGGAGAATGCGTTGTAATGAACCTTGCTGGTGTCTGTTTTAAAGAAACTTGCGTCAAACACAGCCACGTTATGGAAATGAGTTTGGGACCACTAATGTCCAATGTACTTTCTCTAATATTGATCGCCGTTTTAACTCTTGCAAGCTGACGATATTTAACCAAAGAGCGAGTCCAAACGTCTCCGTTCCTTGAGTCTTCCCCTGTAGAGATATTTGACAGCCCTGTGCAATCCTGTGGTCTCTCTCCTTCTCGCTATATTTAGCCAATGAAGCATCTGCAAGAAAGATATTAGCCTCTTGATATTCCCTTCAGCAAAGTCCAAATGCCCTCCACCCACTTGCCCCTCACCCCTCCCTCCTCCACAAGGGTCCTAAACTGGATTTTGATCTGCCCCGGTTCTTGGTCCAGCCACAGGTCAAAGGCATCCTGGAAGTGGTCATCTTCTCAGCCACAAGCCCGTTTCCACTGATCCTCAGCAGTGTCCAGTCGTGGTAAGTAAATTGTTGTGATTTCGGTCAATATACTGTGTCCTCGGTTCTGCTAACAGCTGCATGCAGGGTTAAAACGCCACGGCCAGTTGTGGTTCTTCTGGCTGAGACGGACCTGAAGAGATTCTAGAGGAGCAAGAGTACACGCTGGTTGGAATGGGCATGTTTTCATGCTTGTGGTTGTGGGTTTTTAATGCCAGGAAAAATGAAATTTGATAAATGACACATTGGATGAGGGGTTTACGTGGTTCAGAACAGCTGATTGGTGGGTGTGAACTGCTGACCAGGGTTGGATGCCAACCAGATGATCACGGCACATTATTTATCATGCTTTTTTAGTCTTTTATCGATCAAAAAACATGTGTTTATCTGGGGGGCTTTCACTAAACCCAAGTATCTGACAATAAAGTGGACATTACGACTTGTCACTAAGAGGTCTCGCTTTAAAAATAGCCGTACGGTGTTACGTTACAGTCAAGTGGATGCAGTGTTTGCCATAACAGCACGGATGGAAGTGTACATATACTGTGAGAAAATAAGGTGAACGACATTCTATTCAAAATATTTTATAATAGAATAGCCTTCCTTGATATTTATCGTTGCTGCAAAACTGCATCTGCAAAAACAAAGTCGAAAAAATCATAATTCAGCAGTTCTGTAATGTTTGTGCTTCCAGATAATATGACCATCAAGCCATTATGAATTATATAATACACATACACATACACACAAGTATGGTCTGTTGTTGTTTAGTCTGGTTGTTTTACCTAAAGACACTAATAATCTTGATTTGTTTTGGTTTTCAACGTGTTTCAGTGTTTTCAATACATAAATAAAAATTGCATTATAAACATCTGATCATTAGATAACATTTGATTAGAAAAATCTTTGTTTAACCTGCAAGGCATACAGTTTATTGCAGTCACACACCAACAATATCTTTGTCAGATGATGCGCAAATTAGAATATAACATTATTGTGAGCATAGAATAAATGTGTTCAAATTTAGGTTTCAAATGCCTTTAAACCTGAATCTTCTATTGAGTTTCCTTGTAATTTGGCTTGTAATTTGTGTCTGTAACAAGGCAACTAACACTGTGTTGGTGTTTTTCCTCTGACTTTGGATTTTGAAGAACGGAAGGTTAGTGATATCTACATTCAGTTCGTGTTTGTCCTTCTGTGAGACTGGTCATATCAGAACGGTTGTGATTTGTTCCACCTAATTCTCACATGTTTTTCTTCCTCTCAGTTTGCAACATGCCTCTGTCAGGAACACCAGCACCACCCAACAAAAGGAAAAAGATTTCCAAGATCATCACTGACTTGTCTCATATAACCCAGGATGGTAAGATCAAACCCAAAGAGTTTAAACAAGCAAACAGTGAGTGGAGCCATGGTGGAAATATTAAAGGGGAATCCAGGTGGAATTTCGCAATAATGAAGCACTTGGTTCAATCCTGTGGCTAATCTTAAGAAAATATTTAACACGCTACCAAGCCAAAAACAGTATTTTCAGAAATAAAACTTCTACGCAAGCAGTGGCAAAGTTCAAAGCACGGTCTGGGCCTTTCTGTGCGAAGTTTACATGTACTTTTCGTGCTTTCCTCTGGTTTTCCTCTGGTTTCCTCCAATAGCCTAAAGATGTGCGTTCAAGTGTCCTGCTGTGGACACTTATCTATAGCCCCTAATGACACAGGAATGGGAAAAGTCATATAAAAATGGATGGATAAATGTGGTTGTTATGACGGATATATATTTATATGTGCACACACACACACACATACACATACACACACACACACACACATATATATATATATATATATATATATATATATATATATATATACACACACACACACACACTGTATATTACTTCAATCTTTTTTAAATAAGCATGTTATTTCTAGAGTATGAATCTGAGCCTGAGGCCTCAGAGTTTGATCTGGGGAAAAAGATCCGAGTGCCGAGAGATATAATGCTTGAAGAACTTACCCTCATGAAGAATAAAGGCTCCAAGATGTTCCGCATGAGACAGCTTCGTGTGGAGAAGTTCATCCATGAGAACAATCCTGACCTCTTCACTACTGAATCTATGGTCAGAAATTCTCATCATGTCATGAAATCTCAACATTAATGTCTATTCCTTGATTTTAACATATACCGTAATTCACTCATAAAAATGTACTAGAAAATCTTACATTTTGTCTGAAAAACATCTATTTTATTTCTTTTAGCTTTTTACAATATGTAAATTCCGATACCAATATTGCTGTTATTTTGTGCGCAGGGGCATTTCCAGAAGTTTGTACCAACTCTGGGGGGCCAGATGATAGATATTGGAGGCCACTTGATTAGCAGACAGATGACAGAACAGGCTGGTTGGGCCGGCCAAGCCCCAGTGCCACCACCTAAACCCGGAAGCTATGGCAGGGGGGCAGAAGGTGTTCTCTCTAGAGGTGCAAGAGGTGCTGGGGTAGGAACCGTTGATGGCGTGACAAGCGAGACCTCACGGAGTAAGAACCCATGCCAGTTTGCCCAGAATATTGCTGCACGTTCGTCTTAATTTCGACATTGTGTTCTCTTAAACAGGTGAGGAAAGATCCAGGGCTGCTTTTGAAAAAAGTAAAAAAAGATCTAATTATGTGAAAACATACATTTCGCCTTGGGAACGGGCCATGAAGGGCAACGAAGACCTTCTGTCCACAATGAAGCTTAAAATGCCCACGCCATCGATTTATCAGGAGCTACAGAGATACAAGAGTTTCAATAGGTGACTGCTTATTTCTGCATTTTCTTGATTGTGTTGAACTGTTTTTGTCTGGCTTTTCTGTCAGGAGTGCAATGCCCTATGGAGGATTTGATAAGGCAGCTCAGCTGATGACGTTCCAGCTGCCTGACATCGAAGTGGCGACCGTGGAACCTGAACCATCAGTGGTGTACCAGCACGACATCGGCGCACGGCCTTCCTTTAATCGCACTCCTATTGGCTGGGGAGGCAGTGTGGAGCCAGGCAGCATTCACATGGAGCTGGATACTATACCATTTGATGGGGAGACTGACGACCTGTGAAGTTTTTCAAAGAAACCTAAATGACATTTACCTTCCTACACAAGCAATTGATGTGGTTGTAACCCTGTAGCCTCTGAGCCACAACACAAAGAAAGAAACCTGCTCAATACAATGAAAAACTTTTGCCAGTAGAACCATGTGTCCTAATTGA
The DNA here is from genome assembly GCA_028031935.1 of Paedocypris micromegethes. Taxonomy (NCBI): domain Eukaryota; kingdom Metazoa; phylum Chordata; class Actinopteri; order Cypriniformes; genus Paedocypris; species Paedocypris micromegethes. Next base: position 17,689,418 of record CM051500.1, read on the forward strand.
AGTGTAGATGTCTTTATGTGCACTGTTGTACCTGGCTATCATGTTTTAAGTGGGAAAGGCAGATGTGATTAAAGAGAAATGTAATAACACAATACATTTTATGGAACTGTATGATGGATTTCAGCATATTACACTTATAAAAACTACACCGTCCGTTTTGGGCACTTAGTTTGAGGAGCATAAATGTGTAAAATTGTGCAAATTTACGCTTTAAAACGGCTTTAGTTACTAACTGTTGTGCATTATTTGTTAATATTTTTCTGGCTGTTTTAATGTGTTGAGATCATGCGATATTTATAACGTAGACAGTGTTAAATACTAATAAATCTCGTGCCTGTCCTCGATAACTTTGATTAACAGGAATCATTTAAATTATTTTTGCATGGCCATTTATCATAAAAAGATTTACGAGGTGAGATTATTTTGTGTTACAATAATACCAAAGGATAATTACTAACAAATAAATCAGCAGTTGAACATGCTTCACTCTGTCCGACGTTTATTTATTCCGTTAAATTAACAAGCCTCACAACCAAAAATACGTGTCGGTATAAATAGCTGCATTAACACAGAAGTGCTAAATACGTCAGACGCTTCCAAACCCCGCGTCGGTTTCTCAGAGTCTGACACCTGAGACGCCAAACATCGCGAGAGTTGGTTGCCTTGGCTGCAGCGCACAGTGACGCCGAGGGATATTTGACGTTTAGCGGCAGAAAATGACAGATTTCGCCCCGAAGACAAGCCAGGCGAAGGGCAAACGCTCACGGTAAACAGTAGTTTCTTTGCCATTCTACTGAAGCGAGGAGTGTCGCGAGCTCTAGTTCGAAAACGACGCACGAGACGTTTGGTTGAGGGAGTTGTGAAGTTAAGACGTAGCGTCTCTTCCTCGGGCATGTGGCGGTTTAGTAAACAAACACAAGGAAGCGTTGCATCCAGAAAGAATGCATCCGGTGGCTTTATTCGTGCCGGTGATGTTTGCGACGGCGGTGCTGTAACTGCGGTAAATTGTGAAGGAGACTCGGCACATTGTGATGTGCTGACGAAGCTGTGCACGCTGTCGTTGTGCGAACGCTGCGCATCCCGAAGTTCGCCACGTAGTAGATTACACACACGACTGAACCGCAACCGTGTGTCGCGTGGATCGGACGCCGTGTTGCGTTCCGGACACTATGTGTGGGTGATGAAACGCATGCAACCTACATGATTAGAAAATGGAGTCGCGTTTATCGGGATTTAATTGGTTGCTCGCTCGTCTTGCTTGTTTGCGAACTCACCCCTCCAAGACCACATGCTCCTCGTCTCCGTTTGCAATGACGTAGCGCTTTCTGGTCTTTTCGATTCACTTGATTGTCCTCTAGTCGCCAATGTCATTTTCTGTGGGAGAGAGAGATGCAAGGTGAAAGAGAAATTCAGTGAATTGGAGGGATGCAGAGTGAACGAGAGATGCAATGTGTGCGCGCGCGCGTGAGGGTGAGAGACAAATTCGGAGAAAAGGCGACGCAGGGACAATGACTGAGAAAATGAGAGAAATAGATGATGTGAGAGAGAGAGAGAGGGAGAGAGGAATGCAAGGTGAAAAAATATGATAATATCAAAAGAGATGCGGTGTGTGAGAGATAGTTTCTTTATTTTTGGTAGTAATGGTGCTCTTTTTCTTTTCTTGTTTTGAATAGATTTGCAAAGAGAGAGAGAGATAGGTTTTCCATTTTAATGTTTAGATGTGCTAATTGCTAATTTGTTTACATTTTTATATTTACATAATGAATCTTTTTCACTAATGAACTTAATTTACATTTGCTGGGTTGCATCATTTATGAAACATTGGTTTATTAACGTTTAATGGAACGTTGCACAAACAAAATGGCACAGTCTTTATCATTTAGAAGTGACGAGAGATCAAAATAGACAACCTCCTGCTCCAAACTTGCTGATGTATTCTCACATCACTCGTTGAGAAAAGTAAATAAGAGCCCTGGCGTCCGTGTGAAAGAAAGCTGGTAATTGTTATGTAAAATATGGAGATGAATAAATTAACATACTGATGGTCTGTCCTTTAGGCTCTGCACGTCCATGTATTCATCACAGACTGAACCTCCAGACTGGTTAATTGGTTGGGGGTTTGTTGGATTCCTGTAAATTTCACAACATGTTTTAAGGGCTTTTGACAGGAAGGGACAGAAAAGGCCTGTAGGGTAAGTTTTATTAAAGTTTCAAGGTGGAGAGACATCCAAGCTAAGTAGAATGCATTCATGTGTAAATCACAACTTTTATTTGATAAGTGAAAAGGTTCCTCCTTGAACTTAGTTTTCCTGTTTTTTCAGCAGAAGGTTCCCAGTAAAACCCAGTTGCAGATTGCACAACGGTACAAACACACACACACACACACACACGCTCGCAGGCACGCGTAACAGTTCCTTTGCAAAGACTTGTCTCGCTCTACAGCCGATTAAACTTCTGTCCTATTCTCTACCATTTTCGCTTAAACCCCAAAATGACACCACTAGAAGGTGGTCTATGACCACAACAACGTGGTCGATCGGTTTTAGCATGTCAGGGGTTTACACGGCAGGTGGGAAAATTCTGCAACGTCAGTACTGGACAAGGCCATCAGGACTTCAGGAGGATACAATGACTTGAAGAGTGAGGCACCTCAGAGAATGACTCATTCATTTTGTGTTTAGTTCTTTGTGTGCATTGTTTTGTTTTGTATACAACCATTCATGATTGCTGGTCAGTCAGATCTTTTCCAGCAAGAGTCTGAGTGGTAATCGATAAGCGGTGATAAGCGGCTGGTTCGATTAGCTAGTGGTACAAATAACCGGAATCAACTCTAAATCATACTTAATGTAGCGTTTTTTGTAGCGACTTGCTCCATTAAATGAAATGAAGACTGCAAGTAATAAGCTGGATGGCTTATGAATCATTGCTTGAACTAATTGTTATTATTAAAGAAAACATACACAGTGACAACGTATTTTGAAAAATAATTGAGTCTCAAAGCAAGGAATTGATCATTGGTTGATGATGACAATGTATTTGACTGTGATGTGGTGAGGTACAGTGAGAATGTTAGGAACCGTCAATTTATCACAAAAACCAGTTGACCTTGTTCTGATTAAGCCTCTGTGAGTCACTGGATGGGAGGTTTTATTCCTTGTTCACTCCTTCCAATGTGTTCTCACCTCCCATCTGTTTCTACTTGAATGTCTCTTTAGTATTAGAAGAGCTTGAGTCATGTGCATTCCTAGAATGCAGTGATGCTTCTGAACAGTCATGATGAAGATCTGATGTACAAGATATACAAGATTCCATATATGTGTAAGTATCAATTCATAAGACAACCAACCTGTTCTCTAAAACAAACAAAAAGAAACCTATTCTGATCACATTAAAAGGTCCAAAAACAACACACAACATTATCATAAAAATTTTTTCCAATTCTCCAATTTTCACCTCCTAATCTTTTATAGTTTCACGGTTGAGTAATAGTATTTAGTTACGATGCAGAATAAAGACACGTTCACATAAAGCCTAGTTCACGCGGCAAGCGTGTTCGCAGACAGAAATTCTGAGAAATGCACCCATTTGGAACATCAGACTATTTTTAACCCTACCCCCGAGTTCCCAATGGAGCTTGGCACACATTTAACAGATTTTTGAATGGCTACTCGGTTGTGCCGTCACAAATCTGTGTGTATTACCAGCCACAGGAGAAAACGGCAAAAAGATAGAGTTGAATATCCACATTACACCATTACAGCTGCCTTTATCGCAAAGTCTTTTTTGTAATGCACAAGAGTATTGAAAGTAAGCCGGTCCAATATAGTTGTATAATAAATAATTTTGTATGGTTACCTTTGATGTTGGAATGTAAGGAAGCAAACTTGGACTTTAAGTGTCAAGGATTTCATTAGAATGTTTCCTGTTAAAGCAGATTTAATTGATGCATGAACTGGAACTTAAGGTTTTCTATTTCAGATTAGAGGTGCAGATATAGTCATCACATACAGTATCTATTGCTTGTTTGATGGTCTTATGCGAAGATCAATTTTAAAGATTTTCAATTACTGGAAGTAGATTGATTTTAATCTAGGTAAATATCACTGTTTAAACAATAGTGGACATGTTAATAGTTATAATGGACATTCTGAATCTGGATCTTTTTGCAGGGAGTTTCTCCTGGTGGTTTCACAATCCTGAACTTGAGATTATAATTGTAATGCAAAAACGTTTCAATGACATTCATGGTTATCTTCTATCCAGATTTCTCACCACATCGCATCGTTGACCCAGATTTCTGTGCTTAGCGACTCAAAATCTGTTTTTACGTGCGGTGTGCTTGATCATTAATAGAAAAGGTGTGCAATGGACCTTTACCTGAGGCAATCATATTTATTCTGAAAAGGGTTGATTTAGGTTTCAAACCAAACATCATATAGAAATAATAATAATCTACTTCTATAAATAACAACTTCTTTTCCATTGCAATACAAAAGTACCGAGAGGTACTACCAATAAAGAGACATAAATGTAACTTGTGAAATTACGGTGTTAAATAAAAAATGTTACATATTTTAAAACTTATTTGTTCTGCTAGCTTGACATAGCAGTGACATAGTCTGTTCAAACAGGGAACGTTCAGTTGTGTTTCTGTCCCTTTAAAAATTAAAAGGCAAAACTAGTGGGAGGAGCTTCCTTAGGGAAGCAGGTGTGTGGCGAGACAGATGATGTCATAGTGTCAGTATCACCTGAATAACCTGCATGACTCTCATCAAGATACGTACAATTTTACGGAGACTCATGACCGGATCACAGATGTCTGCCAGTCAAGCGGTGTGAGTACACACAGACTTTGTTAGCTAGAGGGATTGTTTTACACTGTTTACTAGACAGACGCAGCTGACAGACATGATCGCTGTTTTGTGACATTTCCCAAGGCTTTCAGCTTTTCCACTCTTCTGGACTGTTTGTCATTGTTTGTGTGTGTGTGTGTGTGTGTGTGTGTGTGTGTGTGTATGTATGTTAATTTAAAAATTGTCTTTTGTAATAAAAGCTTGTTTGTATTACAAAAATGTGTTTTTCATAAACACATTAATATGATTTTGTTAGCATAATTAATGTTTAGAGTAGTTGTAATTGTGTCATTGGTGACACAAATTTCTTACACAACTTGTGCTTGTAATGATGGTCTTTTAAGAAGACAATGTGCTCATCAATAGAAACCCATTATGCTCTCTGATGTCATCAGACGTCCATGAGAACTGTGCTTGTGTGTGTGGTCACATGACTGAATGACTCGAGACCAGGAGGTGTCACTCAGTGAAGATGATGTCATTCAGGAAATGGATCAGCTGAAGCAGGAATTGTTAACCACAACTTTACTTTAAAGTTATTTGACTACTTTTTATATTTGAATTATGTAATTCACCTTGTGCTGTGTACCATTTGAGGTTTGTGCTCTGCATTTGGATATGAAAACTAAAAGGAAACAAAAGTTTCTCTTTTTGTACCTGGTATGTGAAAACAGCGCATACACGTACCATCTATGCAAATTGAAAATTGGTAATTTAAAAAAAAAAAGCTGACCAAATGTTTATAATAGAAAGACAAATAATGTTTAAATGTTTATTATTTTTTGTTGGTTACAGTACTTTAAATTCAAACGCCAGATGTTTGGCTAAAAATGCAGATAACAGATGACTAATTTATTAAATGACAGCAGGTTGTTCATAAATCTTTTTTTAATATATTTTCAAGTAGCTGTTATTATGTATTTGTTTTGAAATAGTGTCTAATCTAAACATCTAGGAAAGTCAAACTCAACATTAATTGTGAATTCTGCCATATGTAGTGGACATATAGAAAATCTAAATTTATCAAGTGAATAGTATACCATTCTAATAGTATGCAACACTAAATTTCAAAAGGAATCGGAAATATATATATACACAGACGTGGACAAAATTGTTGGTACCCTTCGATCAATGAAAGAAAAACTCACAATGGTGACAGAAATAACTTTAATCTGACAAAAGTAATAAATACAAATTCTATAAATGTTAACCAATGAAAGTCAGACATTGTTTTTCAACCATGCTTCAACTCATGAAACAGGCATGGACAAAAATGATGGTACCCCTAACTTAATATTTTGTTGCACAACCTTTTGAGGCAATCACTGCAATCAAACGCTTCCTGTAACTGTCAATGAGACTTCTGAACCTCTCAGCAGGTATTTTGGCTCACTCCTCATGAGCCAACTGCTCCAGTTGTGTCCGGTTTGAAGGGTGCCTTTTCCAGACTGCATGTTTCAGCTCCTTCCAAAGATGCTCAATAGGATTGAGGTCAGGGCTCATAGAAGGCCACTTTAGAATAGTCCAATTTTTTCCTCTTAGCCATTCTTGGGTGTTTTTAGCAGTGTGTTTTGGGTCATTGTCCTGTTGCAAGACCCATGACCTGCGACTGAGACCAAGCTTTCTGGCACTGGCCAGTACATTTCTCTCTAGAATCCCTTGATAGTCTTGAGATTTCATTGTACCCTGCAAAGATTCAAGACACCCTGTGCCAGACGCAGCAAAGCAGCCCCAAAACATAACAGAGCCCCCTCCATGTTTCACAGTAGGGACAGTGTTCTTTTCTTGATATGCTTCATTTTTTCGTCTGTGAACATACAGCTGATGTGCCTTGGCAAAAAGTTCGATTGTTGTCTCATCTCCCAGAAGCTTTGTGGCTTGTCAACTTGTAGTTTGGCATATTCCAGTCTTGCTTTTTTATGATTAGTTTTCAACAATGGTGTCCTCCTTGGTCGTCTTCCATGTAGTCCACTTTGGTTCAAACGACGACGAATGGTGCGATCTGACACTGATGTTCCTTGAGCATGAAGTTAACCTTGAATCTCTTTAGAAGTCTTTCTAGGCTCTTTTGTTACCATTCGAATTATCCGTCTCTTAGATTTGTCATCAATTTTCCTCCTGCGACCATGTCCAGGGAGGTTGGCTATAGTCCCATGGATCTTAAACTTCTGAATAACGGTAGTCACAGGAACATCTAGTTGCTTGGAGATGGTCTTATAGCCTTTACCTTTAACATTCTTGTCTATAATTTTCTTTCTGATCTCTTGAGACAACTCTTTCCTTTGCTTCCTCTGGTCCATGTTGAGTGTGGTGCACACCATATCACCAAACAACACAGTGACTACCTGGAGCCATATATAAGGATAAGGATAAGGAAGTGAGGTGACGGCAATATGGCCACTAGGGACCATACTGAATTTGTGCTAATAATTGTGAATTTGTCCCATGAACACACACAAACCCCGAAGCAGTGGGCAGCCTAAATCCTTGTCTTGCCCAAGGACACTTAGTTGCAGGGATTCGAACCTGCAACCTTTCGGGCACGAGTCCATGTCCCCTACCACTGGACCTCCATATATAGGCCCAATGACTGATTACAAGGTTGTAGACACCTGTGATGCTAATTAGTGGACACACCTTGAATTAACATGTCCCTTTGGTCACATTATTTTCAGTGTTTTCTAGGGGTACCATCATTTTTGTCCTTGCCTGTTTCATGAGTTTATTTTTTAAAATAATTCTGTTGAAGCATGGTTGAAAAACAATGTCTGACTTTCATTGGTTAACATTTATAGAATTTTTGTTTATTATTACTTTTGTCAGATTAAAGTTATTTCTGTGACCATTGTGAGTTTTTCTTTCATTGATCGAAGGGTACCAACAATTTTATACACATATATATATATATATATATATATATATATATATATATATATATATATATATATATATAATGTGTGTATACTGTGTATATGCTGTGTGTGTATAGCTGCAGATATTAATACCTTAAGTGCAAAAAAGACGTGTGTAAGGTGTAATTTAATTACACTGGTAGATATAAAATGTTTTTGACGAATAACATAATTTGTTTAACATTTGTTTTTAACATAACAAGTAGCAACAGATCTAAGACGTGAGGTGTGCGAAATGTGAAGGTGATTGTGAAGATTGACTGATGGTCAGCTGACCTCACGGTTACTCGGGTCAGCTGACCAGCTGCCTCTAATCATACCTTAGTGCAGGCAGGAACTCAGAGTGGATCGAGCTTTTGCTATTGCAGGACCCAAATTGTGGAATGCTCTACCACTGCACATTAGGCACAGGCACTTCTGTAAAAGATAATAAGTGAGACAGTGTCATGGTGAAGTTCTGGATGCTTTGGGCCAAGGGGAGGGAAGCACTGCAAACATTGTTCTGAATGAAGCCTTTTGTTTCTAAACAAAAGCTTTTGTTTTTAATGAAAAGGCCTTTATAAGAAACTGTATTTAGTTTGTTTTCATTTCCATCATGAGAATGTTTACATATTATCAAATTGGTTATTAATTGTACCAATTATAAACAGCATTGATGTTAAGGGGAAGGTTACTGTTAGATATAAATGTTTACACTGTTTGGATGTTTATCATTATTGTTTTTGTATTTTTCATATATGTTTTGTATATTTTCATATATTTTCACTTGTTAGCATTATGGACTAGCCATTGATATTAATTTACACTTGAAGCCAAAAACAGCATGTGTTATCTGAATGAGACATGTAATTTTCTTGATTGTTTGATAGAAGGGCTGTAAAAATCACATTCTACACAAAATCCCATTGTGTTTTAGCAGGATCCTGCTATTTCCTCCCCCCCCTCAAGTATACCCGGTGAGATTCTATCATCTCCATCATCGTCTCCATGATGGAGTTTCTTTTAACAAAATGTAAAGAACTGGTATTTATTGTTTGATTTGCTTCAGATGTTTATACTTTGCTGTGGTCATGCGATTCGATGTGCAAAAGTCTGGTTTTGTCAGCTCTGAAGTCTGTTTTTGAGAAAACCCTTAAACATCTGCCAATGTAAAGTTCATTGTGGACTCTCCCTCCCTTCTCTTCCTTCCTTTGTGGTTACAACTCCATCAGTTTAGACTGGCTTACAAAAAAACACTGCCTGAACCATTACTGATTTGGTTACTGGAACATCTGGTTCACTGTACTTTTCTTTTGAAACATTTTAGTTTTCCTTTTGGTGAATACGATTGCTGAACGAAAGAGACGATAATACGGAGAGAACGATTGCTGTATACATCATAGATATAGCATGATATTTCTGTTGCACGTAGACTTCATGTAGTTTGAACGGTTGAAAGTGCAAATTTTTAATGCAAAATCAGACATGAACTGTATCTACTTTTCTTTAAGGTCGTTGTAATGGACATTTGGAAGTGTTGTGCCCCACTGAATCAATATGGTTTTATTTTTGATGTGCCTTCCACAGTTGGGCGTTTTAATTCTTATAAATGTACTACTGTAAAAGCAATTACTTTTGTTAGTGTTTTATCTGTGAACTAATCAAATCTGCGCTGCGTTTAGTTAACGCTATAGAAAAAAACAGTAATTTTGTTGTTTTCAAATTTTGCTTAATGTTGTTGACGACCGTGCTGTTTCGTTTCATTGTTGTGGGATGAACCCGTCCCGTTATGTGGGTGGGCTTTTCTAACCCTGCACTGTGTGCGTGTCCGGGGGCGGGGTCGGCAGGTAATATATCCGCCCCTCCCCCAGCAGTACCCCCGACCCCTCCGCAACAGCCTCCAAGAGCGCGCGCTCGGTTGCTGTTGTTACGCATCGTGGAGCAGAGAAACACGTTCTCGAGAATACCGGCAACCTTAAACGACCGCCGTGTCAAGTCATGAAACAGGAGGCTCTTCGTTAACTTTGAGCGAAATAAACGTTCTCGTAACTGGTGAGTTTTACTAACTTTTTTCCTGATGAAAAGTTCATATCTAGTTCACGCATTCCTCACGGGATTTGGTCGGGAAAAGACTCGTATTGTTTCGGAATCCCTCTGGGAAAGTCAATACAGTAAAGCGAGGGGGTTTGTAGATGTTTTTATACGGAAAATACGACCAAATCACTCTGAGTTAGAGACGAGAGCAGTTATAGTGCGAAAACGTTGGATGTGCATTTAGTGTGGATGGTTTAGCATCCATACTTGAACACAACGCCTTTCAAGTTTCTTTAAAATGTTTATATTTTTTTTCTAAATGAACATACTGCAAATCACTCTTTCACGTTGATGATGAACATTTGTTTAATTAGCACAATGATGCTAATCTAAGAGGCGTTTTATCGATAAACTTTGTGAATCTTTGAAAAATGAATATAAAGTGAAAAAGAGAATTAAACACGATTTTTGAAAAGTTGCTTTAGTTGTATTTCTGTTCCTTTCCGTCTTTATGGGTAATCCTGTTTTGTTTGTCGTTAAGCACCTGCAAAAATGATCGCCGGACGTTATCGCTAACGCACGCTAATTCAATATCACGTGAAATTCAGATTTTTCAAGCTCGTAAAGTTGGTAGAATATTGTGCATTTAACGAACAGATTTCGCTGCTCTTTACATGTGTGGTTTGCGGTGAGAGATCAGAGTAAATCCGAGGTCGGGTCAGCACCGATCACACGGGCCACACTAACGGGCTTTGGCACACAAAAGAAAGTACTCGTGGGAAATAAAGCCCGTTAATGCTCGTCTATGGCGACATGGTCAGCCATGTAAATTCCAGTACACTGATGGAGGCATTCAGGATCAAAGCCAGTGAGTTTAAATAGAGAGAGGCGGATTGGTGTTAAAATGTAACATTTGAATGTCATGTTTTTGAATTACATACTCTGTCTGGATCGCTAAATCATATTAGAAGCATGACGCAAGTTTAATCACATTTATTGTGACGTCACTGCTGTTGTTTTTTTTTTTTATGAAGATTTCGTAAAGACTGAAATTTGTGTAAGGTCATTGTTTTGATTTTTGTGTAACTGTAAAATGTAAAAGAAGTTCACAACATGTTTTCCACCTCTATTTTCAGGTGTAGTTGTAAAAGCTGTGATTTCTAGTGTCGTCTTCACACTTTTCTGTTGTCGCATCTTTCAGCCACAAGGCAGCAACCAGTTGTGTTGGCTCACTTTTCGAGTCCAGGTTTGCCTTTAGCTTTTAAAATGTGACGCTGTGTTTGTGGCATAGAAGCCGCTTCACCGTTTCACACGCGTTTGGAAGGAGGTGTAGAAGGTTTAGTCAGGTCAAAATGATATGAACAACCTCATGGTCTCAAGTGTTGCTAAAGCTTTGAGCTGGTGGTGATGACCTTTCACTCTTCTGGTATGAGAGCTATGCCTCATGCTGTTTTTGTATCAGTTTTATCTTAACAAATCTGCCGTAGTTTTTTGAGTAGATGTTCTATGATAGAGAAGATCTCCGTATATGACATCTAATCATAAGGCTGCTGTATGTCCCTGGCTTCATTTTGTGCTTGACCACCCCATATGCGTGTTCCTCATCTTTCCAAAAACAGCACCAGTTCTTAGTATCCATGGCAACCGCAACCCACCCCATCTTAGCTGAGCAATGTAGAAATTAACTGTGCCACAGTCTGGACCTGTACTTCCTCACACCCGTCTCCGACTGTGGATGATGGAGAGGATGGAGCATTTCACTCTGAATCATTACTTTTTTTTCTTGTCAGCCTTTTAAAGGTAAAAACCTTTTTACCTGTGAACATGTAATTTTCCACTTCTGGGTCGAGGGGAGTCATAGTCAATCTCAGCAACTCTGGGCCTGAAAGTGGAATATTCTTATTTTAATAAAAAAAAATAAAAAATTGTTCCAGCACAATATATCCATTGCAAACCCTGTATTTATTTTAAATGGATGCATTTATCTGCCATTTATTTGCCCAAAGAAACTCCTTTCCTTACCAACTTTATGCTGAGAATTGAACACACAGCCACTGTGTTAGTCGTTTTCTGCTCATTTGACTTCTAAAACGGCCTCTGACACAAAGACAAAAAGTAAAGTGCAGAATCACTTTAGCCAGATAGTTCAGCATTTATCATTCACTCTCAGCAATACAAAACGGATGCCAAGACTGTTGCTCATCCATCCAAATTGTCGCCTGGCGACATGTTTCCCTCAAGCTTTTGTCCCTGTTGGATATTTTCTCACTGTTGGTTCAAGTGAAATTTTGGCATTGCAATTCGTGTCAGACGGAGGTGTGAAGCTTCTCGGCAGTGAGATATTACAGACATCATTAGTGGCACAAATGCGCCCTGCTGGATTAAAAATGTCAGATAGCGGCGTTAAAGGTGTTGGAGTTCTCTCAGCTCTGTGACTTAATGGACATTGTTTTTGGCTGAGTGTATTGTGCCTCGAATAATCCTGTGACTTCTGTTATATTGAGTTAATGGCGTCATTTGTCTGTCCATCTCTGCCATAAGTGATTTAAATAACTGGAAAGTGCTTGTGAAGACTTAAGGAATCACTCAATTATGCCTCTTTTTTCCTAAGCACTCTTTTTTTTGTATTACATTGTATTCACATTTTTGTATGCATAGACTTGTCTCAAAATTTTACCTATGTTTAAGGCGGTTGCTTTCTGTGTCGTGAAAGTAGAAAAAGTATAATTTTAGTTAAACATCTACCTGAGACAACAAATGATGACAGAAATATTTCACTGTATACAAGTAAAATATTAATCAAAACTTTTACTCTAACCTACATTAAGTCAGTAAGAGGAGTGGATATCAACACCTCACACACTAAAACCAGGAACACGGACCAAGAAATTAAGACACCAGGAATATACGGGAGAAAGCGGTCTAATCATTCACGACCATCAATGGACTGGCATGCCTCACCCGCGTGTTTACCAGCTGAGAGGGCACATCCGCTGATTACACACGCACACGCAGCAGTCTGAGATAGCTCAGAATATCTGTTAAAACGGCTTCTCCTTTCTGATGTGTGTAATAACTTATTCAAAATCAGTCTGTCAGAAGACTGTATAGATTCTTTCAATGCTCAAGTTTACGTTGCTCAGCTTGCATTTAACAAGTTGCACCTTTATAGAAAACCTTTATAGGCGCTGTATGTATGCTTTAGGAGAAATTAAGGGTTTAATATTATTTCAATGTTACTTCTTGTCTTACTTTGTCTAATAATAATGAAAGCAGAGAGATGGAGGGGCGGGCAGCATTTTCAGAAGGGGCCTTTCAGAACTCTAACGTAGAGACTATTCCAACACTGTAATAAAAATAGGAACACATTGTTTTTTCATAATAATTTTCATAATAAAGGATTAGGCTTACACTTGCATAACCAATTGGCTCAGCTGAAAATATGCAGCTGAAAAGTACTGTGCTTTTCTTTCTTTTGATTTAATCATATGAGTTTTAATTGTGTTTACCATCTTGTGATCGCCAAAACTGTTTACAAGAACATGCAGGAGCCAGTAAGAACGTCTTAGCCACTGTCTGGGAGCTAATGAGGACTTTAGAGTGGACACAGCTAGTTCTGTTTTCTGCCAGACAGGATAATCCAGCGTCTGAATGGATAATCTCCTTGACCTGTCGTTCGATTCACTTCACCCCCACTGACGAAACGGAGGTGCATTACACTCTTCCTGGAGGTGGACCCTCGCCATCCCAGCTCCACTGCCCACCACAGTCCAGCGAGTTAGATGTGCCAATAAATTCAGTGATTTTCAACCTTTTATTTTTCCTGATCAATTAAGTTGGCTAATTTAATACATTACTAATCAATCTTAATTTTTTACATTTGCTTTGTTACTGCAGTTGTGGGGTATTTCGTTTAACTCATATAACAATAATATAGGTTTAATGTGCCAATTGTCGGTTTTTTAAGAATAGTTGTATCTGTTTTCCACTCTGATACATTTAAGTAAAATAGTAATTTGCAAGTTTTTGACTATAAATGGTTACAATAATTGGTGTTTTGCATTTTTTTTTTAGTTGCTCCATCTTTAAACTTAAAACATGAGCTATTAAGTATTTTTCAATCATTTATTTTCCATGAACCATTCAGTTTCATAATTTAATACATTACTAATTCATTTACATTTTTATATTTGCTTTATTGCCATTTGCAATATGAATACACTGTACTCTTAAGTCTGTATTGTTAAGGCAATGAAAAAAAATTCCAATGAATACATGTTTTTTATTTAGTGTGGCGCTTGGAGATTGTAGTGTTAAACCTTGTGATTTACACAAGGATCTTTTCAGATCACCGTAACTACCGTTTTCCAGCTTTGGCGGATCTTTATTTTTGAAGGAGCATGCCGTCATACTAGTTTACCGGCCGACAGTGTTTAAATAGCATGTGTAGGTGTTAACACATTCAGTCTAAACCATTAACACAGACCGAAACCAGTGTCTTCCGTCGAGGGCGGCCAATCAGTGACTCAGCGTCAGGCAACACATCTCTGTGGAATTTCTCTACTTGCTTTCGTCATCTTCTGTTTTTGATTGTTCTCTATACATCTGTGTCTTTTCTCTGCATCTTTCCCTCTTTAGGTCTGTGCCATTTTTCTCCTTTTTTAATCTGTTCTTTGTATCTTTTGCTTGGTTAATTGGCGGTTGCGCTTTGTTGAAAGCACATCAGATTCCGATGGATCTACATTTGCTAAAGCGCTTTAGGCAGCGTCTTGAAACAGTCTATTAGTAGCTGGAGGTAAGGGAATTGTTGCAAGCAATGTGTGTTCTGCGGAGAATGTTCTTTATCTCTTTCCTCTCTTCAATCCTAGTGGCTTGATAAAAGACGCTGACATGAACCGGTCTGACTGTTGTCTGGTTCGTGAAGTGTTTGCACATGAACACACAGCATGTTTTTTTGGTTCATAGGAACTGAAAATGCCAAATTTACTTACATTTTACAATTAAGGTTTAGCTCTTGAGATTAGGTGATTTAGCTCTTTTTACTTTCCAGTTTTATTTTGCAGTGTTCGTTGCCTACAGTTCGCAGGTTCATCAGCGGTTCTCAAGCAACTACGAGTTGTGAATTTTGAGGTTACAGACTGAAAGTTGTCTCCTATTGAAATATAATAATTTAAACTATAAAAACATCTATTGCTGCTATACATTTCAAATTTATAATGTGATAACAAATGAAATTCTCAAAACGGAATTGTAGTTGTACATTTAATGTGAACATTGTAGTTAATTGTGCACATTGTAGTTTTTTTACAGAACATTTGTATCCATGTTAAATGGTATTGCAACTTTGTAATCACAAACACACACACAGCAGAATGAATCGGTGTAATTTGTGAAGGCTCAGCACTACACTTACTGTAATTGGTTATATTGGAAGTTAGTGTCTATAAATTGTTACAATATATTTGATGTTTTATATTTTTTAGTTGCTCTATCTTCAAACTTTCTAAAGATTTCTGGACACACTGACTCTAGAATGATAATGGGTTGAGAATTGTGAGACACTTAAGCTTGATTTTTTTTTCTGTTCTCTTTTTTTTCCCCCAGATTCCGAGTGTTGTGAAGGTTCACGCCGCGCAGACTTGTTTACAAGCCAATAAAGGCTGAGAAGACTTGCTGTCAGGCTACAGACTGTTACTTCTGTTCACCGTATCCTGCACCTCCCACAAGCCGAGAGGAGAATTCAATTCCAAATCCCAGTCCCAAAGAGGAGTTCACTTGGCCAAGGGAATGCGTTTTCTTATCCAGAAAACTAATATTTATGGACGAAGAACCTTTTTTCTGAAGCAATAATTTTTGGACAGATATTGGACCCACTTCAGCTAGCATTTTGTAATCTTTCATTTTGCTCTGTTGAATATTGCACTTTAATCATTTTAGTAAGATGAGCTTGGGATCATTGCAACGGGGAGGGACTATTTAGAGTCAGCGCTAGAAAGATTTCCTCCACCATGTCATGGAAAAGAAACTACTTTGCATCTGGCAGCAGTGGGTTGCACGGCATATTCACCCCACGAACCATGACATCAATCGCCCCCAGCAAAGGACTCCTCAATGAACCCGGCCAGAACAGCTGCTTTCTCAACAGCGCTCTTCAGGTATGAACTAATGTGGAATATTTATTTTTGTCTTTTTGCTGACTTAATAGTATAGTACATTTCGATTTTGTCTTTTTGAATAGATTTACTATTTTGTCTTTTTAAAATATTTGTTTTAACAAATCACTGTTAATTATTAGTTTGCAATTTTCATTTGTCACGTGATAAACTGACATGTTTTTCCCTTTATCTTTTCTGATAGAAACTAGTGTATATATTCATCCAGAAAAACATGTGTATTATTTGTTGTGGTCAAGCAGTAATATTTTTTTCCACATCAATTATGTCCTCCTTAATAATAACAAAATACATCAATAATTGCAATAAGATCAAACAATAGAGGTGAAATATGAGTGCGGACTGCAGGATGAGCATAACTTGCTCAAATGAAACTATTAGCAAAATAGTGAGCAGAGGATAAATGCACATGGAGAAATAAGACATGGCCAAACAATCTACAACAGACCAAACAACTACATTGTCCACCTCTAATGGTCCTCTGGAAGAAAAACAACAGAGGATGGGAATTTTAGGATATTGATCTATCATAATGTTTTCTGGTCTATATTATCTGTATTTTCTGTGAATTCTAAAACTAATGAAAAACGAATTTTCTCAAAACATTCCTTATTTAAATATGTAAAAAAAACGTGTATGCTTGTGAACCGAAATGCTCATAAACCAAGGTTCAAAAACAATCCTTGCTTGCTTTAGATTATAATTTGCCAAATTAAATATTTACCATGCTCAACAGACAAATCCAGTTAATTAAAGACCCCGTGCTTGGCTCGCCCTGAACAGACGCCGGCTCTGGTAGGCAGAAATGGCTCCTCTTCATGATTAATGATTTGATGCAACAAGTCATGCGACATGATGCATATGGCGGTGGAAGGTTTGGTCGGATGGCTCTTTAGTCTTAGCTCTCCTCACGCATGAATGGAAAGAAACTGCCGTGTCTTAATCCTTTGTGCTGCGTGGTGACGTCTGCATTAGATTTAGTGATGATTCAGGCACTAGACCCCACAAACAACTGTCAGACGCTTGCAGTCCTGCCGGTAATTACCCTGCACGCCAACCTGCCATTACTTACCCGCTATTTTTGGATTACTGTATAATCAGCTATATGGAAATAAAGTGGCTTAGCTGGGTGATAATATGTCTAAAGCTACAAATTAGTGTCGGTTATGACTGGTTTGGTGGGGGTGGGCAGGCTGGGTGTTTAAGTATGACTGGATTCTCTCTCGCCATGGAGCAGAACGGTATGGTAAGATGATAAACTCTCTTCCTGCGGGTGAAACGAGAATATTGTTTTCTCTCAAAATCAAATTCGTGAACTTTAAGAGGATGCTCTGCGTTCTGTTGTGATGCAGTTTGTTCAGATGAGTAACACACAGCAAAATTAAAATCCCTGCTTAACAGGTCTTATGTTTAAACTAGGAGTGGATTCTGATAAAGCAGTGCTACTGTTTTCTTTGTTTTTCGGTTTTCTATGGCATTGCCAAAGTTGTTTTTTAGGGGTTCTATTATTTGATATTTGATATATATATATATATATATATATATATATATATATATATATATATATAATTTTTTTTTGTTGTCTTAAATTAACAAATAATTAATTAAAAAACTATTCGTAATGTCTATCACACACAACATTGCGTAGAGATAAACTCAAACTAAATTTTCAAACAAAAATGGAATTCTGAGAATAGAGCCAAGAATTGTCAATTTCTGGTCATCACCTTCCAGGATTTTTTCCCATTTGTTTCAAAAAGTCTTTCGATTCTTCTTTTCAATACAACACAACACAGTCTAAATTTGATAAAGCTTGACAAATGTTCTGAAAGAAGGTTGAGATTTACCTCCATCCTCGATACTTTCTGCTGTCAGTTTCCTTTGAAGCCTGTAACACGTTTAGCACCATAGCTGTGCCCATCCGATCAGTCCAGTTTGAGAATCATCTCAACCTTATTGCGATAACATCACCATAAAGTCATTTAGTATATAAAGCGTTTGTTCACTTCCTGCAGCTGTTTATTCTGATTGAAGCCACTTCCCTTCTGTTGCATAAGAGCTTCATTACTGATCAGAAGGCTGCTCTCCCCCCACGATGGAGGGTCTGAAAATGTTTTTAATGAGCTTGTGTTGCCCACCACTCACCTGTACGTCCTGCAGGCTTCTCTTCACATGCGCGCACTCAGGTGGACACCTCCACGTTTGACCGCTGGGTCGAGTCAGAGACGTTCTCAGAGACGTCTTCTTTGTCTTGACCAAAGCTCTCAAAATCAAATCGTCAGACCAGTGATGTCAAACCAATCGAAGTGATTCCGTTGCCTGACGCTGACCTCACCAGACAGACGCAGTGTCTTGTTGATGGCCGTCGGCACAGAATGTCCCTGGTTTTCTGCACCTCGAAGTTCTTGTGCGGTATATTTCTGTCCTGAAGCTTTTATTTGTTTGTTAAGATGATTTACAACAGTCCTTTTTTTGCTTTTACATTATGCTAACTTGTTTAAGTACTTGGTGTTTTCTTAAATATGCATTTTTTTAGTTAAAAATAGAATGTAATTTTAAATATACTTATATTTACAACTTTATTGTAAATTTGGCAAATGTTTTTTATAACATTCAATTAATGAAATTTTAAACGGTTAATATTCATACTTTTAACATTAAAAATGACCATCATCTGAATAGTTTTCAATGTTAGCAGCATTTAATACAAAGCATTAATAATACTCTAATGCTAGACTAATGCTAATTTGAAAAGAAACAAGTAACAATTGACAACGTGCTTTTATCATTTCTAGTGAGAACAAATCCTATTGATATTGTGTAATTACCACGGCAAAGAGTGTCTACTATGCTTGTGCCGGACACTGCGAGAAGATTGCTTGACCATCAGCAGAAGCTGTAGCATCATCAATAGCTCTGCACAACTTGTTTTTAATGGTTTGATTGGTGCTGCTTTCAAACTTTCTATCTTTTTAACTTTCCCTTCCCTAATGGATTCTGTGAGTTGTGAAGCAGTAGACAGGAAATGGATCTTGCTTTGCTTACACGCCAGCTAGCTTCTGAAAGTGAAGTTTATTGACAGACTTCATCACTATTAAAGCAATAAGGCATCTGTGAAGGTAAAGCCGGATGGCGGATTGGTTTGGGCTGCTGTGCCGGGTTAAGTGGGACTGACAGCTTTCTCAATAATTCAGCTCGCAAGCGTGTAGATGTGCGAGATGAGCAGTGGTCCGTTGCACACAAGTTCACTTTAGGCAGGTAGGGTTGGCACCACCATCGCCGTCTCCTGGGCATGTCCAGATGGGTGGTGCGTGCGGTCGTGTTCCTGTGCATGCATGCGAGATGCCCAGCAGGAAGCTGGCAACCCTTTGTTTGTTTCACTGACATTCCATATTATTCTTCATCCGGAGATGTTTGCCTTCCTTGAAATGAAGGGCCAGAACTGGAAAGCCACTGACTTCATCTGCAACTCACTTTCGCACCGTCTTTAGATGAAACAGACAGACATCTGATTGGCCAGATATAACAGCTCTGATGCGATTGGCTAAGATCGGATCAGTCAAGAAAGCTGGACTTAAGAGAAGCTGTGAGTGTTTATCATTAAGTACCGAGATCTTTCAGGATCAGGTACTTGCACTGTTCTAGAAGCTGCAGCTTTTAAGATGTCAGAAAGTGACACAGAGTGTTGGTGGTGGGATTTAAAGTCGACTGCTAGAAGAACCCATTCCCGAGCCTGATGCATTTTTCATGACCAGAGCAACTTGTAACTGTTCTTGCACCTCGCACCATCTGCAGACGGAGCGGAGATTGGAAACATGTTGTTCTGACCTAGCTTTTTCCTTCGCAGGTTCTCTGGCATCTGGATATCTTTCGCCGAAGTTTCCGTCAGCTCACCACACACAAGTGCATGGAGGACTCGTGCATTTTCTGCGCTCTGAAGGTGAGAACACGCTAGGCTAATAGTTGATTTATTTATGTATTTATTTTCAAATTTTGTGTACTATGTGCCACGGTTGTTCTTTTTTTTGTGGTTAAAGTTGTGTTGACTTGATGCGTCATACCTATGGTCACTTCCACAGATAGTGCTGCTCTTGTTTAGCATCTTATCATATTTATGATTATCTTATCATAAATATCCGCAGTCTTGTTCTAGGACATCTTTTTGTTTTTAGAACTTTTTCTGAATTTACATAAAAGGAAAAATATAAATATATAATTATTTATATTATATATTATAATTAAAAAAAATTTTTTTGATTGTTTCGATATTTCATAAATGTTTTTAATTTGGATGTATAAAAATCAATTACAATAATACCAATTTTTAAACTGGAAAAAGCAAATTTGTATTGCAATTT
Source organism: Paedocypris micromegethes (assembly GCA_028031935.1). NCBI lineage: Eukaryota > Metazoa > Chordata > Actinopteri > Cypriniformes > Paedocypris > Paedocypris micromegethes. The sequence goes on from CM051500.1 coordinate 17,709,727, forward strand.
TTTTGTCGATGGAATACTAGTTAACTTGTACGGTCAATAGTATTATTTGTCTAGGGTCATCCTTTTGGGGTGTCTCTCGTTCACTGTACATGCATATAGCATGTTTTCTAATGTTGGGTATCGCCATTGGCACTTTCCATGAAATGTTCAATAACTCTGCTGGATATCGGGGAGTTTTCTCCTGAGCTCAGTGCCAGCACAGCAGGAGGTTTCCGCTCTGCTCTTACACACAGGACAGGAGCAGTATGTCTGTCTGTCACGGCATGAGTCTCTGCACCACGCCGGTTCTCACTTTTAACTGCGTTTGTCAGCAGAGGCATAAATCTTTGTCTTAATTAGTAGATTCTGCAATGACTATTATTATGTAATACGCTTTTCAGTCACAAACACAAAACATTTCATGTATGATTCGGGTGAGAATCTGAGTTTCAAGGGTACTACATTGAGTATGTTTTGTTTGTAAAATGTTATGTAAAATATCTGTTCATAAAGAGTATATTAATGGATTTAATCTCATATGGATTATTTGTGCTAAATGATTTCTGGACTTGTGCTTTGCAGAGCATCTTTGCGCAGTTCCAGTTCAGCAGTGAGAAGGTGCTGCCGTCTGACGCGCTCCGCTGTGCTCTGGCCAAAACCTTCCAGGACGAGCAGCGCTTCCAGCTCGGCATTATGGATGACGCAGCCGAATGCTTCGTAAGGACTCTTACATTTCTCTCGTTCCTCCCCCTCCTCATCATTTCTTCCCACTCTCTTGTCTTTGTTCCTTCTACATCCCCTTCGGTAAGGCTTTATGTGCCAGATCAAACCCTATATTAAAAAGCTATGTTGAAATTGCAGGGTGAACGACTTAACCTGCTCGATATGTGCCTGTGGTCATCTGTAATTTTTGGCTCTGTGTCTTAACATAAGTGTCAGTGCTGGTCTGGCTTTGTTTAGAGAGTCTGAAATTATACAACGTGCATAATAAGGAATGACCTGATGTCTCGGGCTCTAGTTATCGCTGGTTTAGAGAGAAAAAACAATCTGCTCATCAGTTAGAACTGGGACCAAAAGCTACAAAAGTTCTGTTCTTTTACCATCCCTCTGTTACTATTGTTTTCACGATCAGCTTGTAACAGGTTTTTGCTGTATACAAGCCAACTCAAATATCCCACCGAGACAATATAACGAATATCATCAGAAGTTATTTGTCTACATGTTTTTTAGGAGAATATCCTCATGAGAATACACTTCCACATCTCTGATGAAACCAAAGAGGACATCTGCACCTCCAAGCACTGCATCCCACACCAGAAGTTTGCTATGACTCTCTTTGAGCAGGTGACAATTTATCTTTTTGCCTTAAGCCTTTTTTAAGTAACCTATTGCTGATTTATAATGCCAGTTTGGGATCAGTTAGGTTATTGATTTTGTTAGTATGATTTTATTCACGCATCTAGTAATTAACCCTAAGTCTTTTTGTCTTTTGCACATTTAGTTTACAAAAAAAAACAAGTTTTACTCGCATCTTGAACATTTCTACACTCATTCACGCATTCAAAATGTTTTAAAAGTTCAAGTATGTTCTTAATAGGAATAAATCCTATAGTAAACCTATGCTATAGTAAGTTGTATGAAAGTTAAAGATTTCCAATGAAATGTGACTGCTAAAATATATGTTTTTAAGCAAACCACATGTAGTACTAAGCCTATTGGGATGTTTAACAATTATTGCATTATTTTTCCTTAAGTGTGTGTGCAACAACTGCGGAGCCTCTTCAGATCCCCTTCCCTTCATTCAGATGGTCCACTACATTTCCACAACCTCTCTGTGGTGAGCTGAGATTTTCTACACACACATACACACAAAGGAAAAACTTCCTCAACTCTGTACCAAAACTTTGTGGGCTGCAAAACTGTACTATGTATACAAATTCAAGTGACACGCATTTTCCTCAGAGGCCTGGAATCATTTGACATCTACTCGGTTGTCCTTGCCTTTAAAGCTCGAGTTATTGCCGTCACTGCAAAGTTTTTTCTGTACTGTGACCTTATGAGTGTATGTTACACACTACTATTCATGTCGTTGGTTTATTATACTCCATGTCCAAAATTTTCGTGACTTTTCATTGAGCTTTATTGTAATGTTAGTGGTGTTTTTCTTATGATGTGTTATGATTATGCTACAGTAACCAGGCAGTGCGGATGCTGGAATGCCGGGAGAAACCCACCCCAGACATGTTCGGCGAACTGCTAAGAAACGCAAGCACCGTGGGAGACCTGCGTAACTGCCCGGTTAGTGTTACCACACTCCGCCACACACTTCATTAAATCAGACACTAATAAGGAATAATGAAGCCTGGACGTGTGTGGATGGACCACAAAGCAGAATTAGGGCGATGGACTAATTGCTTGGCCGAATCCAGCATCAGTCAGTGGAATGATAATTGGTTTGGTGGCCCTGAGAAAAACCAGAGTCTTAGAAAACACACACAACTTGCTTTGAGCCTGGTCAATTGTTTTACTCCATTTAAGGGATTTTAAGCCTCAGAAATATTAATATATAACACGGGCATCTGTCACATATGCAGAACACAGTCACATATGCAGAAGAGGGAAGATGGTTGCAAAAGTTTTGACTGGAGTAAATGGAGTATCCATCCAAGTATCTTTTGCGTGAAGGAACTGACAACATATAACCTGCAGATTGAATTTGGCAGACTCATTTGGTTAAGAATTTTCAACATTAAAAACTCCACAAGCAGAAAAAGGGAAAGTGTGAATGAAAACGGTAACAGTCCGAGTTTTGGGTTTTAACTGTTTCTATTTCTCCGGCAAACGTTGCTGTCTTTACTCACAGAAAGCTGGTTTTCAGCCACCCAACAATGTGATTTTGCTTCGTTTAATACTACAGTCAAGGAGGGGACAATATTTGGTTTAAATGATATTGAGACATTTTAGAGTAGGTTTTCATTTCATTCATTTCATTTGGGCTCTAAATGGTTAAATGCAGAGCACAATTTTGAAAGGGTCACTAGCAAACATATTCACAAACTCACCTCACTTTCTTTCTATTTTTCGAGATGTTGAAGCTTTGCTCTATTGATAAGCAGGAGTCTGGTATTTATCAAATTCCTTTTTTTCTCTTAGGGTAACTGTGGTGAAAAGCTCCGTATTCGACGTGTCCTGATGAACTCTCCAGAGATCATTACCATTGGGCTAGTTTGGGATTCCGACCACTCCGACCTGGCTGAAGATGTAATCCACAGTCTGGGCACTGTGCTGCGGCTTGGAGATGTGCGTACCTTCTGACAGTCGTTAAAACAATCCAAACCTGAGCTGAAATTATGGGACACATGTTGTGCACAGATGTACTGAATTTACAACACAGTGTTAAAAATAAGCCGTAAAGCCTGAACTACTACTGCCACTTCTTGATGGAACAGCAGGAAAGGTCAAGAATGACACTTAGATTAGAGAGAAATCTATAGCCCCACAAAACCTTTTGTTTTTAAAGAATAGTTTTACATGAACCATTACAAAAAACAATGTATGATTGACGTTTTTTCTCTCTTCTCTTTGTCTTTTTTGCTCATAGTTATTTTACAGAGTCACGGAGGACAAGGCAAAACAGGCCGAGCTCTACCTGGTTGGGGTTGTCTGTTACTATGGCAAACACTACTCAACCTTCTTTTTCCAAACCAAAATACGCAAGTGGATCTACTTCGATGATGCCCATGTGAAAGAGGTGATCTAGTCTTTGTGTAGCCTCCTGTTTACCCTGGCTTGTACACAATGACGTTTTTGCACCCGATAATGAGAATCCATTAACTGGTTTAACCCGTCAGTGCCCCGTGGGCTGCCACCCTGTGGTGGGTGAGTGGGTGGCAGTCATTCTGCATACACATTTGGTCCATTTCATGCCATGTTATATAAATATACAGCTTGGTGACTCGCTACTCCAGAGTGTCAGTGTGGTTGTGTGTGTGTGTGTGGTAGGGAGAGTGTGTGGGTGCACAATTTTGCCACTAGCCTCATTAGTTGTTTCCACTACACATTTGTGTACAGTGCACATGTGTAGAGTGTGTAGAACTATACTATATATTGGTAGTGTTAATGTGCTGTAACATTTAAACCGTAATGCTTTGTTATTTGATATTGGAAATTTGACTACTATTTATGAATTACTATTTTGAACTACTATTTATTTATTTTGATCTATATTTGTTTGTGGTCGTGTAACAGTATATAATAGCAGCTTTGTTTGCTTAATGAAACAGTTTAATCTAGCACTGTCCATGAATGTATGTGTGATAAAAGCGGTGAGTCATGAACACGTGCAAACAGAGAAGCCTTTTCACTGTGTTTGTGGAGTCTGGCAAACCAGTGCTGACATACACGTGTTCTGTCCAGAACTTTTACAAAAGGCCACTGAAAACAAGGATATCCCACTATTGTTTACAGCCCCGCTGGACACTGGCGAGGCGGGGCCTACAGAGTAAAATCCGCCATGATTGTCTACCACCAACAAACACCCACCAAAGAGTCTCATCTTAACACGGTTACAAACGCATTCATGCTCCGCTCATATTTAGTCTCAGCCGGACTTCCTGTCTGAGTGTGATTGGGGTGTCCGTTTGGAAGAGTCGAGTCAGGGTAAGATGAGTGTGAATGCGTCAGGGAAACATTGCATGACAACAAATCTTTTATTATTTCTTTTTTTCTGTTTTATTGCACTTTTTTTAGGAAATGTTTTTTTATGATACGTGTTGTTAAAATTGCTCAATAATGTACGCATACTCACTTGTTAATTTAATTTTTGTTTTTACAGATTGGACCCAAGTGGAAGGATGTTGTGTCCCGCTGTATAAAGGGCCATTACCAGCCTTTACTGCTCCTCTACGCGGACCCCCGAGGAACACCAGTGTCCGCTCACGACTTGGCTTCACGCCTAGACTTACACCACTACACTAAAGCATACTACGACAGTGAGGACTCAGGTATTTAGTCTAGCCGAAGACCGTTTGTTTGATTTTGATTTGACAATTATATGATTCATTTGTTGCAAAATGTATTTATATTTCTTTATCTATTGTTAATACACACAATAACATGCGTATAAATGCATTAAGGCTTCTGACAAGGTCTTAATAGACCAGGGGTGGCCAACCCGTGGCTCTTGAGCCTCACGAGGCTCTTTAACTAGTTTCATGCGGCTCTTCAGAAGCTTTCACATGACACGAGTCAAATATGCACACAATGTTAACTGTTGAAAAATAACTAATATTATCATGTTGGTGTGGTTTTATCATTAAATCTGGCTGAGCAGAGGTCTGTGTGTGTGCGAGCATACAAGATTAAGGAATTGGATGATGTTTATGTGTGCCTGTGTGTATGATGTGGCTCTTTGCAGCTCTTCGTTCGACTTTCACATTGTCACACATTGAAAACAAGAAGCTGATTCAACTGGAATAAAATTGAGAAGTTCAAATGTACTTAAACACAACTTTACTCTCACTTTATCGCTCATGAAAAAGCAGTGTAAACAGTGACTGGAAAGCACAGCGCTCGCGTTATCGCTAAAGGTGAACATGTAAACATGTTTCATTTAATGTAAAGAAAGTAGCAGCAAATACTTTCACTTGAATAGTCATAATTTCAGACGAAACGTTTTAAATGTTACGTTTGGTCAGAATGTCATGAACGGAATTGAATCCTTCTGGTTTGTTTAATCTTTACACATTAATATCATGACACTTGGTATTTATGAACCATGACTCACATTGTGTTATTTTGAGCAAAATATGATTATTCGTGAAGTCAGTTTATTTAAGAGGTCATATAAGAGTTGTAAATTTTAGGCGCTTTTCAAGGCTCCTTTAACTACCGAGTCTATAATTCATCAACTGTTTGTTGTTTCCAGGTCGTGAACCATCAATTTCCAGCGACACGCGAACAGACTCCTCCACAGACAGCTACAGCTACAAGCCTTCACACTCTCACCATGAGTCTATGGCTTCACACTTCTCCTCTGACTCCCAAGGAACCGTCATCTGCAACCCCGACAATGACTCTGCCTCTCACAGCAGCTTGGATACTACAGGTATTGGACCACAGAGTCTCGTTTTTCTCTTCTTAGTGGAAACAGATGTCTGGATTAGGTTGTTCTTTTCATATTTCATGTCTGTCTGCTCTTAAGCTCCTATTTACTGTTGATTTGTAAAGGTCCTTTAACTGACGGTGAGCCAGTGCAGCGTTCCACCTTCAGAAAAGAGGCAGCCCTGGAAAAGAAGGGAGGAGTCTTGGACAAAAAACGAAGTGCGAGCAAAGCACGGAAATTTGAATTCCGTGGGGATTCAAAAAGTCGCTGCTCTAAGACTGATGAGGTGTTATCAGCTGGCTATCACAGTGAAGGTATTTCTTATCATAGTGGACAGTATAACTTTCAAATGCTGATTGGTTTAACTCTGTTCTGTTTTTTTATAGGTGAGACATTAAAAGAGCAGCAGGTTCCTCGCTCGCTTCCAAAAAGTGGCTCAAGTAGACTTCGAGACTTTAAAGAGACCATGAGCAACATTATTTACAACCGACCGCTCTCTGCGTCTTCACTGGGCTCGGCATGTCCAACAGACACAACCACCAAGGCCAGAGACTGGGAGGCAGACAGCACAAGCAGCGAGTCCAAGTCTAGTTCTTCCGGAGGCCGCTATCGCCCTCCCTGGAAACCTCGGCGGGAAGCCCTCAACATTGACAGCATCTTCAGCAGAGAACGACGTAAGCAGGCCGGATACAGTCCACTGGGCACTCTGCTGCCTGAAGACACTGGACCTCATGCGGACTTCATGGGGTCTCTAGCGCAGACTACCCTTGGTCACCTGCAAGGACCCATGAGAAGAGGATCAGATCAGCCACCGAGACTTATCCAGAGGATGGAGAGCGGCTACGAGAGCAGTGAGAGGAACAGCAGCAGCCCTGTCAGCCTGGACATCACTGTTAGTGATGCCACAAGCAATGGCACACACAGGTGTGTGTAAACGTTGTCCTTATGCGTGTACAAGCACGGTGCTTACTCTCATTGTGTACTTTCCAGCTTTCAAGACAGTGGATTGAAAAAACCTCCCTCTGACGTCTCTTCGTCTTGGAGCTCAGTCGCCAAATCTAAGAGCAGCTGCGCTCTTCTCCTAGATGTCAAAGCGGCAGTCAAGGGCAAAGGTCACACGAGTTTAGGTTTGTACAGCATGGGTGTGTTTATATTTGCCACACTAGCATTAAGTGGGTGTTTTACCTGTTCTTTATCGTTACTACACATAAAGCATGATTTAATCTTTCCGAGTGTTTGAACTAAGCGTCACATGCTGTACAGCATGTGCTAGAAGCACGATTTACCTGATATTCTGACACAAAACATCCTGCTCTTTCCTCTTAAATATTATCTGTGTATATATGTTCTTTACATGAATAAACACTAGTGTTTCCTGGGGAACGATCAGCTGATCCTCTGCCTGGGACCAGAATAGATATGTTTCATTAGCGCCTACAATTTGTTCTATACAGTATTGTTGTGGGTCCAACCTGCAGTTACATTGTGTGCTTTGATCATGCACATCTAAAATGTCTGGATTGTTTTTACATCTTTACCTTATTTATGCTCGTGTTGACATTTATATGATATGGTCTTGTTTACTTTTATATTTCCAGATTCTAGAAATAATGGCCAGTGGAGAGACAGCTTAGATCACAACTTTTTTTCTTTTGTATCTTGATTGTGTTTTTAGGCGAAGGGAGGAGTGAACTTGATGAACTGCAGGAAGAAGTAACTCAACGTGCTAGAGAGCAAGAGCTACAGCGACGGAAAGAAAAGGAGAAAGAGGCTGCCATGGGCTTCAATCCCAGACCCAGCAAATTCATGGATCTGGATGAGCTCCAGAACCAAGGTATGGCGTTGTGATTCTGGGCTTGGACTGTCTCTTTTGCCAGGTGGTGCGCAGGGTGCTGTGGGCATTGGTTGGGGCTGAAATGTGCTTTGCTGTGGTGATGTCTTCTGCAGGAAAGGGGGAATGCTCTGAGAGGTGTGTGCTGGAAGCAGAGGCGCTGTTAGACCAGTCTCTGAGGCTGGAACAGGCCGGAGATGTGGCCACGGCTCTGTCTGTGGTGAATGAAGCTATGTGTAAGTAATTCCTGCTGCTGCTGTTCTTGCTTCTGTCATCAGGTGCATCTCTGTCTTTTCACTGATTCTGGTGCCTGTGCTTTCACTATTCTGTCGGCAGAACAAGTGTCTGTCAAAAAACTTTCCAGAGGTGCTTTACAAGCAGTGGGGTCAATAGTTAGAAATGAATGATGAAATGCTTCTTTAGATGATGAGACTTGTCATTCGAGCTAACACGCAGTTATAATCGGTGCTTCTCAATTATTTTTAGCATGGGTCCCCTGAAAGAAGGAAATTTAATTGGGGTCAAAACAAAACTTAACTTTTTTTAAGTGCATCAATTTGTCTTAAATTGAAAGATAAATAAACGTTTTTAAACAAATTAAGCACGGTGGTCTTTCATCCCCAATTGCTAAATAATCTTCCTCGAACTTTCTAATATTAGTTTTCTGTTGGATTTCAATCGTTCCCCTGTCGTCTTCTTTTCAGCTTATCTTTCATGGTAACAATTTTCGTTAAATTCATTAATTTATTGAATATTTACATGAATATATTCATGTTGACGTGCAAGGGCCTATACTCTTGTGAGCATCCACAAGCTAGAGCACAGAAAGCAACCTCCCACACCAGCTGTACTGTTTGCGCTCTCTCTCTAACAATGAGCACACTACTGCCACCTAGTGTATTTACCTTTTATTCTGTAGTCTCAAAGCATGTTCTCCAGGGTCTTCCTTGACCCACTGGCCTCACTTCAGGGACGCCCCACTATATAAGAAGCACTGAGTTGCGAGAAAATTATCTTTCTAGAACAATTCTTGTAGTATAAATTGCCCCATTGGCCACTGCTATGTTACAAACTATTTGTTACATATTGTTCTACTCTGAGAACGCTCTTCCGGTGCTTTCTTTACTGTTTGTTGTGGTTTTCTCTTTGTGTTGAGTGTGTGAAATTCTACCTACCTGTGGCATTTCTGTGTCGGTTTGTGCTCTTGAATTCTGGGGTGCGAACATGCATGGACACACTGGTCCACACTCTCACTCCTTCACTGGTTTTCTCACTGCTCCTTCCTGCACCTTCTTCCCAACCTGCCTTGCACTGTCCAGAGCCTCTGTCGGTTTACATGCAACTCTTTTTATGATGGAAGTATGACTAACTTCTGCTTCGTTGTAATAAAAGGGTGAATTGGGTTTAGGGCATTTGCATTACTTTTTTACTTTAACTACAACGTACTTTGATTTAGGTCTGCATTAGGGCTGCAACGAAATGATGAAAATGTCTTATCACAACTGTTGTGGTGAAAGCGGCAATTTGCAACTGTTGTTTTTATAAGTTACAGTCAAATGGTAAACCGGTGAATTAAAAAAAGAAACAATGACAAAAAAAAATAACATTTAAATAAGAACCTTTTGCTAATTTGCATACATTTCAATTTAATTTTTTTTCCAATAACTTCAAGCAATAACAGAGTTATAAGATGGACACTGCTTTTGCCGTTGCCTCGTCTGGTTTCACGCTGCATTGTTAGTCACATGACCACACTCAGTTTCGCAATATCCAATCACACACTGATATGGCCCATTTTATGTCATGAATCGTGCAGCCCTAGTTAGACCCATCATATTTGAATCATGTTGTGCTTCAGAGTTTATAACGTGTGTACAAGCTGAGTTAGTTTTCCCGTCTTCCTTTTCCATCTTCCTTACCTTTACCCTCTCCTGACCCTTCCATCACGACAAAATAATTTCCCCTTTTCATTTCATTTTTTTCTTGTCTGTGCATGCACCCATAACTTGTCTATTTTTTTTTTTGTTTTGCATTTAATTCATTTTATTTTTTGCCTGTTGTGTTATTTTGTTTGCGTTGTAGCTAAACTCAGGCATACCTTGCATGAGAGCAGCTCTAACACGCAGGGCAGGATGCAAAAGTGCATGAGGAGAGCACGAGGTGTGCAGCAGCGCATTCAGCAGGAGCTGCAGCAGAAGCAACAGGAAGAAGAGAAGGAACATAAACTGCCACTCAGGTACCTGCTGCTGGCTGCAGTTGTGTGTGAGTGTGTGCGCTCCAGGAGCCCAGCACACAGGAAGAGGAGACGTCACTGTAAATGATCAAATGTAATGCGTGTGTATAAGAGTCTAGTGCCATGATCCATCTTGGTTACTGTATGTCACACTAAGGTTGGTCTGGAAGTGTTAGTAGTGCGTGTATGCTACATGAAGTCACCTATAGGTCCATCACGTTCAAAACTTTGATTGAAGAGTCACCATGTCCAGGCCGAGTGGCTAACTTGCGCTTTCTTGTTTTACCTTCAGTGAACAGTCTGTCCCGGTCCAAATACTTCTGACTAATGGTAAAGAAGAGGATAAGGCGGCGGTTTCAGAAGAAGCATTAAAATCACCATCACCTCCCAACATTAATACACTCTCCATTGCTGCATCACTTTCCGACACTCCTGATCATCACATAGAGCCGCTCTTCAAACAGCGGTCCACTGTAGACAATGACCCCTCCTCTCTTTCTGTGACCGAGAATGGGCTTCCGTCACATGTGAGAGACACTATCAACTCCCACAACTTGATGAACTGTCATTCGCACACTATTAAATGCAGTTCTACCGCGGTGCCTGTAATTGCATTGAATGGTTGTGAGACTAGCCCTCCTTTTAGCAAAAATTACACACATCTAGACCTCTGCTCTAGTTACGCACACATCTCGAATCACTCTAGGGAAGGGCTGGAGAACGGCTCACCTCCACACTCTCTCCAAAACACATCCCATATGAGCCACTCTCATGAGTCTGATGCATGTCCAAAAGCTCACCTTCGACGACCTAGCCGCAGCCTGGAACCCTCTGATCACCACCCGCCCTCGCTGGACGTCTTATCGCACTCTTACACAGAAGTTCATTCCCCTTCTCCTCCATCCCTGCCTTCACCAGCACTGGATCAACGTCCTGCTGGCCCCATGCCGGTGGAGCGCTGGGCTGAGAATGTCAATCGATACTACGGTTCTCAGAACTGTGCTAGGTCAGGACACATCTCGCCGTGTGAAGAACTCTCCGAGCTGGATTCTCTCTATCAAGCCAGCTTGAAGGCTCCCAGCCTGCCCCGAGCCTCCAGAGGAGCCAGTCCTCAACCTGCCAGCCGATCAGGTAGGATGGAACTCTGATTAGTACAAAATGAGGATTATACAATATGTATTTAATATCTTTGTTTATTTAGAAGGTGTGTGTACACATAAGTAAGTTAGAGGTGGGCATAGATTTTTAAATTTAAAATAACCTCATTGTAATCTTGAAATTAATAAAGATGATTCTTTCTAAACTTGCAGTTCTGATTTAAAAATGCAATTCTGAGGATAAATGGCTGCAAAAGTATCTTTTTTTTTTCACACGTCCACGCATTTGATGGCCCATTTTGCATTTTGAGCCTGGAACATTTTTTCCTGTTTGGCACTATTGGCTTCCTTTTAGTATAAGCAAAATTCCCTTTTAGTTCAATTACATTAGTACATTAAAAGTACATTATTTCCTTTCAGTACAACCAACATCTTGCAAGTGTTCGTCTTTGTATGTCTTTCTCCACTCAATATGAACTTACCATAACATACAAGTGATTTCTCACTAAAACAGCTATGTGATAATTGTCGTTTAGTCTAATTTTTTATTATAAAGTGCAAAGATCTGAAAACTGAAAAAATCCAATTAGGTTTATTAGAACGGTGTGGTTATTTTACTTATCATTTTATCTCTCATGCTTACACAGAAAAGAAGACACAACAGAAGGGAAACATGCAAAAAGAATGTCTTTTATTTATATTCAGTACATTTTTGAATGCTAAAATCCTACATTTACACAGTATATGTATATATTTTTGTATATATTTGCCCTGCACATCCAATTTCTGTGTATACTTTCTATTAGGAATTTTGTTTTATGTTCACTTCTAGATGCATTTTAATATAGTCACTGTTCTTCTAGGTCCTGCTGGTCCTCGGAAGCTCATTTCTGGGCTTTCTGCCACTCTGGGTCGTTCCAAAACCCCTACAGCGGAGATTGAGAGGAATGCCTATAGAACACCATCATATAGCAGCAAACCTCTACAGAAGGTGAGTGCAGCACTGCTATTTATGATTGGTCTTCATTTTTAGCTAATGCGCAGCACTTTTTAAAAAGGTGAAAGGTCCTAATGCAATGTGTTTGTTGTGCGCAGCCCATTGCATCCACCACCCATGATGCACCATCAGGCGAGGATGAATCATACAGCGCTGAGAACCTCCGACGAATTGCACGCAGTCTCAGTGGGACTGTTATCAGAGGACGTGCTGAATTTCCCTCGTCTCGCAGCTTTGTAGGTGTCACTCAGTTCACCTCACTGAACTGTTGTATTAACTATGCTAAAGCAACACCAATTATTCCATTCCTGAAAAAGAAGTAAATCAAGCATTTCTGCAATTTTGGAGTTTGCAACTCATGTGAAAGAGGGATACTGCCACCTAGTGTTTTATGTGGTACAAGAAAACATTAACTAGATAAGAATAGAATATTTAGTGTCAATGTTACAATAAAATTGGGAGCACTATTCCACGTGGTGCAAAAAAGGGAAATAAATTGTAAAATCAAGAAAGAAGAAAAGATATCCACTCTGAATAAAATACAATCATATATAAATAATGAAATACAATGTCAAAATATATTACAAAATAGAAAAGGCAAAATACAATATTTCTAAATATACGGTAATATACACAATACAAGATATAACTAGCACACAGCTGAATGTATATTGTTATTATATATTATTTAATCACCATGCTTTTAAATTATAACCTTTATTATATTGACACATATTGGTAGCTAAAGCATTGAGTTTTGTACGTTATTTGAGTTTTTTGCCTTTATTCAGTTCATTTACACATCACATCATGTTTTGCTTCTGGGGATGGGTGTGTGTTCCCCCTTTTGCCATTTTTGTCCAGGTCTATTGCTACCAGGATGTGTATCTTATGTTTCCCTTTTCCTCTTTCATTCCGTTAATTCATCTCTTTTTCCCTTCAAAATCAAGGCCCCCCATGATTCCAGGATGTCCAAGCATGTGAACATGCAACCCCCAACACGTCGCTCCAGCACCACCTTGCATGTTTTACCTCCTCCTCCTCCCCATAATCCTTCCATGTTCTCCCATGAGTCACAGTTCAAATTCCCTCCGCCAAGCCACCATCAACACACTGTCCCTCCATCCCTGCACCAGCACACACTGAGGTCTTCTCATGGACAAGCAGGTAACCATCCATGCTGCAGACAGGAGAGTTTGTTCACATTATCCCTTACATTCCTTCATATTGTTGCCAGACATTAGGATCAACATGTGATATGATGCTCTTGCCTTTGTAGTTTTCTTGTTTGTCCTAGTTCTTTGATTATCGGACCTTAACACATACAAGACTTTAAACTTGTAACTTGAAAACTAGAGCTAAAGATGAGCAGGGAAAAGCTGCCATTTTTATAGCACTGTAATTGTATCACTTTATTAATAAACATAATTTTTTTCTCACAGTTCACTTTTAATTTTTCACTTAAAATTGGTTTATAAGCGGTTATAACACCATTTACCATATTTTTGGTATTGTAAGACCCACCAGATTATGCACTAAGCATTAATAAACATATATGTTCTAAATGTTTTTCTGGATAATAAGGCACAGGGAATTTTTAAACATTGTTTTACAACTTTAGGTGCACCGTATAGTCAGATAATTACGGCAGTCAGTACAGATATCACATCACTTATCATCACTTTACATTTTAAATGACAACTAACTATAATTGAACTGCTCTCCCCCTCTCCTCAGGAGATCATCCAAAGGCCAACCAGTTTCTGGCTGTGCTTGACCGGGGTGAAGCTTTCTCCCACGAAAACTACCACAACGTGGCACTGAGCTACGGCACTCTTCCGCGGGCGCTCCGTAAGACTAACGCACCAGAGATTCAACCCAGGCCTGGAAACGGTGCCCCTGCTCCTCAAACCTTCCCAGACGCACCGTACGCCACGCTCCGTTACCCTCATCACGCAGCACAGAAAAGTCAGACGATGGACGGCTTCTGCAGACAGTCCGGCCATGCCGCTCCAGCTCACTCAATGCCACGTCAATCCAAACATCACGTGTCTTCAAAGCCACCAGTCCAACCCATGCGCCTCGACGTGCCCCCTGAGCGAGACTGGAGGGCTGTCACTCACAGGATTAACCCTCGAGACGTCCACGCCTTCACCAGACCACAAGCACATGTTCCTCCAACCTATCTCTGCTCCCTGTGCAAGAAGAGTCCAGCTGAACCAACCAGGAGCTACTGCCAAACCTGTAGAGCTTATATGAACCACTGCAGAATGCCCAGCTGAAAATATGCCAGCCTTACTGGAATATATAGCATCTATATATTCATGATTTCATTCACCACTCATTCAAAATGAAGCGACCCATCCAACCCTCACGGCCCATCTTGCAAAACGTCCATGGCCTGAGAAGTGAATGTGCATCTGGAAATTTCATATTAGGACTATCTACGCTGGAGAGAGGACGTCTGGTGGACTTTGTGGCCCACGCGAAGGCTTGTGGTGAAGATCAGAGCACTTTTGCAGGTTCTGTGTTGGACGTCACACCATCTGCATCTTTCCCTGACGCTACCAGTCAAACAATGCCTGCTGAATTGCGATGTCCGCTCCTTATATGCACAAGTTAAAGAAAACTAGCTTTAATTGAGAATTAGCATTCAGAGCGAAACCTACTTAGTTCTGTGATTGTAATTTAACGACTTAAGTTTAGTGCACTTCTGAAGTGTTGCGTTAGAAGCGTCACCCTGTTGTATCCTCTACTGTTATTATGGGATATTTTTACGTGGTAAGACTTCATTTATAGGGCTGTAACGTAGACGTACGTGAGTAATCCGAAATAGATTTACCCACGATTCCTGTAGGCAACCGTCACAGACTTTCTGTTTGTGTCGATTTCTTTTGATGTGCAGTGCCGTTCCGCCCGATAGTAGCAGCGTTTGTTGTGACATTATTTTAAAAGCGTATATATTTTGTAGTAGTCTCTTTTTTTACTAAACAGTATCTTAAATGAATGAGGGACAGAACTTACTGCAGTGCCTTGGTTTGTGAAGGCAGCGTTAATGAGTTTAGTTTGTTTAGAGCGGCATGATGTTGCTTGTTACAATAGCGCCGAATGAAGGAATTGCCGTTCTCGCAGGAGACAGTTTAACTTATTTCCCTGACTGGAGAAGGAAAACGTCTTATTTTATTTGACATTCTAGAAAGAAGCTTACTCGTGGCCTGTCATTCAAAGCGTCCATGAATGTGTTTGGTGCAATGTGCCAGTTGTTGTTTTTTACGGAAAGTATTACACTCGTGCAAGTACGTTATGTTGTAATATGGACGAGGAATGGTTGCTTACATTTGAGAGCATGTCAAATACCTCAACCAATAACATGCTTGCGTTTTCCTTCAGCCGAGTGGTACACAGCACGCCCGATGGTGTTGTAAATCCGAGTGCCTCTTCCCACTGACGGTCGTATTTATTGTTTGCTTGGTCAGCTTTGCTCTGGCCTGAACACTAGCACAAGAGTTTTCTACGGCGGAACGCTCCCATCTTTTTTTTTTTTTGAGTTGACTAATACAGATATGGCAAAAAAGCAAGGATGTGTATACAGTATAGATGTGTACAGTTATTCATTTTTTTTTCCTGAGTACTGATTTGGTGTAAATGCTGTGCTAGAAAAGAAACACATGTATTTTTGCAATAAAGTTATATTTGAGCTCCAAACTGGAGCAGAATGTTACTCTTGCTCCTGAGTTTCTCGTATTGATGCGTCTCTGCATGGCTGCTTAAGTTTTGCCTGATGATATTATATAATGTGTTGTAGTTTGGATCTATATGTTTTGGACCCTGGGGTTTCGTGTTCGTCTAGTTCTGGAAAATCAAGAAATGTCAAGGAAAGTTGAACTGTTTGGATTTCAGGGCTGGATGTTTCTCTCGAAGATGAATCATTTTTATTTTTCTCCCCCTGTAGGTTCATTTGTTCACTGGACCACGTTCCAATTGCAGTAGTTTATATTTACCAGAACATTGAGATTATATTTTCCACTAAGAGTAATTGGAAATCAGTGAAATTGTATAAGTGCAGTACGTCAAAATTCCTTAATCGAATAGTGTAATTCACGTATAAGGGGTTACCAAACGTAGTGTTCCAATGGAGGAAATGTGGATGCAGGATTTGGATACAGAAGGGACAAGGCAGCCTTCGCTCCATTTGTGGAACATCCAGCTCTATATCTTGACAACGGTGGTTGAGGATTTATATGGGAATTCACCAGTCCAGTACACAAGTGTTTTGTAGACTTAGAGAAGACATTCCACTGTGTCCCTTGTGACATTGAGTGGCGATATGACCATCAACTTATAGTATGACAGGAGCAGGTATTTGGATTTCATCTCTGCTTTTTGCATGAAAATGGGCACCTCAAAGTCCGAGGCCATGATCCTTAACTGGAAATAGATGGTATCTCCGTAAGATGGAGGACAGAACCGATTGATTTGGGCATCTGCTGCAGTATTGAGGTTATTGTACCGGTCAGTTGCGGTTAAGAACACTGACCCGAAAGGCTTGATTGACCGGTTATGTTTTTAGATGTAACTCTAGACTTATGGTGATGAGTGTTGAATCTTGACAAAGGACAGTTTTGCAGGGTGCACCCTAAAATTAGGTTGAGGCTTGGGTATCTGATGCAAATAACCTCGGAAGATCTCCCAGGGGAAATGTTCAGAACATGTTCCAATGGAATAAGGCCCAGAGGACGACCCAGAACACACTGGGCAAACTGTCTGGAGGCTGGCTTGGAAACACCTGTGTCCAGGAGGAGACAGAGGAATGTGTAGGCTTCTGCTTACCAGAGAAGCGTAGGAAAACGAATGGATTGATGGATTGATACACCAGCGCATTTATCAATGGACTGAATAGACTTATCAACAAGCTCTGACTCAAAAAAAGTGGTAACCCTCATGAGAGTTTGTTTGCTTTCGGTTTCTCAATGTGTTTTCTTACATAATCTCTTGATTGTGTTTTCTTTTCCTACTTCAGAGTCCAAGCATTGTTCTATCGCAAGTGTACAGTACTTGTATTTGTATTACAAATATTTGCAAATACTCTAAACCGCTATTAGAAGGCCATGGCCTTCTACTTTTCAACTTTTCCACCATGGTGCCCATCTATTAGAGGTTTTATGCACAATACTCAGACTACATATAAAATACTGCACCACCAATCTTTCACAATTGTAACCACTACTCGCGTTCTGTTCCTTTAAAGGCTTTTTAACATTCTCTCACTGTTCGCTTGTCTGTTTCTGAAATTCTGAACTAAATTAAGCAATCCAAATCCAGTCCTGCAATCCTTGACCGTTTTAGCTAAGTTAGCTGCCTTTTCACTTGTGTCTCTCATTACTTGCATAATACGTTCCTCACTCTCCAGTGGAATTATTCCCTCTTCACTCAAATTACCTGCTTTTTCTCCCAACTTTTTTTGTTTAAAATTTTAAAAATGTTGCAATAACCTACAATCTCAATCTGGCTTCCGTCCGCAGAGTCTTGAAAAGCACCAATTAAATTAAATGTATTATGATGATTATTTTGGCTATTAGAATAATATCATCTACACAGTTTGGTGAGTCAGAATCACAAAGAGTCTAAGTAACAGCTTTTGCAAGTGAAAGTCAGACCTGCTTTGTTGAAAGATACTGACATTTTATTGATGTTGCTCAGTTTTGACCTTTATTTGTGTACAGTGTTTAAGTCTTAAAATGAAAAAATTGCACATCTCTTTCCACAAAAGAATTTCCACAATCTCTTATCATTCAGTCACTATGTTGAGATGACTTGTTTTTTAACACATAAGTGTTAAGTGTCACTTATCTACATATAATTACAATATATAAGCCATAATATTTAAAGGCTTCATGTTCTTTAGATTTAAGTCAGTCCAGGAATCTCAAAGTGACACTAGCTTTATTTCCCAAAGATGTCATCCGTCAAAACTAAACATCCTTCACAAATTTCAACATGAATATCATTGCTGATGTATTACGTGTTTATATTTTTCTAGATGTTTGTTGTCAAGCTGCGAACGTGTATGAAGATGCATTGATCTGAAGCCATCGATTCTCCAGACAAGTCAACCATGGGTCAATATCGCAGCAACTTTGTCTGGTCCAGTTATCTGAAAATGTTCATGTTAGAGGGTCAATCTTGGGCATCTCTCATGCTGGAGCATCACCTGACACTCTTCTGATGCCAACAAGCAGTGAAAAATCGAGTGTTTTCGGAATGCAGATGCAAACCATGCTGTTCATCACTTTGCTATAGTCTTGTATCTCTCTTGCTTTGACATTATGGTGTGTTAAACCTCAGTGTCTTGCAAAAGAGCCATTTTTCTGACAGTTATCTGAAATCTGAGTGAAGTGAAGTGGATGTTCTGATACCAATTCTTTAGCTTCATGATGAATTAAAGTTCTTCCAGTTGGAGTTTTTTTTTTCGTCTTTTGATGAATGCTACATTGCATGTTTAGCTACTGCAACTACCAAAAGCATAATGTTCTGATGCTTTAGTAAAACGTGAACAATAACAAGCTTGGTTAGAATAAGAAGTTAATTTTGTTTCAGTGCACATGCCTATAGGAGAACTTTTGTTCCTGTTGGTTCACAGCCTTGACATGACATGTTTTTTTTGTGCAATTCACTTCAGTAGTTCATCCATTAGGAAAGTATATGGTTTAAAATACGTGCTACTGAAATCTTTGGCTGAAAGCACTTAACCTCTTTTACAACAACGCTGTTGTTCTTGAACTGCATGTCAGTGCTGAAGCCATCACCTCTTTCACCTCTCCACAATACACACACATCGGAGGGAAAATGGACATTATTCCACATACTTCTGCGTCTTTCATCCTTGCCCTTTATCCTTTTCTTTGAAGTGAGTAATTACCGATGCTGTGCGACCCTGGTGAGCGGATGATGGCTAATTTGAGGTGGATCTGTCTGTCTTTTGCTCTATTGTTCGTTATTGTCACAGTCTGTCTATCTTCTGTAAATGCATTTCTATTGATCTTTCTCACCATTTACTAATCCATCCACTCATTGATCCATTCAGCCTGATCTGTCTTTGTCTTTCATTTGCGTGAAAACGCACACTTGCACTAAAATCTTTGTAAAATGATGGGTACAATGTGTGACCGCTTCTCAATCCTTGCAGTACAAAATCTTTTCATAGGCGTCAAATAAGTGGGATCATTGAGGATGTGTGATGAGACTGTAAATGTGTCTTTGTCCTTTGAGAACAGTCTGGTTTGGGACTCTATAATAGTGAATATTCCAAGTGCTTGTAGCACGACTTCGGATTTCCCATCACAAAATTAAATGCACTAATATATGTAATTTGCAGTTTAGAAGGCACAGCAGTGGTTACATTTACCCCGAGACATTTGAGCTTTCTCAAATGTACTAATGAATATCACGTTCTTCAAATGTTGATATGTCGCAGAGACAAACGTTTGTTAACGTTTATTGGACCTCACCAGAGGTGTAAACAGTACCTGAAAACCATACTTGAGTAAAAGTACTGATGCCTTTGTAAAAATGACTTCTAACTTTTTTACAAGTCATGTTTTTTGTTTTTTGTAACAAGTTTTTTGTTTTTTGTAACTTGTTTTTTGTAACAAGTTGTTACAAGTCTCTAAGTCACGATTCTACGAAGACTTGAGTGAAAATTGTAAAGTTTGAAATATTGTAACTTTTAGAAGTTTATAACTCAAAGTATTTTACTGATATATTTTCACTAAATGTAGAAATAAAATGTAATATCTCAATGTTTCAAAATGTACAAAACGTTTATGTTCACGTGATTTAGCTCATAAAAACACCCAATACCTTCAGCACCATGCAGGTGGCGATATCGCCTCGTTCAAATTCAAATTAAAGTAGTTTGTTAACTCAAGTATATTTACAACACAAGACCCCCCCCCACACACACACACACATAGGTTTTTAATCACTAGCAAATAGTTAACAGAACATATACTGTAATGTAGCATGTTATGATTTACATTATTTCTGCCATGTAGGATTTGTGATTAAATAAAAAGCTTCAGACCTGGGTGTTTCTAGATCATGTTGATGTGGCGATTTGGTTTTGTAACGTGGGTGTGTGCGCGCGTGTGTATGTGCATTAAAAGGCAGTTCAGCTCTCTCACAGCGCCAGTGACGCGCGCGCCGACAGTTTTACTGACACACGCTCGTTTAGCGCGCGCACGCACCCAGTGATGCACACGCCTGAATATAATCTGACATCTGTACAGCACATTCTATAGTGTGTCGACTAAGGCTTTTTCTCTTCGGCGGAAAATTCGTCTTTTCCTCAGACTGTCAGTTTGGCGCGCAGTGATGAGCGGAGCCGTGCGCTCCCTGAGGAAGGGCATCTCGTGCCCGACGCAAGACCCGAACTGCACACGCATCGTGGAAAGCC
This sequence comes from Paedocypris micromegethes, assembly GCA_028031935.1. Lineage (NCBI taxonomy): Eukaryota > Metazoa > Chordata > Actinopteri > Cypriniformes > Paedocypris > Paedocypris micromegethes. The sequence continues at coordinate 17,730,422 of CM051500.1, forward strand.
TCGCGCTGTGGAACAACTCCGTGATGAGCGCCTACCGGCTGGTGGATTTACCCCCCACGACCACGTCCGTGAGTAACGCATCATTCCCTTCATTGCATTCGTTTTCAGCTTATCATTTTCTCTTTCTCTAAGTTCAGAAAAAACACGTAACCCTCCAAATTCCATATGTCACAACATAGTTTTTATTTCCTCACAATTTTCTTAAAATAAAATCATCATTTACAGGTCAATAAATGTTTGATTTGACAAATCTATTAAATTAGTTGAATTATTTCTACTGGATTTGCAATCAACTTAGTCCATGCAATATTTTAGCTCTCAACATTGTTGTGTTCAAAAAGGTGTCCTGATGTAGCATCTGAGAAGTATACGTGTAAAGTCCTTGTGAAGAGCAAATAATCGAGCAGTGAAGCAAAGAGATGTGTTATAATGCCACATAGGCTGCTCTTGATGGAGAGTATCTTGGAGTTGTTTTTTTTTCTCCTGCTGTGGAGGATGCTGTTTTCATCCTCGATTTTGTCTTGTTCAATCAGGCAGCAACAATATTGGCTAACTAACTCACTCACTCACTCACTCACTCACTAACCAATCAACTAACTGTTTCAATAAAATGCATTATGGCTAATGAAAAGACAAAATTAGTTACATAATGAGTTTTGAAACGGTTTGATTGACATTTAGAGCAGTAACCAGCGTGTAGTTATTCCCCAAATCATCTCTTTCAAATTAGGAAACATCCATTTAACTCCTTAATAGCCAAACTCATTTCTTAACGTCAGTGTTAGTAACTAAACCATCCATTAAATCATAACTAAATGCATCCATTTTTAAAACACATTGCTGAACATTTGATCAGGCGATAAAAGTGACCCAGAAACCGACTACATAAATGATAAGACGCTTTTATTTCCTGGACAGATTGACATAGTTCTCAATCTGTCAATAACCATAATGGCTGTCTGAAATGCATGGTCTTTCTCATTCATTTGTCTCAAACGGTTGGTGGTAAACCTGCAGGGAAAAACAGGCTCGCTGACCGTAAAGGATTTGGATTAAAATAATCATGCAATTATGATATAATCATACGTATTTTGATTACAGGATGCTTCCTGCGAAAAATGGGCTTTGTGTATTAAGCAGTGCTGAATGTGTTTTTTTTTTTTTATTTTTTTTTTTATCTTCAGAGCATGTTATTTTTTGTTTTAACAATTTGTCAAACTTCTGCATATTTTATGATCAACACATGGTCACGCGGGTTCCATTTTCGACGAAATCTCTGTTGTTGTAAATCAACAAATCCGTCTGTCAATATGCTTTAGAATTTTGCACTTTTGTCCCATATTTTGAGAATCGAACACGCAACAGTGGGCTGCAACACAGGTCGTTTGTTTGGAATTAATCTGGATGACGACAGCATTAACGTTCTGCACAATTGTCATTGCTGGTTGAAACTCATCTGAGAAAAACCCAACAGATGACGGGGAGTTGTGAGATCCATCCCAGGATTAAAGCCAATAAACTTAAGTCAAGCCACTGTGTCCTTAAAGTATTTTCTCCCATACGTAAATTCTGAGAAGGACTTTGAGAAATCGACAATATGTGACCCAGGGAGAACAATGAGCAGAGACCACGCAAAGCTGGCAGTGGGTTTCTGGTGAAAAGATCACTGGCAGGACGTACCCGGTCAGATGTACTGTCTACCCGAGCTCAATAATCACAGTGATGCAGTTAAATAAAGGGCGCATGAGCATCTGCAGCGCGAGAGAACTTCTGAAGGACAGCGGCGAACATCCCTCAAATTACACTATATATACGTCCACATTTGAGATGTTCTGGCCGGGGACGGTGGAACAACACACAACCAAGCACGGCTAGTGCGCTGCTTCTCATCTGGAAGTAGTCACGACGACGCGGTACTGATTCTGCTTTTCGGCTCCAGTTACGGCTTGCTTCCAACAGGCATTTATTATATTACATTATGCAATGCTGTTAAGATAATACGAAAAAAGGTTTGAGGGGGGGGGGGTGATGCATTTTATAACCAACAGTTTCTTTAACTTAACACAGTTCCTGCCATATTAACCCAAAGTGAAAAACAGATGTGGGACTCAACGGGCATCTATTTATTAGAATCCTTCTCATTCCAGGGAAATCAGACGGCCTTATCTTAGACCTCGCCATTTTCATGGCTTATATCTTCATTTGCCCCACAAACTCTGATATAATGAATGAAAACACACGCTGTGCGCGCACCACACGCTTTTGTGCACAAATTCGCTTCAGTAAATGACGCGATTTGATGAACCCCATGATTTGCATAAATTCTACAATGAATATCAATTTAGACCTTACAAACGGAGAATTGGAGTTAATTTATTCTCTGGCTGCAGATGGTCAAATTATAACCGCATTCGATTTGAAAAAGAGTAATACTTCCGTTTCCGCCGTCATCGTGTTTGCATTTATTTTAACTCCTTCTAAAGTAGTCTAGTTTGTTTGTGTCACCGGCAAGTTAAAAGCATATTTTTGAGAATCAAAACAATTCAACCTCCAGAGAAGGCTGGTTTTGGTGGTTTTTACTCGATGATGCCGAAACCCATGTAAAGTTAACGGGTCTGACGTTTTGTTTGTAAAGCATTTCTCTCAACTTCAGCACAACATCACACCAAAGCGATGACAGAACACGCTTTGTCATGTTTCATCATCTGCTACGTGCCCGGAGCTTTGCCACTTTAAGGTCGGTTCGTTAAAACCTTTCCCACAGCAAGAAAGCATTTAATCTCAATGGCAGGGGATTTTTTTTATTCAAATGCATCCATCTCTCTCTTATATTTTAATAACACCACAGGTCCTTTCTGTTCCAAGAAAACAAGGTTGTGTTGCTATTAATAAGTCTCTTTGGGTTTAATTGTATAACAAAATAATGCAACTAAGATGACATTTTCTATAGGTACTTTAGTTTTTGTGTGATGCAGCACAGTGGTAAAGGACTGGTTCATGGCAGAAGATGCTTGTTCTCCCAGTGGTTGCATTGGTTTTCCTTCGTGTCTGAGTTTTACAAAGAGAATTGAACTAGAAAATTGTCTGTAGATGTGAGTGAGTGTCTGTGTGTTTCGCCCCGTGACTGGTTGGCCACCAACCCAAGGCGTGAGCCTCACCTTCAGGCACAGAGTTGCTGAGATTGGCTTCTGCTCCATGTAAAACAGAAAAGGAAAAGCAATTCTGAAAGTGGATGGATGGATTTTTGTGTTGTAAAAAGTTATCATATTTCAAAGAAAATCATTTTTCTTCTTTATAAAACAAACTAAAAAGACAAATACTGTACTGGTAAATTACGGTTTCTCACAGCACCTATATAATGTATGTTTAACTACTGTATTAATTATAGGCTAAAATATGAAATCATATTGTCTGACACTGCAATGAAATTTGTATTTTTAATAGTTTTGTTTTGCAAAGGTCACTACCAAACAGAAACTGTGGCTCTTCATGGCTGTGTCTCTCTGACTTCAAGGTTGCCATGGTGCAGAAGTCAGTCTATCCATTCCCAACTGTGGACGTACCAGATCACGCTCACTACACTATTGGTGCCGTCATCCTCGCTGTTGGCATCACTGGCATGCTGGGCAACTTTATGGTCATCTATGCTTTCAGCAGGTACCATGAGATATGAATGGTGAACTGAATTGCTCAGGCTACATACGGCTTTATCACCTGAGCCAACAAAGGAAGAGACCACAGGAGTCACGGAAACCTTCTGATCACATAGAAACTTGCATTCATATTTCAACAAATCAGTAAAAACTGTAATTGTTTGTAATGTGCACAGTAAAAAAAAAAAAACATTTTCATTTTGTGTGTGTAGGAGTCGGACTTTAAGGACCCCGGCCAACCTGTTCATAATAAACCTGGCCGTCACAGACTTCCTCATGTGTGTCACCCAGGCTCCGATCTTTTTCACAACCAGTATGCACAAGAGATGGATCTTTGGAGAGAAAGGTAAGTTGAGACTGTTTCTATTAATGTATTCATATACGGTGTATGTATTATATATTTTAATTTAACTTAGAAACATTTAATTTAATTCAAATAGATAATTTATAAGACTTAAATTTTGTGTGTGTGTGTGTGTAGGTGGTGTGTGTGTGTGTGTGTGTGTGTGTGTGTGTTCTTCATGTGAAATAAATATACCTATGAACTAAATTCTTTATACTGCCAGGAATAGGAAGGACAGGAAAAACAGGTAGATCTCTGTTTTTTTTTACACATAGCAGCTTCTGAATCCTAACAAAGGCATTTAAGATAAATGGTGAAAAATTATAATAAAAATTGGTTTGAATAAAGGAATGATGGTAGTGAATGGGAGGTTGCTGTTGGAAACAGCCTTGATCTCTCTGTACTTGTAGAGTCCATAGCGATGTTTTTCCCTTTTGCTGTTGTTATGTATGATGAATGGAATTGTATTCATTCTGTTCACCCTTTTCAAGTATAGAATACACAGTCTCTTTTCCTTAGTTAGCACTGACCCCCAAGACAAATTACTCTCAAAGGTCTGCAGCACAAAGCTGGTAGTTGATTTGGTTACATACATCAGCATCAATGTGAACTGCTGTTAGATTAGAGCAGACTTTTCTCCCGAGGTGCTTTAAATGTCAGCACTTATCGCCACTGAATCTTAATTGGCTTGACTAAGTCCCACTGACGTTTGCAGCGAGTTGTACGCGTAATGGGAATGTGACTTCTGTGATGATTGGTGTCGGTCTTTTCTATCTCGAGATTGGTAAAAAGACCATTCCCATCCTAAACGCTAAATTATTTTATTTTGCGGGTTTCTGTTTCGCAGCAAATTGTGCGACGGGGAAATCCATCCAACCATTTTATGCTGCTTTTCCATTTTGGGGTCCTAGAGCTGGAGCCAATCCCAGCAAGTCTGGGCTTTAAGACAGAATACAAACCCTGGATTGGTGGCCAACCAATCAGAGAGCGGGACACAGACATTTACATTAAAACTCTCACTTACACCTATAGCCGATTTTTCAGACTACAATTCTCCTGAACTTCTCTTTTGCCTGGAGACCCAGGAGAAACCCACACGAACCAAAACAGATGCAAACTAATGGTCCCAAACATGCACATAAAGACACCAACAGGGCTTCAGAAGATTGTGTCAAAGAGATCTTTCTCACTGTGACAGCGCCACTAGTGTGTGTGTGCGTGTGTGTGTGTGTGTGTGTGTGTGTGTGTGTGTGTGGATGGCCTTGAACTCACATGGAACCTACAGTAATTCTATTATGTAATTTCCACACAAATCTGTATGTTCAGCATATTGGGGCTTGATTTTATATTTAAACATAAAAAAGCCTCAGGATTTCCTGTTTGAATCCTGTCAGGTTGCAGTTTCGTGAACTAGCTTTGAAGGCTCCATCCTGGAGGAGAGCCTCTGACCTAAATATGAGGTGAAGAGAGTTCACAAAGTGTGTTTTCTATTTCTGAATGCTACGACTGAACCGCAAAAAAAATGCAAAATTTTGACCTCCATTAATCTGTTTGTGGCAAACAGATGCTTGATTCCCCTGAAAGCTTTCTCTATCAACCAGACAGAAATGCTCACTTCCAGACTGGATTAATCTGAAAGCATAATCTACCTGACAAGGTGTGAGGGAAGATGCCTGACATTTCAGAGGATTATGGTCAATAAAAAAAGCTTTTAATATTATTTATAATGCTGAAGTACATCTAGTTGTTTTCTGAAACTGTGTGTGTGTCTCTGTGTGTGTGTGTGTGTGTGTGTGTGTGTGTGTGTGTGTGTGTGTGTGTGTGTGTGTGTGTGTGTGTGGTTTGAGGAGGAGGTATTTAGTATTATTCTGGATGCAGTGTCAGACTGTATTTACATCAAACGTTATCGTGTAACAAACACTTGTTGCCTTCAACCATCTCAGTTCTCTGCCCTGCAACCTTGTTTCATTTAAAATTCTGAATAACTAAAAATATAAAACACATTTTGCAACAATAGCACACTTTTAAATAATAATAATAATGTTGTAAGGAACAGTCTCAATCTTATGATTTTTTTCATTGCTTTTTTGTTTTTCATCCCCCACTTTTACATCGCTTTCTTTCACTTGTACTTTCTATCTCTCTTTTTCCAGGCTGTGAGCTGTATGCGTTTTGTGGAGCTTTGTTCGGCATTTGCTCCATGATTACGCTCATGGTCATCGCAGTAGATCGATACTTCGTGATCACGCGACCCCTGGCCTCCATTGGAGTGTTGTCTCAGAAGAGAGCTCTTCTCATTCTTTTGACAGCCTGGGCCTATTCACTCGGCTGGAGCTTGCCACCCTTCTTTGGTTGGAGTAAGTGATTAATAAATTTTTGAGCTGTAAATAATACACACATTTAACAATAATACTAGCAGTACTCAAGACCTTTTGTGCAGGTTTATTTTTAAAGTCAATATTGAGTGTGGCTCCAATCAAATGGCTTTTACCGAATCAATAAATGATCTGATGTGTGTGAAGTGAAGTGGTCCAGGTGGACATGTAGTTGCTGTAGTTAAGTTCCTCTGATGATCAATTGTACACAGACTGCATTAGTCGATTAGTTAAGATCTTATCTAATAGAGCAGCAACAGAAGTCTTCAGTCTTCAAGAATCAGTTTGACATCTCAAAGGCTTCACTGTTGGTTTGTGAACTTCTGGTAAAGGTGGTCTTTGAGGACTGAATCTTTTAGATTTACAGGGATAGATTTGTGAAGCCTAGTGCTTTTGTCTCTTTAGATCTTTCCATTTCTGGTTTGAAGACCATTCAAACCAGATTCAGAGATTCAGTTTTTGCCCCGGGTTGACACTGCAGACTCCAATCTCAGAATGCTTATAATGCAGAAGATGGTCTGGCTGCAAATGGTAGTGATAAAAATGCTAAGGATTTAGATCAAATCAAATCATATAAACTTTATTTATCCCAGTGGGGTAGATAAATATGACATTTATTTTTCAGTTGAAAACCAAGTGGTAGAGCAGCCAGCATTTTAGCTATTTAAATATTTAAAAAAAAACAGAGAAAATAAAGACAAAAAAGCAAAAATAAAGAAAAGATAGTATAAATAGAAGTACAGTATATTTTTATTTCTACAGTATAAATAGAAATAAAAGAAAAGGAGAAGTTCTTAGATAATTTTTGCTGTATGGTCTTTTTTGATAGTGTCTATTTGCGCCTTGAGTTCAAAAGCCGAACGGATTTGGCTCAAATTTAAAGACAAACAGTGCACAAGATGGGTTGTGTTTGATGGCAACTAATGATTGTGAACATTATTTCTCATTATACTGTTTGTATAGGACAACTGTCTACTTTTAGTGAAAATTGTAGATCTTCATTCCATAAAACACCTTTTTCTGCTCTTCTGACCCTGACCTGCAGGTGCTTATGTTCCTGAAGGACTGTTGACCTCTTGTACCTGGGACTACATGACCTTCACACCTTCTGTGCGAGCTTACACCATGTTGCTCTTCACCTTTGTGTTCTTCATTCCTCTAATCGTCATCATCTATTGCTACTTCTTTATTTTCCGATCCATCCGTACCACTAACGAGTGAGTCAGACCAGATCTATTTATGCAACGGTTGTGTACAGAATGTGAAAATTTGCTTTACTGTAACTAAATAAGTAGAACACTAAATTGAGTTGATTTATAAGGAAAACGAAGATACAATTATGCCAAAAAACATAGGTATAGTTGTTCTAATTATAATGTTTTAAATTATATTCTTATCATTGTTTTCCGCTTGTCTTTTTAAGAGCTGTTGGCAAAATTAATGGGGATAACAAGAGAGACTCAGCCAAAAGATTCCATAGGCTGAAAAACGAATGGAAAATGGCAAAAATTGCTCTTATTGTTATTTTTATGTACGTGATTTCTTGGTCTCCATACTCGACTGTGGCCCTCACCGCATTTGCTGGGTAAATGAACTTCTATTTCTCTGAAAATATAACATACCAGGTGATTTGTTAATGCAGTGAGGTTGTTATTTTACCCTTATCTGCTCAGGTATGCAGATATGCTCACACCGTATATGAATTCGGTGCCTGCTGTGATCGCCAAAGCTTCTGCCATTCACAATCCCATCATCTATGCCATCACACACCCCAAATACAGGTGCTTCAATCTGCTTTACAAACTCAGGTTACATAGTGTGATTGTTTTTTTTTTTCTTCACGAGCCATTCAATCATCACTAAACACTCCAGCAGCTCTGGCTTCTGGCTTTAAAGTGTGAGCTTCCATTTTTATTGATTTAATTAACCTGAATATTTCTCTGAGCATGAAAAATTAATCCCGCACTTCTTAAAAATCATTAAAAAGAAATTAAGATGAATTGAGCTACAGGAAAAAAAAAAACATTTGTAGAAATTAAGGACATACAAAACTATATTTTTAAGCAATTTTGTTCAAATAATTTCCTGTTTGTGTATTTCAGGTTGGCCATAGCAAAATACATTCCATTTCTTCGCATACTGTTGTGCGTTCCCAAGCGGGATCTGCACTCGTTCCATAGTAGCTTGATGTCCACACGTCGTTCCACTGTGACAAGCCAATCCTCCGACGTTTCTGGACATTACCGCAGAACCAGCGCTGGCAAGTCCCGGCTATCCTCAGCATCGGACAGCGAGTCTGTGAGTGCAGTACAACTACAGAAAAGCTGCTGTGATTTGCTAGATCAACTTCCTTTAGGTTAACTGAATTTTTTACAATAAGTGTTATCCATCAACTGAAAGTTTGAAGTACATATTTTTTTCAGGTTACATTCTTAATAAAAACAAGACGTTGTAAAAATAATAATAAAAATAAGACGTTTTGCCTTCTGTTTGTCAGCTGGAAACGAACTGTAACTTACTAAATACTTATCACTCTAACATGAAACATATGTCTACAGAATGTCTGTTTTTAAGAATAAGGCTTTTTGAACACCGTTATTTGCAGTTGAAAAGGAACTGTGTCTGTGTTTCTCTCTGAGAGGGGATAAATAGATCAGTGTCACTTACCTGTACTCAATGACTGTGAGATGCTGATCTTAATGAGCCACACATTGAGCTCAGCAGGCTCTCTTGGTTCTATTCATTGCATGTTGCCAAACCAAAAGTAAAAAAAATGCAACTGTGATTATTGCCGTTAAAAAATGTACGTGATTAAGCACTTAAAATTAATCATGTGCGTTTTGACAGCACTAATTATTACTTTTCATGTGGTTAATTTTGTGAATTTTCTTTGTGTTAAATATTTTAATCTTCCACTGTTGCACATGTATACAGAACACACATGATTGTGCACTGAATACGTATTAAACTAAGGAGTTTCTGACCTTCCAGGGTTGGACTGATACGGAGGCTGATCTCTCCAGCATGAGCTCCAGGCCTGTCAGCCGTCAGGTGTCATGTGATATCAGCAAAGACACGGCAGAAATCCCGGACTTCAAATCATGTAACTCATCCAGCTTTAAATCTAAACTCAAAAACAATGACTCTGGGATTTTTGAAAAGGTAAGCGCTAAACAGACAAAAACATTTTTGGAATTTTGTTTTATTTCCAAACTCAATTTTGGTCTAGAGCTTCTCTGAAATGGATGACGTTCCTGTGACAGGACTGGTTCAGCCTGACCGTGGCTTTTCTCCTGCTGTAAGTCAAATTGTCGGAGAGTGGATTTAAAACATTTCTTCAAAAGTAATATTGTGTATCTCTGATCAGAAGCTGTTTTGAGCCTCATTAAATTGTTTTTAGTTGGCCATTGCTAAAAGGATTGGTAAATCGTAAATGACCAAATGTAGAATTCACAGCTAAAGGTTTTGTGGGAATGAGAGTGTGTGCCTGAACACACTACCATTCAAAAGTTTGGAGTCACTTTGAAATGTCTTTTTTTTTTTTTTTAAAGAAAAACACTGTTTTTTCATTGAAAATATTGTTAAACTAATCAGATACACACTCTATACAAATGCTAATGTGGTAAATAATTATTCTAGCTGTAAATGACTTGTTTTTGGTGCAATATCTACATAAGTGTATAGAGGCCCATTTCCAGCAACTGTCAATCCAGTGTTTTAATGGTACAATGTGTTTGCTAATTGTGTCAGAATGATAATGGATAAAAACAAAAGCCTTTGATCAAATTGTTTGATCATGTCAGCACTGTTGGAAACAGTTTAGCTGGTTAGAGAAGCTATAAAACTGACCTTCCTTTGAGCAGGTTAAGAACTCAGTCAATACTTGTTCTTAGAAAAGCATGTAGGTTTGTGTGTGTGTCAGTATATATATACATATAATATATACATAGTATATATTTCTAAACTATATGTGCAATATATTTTAATTTTGAATGTGTATCTAAAAAATGTGTATATTTTACAAATTATATATTTATTACAGATATTCTTTATACATTTATATATTTTTTTCTGTATTTGTAATATATTTTTATGCTTTTAGTATCCCATGAAAGTATATTTTTTTAAATCACCATTTTGATGCCTTAAATGAATTTATAGCAAAAATAAATTATTGACTATCTTTAGTTATCTTAGTTTATGAATCAAAATGTAACAGTTCAAGTGATCTTTTGTAAAAGGCACGTTTATTACAACCAATACATCTGACTTTTATTATATCTTTTATCATCATATTTTTTATTTGTTTGTGAAATATTATTAAACACCTTCTGTTTTGGTTGCAGGGATGCGACAGTACTGACGTTCCCATATCAAGAGGGGCAATGGGTCGGATTCCCAGTATTGTCATCACATCTGAGTCTAGCGCTTTACTGCCCGCAGTGCGACCCAGCTACAGAAGTAGCCGCTCCAGTATGTCCACTAGCGTTGTTGGAGTAAATGCCCCCGGAAGAGACTCTCGTGGAGGCATCAACCAGGGGGCAGTGCATTTCTCCACTGCTGAGAGTCCAGGCCTCCCGCACCCAGAAAAGCCTCGTCAGTAACTACGTTTTCTGTTGAGTATGGTCAGATGCTTATTAGTGATGTGCTATGTCCTTATTGTAGTGTAAAAATGTACTAAAATGTTTAACAAACAGCAGACGGACAGATGTGATGAAAGTGTTTGAATTGATAATTTGACTTGATAACGCCATCTTTTCTTGTGTAATTTCCGAAACGTCTAATGGTCCTTAGAAGAGTATACTCAGATATATATATATATAGGGCGGCACGGTGGCGCAGTGGTTAGCGCTGCTGCCTCACAGCAAGATGGTTCCGTTTGACACTTGAGGTGTGAGTTCAAGGCCGTTCTGTGTGGAGTTTGCATGTTCTCCCCGTGCTTGCGTGGGTTTCCTCCGGGTACTCCGGTTTCCTCCCACAGTCCAAAAACATGCGCTTCAGGCTAATTGGAATTGGAAAATTGACCACATAGGTATGAGTGAATGTGTGAATGTGTTTGTCTGTGTGTCCCGCTCTGCGAATAGTTGGCCACCAGTGTGTATCCTGCCTCCGGCCCTAAGACGCTGAGATAGGCGCCAGCTCCCCGCGACCCTAAAAGGATGAAGCGGTAGAAGATGACTGATGACTAGATAGATAGATAGATAGATAGATAGATAGATAGATAGATAGATAGATAGATAGATAGATAGATAGATAGATAGATAGATAGATAGATAGATAGATAGATAGAGATATCACATAGATATAGACACACATACCAAATACGTCATCTTCAGTTGCCACACCTCATCACGGTTCCAATGTGTTGAATGTGAATTTTCTGTGACATTTTATTCAGCACTCCCTCTACTATGCAATCAAACTGGGTTGGTGTGTGTGTGTGTGTGTGTGTGTGTGTGTGAGAGAGAGAGATGTAATCTATATGAACTGAATATGAGTCACTGCACCAAGACACAAGACATTTATATTGTGTTCTTACTATTATTCTGAAAAACAAGTGGAGCTAATGTTGCATTACATTAAAATCTGAAGCCAAAGAAAAATAAAATAAAATAAAATATTGAATAATCAGTCACATTTACAGTAATTGTTTATCTATAATATACATGTATCCTGTGTCGATGTCATTATTCAGGGTCAATGTTCTTCCCAGGTCAAAAAGAGCTCCTCCTATTTAAACATTTTTTGTCATCTGTAGTTGTGAATTTGAATTAATAAAATTCCAGAAATGTCTCTGTTTTAAATGGTTCTATGTAATTTTCAGTATGAACTGTTAACAATAATTATAAATAATAAAACTGCGTAACATATTTGGGGAATTGGTATATACAGTAATGTGTTTTTCAGTAATCAGTAGTTTTTTTAGTAATGGTCAATTTTAGTCAGTGTTTGTTAATGTGTTCTGTTAAAGTTGAAACACACTGTTGTCTGTGGGAAAACTTTGTGTAATTGTTTTATTGGGTTTTTATGAATTATTTAATTCTTGGAGCATTGTGTTCAGGCTTTCTTTCATCACTGGTTTAAACTGTTTGAAAAAAATCGGAATTACAATAGGTTCTTTCTAATGTAGTTGTTACAGAATTTGCAATAGAAGACAAGCGTGACCTCTGCTGGTCACATGATGAACTGCTCCTGTCTGATTTGACCAAACCGATCATTGTAAGTTTTGGGTTTTACGTGGATACTTGTAGCATTTCCCGTTGATTGTGTTGTTGTTTTGGTGTAACTACACAATAAAATGATTTTTAAAATGCTGCCCATCTACTGGCTGGAGAGTGCATAGCTTGTGGCTTCTGTCCCGTCTTGGCTAATCTCACTGGCTCCAAGTCTGTTTTAAGGGCCTTCTATTTGTTTTCAAATCTTTAAACTATTGCAGAGTAAGGCAGTCCAGTCAGTCTAGCTCGTTCTTCCAGATTTACAATACGCTTTAATGAAACAAAACTATTAAAACTTCTCCCTGGGTCAAAGCTGCACCAGTTGAGCAAGCAGTTCGCAGGCTGTATTTGGTGCTGGAATCAATTCAAGCATCACCTAGCTTGTGGCTTTTATATCCCAGTATCCCAAGAGATTGGGCTAAATCACCTTTTTTGACCAGGGGCGGTAACAAGAAAATAAGTACATTTTTACAAAATTTACGTTAACATGACACTAAAAAACAAAATAACTTGAATCTAGAAAAATAACGAATACAATACAATTATGCAAAACAATACACAATACAAACATTAGCAATAAAAACAAGAAAACTAAAACCACCATCACCCCCTACCAAAATGGAAACAGCCCAAACTATAAAAAGGCTGACAGAAGAGGGCCACACAATTTCTTTAACGAAAGTGGTGAGTATGCTCTTTTCTGACATTTTAATAAAATTGTTTAAACCAATGCGTTTTCTTTGACATGAAACTTGAAAACAGTGAACTAAATAATTAAATGCTGACTGTAATGAAACTCGGTGAACACAGAACATGTCTCGGTGATGGCCCTCGTCATCACAATAAATATACAAGTATTTGACAAAAAATATTTAAAATAAAATTTATTAAATTGATTTATAAAAAATATAAATATATTTTGATAAATATAAAAATATTTGACAAATAATTGACAACTATCTTTTGTTAAATTCAGTCCAGTACAAAACAGCAGACACAGGCAGTTGAGCGCAAATGAACGCGGACCCCAAATGAAATGTACCCGAAGGACAAAACATACTCGCCTTCACTTTTCTTCTTTTACTTACCGGTTCGGTACAGCAGAGGGCACTAAAGCTTAAAAAGTCATCGTATAGAGAAATTGGAGCGCGTGCCGTGTCTTTAAACGTGAGATGATTTTAGAATTTATGAATTTTAGATATGCTTTTAATGTGTACAGTAGTTTGATACCACATAGGCGAGACTCTCTCTTGGCACTGCCCACGCCCCACCAAAAAAAATATCTTGTAAAAAAAATAAAATCAATCTTTTAACTTTTACAGTACACAATGTCACCACTTACTTTTTCCTCAGAAATGGAAAATGGGAAGCCACATCCCTTTGGTCATTATCCATATACATCTGAATTCCACTTATTAATTATGTCTATTTTTGTAAATTTGTAAAAAAATGTAAATTTTGTTGTTGTTAAAACATTTCTATTTTTTATGTAAACAAACATATATATATATATGTATATATATATGTGTATGTGTATATATATATATATATGTGTATGTGTATATATATATATATATATATATATGTGTGTATGTATGTATGTATGTATGTATATATATATATGTATGTATGATATATATATATATATATATATATATATATATGTATGTATATAGGCGGCACGGTGGCGCAGTGGTTAGCGCTGTCGCCTCACAGCAAGATGGTTCCGTTTGACACTTGAGGTGTGAGGTGTGACACTTGCGGGGCCGTTCTGTGTGGAGTTTGCATGTTCTCCCCGTGCTTGCGTGGGTTTCCTCCGGGTTCTCCGGTTTCCTCCCACAGTCCAAAAACATGCGCTTCAGGCTAATTGGAATTGGAAAATTGACCACATAGGTATGAGTGAGTGTGTGAATGTGTTTGTCTGTGTGTCCCGCTCTGCGAATGGTTGGCCACCAATCCAGAGTGTGTATCCTGCCTCCGGCCCTAAGACGCTGAGATAGGCGCCAGCTCCCCGCGACCCTGTAAAGGATGAAGCGGTAGAAGATGACTGACTGTGTATATATATACACACACACACACACACACACACACACACACACACACACACACTAATGTGAAACATTTCCTCAATGGAAGTTATAATTGAAACTGAGCAAACAGGAAGAGAAATTCACAGGCCAGGTGTGAATCTGACAAGCATCAAAACTAAACAGATGTATATCAGAACCAGTCCTGTACACTGGCTTTCTGACAAGCCAAGCGCAGCCTTCAACTCGGCTGTCTGAACAGACCATATGGCGGCACTCTTCCGTGATTTCTATCAGTATTAAAACTGACATCACTGACCGTGAGCACTGTGGATTCTGGGAGATATTCGTCTTCGAGCTCTTCGTCCTTTGTGAACGAGGCGGGGTTTCTTCAGAACACTTTGTAGAAGTGCTTCATTCTCAAGCGTTGAAACCACAGGGATGATCGTAATGCTTCCTTTCATTACTAAAGCTCGGGTTTAATAGCATAAACAACACACTGTTCATAATATAGTGATCAACAGGAAGGCAAGATAAACATGTTTTTTTTGTAAAAAAAGACATAATTTATTACAACGTAAGCTAAACTCTATTATGATATACTATAATTATTACTAATCAGAAAAAAGCATAATTATCTATATATAACAATCCAACATACAGCATAATAAAAGCCCATGAAACCACTAAAGATTACCGCAACATTTTTAATGCATTGTCTCTATGCTGAGAACACAAAAACAGCAGAGGATTCACCAGTCTGTTTCAAGCGAAGACATTCCGGATTGGAGAAATAAAGTGATGGCTGTTTATTCCCAACAGGCAACGAGGAATCTGCCTTAATCATTGAAAGTTAGAGTCAAATGGAGACGAACCAAGTATGCAGACGGGTTTCCAACAAAACCACATTGTAAAGTAGTACAATAAACATAATAAAGTTGTGTTTAAGATCCCAGCTAAACAATATTGACTTGATAGACTAAAGTCATAAATGCAGTGAAATGTTCTAATTGTTGCCATTCTTTTCAATGTCTGTTTAATGACATGTTCAAGAAATCACGGTTGGTTAAACCTTGGTTTATAACAGCAAACAAAACAGTGCGTTTACTGCAGATATATGTAGTGCTTGGACTATATATTGGGAATATAGAAGAGTTTGTAAAAAAAAAAGCCCTCGATTAGATCAAAAACACTCTCACGAAGAAAACAAGACCTATCCTGAAATGTAAAACTACTGAGAAACATATTGATTCTCTCTATCTTACACACACACACACACACACACACACACACACACACACACACACCCTGGGCTGTTGAGGCGTTGCAAGCCCTGTAATCGCCTTATGTAACAGCAGTGCCAAAAACACATATACACACAGATCTATCTACATCTGCTATTCAATATATGCAAGATATACTCGCTAAAATTCAATCTACTTGTATATTTATCATAAATAGCCCTGATTGTCCACACTTATACAACATTAATATGCTAAAAGGCAGCACAGACTCTCACATGTACATAACCATGCCTTAAATAAGAGGCACTTTATATTGCAAGTACACTGGATTGAAAATTCACGCGCATCTATAGAAAAAGAATAACATGATTGTTCTATAATAGCTACAAGTAGAGAAACTTCATCCTAAACACAGAAGACATGTCAATCTGAGAGACGGCATCATAATTAGCAAGTGCGCCCTTCTATTTTAACATTTACCGGATAAACCTCCTACTAAAAGCCAGTCACAAGAGTGCAATTTTTATTTTTTTTTTTTCCCAAAGAGTGTTGTGACGTGAAATTTCCCCGCTGTGGGACTAATAAAGGATTTTTCAATTCAATTCAATTCAATTCAGGTAGCACTTGCCATACACACACTCATGAGACCCATGGGCCGCGTGGAGTTTAACAAGTACAAACTAGGCGTGTTAAATGCATTGCAACACTTTCCGAAGAATTCCGAGGTAAGAAACAGAACCTCATAAAGTGAAGATTTACCAGTGAACCGTTAAAAAATACCAACGGATCAATCAAGTTGTTCACACGAGTCGCTAAAAGGCAAGATTTGGAATCATATTGCTGTGCCGTTATTAAAAATTGTGCCAGAAGTGAAATCCCTCTTTTCTCTTACAGAGGAATAGTCTCAATGTATTCTTCAAAATCCATCCCGACCCTGCTCCCTGGCAAAACCTTGGAACCTTTAGCGGTTTTCCACCCTCTGTTTTTCCTTCCGTCGAGGCCTTTTGCTTTATCGTGGTTGGCTGACCTGACTCTCCCTGCGCTCTTCTCTGCGTCCTCACGCTTTCCTGCTCTTGCGCCAGAGGTTCCGCAAGCCCCGATGGTGTGCTTCTTCTTAGGCGGCCCCCAGATGAAGTTCTCGGGGGGGCGATAGTGGCGGCGGGCGAAGCGCAGAAGAGCCCGTCTCTGAGCGTGATGCCTCAGAGTGAAGACAAAGTATTCCAGAGCACTGTGCCGCATGTTGTGCAAAGTTCCCTCCACCAGCGCTTCCTCCAGCAGCAGACGCACCAGAGGAAGCTTGAAGCTTTCAAAGCCCAGCTCGCCAAGACTCTTCAGGATGCGTGTTATACGCAGGTAGTTGTGCTGAGATCTGAAAAAAAATTCAATTTTTAATAAACTATTTTATATAAAATGATCACAAGCTTTGTAAATGAACAAAAAAGGTCCATAAAAACATGGCTACAAATGATGTGTATGTGAGTTTGTGTCCACTCGGAAACACAGTGCTACATAATGTAGCGTAATGTCATGTCAGTTGTGTCCTCTCTGGCACAGGCCCGCGGCAATGACACAGACAAGCACAGAGTCACACGTCTGCTTCTCAGCATGATGCACTGCAGATTCCCTTTCCTCGCGCATCATGAACTCAACAACTCTGCGTTTAATTTCCCACTACTTTACTATCTAACTTGGAGATTTGTGCCGTTTTAAATCACACCATCCTTGTCAACACAACCAAAAACAACATGTTTTTTCACCATTTATTTATTGTTGTTTTTCTTTCTTCAATTAAAGGGTTAATTTTGGCACATTTTTTCACTGTTGTTCTTTAATTTTTATGTTGATGTTTCTTCTGGTATTTACTGTCTTTGTTGTACTGCTTCCGTTTGTTTGCTGCTGTAAAACACTATTAATCCCACAAGGGGACATTTCAAAGTCAATCTAATCTAATCTGATCTGAAAGCAGTAGTCGAACACAATGCCAGTAACTTAAAATTCAATAAATAAAATAATAAATAGTAAAATACCAATAAAATAGTAATACCATGTCGATACTTTTTTAGTAAAACACATGTGGTAGTTAATAAAGACTAGCCTAAATTTGCATTATTGACTGACCCATTTTCCCAGAGAATGGGGAAGGATATTGATTTAATTTTAAAATTCCAGACTTTAGATTCAGAAGTGAGAAAAACACCAAACAACAAAGTAGACAGACAAATAAGAAGGAATAATTAATATTAGAACAGAAATGCTGATTGGTTTCAAGAAATGTGTAAATGTTTGTCACACAACCAGAAAACACAATGAAAAATGGAAAACACACTCATTCAAGTGTTGAAATCGATCTTGCCAGTTAAGGGACCGTGTGACATTCCCGTATTTATCCAAAAGTTTGATTCCGAAGAAATCCAACATTATTGTATATGCCAGCAGGAAGCGTCGCTTGGCCTCTCGTGTGCTTTGGAATTCCTGTTAAACACAGCGGCAAACATAATAATGTTAGTTCGAACAAGCCATATGAAAAAAACTAAATCAGTCATAAATCGGCTGCTTCGCATTACACAATGGCACGATCCCAAAGAAATTCCTGAAATGTCTTCAGTGCTTTCCAATACATCTTGGGAACTACAGATTTTACCATGCTGGGTTTTATCTATACAGTACATACTTATCGAATTATACTGATAATAACCACTGGTTCGGAAGCAACTGAAATGTAGGACATTACCTTTATTTCATCCTGAGTGAGTTCTTGAGCGTAGAAATTCAAGCCTTGTTCTCTAAGTGGGAATAGCCTTTTACAGAATTAACAATAAAAGTTAGCATGTATTTTTCTTAACGATGCTAAATCAGCTCAAAATGAATTCTCATGTGTGTATTTGCATCAATAGCCCTGTTCACACATACAGACATTCCCGGCAAAATACCGGTATATTACATGCATGTACTTATGTGACGCCGTCACTAACTGTTCCTTTGATGTGGTGACAACACATATGAAACAATTACCGCTGTTATTCATGTTTAAAAAGGTGCAGCTGTTTAAAGCGTGTCGCCAGTTGATGATGTCACAGAAAATATTGGGATTTTGAAAACACTTTGTGAACAGTTATTTTCCGGTAAAATACAGGAATGGCAGCGCTTGTGTGAACAGTCTTTACCGTTAAAGTCTTCTGGTATTTTTCCTGCATTTTTCCGGCATTGCTGTGTGAAAGGGGCTAATCATTTGTGTCTGGTTTGCACATGAGTGTATGTCTGTTTGCTTTTGTGTTTGTGTGTGTGTCAAGAAACAAGATAAGCAACAATTCAAATGTGTCCTTATTTTTTTTATCAATTTTATAAAGAATGCATCACTTTGCATTCTACACTTTGAATAAAAAAAATGTATATTCGTTTCATGATTTTACCCGCAGAATAAAGTAGTGGCCCAGCTCTACACTGACTCCCTCTAGTCTAGAGAGAAAGAAACGACAAAGCAACATTAAGAAGAGGAAACTCCTCTTCGTCAGCGGTTTGATCCAAAATGTTGCTGACCGCGACTGAAGGACAAGCTGCAAACCTCGGCACATCCTTCTCTCAAAAGCAGCAAGTCTGTGTCTTCCTTTCTCTCACCAGCTTATGGCTGTCTGCCGGCCGAACATCCGTTGTCATTTCCTCTTCATTTACTTAAAGAGGGGAATGCTAGCGATCTGTCTGCTCACGCTCACTAGTCTTATTACATTCGTTAATTGATATTATGCAAATAGAGGTGTAAGCATATGGGGGGCGAGAGCAGGGAAATGAAAAGGGGGATTGAGGAAAGCTAATCACTTTTTCCTCAGCAGGAGAGGAAGCCATGATGCGCTTGGCAGCTTGTCTGTGAATCCTGAGTTTAGAACATTGCAGCAATGTATTTCACAACGGCTTGGGGCAAAATGCCCTGCTCTGCCAGCCTTTTCACCCTCGCCAGTCAGAATCCCGGCTCAGGCCGGAAAGAACAAGAGGTTTGATACTGAGAGAAATGCCTTTATAGCTTCTGTGAAACCTTCATGATCACAGAATGTACAGTTGGTGTTGGTTATAGTCTTGTAGCAAATCCTTTTAAATACGATTAATATTGTTCGCTTATTTGGGATAAAACTTCACTTCACTGTGACAAAGGACGTAATAGAGAATAAAAAAGGAGCCCGTGCATTGCTGTAAAGTCTGTGAACCGCACACTGTCAGGTTATCTCTGGACATTGCTAAAAGAGTAAACTAAAAACAATAAAGATCGTAATGGCATTTTAATGCTATGTGTAGAGCTCGTCATCTTATTCTGGTGAAATTATTTTGAATCACATTATTGCTAAATTCTAAATTATTTGCACATGTGTAATAAACAAACAAACATGCATGCATGCATTGGTTTTCTCTGGAAATAACGACTAAATGTGCTACTAAGTTTATTTTCATATTGTATAAGTTTATTTACAACATATAAAATAAACAAAAGTTCAGTATTTACAAAAAATATATCGTAACAATGTTTACAAAAATACAATTAGCAAATTTGCTTATTTGCTGCTGTGAGTGTGCCAATATCTCTTCCGAACATAAGAAAGAATAAAATTTAAGGATAATTAAATTATCATTTACTTATTTACTGTAACAAACATGAAAGGTTCAGTGCTATAACCTTAAATGTCCTCTGGTCACTCTCATAACTACCAAAGCTTATCTGGTTACTAAAAAGATTGTTAACCAAAAAGCCATCTATGAATATTTCATCATCTTTAAACATTAAAGTAGCATGCTTTTATAATCTGAATCTGTAATGCAGTTTTAAGCATGACTTCTGAAGCCATTATCCTCTTTACCCACCGTTAAAACAAAGCTTCTGATTTGGTCTTCATCCTCGCTAGTGTTTTACTGAAAATATTTACTGTGTATATATATAGCTAACATAGATCTGTGAATTGGGAAATTAACAAAGGAGAAGATGCTCACCACTGAATGTATGTGTGATTGTTCTCTAGCTGCTCATAGTCTCCCCTCCATTTGATGAGGATTTCTTCAATATAAATGCCTAAAAATCATACGAGACAACAATGTGATCCAATGGTTAAAAATATGGAAAAATAATTAGATCTAGAATCCCTACTGTAATTGTATGGGGCTTTAATTACCATTATTTTGCTGCCGTAATGTCTAGTGCACAGTCCAATTACTGGTCATAGAAAGATGAAATAGGCATAATATCAAAATGCTTGTCCCCTTTCTCATTTCTGCAATGAGTTTTGTCAGAAAATGTTTGATGATGATTTCTTTTCAACAACGACAGTGTTGTAGGTTGAAACCCACATTTGTTGATTGCAGCTATATTACTTGCAGACCAATATGTTAAAAGTCTTGATTAAAAAGTGTAATCCAACCACAAAACAAAAACACAAAAACACAAAAAAAGAAATGCAGTGACTAAAATACAAAAATGATCCAAGTATACTTGACTCTTCTTCTTAGAATATGTATAAATATGCTTATACTGCAAGTAAAGAGAGAGAAACAACGTTATAATAATTACATTACACTATAATGGAATACACAAAACTATTTAAAATATCAGAAATAAAATTTTGACCTAAAAATACAACTCTATAAATAACATAGCAGCGCACATATGTTTATAATTATTTATACCTCTGCACTTATTTCTCTTTTCCCTTATACTGGCAGTCATTGGCAGTGTGGGTTTTCCATAGAGGAAGCTGTGTTTTTGTAATGAGGATATAAGAAAGGTGCGATAATTATGTTGGCTACACTTTTTTACAACATTCAAATGCTGAACACAAATCCAGCATTTAAATCAGTAACATACTCACCATCTGGTATCAGTGGGATTTTATTCAGATAAAACCTCAGGTTGCGGTATTCGTTTTTTTTACGAGGCTCCTTGTAATTCTGGGAAAGATTAAAATCATAAAAAGAAAAACAGAATATGTAAATCTAAAAGAGCATTCCTGCGGCTCAGTAGTTTTGTTGTAGCTCCATCAGTAAAAAAACGATTGCCATCACCTCACTTTCCTTTTCATTTTATCATTGGGACTGGTCGCAACAAAGGTATCAAGCTCAATTCTGATTGAAAGCATGAAGTTAATTTAATAATTTAATTAACACAGTGCAAGTAATTTTTGACAAACTGTCTGCTGAACGCAAACATGTGATGCAATAAACGAAAGAGAAAATAGAAACAAAACAGTTTTGAATCTGAAAATATTGTGACTTCTACATTTTATTATACAGAATTCTGCAGTAGTAGTTGTTGTTGTAGTTCTTTCACTGACATTTTAGTGTAGTTTTAGAATTTCAAAGGCCTGAAATATTTAATTTGTTTGATTTTAACATGTTTTCCCTCCCATTCAGGCTGGACGGGTATCAGGAAGAAAGAAAGGTCAATTGTGATCCCCATGCTCTAGTTTAAGAAATTGTCGTCTCTGATCGAAAAACTCTAATCGAGATAAGAAGTGACTTGAGAAATCAGTTACTTACTGGGTAACTGTGGCGATACTTGTATAAGTCCTTTGCAGCGTAAAAGCTCCTTTTCATCCTTATGGAAGACTCCATCATGTCTCTAAACTGTGTGAAAGAGAGGGAGAGTGAGTGAAATTGGCTTTGTTGTCAAAGCTCCAGCCCAATGGGAGGCAAAGGCTGTAAGAGCTCCATTTTGTAGGCAGAGTACTTTTCGCCTAACTAATTCATGACCATTTTTAGCTCTAAGCCTCTTGTGATGTTCATACACGATTTGTCTTTATGGCTGAGTAAAAACTCAGAAGGACTGCTCTCTTACTGAAAACATATAGCTTTAATCATTCAAAGCCCAGTGACACGGAATAACAAAATGAACAGGTTATTAGGTTTAACAATAAATGTATATTTATGTTTACCAAATAATTATAAATAAATCAACAGACATTAAAACCAAATGGCTTTTGGTTTTCTGTACATTTCTTTATGCGACAAGAAATCTGGGTCAAATATCCTATAGTAAAGCGCTATTATAGTACCAACGTAAACTTTTACACAATCAGTGATGATTGTGCTTTTTAAGGTATTCGTAAACGAGATAAATAGGAGAAAGTTAAACCTCTACTTGGGCACGCGTGCACGTGAACGTTGACTGTGCACATCATGCACAATCAAAACGAGTTGATGTCAAAACGTACTTTCTAAAGCTCATCGCAGTATCTCGAGTGCTTGCCGGTGCGTTGATCTGTACCTGCGGTGATTCATGATCCAGCTGTTCTGTTGTTCTGGTGGTTTCTAGCGGGCTCATGGATTCGGAGATGCCGCTGTCCTCCTCCTCTCCTTCCGGTTGCTGCTCGTCGCTCTCCGAGTCCGATTCCCACGTCGAGTCGCATTCTTCCACTGTGCTCGGCTCCTTGTATCTCCAGCTGGCCATCAGATTGCCCATTTAAACCGCGTCCGCCGCGATCACATAGTCTTGGCTTGTCAGAGGAGACAGAGTCGAGCTGAAATATGATGTAGTTCCGCTGTTTGGTCGCTTTTATGTGACTAATGGGGGTATTTCCAGCGTGTGGACACGCCCACTTTAGTGATCAGCACAGAAGAAGAAGCGGAGGACGTTAGGATGAGGAAAATAATGAAAACGATAATGAGCAAGACAATGATTTTGACCCTCTATATATGATCATTACTCAAAAGGGAGAGTTGTTCATATATTGCTTTGAATTACAATGTCACGTGCATGTACCGCATTTTTGACCGCACCGATATTTCACATGTACGTCTGTGTAGTCCTGTAGTAACCTTTCGGGATATGGGGGTCCAAACTCGACTTTGCCTGGAATTCGCGGGCGGAAAAGAAAATGAGGATATTTTGTCGAACGAGAGAAAAAATACAGTACTGTATATCAATATTTTCATATGACGTATTTTCATCAGATTCTTATTTTATTGGTGCGATGTATGCAATTGTTCTTCACTCGTTTCAATCTCTTTTAAGAAAGTTAAAGATTTGTCACAATGAATTCCAGCACAGAATGCGTTTATTGTTTATTGTGTTTATTTGTGGCAGTTCAGCATAAAACTCGATAAGTCGTCTCCAGACTAAGTTTATATCAAATTAAATCAGAAGTGACTATGTAAATAAAAGCACAAGGGCCCAACACTGGTACAGCCTGTGGGGAACTTTGGATTTCCAGTAAAAGAGACGGATAGAGAACTGGGCATCGCTTCTCAGGCGCCTTTGCTTTGCAAACAAATCCTGAATGAAGCAGAAAAAGACGGATCTTTGAAACGTTTATTTGTAGCCACTAGGTGGCGCACCAATCACACGAGCAGAGGACTTCACAAAGAAGGGCACAGGCCAGGGTGACAACAGGCCACTTTGTAGTCAAGATGTTCAGCCCAATATTACAATTGTTAATTTGACAATATTCTCAGTTATATTAAGACAAAATCAAGTATACTTTATTATTTGCTATGTTACGTCCCAACAATGGCAGACCAAGGCTAATTGAGTCTGGGAGTTACAGCAGAATAGTTGGAGAGAGCATTAGCCAGTCTCCTGTCTCACACAACACAAACAACAAAACACCTTTAAGGTATATATAAACAAACTGTAAATAAAACCGGAAGCCAATTGAACTTCAGAAGGTGGTATAGGGCACCTCCCTACAGCATCCATCACAATTGGGAACAGAATGAAAAAAAGGGCCTAATCAATTAACCCAGTTAAGCCACAATAAGCCAAGTGACATCGCTTTTGTTAGCCAACAAAAGTTTGGTAACATATTACAAAAATTATATTATATTTATATTATTATTTAAGTAGTTTCTCAGCACTTATATTTAAGTAGAACATACCTGATAAAATAATGTAAAAACACAACCCTGACATTATTAATTTAACAATTCTTAGTGGATTGTGCTTTTTAATTTGAGGAAAAAAAAAGCACAATTTTCTCAGTTTTTTTGATCACTGATGGTTTGAATACTAAAGACTTGATTGGCAGTAGAACAACATTTTCGTATATTTTCTCACAAAGAGATTCCACTCATTAGATAATCTTTTCTATTAAGACCTTTAACAGCCAGGAAGCAACAGCCTGACATACTCAGAGATTTAAACTAAGTGAAATCCAGCCTCAACCTCATTCTGAAGAGCAGTAGACACACGGTGAGACGAATATATTGTCATCTTTAAGATAAATCGCTTCAATTTGAATGAATGTAAAAATGTTTATGCTTTATTTTAAAGTTTAAAAAGAGTTAAAGAACTGCAACCAACACATGCAAGCTTCTCATTGGCTCCCCAAAGAACAAGCTCATCTGATGATTTGGAGGTGCTGATTCTCTTTTCTCTTAATTACTCACTTTCCTCTTAACGTTCACTCTTCATTTGCTGTTCATCAAAATGACGTTTGATCACTTCAACGTGTTGAGATTCAAATGAACATGACACAATAAAAACCGCAAACCAAGAGAGACACAGAACACAATTTTTTCAAGGACACATGCTCATCCTTTTTAGCAATCACATAATTTTTTAATGAAAATTCCAAGCCTTGTGATTCATTTTTTCAGTGCAGGTTACGCAAAATTTAGCAGGTTTGTTTAGGCGGAGACCACTGCATTTGCTCAGTTTTTAATTCACTCATATAAGTCATTCAAGTCATATAAGTGACTTCACTTCTTATATTCAGTCATATAAGTTTTATGAATGTGAATCAAGAGAGTGATACAACAAAGGCGACTCAAATAAAACAAATTTTAACTTGAATTTTGACTAATTTAACTCTATCTTGCACTATTGAATCCCAACCACTAGAGTGCAGCAGAGTTGCTATAACCAAATCTCAATCTTCTCAGTAGTCTTCTGGTAAGCAGGGCCTATGGGACATAACTCTTAGTATGCATTATGAGTCAGACAGCCAGTTGTGGGGCGCTGGAGCAGCAGATGGGCTATTATCTGAATCTGTGCTGTAGTGATGGAGAGCCAAGCTTGTGCTAGATACAACATACCATTACTCAAACAAATATCACAGTGCCAAAGAAAATCCTCCACTGGCAAATGATCTCAACCTACGCCCCATTCCAGCCATCTCTTATCCCACATGCTATGCACATTAGTAAGATAAAAGTAAGCCTGTGAAGAGGGCATCACTAATAGAGATGCTCTTGCTTTTCCCTCATGCTTGAGCCTGTTCTAATATTTTTTTATTTCTCCTCGAGCAGCACTCCAAAGGACAGTGGCTGGATAATGACGTCTTCTATTACACGGCCCTTGCTTGCCTTTCGTAATAGTCTCAGAAGGGCGAGACTTCAGAGTTCAGACCCGAACAAGCTGGTATGTTTTATATCCCATCCCGCACAACATTCTTCAGCTTTTCGATCTCTCTGAAGCCTTAATGAGACTCTGACACCGCCATCACCCTGCATCACCTCAGCGAGTCACGATGGAAAGCAAAAACTCGGTGGATGCTTATCTCTTTTTAAAAAGGCACAATTTGTAAAATGATCCAAGATTCGTATTGCAAGTCAATCAGATTTTTAATGGAGTGTAATTGATTAACGATGCGGACATCACCGCATATTCAAGTTTGTGTTTATGTTGCGTTGTACTATCAAACTAAATGGTTTGTATGATTCTACATTGAATAGTAATCACATCAGTGTGAGTTGAGCTTAAGAAGGGTAAAGCAGCCCCTGGGAAGGGTTGTTGGGTGGGCTAAAAAAAAACACATCAGCATTCAACAGCCATGATAGGCACCAACCATCCACCACAAACATCTTGGGATTTCATTTCTGTGTCTAACGGCATAAAGCCCTTATCATTTTCACCATATTTCCCTCCTTTAGGCACACACACACACACACACACACACACACACACACACACACACACACACACAGAAAGCTGACATCTACAGTGTGGGCATGTTTGTCTGGTTGTATATGTGCAGTGTCTGCAGCTTGACCACGGCTGTTAATTAAGTTCTTATCGGGTCTGCCTGTGCATTCGGTGGGCTCCAGGGACCCCCGGATACACACCACCATCTGAAGCAGCAGCGGACGCCTCTGATTTCTCCTTCAGCCTGATATCCAACCTGAATTCTGTTCGTTTATCACGTTGTCTTATTTGTGTGCTGCTCACGTAAAGGAAGCACTGAGGACAACGTCTCAAATGATATAAACACCTAAAACAAACAGATACACTGAAATCAATTAAAAGCACTGCATGGGAATGAGGAAAGTGACAGAGAGGAAGAAAAGGCTTTGTGGAAACGACCCGACATAAATCACACGCTGAGATATGATTCTCGATGTCACAGATGGGTGATCGCAGGTACAATTCAGGTAGTGGTGCTGATGAGAGGCTTCTCGGTGATGCTAAATATCATTACCAATGGGCCACGAGAGCGGCGTGCCATTTTCTAGACTGTGATGACAGGGATGGTTTATTAGGATTATAATGGCTTTGCTGAGAACATCTGCGAAGTGAGAAGTGTGAGCTACAAAAACTGGCCATTCATATTTTACTAGCCATTTTGCTGGCCATCCATAATTCACAGAGGATCTACTTAACAGGCCTGCTATGGGAGAATGAACCAATTATACGCCTCCTGTGAAGGAGGATTGATTTTGTTTGGGTCGTCATGTCCGTGAGTAAAGCTGCAAAAGATTACAGGAGTTATAAATGCAGCCTGAAGATAGAGAACACAACATTGGTTTGTCATTCTTTCTCTCATTTTCGGTGGTCAAAAATGTTAGTAGACAGAAATCTCATATCTAACCATGTTTTAATTTTTTAGTATTATGCTGTTTTATTATTACAAAGGTCCCTGTTATCTGTGCATTTTAATAAGAAATATGTGTCCTGATCTGTGATTGGTTGGTCAATAATCCAGGGCATGTCCTGCTCTGTGATTGGTTGGACAATAATCGAGGGTGTGGATCTCGGATTCAGAACTAGTTGCTGAAATTGGCTCCAGCTCACCATGATCCACAACTGGAAAAGCGGTTTAAAACATGGATGGACAAGGTATAAAGACAAATGTATGCTTCTTTGGCAATCACCACTAAAATAACTGTGTTGTCTTATCTAAAGCGTCCACTACTGTATAAATAAATTTATATTTATAGGACACACACACACAGACACACACACACACACACACACACACACACACACACACACACACACACACACCAGAGAATCAATCCCAAATCACTTGCTGCATCAAATCCTGCTTTACTTGACCTTACATGTGTGATGTGCTTCTGTTTGTTCTAAACTGACATTTACATAGTCTGCTGTTTGATCGGAAAAGGTTAAAGCTCAAAAAAATGTAAATTTATGCTAAATATTTGTCAGTCTGATTACTGTTTGTTGTCTGTGTGCACTTAAATTGTCACTGTTAATTCTGTAAGGGATGGATGAGTTTTGACGTCAATGTCATTTTGTGTGTGATCACCATGATATATAGACCCACTCAGAGTCAGCACACACCAAATCTTCATGGCGCTAAGCTAATTTCTACAAGCCCATGCAATTTTCTTAAGAATATTTGGTAAAAACTAGTGAAAAGTCCTCCTGACAGAGCACTCAATCCTCCGGAGGGATAAAATCTCTCCTCACCAAGGACCGAAGCTAACCTCCTTTAGCAGAGCGCTGCCGCGGCATGTTTGTGTGCAATGCTAATGAACAGCAAAACACATTCAATCATAGCGGGGAGAAATTTCACTAGCACGCCGAAAGACATTTCTTTCTTGAGTTCATTAAATGCGACAAAATTCTTTCTGTCACTGTGAGAAAAAAGCTAATTATGCCTTTGAAATGTGAGACTATTGCATTCAAACTGATTCCGAATGCTATAATAACTTTGCCACTGTAACTAGAGGACTTCAGCCATGTTTTGTATGTCTAACAATGTGGATTTTGAAGCACAAAATTCTTTGAGGATAATTAAGTCTTTACATTGCTCCCTGTCTGGCCTTTTACTCAAGGCGACACACAGGAACCAGCGAGTGCACATTGCATCTTTTAAACATCGTAGGAATTCAAGCATTTTATTGCATTACAACTGAAATTTTAAATTAGTCACGATTACAATACAATTGAATAAAATATGTAATTTGCTAAAATTGTCTTTCCAGTTATAAGCCATTTTTCTGAAAGAGCAACTGAGCATTTTACAGGAATGGATAGTAAAGTCAGAATAGTAGCTTGGTACGATCAGAAAAAAACTATGCAATTTACTTAGAGTTGATGCAAACAAGCAGTGAAATGGAAACACAGACACACACACACACACACACACACACACACACACACACACACACACACACACACACTCAAAGTAGGAATCATTCAGGTTCTGTCTTGCTCAAAAACATTTCAGTGTGGTACCTGCAGATCTGGGTTTTGATCCTGCAACCTTCAGATCGCAAGTCCACCTCTCAAAATGTTATGCCAAGTAATGAAAGCTGAGATGATGCGTCCGTTTAGAAAAACGGAGGAATAAACGGACAGAGTCAAGAGGCTTTCCCAAATACCATGATACGGTCCAGAGAGAGATGGGACTAATTGATCAGCCTGTCAACACTCTTTACCATTACCGGTTTCGCGCCACAGTAACAAATTAGATTGTTGTTGGATGAGACCAATTAATTGTGATGTAAGAATCTCATGCCAAGTTCTCTGTGCCAGATGCAATTGTGATCATCAGTGATTTCTGGGTTTCCCTTGAGCACGCCATCAAAATACCACTCTCTGTTCTGCATCCTTCGTGATTAGCAAATGCTTCTCTAAGCCGATGCAAACGTTTTTCCATTTCAAACATCATATGATGTGTCTGTCCATCCTTTTTCCGAATTGATTTTTAATTACTTGGTCACAGGGAGCTGGATCCAATTCTAGCCACTTTAGGCTTGAGGCTGGACACACCCTGAATTGGAGACAAACCAATCACAGAGCTGAACACACATGTGCACCCAATCACACTCATTGGCAATTTTACAAACACCAATTCTCCTGAAAGCATGTTTTTAATGTGACAAGAAACCGGAGTCCAAGGAGAAACCCATGCAAGTATGAGGAGAACGAATAAAAACCCCACTATAAACCATAATTCTCAAAGTCAAGAATGAACTTTTAGGTCAATTACCGGTAGATAAATGTCTGTATTTATCTGTCGATATGTATCTGAGATCTATCTAAAATCTAATTTTTATTTTCAGATATTTGATGAAGATGTACTACGCACTGGGCACAACACTGTATTTGTATGAATTTGCCAAACTGCATGTAACAGAATAACTTCAGACTTACTTTATAATGTGATGCTGCAAATTTGATAAACGGGAACCTGTTTGTGAAAAACCGATGATTTTTCACACCCACCATGAAGCCTAAGAGAACTTGTCTGCTGCATGAGGTAAAGAGAAAAACTAAAACATCTCACCAAGACAACGATTAGCCAATCACATCACTATTAAGGCAATTTGTTTTACTTTTAAGGATCCAGATTATAAAGAGCACTGGGATTGGAAACCGATCTTCTCTACACAAGTTGTTATCAAGCAAACACAATCCGTTTCTTTTGAAAATCAAAATAGGTCTTAAAACAGGTCAGACTTCAAACATTTCGATTTTTAGGAAATAGCGTCGTTGCAATTTGTTTTAGTGGGTCCAAGACCAAAGAGATCTGATGCCGTTAATGCAAAACCAATTGTTGGCATTGAGCAGCTTGGAGAAAATCTACTGGCTCAAGCCAAATTCACACAATAATGGAAAGTGATGAAAAGTCATTTCTATGCAAATGGTGTTGACGAACGCATCCTATATTTCCTGTTTATTGTGTGAATCTAAATTGCTTTGCCTCACTCTTATTGAATCGAGAGCTAAATTATCGCTTAATCTAGTTGTGCTGTGATCTATTTTCATGGGGCGCTGATTTAATTGCTTGTTATTGCGTTCTCTGGGTTTCATTGCAGGCTTGAGTATTGGAAGAATATTTCTCCATCAATAAACAGCTTTTTTCTTCCTCTTCCCCCAACGAAAAAGCGATTAAGCAGTCCAGTCTCTCCTGCATAGAGTGATCAGCGTGAAGATGGAAGGATTACCAGATTACACGACGACATGAGTGCGTACTTTTCTTCTTCTTGACGTGTTCCAGTCGTTCCCTCGATCATTTTCGATTCAACACATAAGCACAATATCACTTATTGAGACTCTCTGGCTAAATCAAAGCCTTACTTTGGCTCAATTTCATTACTGTATATCCAATGCCTAAAACAGCTCTGTCATCGAATAAACCGGATGTACGTGATGCCTATTTCCATCGTAGATGTGAAGAAACTCTCACTGTTACCTGTCAGACTTCAGTCATTGGCAACAAAAGGGTCCGAACAATGAGAAAGCGTCTGTGCCAGTTCTTCTCCTGTGATTGACATTGGCTGAGCTGACAGGGGGTGGCATGTCGAGGAAAAGAGGACAAGGCTGGATGTCACAAACCATTGCTGTCACCGCACTGCGAATAGAGACACAAGACAGGCAAATAGACATGCCAGCTCAGAAATGAACAGCGTATAAGCCTGCAGGCAGTCTGTCAGCCATTTTGATTACAATGTGGGCTGATAAATCTAATAAATTGCTATAGTAGCGTGTACCTTGATGTTTTGTAGCGGTTCACGATGGTGTTTTTACTTCATCAGATTAGCTGTTGAGGCTGCAGGCTTGAATATGCCCACAGCAAATGAATTGCACCAGATTGCCTTTCAATCACTAATGGGTATAATAAATATAGATTTCTGCAGAAACATCTATTTTATTTTCTTACACTAGTATACTATTCTGTTTTTGTTCACTTATTTGTAGACAAAATTCAAGTAGATTACTTTTTTTTACACTGAATTTTAACATTTTAGTGGGAGAGCGGTGAAACCACTCCTTAATTATTAATATTATTATTATTTTTATATTTTATATATTTTTTGTTATGACAGTTTTGGTTGGTAATTAGTCCTCAACAATAAATCTGAGCTCCATTTTCCATCATCTCCATTAGTTTCCGTGTGACACTGCTAAACTTTAATATGGCATTTCCTAGATTTCTTTGTGTCAAGTTTTATTTTCTAATAAACATTAAACATGGAAATGTAGAAAATCGTGTCATCATACTGGAGATGTGCTTGATTTAAGACCAACTCGTCAATTAACTGAACTGGACAAAGCAGCAGTGTTTAGTGCAGTAAGGGGAAAAGCTGCAAAGAGTGCTGATGCAGAAGAGTGGAATAAATTAATGAATAAATAAATGTGTGTAGGTACAAGAGAGGTATTATGTGTTTTGTTATGTGTTTTATTGTACTTGAATTGTAGGTATTGCTTCCTCTCACCCCGCCAGAGAGGTTTTGATTTTGCGCGCTTGGCCGTTCCCGAGTCAAACAGCGCGGGCGCTTCGGTGTCACCGCGCAAGAAACGCGCTCACAACACCCACACCGCAACCACGATCATCACATGCTCAATAACATTGTTGCATCGGAACCGCCGTCCGGAAGGAAGCGGTTAAAGCAAGGTAGAGGAGTAATATATGCACATATAAGAAATCAAAATCTTCACATTTCTAAAGTACAAAGCCAAGCGAAAAATTACAGAATGTAAACAAACATTTCCTTTTATATTCTTCTGGTGGTGATAATTTGTTGTCAATGATGTTTCACAATAATAAACTTTATTAAAGCCCCAATGCCATTGAATTATGGAAAGGTGGGGAACACACAGAAAAGCAATCCTTAATGAAACACACATCTCCTACTAGACGTTCTTTTTTGTTTGCATAAAGCTTGGAATATTACTTGGAATTTATTCCCTATGAGTCCCAAAAATAAGGTATCAAAAGCAAGCAATCAGAAGAAAGGGACAAAGAAGCGGCAATTTCAATAAGTGGGACAAGTGGAAAAACAACAGAGAGAATGTAAGTCACCCCTGTTTTTCTCTGGTTGGTCTGGTTTTCGCTCGCGGTGGGGAGGGTGAAATCTCAGTTCGAAGTGTCAGTCATCCTCATTTCAACAGACCGGCAGCAGCGTCTGCAGGACCCTCAACTCGCGCTCCACGTTTTATGGAGCATTTTCTCATCTAAATGGCATCACGGGCACACACGGACTGGCAAGCAACACCGCGATGAGCAGTTTGTAATGGAATTGCGTTGATAAACTGAAGACTCCACAACGGGAGAGTCACACCAGGCAACGGCGACGCGGAGGAGCGGCGCGAAGCGGAGGGAGGAATGCGATAGGGCTTCACGTTATGGAATGGGAAGTTTAAATCCGTACGATCGGAGAAGCGTGAAGGCAAAAACGAGACCCCAGAAGTTCAAAAAGTAATAGTCCGTAAGAACCGTTGACCGGACGTCTCCACATTGCTGCTCTGATCGTGCGGGACTGTGGAGCTGGGTTCTTTCGACACGATGAAATCCGTCTTCACGCGCTTCTTCATCCTTCTTCCGTGGATCTTGATAGTGATTATCGTGATCGACATCGACACGAAGAGACTGTCCGTACGGAACACGGCCAGCTTTTATTTATCAAGACTGGGAAATGTGCAGCAGCGGCAGGTCGCCCGAACCACCAGGTCCAGCAACAGAAGCAACACGACCAGTAACAGCACATCTCCCCCGATCATTTACGCCATCACTCCCACTTACAGCAGAGCGGTGCAGAAAGCCGAACTCACCCGGCTGGCCAACACGTTCCGCCAGGTCCCGCAGTTTCACTGGATTGTAGTGGAGGACTCGAACTACCACACAGCCCTGGTTTCTCGGTTTCTTGCCCGGTCCGGAGTTCAGTACACCCATCTGAATGTGTTCACCCCGAGCAGGTTCAAGAGAAGAGGGATGCCCAGGGCGACCGAGCAGAGGAACGTGGCGCTCGCCTGGATCAGAGGACACCACACTTCCCAAGACAGAGGAGTCGTTTTCTTCGCGGATGATGACAACACTTACAGCCTGGACTTGTTCAAAGAGGTAAATACTGTATACGACCAATTCTCAGTAAACAGCCAGCCAAGTATTTCTTCAGTCCATTCGCTGCGCTGTCACTGTACATTAACACAAAGGATGCTACGCGCACCAGCGCATGTTTTTATCAAAAGGACTTTTGTTTCTTACAAAAACTTAACAAAAATGTAAAACGAAAAGTTGTTGCTGCTTTTCATTCCATGACGCGTAAAACATGTTTACTGAAATTACTTCAGAAATTTCAGCGTTTGCATACTGTGCCCCACCATTGCAATTCCATTAAATTCCACCAAGAAAATCCAAATAAAAACCGCAAATGGCATGATAGAACCATTCAGTTTTAGTTTTGTCAATCGTCTGCACCTCACTTTTACCCGTCTCCCCATTGAATTTATTTGGGGTTATTGACCCCACTTGTGGAAGAGTGTATAGTCAGTGTTTATATACACATCTGTCATCACACCTCTGAATAATGCCTTCATATTTAACTTCAGCTATAGTTTTGACATGGGTTTACATTGACATTTATTTCTTAAAAGCCCCTAACGGTGGTTGACATATCTAAATGGAGGTGACCAAGCAGTGTGTAGCCAAGCAGAGTGAATTAACCCAGTTTTTAGGCACTTGAAGTCACAGAGAAACGATAGAGTGGCCTGACAGCTGGGAAATTAGGATTTGTCTGTTTAAACCCTTGTCTGTGAAAAACGAAACCGATAACGTTATGAAGTGAAGAGACAGTTCATTTGAGGCTCTGCAGTAAATGAGCTCAGACTGACTTTTTCTATGATCTGTGTGTGATTGTCAATCCAATTATAACTCGAGTGTAATGTTTTCTTCAAATTTCTAATCAATTTATTTGACAACCCAATTCTTAAAAATAGAAAATTAGTTAGACAATTATTCAAACTAGAGCAGTCGTGGCAACATTGTAGGTGACACGAATATCTTCAAATAATTAACAAAGACTTCATTTATTAAGATTTTAGATTATGAAACGCATATTAAATTCTTTAACATACAATGACAGGACCATATTGTTGCAATCATGGACTACACTTCCCATGATCCTGTGTTTCTGTTCACTTCTGGTGTTTCATCCTCATCTATTATCAGTTTCACCTGTTCATCATCTGTCTTGTTATTTAGTCTTCACCCGTGCTGTCATCCGTCGTCAGTCATTAACGTTGTCTGTACTGCTGTCTTCTGTTCGACATTAAATGTACGTTTTTAAAAAGAACAATAAATAACAAAACTTTAATTCTTGACACAAATGTTTTACATTTTTGGGGTCATCGAAATAGTTGCTTGAGGAACAGAAGAGAAAGGTGTTCTGCTCTGCAGTTTTGCCATGCAAAAAAACAAAACAAAACTCAGTAGTCCTAATTTTAACTTGGATCTTATCATCTCATTTATCACCAGTGATTACTTGCGCTTTTCTTCCTTCAGTTCTTCCTCTCCTCATAGCGCCACAGGCCTACTGCCCTCCTCAGCCTCTTCAATGCTTGCTTTGTGCTTCCATTCCTCTGATTTTGCTCTCCTCATTTCACCAGATCACAGCTGGACAAGTGGATGAACACTAGTTGCTGGGGGAGTGGGCCTCATGTCAGTGATCTGAGACCTACCAATTACCATTATTCATCTATAAATCACAAAAATTTGTATAAAATCTGAAGTAAAACTGCAATCTATAAAAATTTGTTTAAAAAAAAAAGAAAAGAACAGTTGTTTGGAAGATTGTCTGAGATCTTGTCTCTCTATATACATATTTTATAACTTTTATAACAATATTTCAATATTATACAATTATGCAATGGCAATATTTATGTAATTTACTGTGTAATGTGACTAAATATTTCAATACCTCTGTTAAACATGAAACATCGCTATACGACTTTTTTTATTTTGTGGTGGTGGTTGTTGTCCAGAGGCAGGGAGATGGATCTGTCACCCAAGCGTTACAGGTTCGAATCTCAATCTGGGGGTTTCACACAGCGAGTTGTGTTTCCTTGGGCAAGACACTGACCCCCACATTCCACGTGTTTATGTACTGCTTTCCTTTGCACATTACAATTTCAATATGATACCTAGTGGCCATATTGACAAACTCACTTAACCTCTATTTATGTGCGTATAATTAATATAAATAATAATAATAATAATAATAGATAATAGAAAAACCACAAATGATCATAATAGTTCCAGTATTGTCTTCTCAAACTCTTCTCAGTAGACGAGCTTTGTTTCAGTGATTCTGCTGGTAAAAAACAAATCAACCACAAAATAAAATTGCTCCATGACGTTTTGTGGGTCCCAGCAACAGCTGAATAAAAACGCCTCTGCCACTCGAAACGTATGAAGCACGTGACATGGTTGTCCTTGTTGTCGTCTTTAAAATGACACTACAACTGGAATCAACATGTGCCACTCTAGACAATTCTTCAACTTCGCTAGAAGCAGAGTTGCTTTTTCAGATACCAGTTTTGGAAGCGGATCCTTTGAAGAGAAGAAAGATCAGTTTTAGAAACAAACTAAAGAAGCAGCAGTTTGGTCTTCAAAGACTGTCCACTGCTCAGGGCCGCCAGCCACAGTTACGTCTTCTACCACATACTGCACTCACATAAATAGCACAGCCATTAAATATTCAAAGGCTACTGTGACCATTTGTTTGAGGAATTACACAGCAGCACCCGTTTCCCCAGTGGCAAATAGCTTTTATTCTACATCTATGAAGGAACAAATGGAAAAAGGCAGAATCAGTCAGCGGGAGGATGTTTACTTTTCTTGTTGAAATAGACGGTTTTCATAAACCAGTGTATGAGACAGAAGCGCAAATTATATACAGTTCCAGCAAACTGAAAAACTGCAGGTGGATGAGCTTATTCATGCTGAATATGAGTCTGGATGCAATGATAACCATCATCCCTCCTCCAATCACATGCAGAGGGATTTATATCACAAATCTGACAGTTCAACCCTTTGCTTTCCAGATGCGGTCGACGAGGAGAGTGTCGGTCTGGCCTGTGGGACTGGTCGGGGGCCGGAGGTACGAGCGTCCTGTAGTGGAGAAGGGGAAGGTTGTCGGCTGGTACACTGGATGGAAGGCAGACAGGCCGTTTGCTATCGACATGGCCGGTGAGCAGCAGTCTTTGTCAAGAGATCCTCCATACGGTCCTGATACTGACCCAACAATAGGACGTCTCTCCTCGCTATTTAGCCCACGTTTTCAGTTTGCATCATTGAGGTGAATAGGAGAATGTTCAACGTGTCGATTATCTTGTCATTTAGTATTTGTAAACTTGTCTATGTATACTAATCTATTCATGCATTCATCCATCTATTCTCTCTCTATATATTCATCCATCCATAATTCCTCTCTATCCAAAATACAAATACTAATTTGAAGTACAGTATAAGTAGTAAATATATTCTCACTAATATTCACGAGCAAGCAATACTGTAGCTTGAGGCATTTAACAATACCAATAACTTAGAAACAAGGCAAAGATCTACAATTTTTATTTTTACAAACTCATTTAAAGCTTTTTTTTTTTTTTTCAAATAAATAATATGATATAATGCACAGAACTGGAAAAAAAAAAAAAAACTAATTTGAGGAGTCTTATGCAATTTTGTCTGAAGCTGAAAAACATGAAATATTCTGAACCTATAAAGAGAGTGGAGTGGAGTATACATTTACATTTATACTTAATTCTAAACTGAAACCTTTCATTTAGACGTGCCGCATTCATTAAGATCCTGTTACCCAGCATGCATTACAAATACTTCCTTTCAATACGTGGGTTCTTTAACTTTATAAAAGATATTTTGTACGTTTTTATTGATTACATCAAACGCATTTGATAGTCTGAACAGCATTAGCTAACACATTATGTCTGCAGATTTCATCAAAAGCTCTCTCAGTTCTGTCTAACGTTATTAAGGTATTGAACATCCATCATATCTCTGTCCGTCATGAGAGATTTTCAGTCCGTCTAGATAATCTTAACATCAGCGGAGTGAAAAGCTGCTTTTCTATTTAGATAAGCAGATGTGACTACATTAAATGTGTTCATGCTGGTATTTTTCAGATAAAAGCATTATAATTGGCTCAGAGATGTTTTTTCCGATTACATAAGATAGAACTAATTTATTAACACCTTTTGAAAAAAAAATCTATTTTCCATCTCTCACTTTCATGGCAGATGCAACTTGACATCAAACATGCCGTGCAAAACTCATACCATATTTGTGGACTACTGTATAAGGGGCAATGGTACATCTTCTTCGCAATCGTTTGTTACATTTAAGGCATCTTTTTTTTCTGGATAATAAGGAACGCAGTAACTTGTTTTCCATTTTTAGTGTGCCTTTCGAAAAATGCGGTAATTAGAATGGCATATTTGTGAAAGACGATTTGCTTTAAATGTTCCAGGAAGAATTTGACCACACATGACGTATTTCACCTTTTAAGACAAACATCCATTGCATGTGCCGACCTTTTTCTTGCACACAAACCCGAGGAGCATCAGCAGTAGTTTCAGCTCGTTCTCTTTAACTGACAGAGCCGAGGCTAAATAAAGCCGGATCCTTTTCAGTGCAGTTTTAGCAAACGTGAGCTCTCCGGCAATGCATTAAAGAGAGAGGGCTGAGAAGATGCTGACAGGTCGGAAACAGTCTAATGGAGAAAGCCAGGGCTTGTGAGTTGCTGGAGGGAACGAGAGCGCGTCAGAGATCAGGCTTCGAGGGAGAAGCACCGATTCCCCAGACTCCAGTGCTGCCCCTGGCATCTCCAACATCTGAAAAGACCAATCCTCTTTTTCCTCCTGCCATTCCTACATCAGCATCACTCACCACTGCTATTGCATTGAGTGCCAAGACTCACCTGACAGCCAATGCATGTCATTTCACAAACACTTCACATTACAGGTACATCACCGCAGACCATTGAGCTTCGCAATCCGTCCGCTCTCTTCCTCCTCTTCTCGAACAAAAGCAGAGAACAATGGGGTTATTTAGTATTCCTGTAGTAAAGCTTCTTCGGAGAGAAAGCACAATAGCACAGGAAAGGTCCTGAACTGCCTCTCATCGCTTTCAAGCGCTGCTCTCACGTGAAGAGGAGCTCAAGTGCTTGTCTTACACTGTTTAACACACAATCGTTTTGTGCACTAGTCGTGGAGAGAGGTGGAAATATACAGCAGGAGACTAAACTACAACCAGGCTGCGTTTATAGATCACACACAGGTCACATTTACCTTCTTTCTCTCATTCTGCATCCAGCAGGACGGAATTTGTGCAATTTTACTTGCCGTGTTGGAAGTGGGATTGAATTGTACAAGCTGAAGATGTCCACAATTGACCACCCATGATAAACATTTACTGCCTAAATATTTGGATCTTGAGTTGAGATCAAGACAAGCTGTAATGAGCAAACAACAGACACAAGCCGTAAAATAAACATATAATGAATTGTCTTGTATTTTTTTTCAATATAAGGTCAAGTATGTTGGATGCCAAGTAATGCTACGCAACAATTTTATATCAACTAACCAATCAGAAGACAGAAGATTTTTGACATCAATTACTAAAAGCTAAATTAAATTTAAATAATATTGGATTGGTTAAAAAAATTATTGGCCATTGGTCGAAAGAAAATAAAGAAAAAAGACTGGAATCTGATTGGACAGAGTTGCCAAAACAAGCATTGTAGAATTAAAAAAATTATATTAATAAATATTTAATACATATTAGTTGGACGCTTCAAATAGTTGATAGTATATGTAAATGTAGTAAATGTAGGTCAGCGCTTCCCCTGATGTGCAGCCCCAGCGTGCACATCAGCGATCAGTGGTGATGGGTTTCCATTTTGTTTTTGCAGATCATTTGCCTAAATTTAGTTTAAGCTATACAAGTTAATAAGTTGAAGGCATCGCCACTGTGACTGTGGTACTGCACATGTGATTTATGCTGAGCAACATTCTAGACAACAGAAAAATGCTGATGTTTCACCAGCTGGCTCAGCTAATGCCGCTGTAAAATCAAATCAGACTGCTCAGACATTATGAAAACAGACTCATGTAAATACATGTTGGAACATCGAAATCAATACAGTCAATGCAGAAATGAAAACTACAGTGAGCCAATAAACCCTGACAGTTTCCATTCCTGATCTGAGGACGAGGAGCTTTCTTCTGGCACACAGACACACACACAAGGACACGGTCAGGACGGCACACATAAACACGGCCTTTGTGTTGTGACTTCACCTCTGGTGATCTGAAAGAAGCCCAGGTGGTTATGAGCAGGAACACGAGTGGCCTAGAAAACGTTCTGTGGCGATGATAAAAAAGCCTGTGACAGAGGAAGACGCTCCCTCGAGAGAAATTTGAAAAGTTCTTTTTCTGTTTTGGGGCCAAGATGGTTTCATATAGAGAAATGAAAATGAAAGGGAGAAAATCTAATTTTGACCCACATGGGCAAAGTGAGAGCAGCACATTCACGTAAAGCTCACAAAAGTGAATGAAAACCATATGCAGTGAGCTAAACATTTCAATAAGATAATTGTTAAATAATATGGACTTAACAGTCTAACATCTTATCATATGCAGGTTTTGCAGTCAACTTACAGGTGATCCTCTCAAACCCACGAGCTATGTTCAAGAGAAGAGGAGCCAAGCCAGGGATGCAGGAGTCGGACTTTCTCAAGCAGATCACCAAGTTAGAAGATCTGGAGCCAAAGGCAAAGAACTGCACCCAGGTACGTTCAGCAGGTTGTCTTCATCTCATTTGTTCTCTCCTTACACCCTGATATATGATTTTGTCTTATTTTAAATTCTAAAGAAGTTCTAAGAAACAGTCTTTTGTGAAGAGGATTACGTTTTCAAACGTCTTTCTGGTCAGTACCATATTCTGTAGACTATAAGGCGCACTTATAATTCCACAAAATGTTTCAAAACTTGACTGCATTCATTGCAAGTGGAAATAGACAATTGCTAATGGCGTACCCCTATAATTCGGTGCTCTTGATAGTCTGAACAATATGGTACTTTACTTGTCTCTCAGACTTATTCTGAAATCTTCATTCACCCGATTCCCCCTTCGCTGAGGAACTTAAGTCTTGTTGAGCTCGAACCTCCTCAGTCTGCTCACCTTATGTGTCAGAATGCTCTCTTCTCCCATTCCGCACGTCACGGTTCCTGCCATCATCATTATCACCCAATTACCCTAATGTCGGCTGCACTGAGATATTAATAGTGACTATTAGCAGGGTTGACAATTCCACTAATCACCAGCAAGAGCAGGACACGCTTCCAACAACGACTGATCGGCTATGCATCATTTTGCATGACGTTGTATTTCGGTGACACTTTTCACATGGTTTGATAAGATTCCACGTATAGCGCTGATTTATGTCGTCCAATGCAATAGCACATTATTGAGTGTAGGATGAGTTACAAACAAGCATGACCTTACAGTGGACTAATGATTTAAACACCTTTGCTATAAAGTCACATAAACTTTATTTAACAAGGATGGATTTTTGGTTTAACTATCGCAGATTTAGAGTTAGGGTTAACATGAAACATAACTAATTTGACACAACCCACTAGTTGATTGCTAGTAAATAATGTAGTTCAAGCCTCCAAATCTATAACAGTTTCCTCTTTTCTCACAGATTTATTGGCCATGCTTATTTGTTAATAGATAGGCGATAGGTGACTTTAATG
This sequence comes from Paedocypris micromegethes, assembly GCA_028031935.1. Lineage (NCBI taxonomy): Eukaryota > Metazoa > Chordata > Actinopteri > Cypriniformes > Paedocypris > Paedocypris micromegethes. Next base: position 17,772,002 of record CM051500.1, read on the forward strand.
TTAAGTCCTTCAGTTGAAAAGCGATGTCAAATGGCAGGCGAACAATCCAGGCAAGGCCGGAAGAGACGAGAACAGAAAGCAGGTACACAAGCAGAGATCAAAACCAGAAAATTCAAACCGATACAGGAAACAAGGAACACACGAGTTAGACGATCAATGATTCAAAATTTCCTCTGTTCTCACAGGTTACTTGGCCGTGAATATTTGTTTATATATTCAATTATTTTGTGATTTTTGTCCATTAGAAATGAGGTTTAACTGTACGCTAACTTTAGATTATCTTTCAATCCGAGACGAACATCAGACACTTCTGAAGGATACATTTAGAGAAAACGTTTTATGCTGAACTATCGTCAGTGACTTCTCCAAACACTACTATAGCGTTTGCAAGCACACAGATTTTTGAACAAATTTTTGTTACGATAAAGACAAGAAACCTCTTCACGGTGCTGGGAATATTGATTGAGTTTGCCAAATATTGACTTAAAAATTCACATTTAATTTGTATAATAGTATATGTGCAGGAATACTAATGATGTGTTATGGAATATTCTTAAGCAATGTCTTAAGTAATTCAAACAATGGAGTCACTTCAATATACGCAGTCAAAGCGTGAAATGATCTACTATGGTAAACAAATGAAGTATTGCTGGCAATTATATCACACTGTGATGTGCACAAGAAAGCATCGAACCAAGATAACAGAACAACCTCAGGTCGCACACAGATGGCCATGACCAAGCCCGAATGAGGGCAACTCCCAGCATGCAGTGCAAAAATAAGGGCAGGGCGGTGGGGTCGTACAGAGGATCCATCTTACATAGTCACATGCCTGTGTGAGTAATCAGATGGAATTGATGTGACAAAGAGGACAGGGGGCAGAGGAAGATGAGGAAAAGGAGGGGAGCGTTGGCTGGAAGGACAGAGGGATTTTGTGACATTGAGTGGAAGAGGATAACTAGATATCAGTTAGAGGAATCAAGAATCACAGCCTTATTGACTACAGAGGACATTGGCTCGTTTTTATTAATGTCTCCTGCACAAAAGACCCTGTCAGACAGCTGTCTGCGTGCCAACGTGCCACTCTGCCCAGAAACACAACCTAGAAAATGTTATTTACAGCTTCTTATCATCTAGATTCCTCAGAAAAGAAACGAACCATATCAGAAAGCTATAACCCTTTATTTGTGTTACCAGGGCTGATTTGTTTTGGTTTTTATATCTGTAAAGTATTAAGATTTAAGATTTAAGAAGATTTGAAAGCCTAACATGAAATCTTTTAATAATGTGATACAGTAGCACACTTTAGTCAATAATCAAAGTTGCATTGTTTTTACTTTCGGTTTAGCAACGTGCAATGAATAGAACCAAGAGAGATGCTGTAACACGGAATTAATGTTTTCCGAAGTTTTCTCTGGGGATTGAACGCACCAGCTCGGTGTTGAGAGCTACAGTCAGATATTACGTGAAAAAGCAAGCCAACAAGCAAAACTGAACAATGACATTACGTGAAACAAAGATACAATTTTATAAGTTATCAAGACTGTAAAAATAGATTTTTTTTTTTACATTTTAATTCAATAACAATGTGTGAAAAAAAGATTAGTAAAAAATTGATTTTTATCATCAGCTTGTCTTAAAAACATAGGACATATTTAAATGTAGACAGCTCTTCTCAAAAGTTGTTCTCCTTATATTATCAACCAATTCAAAGAAGACAGAGTCGAGAAAAAACGGATCTGTTAGGAACAGAAAGAAAGATCCGGAGAAACTCGGCTCGCTGGTGTCAGTCTTCTCTGGCATCACAATCAAATGATTGTCCTGTCCTTTCTAGGGAGAATGTGCTGGCGTCGGTGGGACTCCTACAGGCTGACGGGCAACATCTTTTTGCTCAGAGTAGATGATAAACATGGTTGTCATCCATGCTATAGAACACTGCTGATTTACAGACCCTCCAAAACCCTTCAGTCCTCCAGCCGAGTGAAGAGAGAAAGTCTCGCTGGCGTAATGCCGTTCACAGTGATGTTTTAATAACAATGTGCCACCAAAGAGAATCTATAATGGATGGCAGTCGCTGCAAACGCTTGGATATTCGAGGTGGAGAGATTGGTGAAATGAAGACATTATATCATCATTGAGATTTTCAATTCTGATGATCTGAATAAGGCAGCCACCTTTCTGTGCGATTGCGCTTTCCATTTATTCCCTCACGACCGGTGGGATTCATTGATTCCTTATGGTGTAGTGGAAAGATGGGGTTTTGAACGAGACTAACTAATGGACTGTGTCTGACTCCAAAACTACCCAGCAGAAGTTTCCAGAAATGCTGAAATTAGTATTAAAAAACACATGTTGAACATAACATGGATAAAACATTTAAAAGTAAAATGCTTTGTCCTCTATGAAAAATTAACATTTAAGTTGAAATGTGCTTCAAGGTAAATGCTACAACTTTACAATTATAATGTCCACAGTTACGCAAATATAAGCACTGCACTGATTATTCAGGCACAAAATAAAACTATTATTATGCGAACATAAGAACCTTCTTACTTTCTTGGTCTTTTGACTTTCCTTATATTCCGGCCAAGTACTTCTCTTAGCAATACTTTTTTTTTTTTTTTTTAGCACTTGACTAGTGACTTTTCTTTACTTGAATGATAGATATAAAGTAGAACGTTACATATTATACGTGTAGTAGTGTAAATATATATATATATATATATACATACACACACACTTTTATTCATATATGTGTATTCCGTGATTGCACGGTTGCAGACAGACAGAGAACAGTTCTCTGAGCTTGTTATTGTATTTAATTTAATTTCACTAATTTATATCTAAAATAAGAAAACGCGGTGTCTAAATAAGGCATTAAAAGGCAAGACTGCTAAAGCACTGCATTGTGGCATATGTAGTATGTGTTAGTATCTCGTTAACAACAATATTTGTTTCAAATCAACGGATCTCGAATTTTACACATATGCCTTGCTTAGAAAGTCTAGAATGTTTTTGAGTTTTTGAGCAGTTTGTATTTGCAACCCCAGCGGCTTCCGAGCACAATTGCTGGTTTCACACCTTCAGTGCTTTTCTGGCACATTGACATCAACATTAAAAATTAAAGCATTGGAAACAAGTCGCTCTTCTCATATGACTTTTCTCTATCAAAAGAGGGAATAAAAGAGAAACATCTGTACACATTACAACCAACTCGCGAAAATACCAAGTATTAACACCAACAAACCAATTAGGATCCACTTCAGAAAGTTTCTAATACATCTAATCTCAAAGCCACAGATTTAAAGCCAAAGTTTCATCCCACCACATGTAAAGCTATTTAAATCCTTGAGGTGCGAGAGCTTACTCGACACATGCTTCCCGTGACTGGTAATATTTATCAAGGGAACAACAGGATCAGAAAACATCAAAGCAAAATGTCAGACGAAATGTCATCCTGCATAAGCAGATGTCAGTATGCAAAATTACAGAAGCTATCAGTGGGTTGCATCAGACTCAAGAAGTCTAAGCCAACAACAGCACTCATTGGGTTATTTGCGGTTTGCCAATCCACTGTGGACTTCCTCTCATGGTTCTGATAAATTAGTCGTACATTCTACAGAAGAGCGTTCACAGCGAAATGCAGTCCATGATTGGGCAGTTTTATACATTTTCTTTTTAAAAGATGGCATCTGCAGTTGCCTGCAAAAACCCATGTTCCAACTGAAACCCAAACACCAAAACTTGCATCCGTGGCCAAAGTTGCTAGGATTGAATATGCAGTTTAGCAAACTGATAATTTGGACACTAGATTTTTATGATCTTACTCTTGTGAATTGTGACGTTAAAATGCACTTGTTTTTTTTTTTCAGGTTTTAGTCTGGCACACTCGCACAGAGAAGGTCAACCTGGCAAAAGAACCCGAGCGTCAACAAGATTCGATTTTTATAGAGGTTTAGTGCCATCATGGGACAGCTTGGCTTCTGGACTCGTATTACACTGGATGGAGCGGAAACCGCAATCAATGAGACTTTTACAAAATAATACATCATGAACTTTAAAAACCTGCTTTTGGGAAAAGACTTTTGGGGAGGTTTCTCGATGCATTCTTACCTGCTGGGTTTCTTACCATTGCTAAACACTGGATTTCCCGTGTGAAAATAAAGAAAAAAAAATTTGATTTTGAAAGAGTAAAAGCTAATTCTGTTCTCACTGCTCAAGTAAACAGATTAAATCAGACACAAATTCAGATTATCGCCAAGAATCAGGCAAATGTTTTTAGACGCTTGAGAAATGTCAAATATTGGTGAAGGGAACATGAAGTAAAAGGAAAATCTATCATTAATTACTGGTTTAATAATCCTGTAAACAATCGAATGAGCTGGATTATGTTTTATAATCTCATTCACAGCAAGAACGACACCTATAAACAATAAAGAACAATAACAAAAACAGACTTCGGAGTTTTCTTCCAGGATCATCCAGAGATTCTTATTTTCATCTATTAAACAATAAATAGCATGGTAATTCTTGACGGAAAGAGCTGAAGCATTAAAAGAATCGAATTACTTTAAAAACAGGTGCCAATGTTGTTGAAGCTATTATTTTATAATCAATTTTAATTCGATTGTTCTGGTTGTGACCAGCACTTAAATTATCTTGACAGAATAGTAGAATTCAACAACGCTCTTTATTCCAAATGATCCGCTGAAATGTACGTTGCTTTAGACAGAAAGACCACGCAATGGTTCATGGCTATTCACTGTTTAATGCACGGAAATAACAATATTCTTTCTCTGTACTAGGCACCAGAAAATGTAAACACATTTTAGAAATAAACCTGGATGACAACGTGGGGATGTTTCTATTATTGCACGGCAGAGCGAATGTGTCTGAAAGGAAAGAAGCTCTGTGGACAGACATGTTCCAATGCAAGAATCTGATTGGCTCGTTTTTTGTTCTACCCAACCCCTTCTAGTTCCCACCCCCTTCTCCATAAGCGGGTTCACTGTCGTCCAGGTTTATATATCTTTCACTCACTGTGCTTCTTTGTATCGCACACATTAAAACATCACAGTAAAGATGGAGCATGTGTTGGAGGATGAGAGGCCAGAGAGAGAAGGCCCAGGGCCCGTCTACGCCATGAATACATACATTACACGGGTCTATACAATATCTGCTACAGGATTCCAGAACATGGGGGCCAAAGAGGTTAGGAAAAGAAGAGGAAGGGTCACGTATAAGCCAGATCTCAGTCCTTTCAATAACATTACTCACTATTGATTTGGTAAAGATATATTAGAAGCCTGTGTAATTGGTCCAACAGCTTTCTTGGCTGATATGTTTTATATTCCCCCTCCCAAAAATACATACTCATATTTATATATTTATATTTAAAGAAAAATAGCAAAAAAGATGGACGAAGCTGCCAGTTTGTTAAACTCCTGCACATTATAATCAATGCGCATGAGGTCGGGGTTGAGATGTTTTCCAGAGTAGTTCTGGTTGAAAAGAGAAAAGGGGGAAAAAAAAAACAGTACATGGATAAAAGCTGGGTTTTAGTGGCAGCTGAAGGCAGATGGGAGAGATGCCTCGTTCTTCCATCCATTCCTATGTATTTATTTCCAGAGCTGGGTACTGAGGGTCTGACCGGAGGTGGGAGCCACCCAACCCCCCATGGGGGCACCTGGGGGAGGGAATGCCATCGGAGGACCGGATCCATTCAGATTCATTCCAGAAATCTGTTGGTTCATCTAAAAGAGACGAGCGGAAGGAAAAGTTAAATCTCACTCGGTTCTCGCAAATCCAAATCTGTTTTCAAAAACGAGGCTGTTTAATAAAAACGTACAATATTTTGGCATTAGGGCAAGAATGAAATCTACTTTTGTTGGTTTAGAAACTAACTGTCCCCGCACAATTTTTTTTAGATGAAACACCGTGATATAGAACATTTTATTAGTCTCCTATTTTGTTCAGTTCCATCTACTTCAGACTATTTCCCGAGGCTTCGAGAAAGGTTTTCCAGCACTATGAACTAACGGCGCTCTGATCCCTCACAAGGTGACTAAACCGCTGCAGGCCATGAAAGGAACTAGAATGTCGAGTTCATATAGAAACGTATGCAGAAAATTTCCATATAAATTCTCCACAGGAAGACCCTCGACGGACCTTTATTTTGTGCTCAAATGCACAGCAGGACAAATCTCTTCAATCTGGTAATTACACTAGCGGCTTCCTCATGCAGCAGCGCCTACGCTAGGAGAGATAAGTGCCACGCGAGAGAGAACGCATTTGTATGTATGTGCGCGTGTTTGTAAATAATCCAAGAACAATGTTCAGCAATTCAGGAAGTGAACGTCCTCGGCTAATAATTCCTCTGTTCTTTGCTCACTGGCTCTTAGCAAAAATGGAACTGAACATTCTAGAAAACAAATCTTTTGAAGTCAGATCCATCTTTGAAAACGCTTTTCTGTGGAACCATGTAGCAAAATTACCCTCACTTCAGAAAACCATTAGGAAAATGCATCTCATTTCACTCAGAACATAGACCACAAAAACTCATTTATTATTGATAGGATACGGCTTGAGGTATTGACTTGTGATGTCTGATGAAGCTCCTGAAGTCTCTTTAAACATGGGGCATGGAAGATGAGGGAAAGTAGGAATTAACAGACGTTAAATGATTGATCATACCAAGCATTTTAACATGCCGCTTTTAAATAGTTGATAAAAAGAAACAACTATATATGTTATATTAGAGTATATTATATACTCTGTAATTAGGTACAGCTGTTCACCTGCTCGTTAACACAACTGTCTAATCAGCCATTCAGATGGCAGCATTTAGGCAAGTGTGCAGATATACTTACTCTATGTGTATGTAAATATAATATTAAAATACTGTATCTATAATTACGTGTATCTGTGTATAAGACCTGTGCAGAAAGTTGTAAAAATTGATTTTCTCCCTGAAAAATCTGATAGGAAATTCCAGATCTGTTTTAGTGAGGCTGGGGACATTCTGTACACCATAGGAGATGCATTTAAATCGGATATCAAATATATCAAGGAATTGTATTCCGATATAGAAGCTTCCTCAACAAAAAGCTGATGTTGATTCTCAGCGTGACAGAGCAATGTCGAACATCTATGTTTATTCCAAGTTTTTGTGGCAAAAATTGAATAATATGAACATATTGATTATCTGTGCATGTGCATTAAATACCTGTGCCATGTTCCACTGTCCTTGTTGACCGGGCGGCATGGCATACATGTTCTGAGGAGGCACCATGCCTTGGGGTCCCATCATTCCTGGTGCCAAGCCCATGACGCCTGGTTGTGCATTTCCCAAGAAGCCATTGGGCATCGTCATGCCGACCATCATGCCGGTGTTCTGCCCCATCATAGCTCCTCCCTGACCCATGACAGCCCCCATCATGGTAGTGGGCGGCATTGCACCTCCCATCCCCTGAAAGGCTTGGAAGTTTCCCTGTGTCTGTGCTGGGAACTGCATCTGAGATGGGCCCATGAACATCGCCGTCGCTGTGACAGAGAAAAGGCACAACCACAAGCACTTTAAAACAAGAAGTCCAGACTGTTCAAAGACAAAAAAAACAACTAGAGGACATGACACACAGCAGCAGTGAAAGAACAGTGCGATCAATAACGGCTATAATGTGTGTGCTTCTTCGCGCGGAGAAACTGGATGTTTGCGACAGGAAAGGAGTGCAGGATTTAAGGGGGCATCTGATGGGAAGGAATCGGCCTTCATTTGGAGCATTTGGGAAATGTCCTTTTTGAAGAGAAGAGCAGGTGAAGCAGGGACTTTTAAAACCACATTCAGTTGTATCTGAGTGCTGAGACACGCAGAGCTTGAATTATTGATACCCCCATTAAAGCAGGGTTTCTGAAGTCACACACACACCATTAGAAATGGACTCTGGACACACGCTGCCATTTATAGCACTGCATTCTCTCGCCCTATAGACTCATTCTCTGACGATGAAGGCAAGACTCGAGGGGGATGGACGTACCCTGTGCGGGCTGTTGTGGTACAGAGCTGGAGCCATAGAGAGAGAGAATGGAGTCCTTGGAGAGAGGCTTCTTTGTGGAGTCTTCTGCTTTGTTGTTCCCGCTGGATTCACTGAACAGGTCCAGATCGCCTTGAGCAGGAGCAGCACTCGCTGTGCCTGCCACACCACCGGTGGAACTGGTGTGAACGCTGCCAGCCGCTTTGCTGGAACTGACCTGCGGGGCACAAGAGACAGTTACCTTCAGCACACACACACACACACACACACACACACACACACACACACACACACACACACACACACACACACACACACACACGGCTTCTGGAGATCTTTGTTCACACCTAAAATCACTTTCACACTCTACAACAGCAGTCACTCACTCACAATTCACTTAACAATCATCAACGAAATTACACTTCTCATTAAAAATGCCACAGATAATTGCTGATGGCACTGATAATTACAATTGTAGAATAGATGATAGCACAAAAATGTAAAAAAAAAAAAAAAAACTAACAACACAAAATTTTAAATAAAAAAAATAAATAAAAAAAGTGAAAATTATACACACACTTGCATTTATATCGTTATGGGGTCTTAATGTTCATTGAACGATCCCATCTACCTTGTCAAATAGGCCGTTAGTGGCCTATGTCCACAAGGGCCAACTTTGGTATAAAACCTAGTATTTTTGGGGTCCCACTTTAACCTAAACGCCTGTACGTTGTCTGTAAGTCCTCTCTCTCTCCACAAATTATCCATCTTGTTCAAACTAGTATGACAGTGCAGAAGCTTGCAAAAAGCAGAGGAATGACTTGAAATAAGTGCAGCTGGGCTGAATGAATAGCTCAGGAAAGCGAAACAACTCAGCTTAGATAAAAGTTTCAGCTCTAACAGAAATACAAATTCGAGAAGATGGAGTTGAAAATCAGCAAAAAGCAGTTTGTGTTCAGCCGAACACCTGCATCCGTCTATTCGAGTACAGCCGCCATCGCTTGTTATAAATGATACGACTGACGGCAAAACAAATGTGAGGGAAGGTTCCAGACATTGGGTCTACTCGAGATTGAAAAATGACACTGGTGTATAGGGTTATTATAAATGACATGTATTATACGTCTAGTCTAACTATTAGACATTATTTAAAAGAACCGGTTACTTTTACTTGGAGTCGACAGAGGCCTTTCTGTGAGGAGTTTGCATGCTATACCGGTGCAAAAACCCGTAAATATAATACAAACTAAATGACCAAATAAATTAATTTAATTATTATGATTAATATTATTGTTCCCAGAGCAGTTGTGGTACAGTGGTAGAGTTCAACCTGTGATGAACCGGTTTTTAGGATTTTAACCCTGCTCGGTTGTCTACTTGAGCATCACACAAAACACAATCTGCTCATTCACAAGAGAACAACGTTAAAGAATTGAACTGGATTAATATTACAGAAGAGCGACTCACGCTCACGCAAACCTAATTTGCTATGATGTTGATTTAGTTGGAATTTTAGTGGTTTTACATTAACCAAATGTTAAATAAGCAACTGTCAGCCAATTGTTTCAGCTAAAATCCATATTTGCAGTGTGATAAATCATTTGTGTGCACTGCTTGGTTGACAACGTCCTTTTAAAAAATTACTCTGAATGAGGCTACACTACCAATAAATCTAGTTAAAGCCTTTAGTCAAAATAAAACAAGCAGATCGTACATATGTCTTGCTGAAATCTTCTCTTTATAGCAAAATTATAATATTAAACAGAAAGAAACAAAGCAGGATTGTTGCAGAGTTTAAGTCACCATATCAATTTTTCTAAATTTCACCCTTCACGAAGAAAGCATAAAAAAAGCACCATGAGAGGATAAACAGTGGGCGAATGTGCCACATCATTTGGATGCAAATTGAGCAAAACAAATGAATAAGTGTATCAATCGATTTTCCCCGCACAGGAAAAACCCTCCCCAGTACCATTAAGTGGAAAACATGCTTACTCAGATGGCAGATATTGAACAGGCTATTCTCTGAAGTTCTAATCTCAAGTACGTGACTGGCATTAGCAAAGGAACTCCGAAAAAATGTGATTCGGAGAACTTCCGAGCAGCGCGTCACATCATTGCAGTGCCGTTGTCCATCTATCAGTGTCCAAGAGGTCTGGGCAGGCGGAGATTAATCAGGAGACACTGAAAAAGCACAGCGGAATGGACAGAGGGTGGCAAGGACAGATGTGGATGCTCACTTCCTATTTAGATGGGTCACTGATAGTGTTCAGCTCGACTCCTGCAGAATTCAAGCTCGTATCTGTGATAAGCCCCGAGAGAAGCAAACACAGGTAAACAGCACTGACGGATGATAAACCAAAGACTGCAGATCTGATACACAAACCTTGCCAAGGATTATCCCAGGAAAAGCCATGCACAAACACGTATACACATACACACAGCATATTTATACACACATATAATGACTATATATGCACACACAGACATGCACATGTTCGCTTACAGATATCCATCCATCCATTCATTTATATGTATGTGTTTGTGTGTTATGTCATGTATATGCAAAAACAAGTTAAAATACACATGCTTGGCAGATAAGAGTTGTTTAAAGGCCACCTTATGAAAAAGAGATGACATGAGGCCTTTTCAGTATTTGTAAGATGAGTGACATTTCGAAGAATCCATCGGGGGTCCACAGAGGGACACAGGAAATGCTATTAGAATTAAAAATGGATGAAGACAGGAAGACCCGAGACCAATCCTCTATAATTCAAAAACAAGAGCAAATCCCAGCCCGAGAGGGTTCGACAAGCCGACATGTACAAATAGTTTATTGCCAGCGATACATAGGGTATATACTTCTTTTAACAAAAAGAATCATTTAAGATTTAAATCGGGCCTTCAAAGTTAAGAAACAGTTTCTAGAGTTCGCTCCGCTTTCAAAAGCAACGCAAACGTGTTGTTGTGATGCGTCTGAGCTAAAATGTGACATCTGCGTTATGCATTGAAAACCAGTCCTAATGAAGTCACACAACTTGAACTTTTCGTTCCCCGCCAATCAATACAGCAGCGAGCTCATGAATGTTTGATCTCTTCTACCCCCACATCAGCACAGAAACACCAGCGCTTAGAAACACACAGCGCTGCCTGTATTTCTCTAACATTCACAGCGCACCATGCATATTCTAGCACTACCCACCCTCAAACACCAATCATTCTGTTGCTCACAGATAGTGTGTGTATGTGTGAGAGAGAGAGATAGACACAGCAACAAAGAAAGAGAAAGACAAACACTGGGGAAGTGATAAAAACAGCGCTGTGAAACAGAGTGGTCTTTGTCTGATTAGCAGGCCCGAACAGGTCATTAGCACTCTGGTGGTGCGGTGGTCTGGCCTAATCCAGTTCCCCCCACAGTGCCCTTCTGCTCAAGAAAGCAGAAAATCCTGAGCACCTGGGAAAAGGGTGCCCCGAAATCTCTAATGTTTCTAGCTAGGTTTGGAGACGACTGCTGGTCACAGCAGTGACTGTGGCCTGGGCATGAGCCAGAGCAGAGACTGGCACTGCCACTATGCCAAAGCTCCCAGCCCAGCTCAGACTCAGAGGATCAGTCAGCGGGAAAAAGGGGATGAGACGGAGGCCATCTGGGGACTAAACAGCACAAAGAGAAAAAAACATGGTGCACGGTTCAAAAAACGCATGGAATCAACTTTGGTAAAAATGTATCTGTAGGACAAGTTCCATCTATCCATCCATCCCTCCCTTCCTCCATTTCTTCCATCTAGAAAAATGTGTGTTCCCAGGCATTTAGGCGAGTATTGGCGTCAAACATAAAATGTTCTACTAATGTTGGACACTAAGAACACTTGTGGGGATCCATAACTATGAAGCCTGTTTAACGGTCAAGATGGTATTTAAAAAACAAAAGAGGTGACACTTTTTGGTTGGAGTGAAGGGGTGAGAAAGGGAAATATTTTGTGGGACCCCACAATGACATAAATGCAAGTATGGTGTGTCTGTGTAAAATCTTATAACTTCTGAGTGAAGTTGAAAATACCCCAACAATGAAAACATTATTCATACATTTATACCTAAATTAGAATATGAAAGAGGAATTAAAAGGAAACACTAATTCCAAGCTAATTCCAAGGCCGATCCCATCCTGACCCTATGCAAAACACTCTTCATTAGCAGTTCTTCTCGTCAGGAGACTTTCAAAAGAAAAAGTCCAAAAAAAAAGGAACACACAGATGTGCACGAAGCGGATATACTCTCACAGTAGAGCCCAATGTTAGCATCACATAGTGTATGGGTTCGATTCCCACGTAAAGATCAAGAGTTTTAATGCAAAGTAGTTTGAATTAAAGCATCCCATAAATGCAGAAGTGAATGTGCAAGAGAAATTAAACGACCAAAATAAATCAGACATTTTGTAGAGAGCAAAATTAGTAAAGAGCTCTTGAATTACAACATATTCATGTTCGCAACAGTTTCACACCATTGAGAACCTACATGCAGTCACTAGAAAATTAGATTCATCGTGAATTTACAAAGCCTTAAAATGTGAGTGAACAGAGCCAGAGCGCGAAATAAGTGAATTCCACAGTGGTGGTTATTTCTGTAGTCTGTAGTATTACTATAGTCTTGACCTTGACTACTACTGTATACTTGCTGCAGGACACTGCAGTTATGTCACGCAATGGTCTGGGAAGAGCAAGAGGTCGTAAAATGTCACTATTTTGCTCCAAAAACATCCCAACCTGTGTTCTATAAAGATTAAAATACACTTACATGTGCATTTAATGTTATCAAACCTTTTCATTAGCAATAGTTTCTCACAATTCAGTGCAGAAAAAAAAAATCACAACATGCTTCACGGAGACATTAAAATGTAGAACTAAAAGACGCAAATGAAAAAAATATATATTTTAATAATAAAAAACGAATTGGTGAAAAAAAAGAAATCTGGTCATGAAAAAAAGCTTGCTACAAAACCATGCAAGAAAATCTAAACTTCAAACCCATATAAAGCAGGCGCTCTGAAGCACGCAGCCCACCGCAGGGTCTCCGCTCTTTGTAGAGATGCAAAAACCAAACTAGCTAAGCTTTCATTAGGCCCAAGTCCTACTGAGAGACCATCTGTGCTGAAAAACACAAATACAGAGACGGACTACGCTGCAGCGCAATGCGTGTGTGCATACGTTTCCATGACTGAAGTCTCAAAAGTGGCTCGTATGACAGGGCCGTGTGTTTTGCGCGGGGGACACAGTGAGCTCAAAGAACATCTGATGTGTAGAATGGATCAATAGCGGTCTTAAATAGACAGTGGTGGGTTTTGCTGATGAGACGCACGACCCGACCCTTAAACCATCTGAATGATTCATTAGTGAGTCAGCAGGCAGGAAATCCCGTGTATAGCAGATTCTAAAGAGAGACATAATGAAAATTCAAATTACTCAGTAATACATCAGACTGTCACCCTAAGAGGATAATAAGCACCTATATGCCGGAAGGATCATCTGAAATACACCGGAGAGGAGAGATGAGGATATTCTGGTTAAATCAGGAGCTAAAAATATACACAATATATTAGAGCCATAGGGGTTCAATAATCATAAGCCAGTAGAAGATTTCATTTAAATGTAAAAAAAAAAATATCAGGTGCTCAATTTTAGAATATAGAATGTATCGACCAAAAGTACACCAAATAGCGCAAACATATTTAATAAAAGAAATAGCGCAAAAAAAATAATAACTGATCCTAATTCATAAATGTGGCATGTGTTTTATGTATTTGTGAAAAGAGGAAACAATGTATTCCTCAATAAATTGCATGACTTAATAACAGGAAAGTAGCTAAACCTTGTAGCTAAACAAAGAACAGAACGGGATCAGATGTCAATAATTGGAGTGGATGTGTTGCTTACAGAGCACCATGCGACATTATAACCAAAAAGGACCCGTGCAGTCACACAGAAGTGAACTGGAGAAGGGAAGTTGTTGTGAACACTGTGCCTCTCTCGGGGGGAGATACAAAAGCTGGCAGCAGACGAGATATGAAAAAGGAACGTGTGAAGATGGATTAACAGCCACTGGAAGGGGATGCTCCTACGGAATGGAGAACGCAGAAGGCCTGGTGCTTTCTCATCAAGAGCTCTGAGTGTATTCAACACTCAAATTTCTCTCTTCTGGCTTCAGGTGAATTGAAAGGACCTTGCCTCGCCCAGAAGGCCAAACAATCCGACTCTCAGAAATGTCTTCATATGCTATGGTTGATTTTCAAGGCAGTGCACTAAGAAAGGTCATTTTTCTATATTCGACATCTTTATGCACACGCGCATACACACAGACTGTGCAGTTGTGGAGCAGCGGTAGGGAGTTAGACCTGCCACCCAAAGTTCCACTACAAGGACACAGTGTCCTTGATCAAGACGGGCGCCATGGCTTAAGGTTGCTCACTTGATGAGTTGAATGCAAAGCACAATTCCATTAAGGTCCCTAGTGGCCATATTGAGAAACTCACTCACTTTGCTTCACACACGCAAATACCATTTACAGTTGCACAAGCTGTGGCGTCTTGAACAAAAACAAAGCAACTAAACAAATTAGAAATAAACAGAATGCTCTCTACTAATGAGAATTAAATAACATTTCAACTGTAATACAAATGTCATGACAAATGACAAAAAAAAAAAAAATCAGTGAAATATAGCTGTAAGCTGCAATTGAAGAGTTCTTAGTAACTCATAATCATTATACGTATTATATATACTATAAACGAGTATTATAAGTATTGTTTAAATTCAATACAGCTATACAAGCACAGCTAAAGCTAATTTGCAAGGAATATATATATAAAACTGGTTTGTTTTCAAGTGTACTGGAAAGCCACAAACTATGGGAATAGAGTAGACCATAAGACAAAAAACAAAACAAAAAAGGTAACAAACAATGATGCCAAAATCCACACAAAAAAGACTGAACTGGGCCTCAATCGTGTCCTCTTTGTTCCCACTATGCCTCCTGAACATCTATGCACGGATACAAAATTCTACTACAGCTTAAATATCTACCAGTGCACATGCTTTACAAAACCCTATAGACAACTGATTCAAGAAGGACAATGAGACCAACCAGGTTTTGAAAAATCTTCTAAATCCTAAAGTGCATAAAAAACAAGACCAAAGTAAACTCAAGGCTGACGCTTGTTCTTGAAACACCCACGTTTGCTCATCCAGAAACAAGAGCAGAGACTGACAGCACACTGCATACTTACCAAGCATGTGTTTGTCTACACACAGAGCAGTCCTTGCGACTCTTTTTAGCCCGTAGCCTCTTATTTGTCCTTCATTAGCATCACTGAAAGCGATTCTGTGGTGCAGGTATATCACTGGATAGCAGGATGACCGATTTCCACTTGGTCTGAGCAGAGTGCACATTCGAGGAGAGCGAGAACCTCCAGTTGCTCTATACACCTCTCAATAAAACATTGATTCAAG
This sequence comes from Paedocypris micromegethes, assembly GCA_028031935.1. Taxonomy (NCBI): domain Eukaryota; kingdom Metazoa; phylum Chordata; class Actinopteri; order Cypriniformes; genus Paedocypris; species Paedocypris micromegethes. The sequence continues at coordinate 17,787,531 of CM051500.1, forward strand.
TGAAGAAAAGGCTTTTTGTGAAGACTCTTTCTAGCCTTTCAGATTTAAAGACGAGGAAAAAACCATTGGTTCTAAAAACAATAGATGGGAGAGGTGTAAAGGAAGAAGAGACGAAGAGAAATCAAGAGAAAGAAGGAAAGAGGCCGTTTAGGGTTAGTCTGAGTGTGTCCCAGGGGTAAGAACAAGCTTCTACCAAGACAAATTGCTCTTCATGCAGGGATCCTCTGGTGCCCTAGATGGCTTCAACCATGGAAATGGAGCTTTTTCATCCCCGGCCTACAGTGAGCTTGGAACTGACAGTGGGCCAAGGACATAGTGAATTACAAAAAATAGTCCTTGGGGTCTAGATCCCAAGACCTTTATCAGGCTAAACAGAGTGTTAAACGAACCTAGAAACATTCCAACCTAACCTTTCATTCGCCTTTCAAGATCTTCCATCTCTTATATGTCTTTGGCTTTATTAAACATTTTACTCATGCCTTTACTGTCCTCAGTGAAGTGCTGCAATAAATGTTAATGTACTTTATTATTCACGTTGCATCTTTCAACCAGCAAGTCTCAGTAAATCTACTCATTCAGCTGCAGTTAGATGGGCAGAATACAATCATGCCATTTGCAGAGAAAAATAAAACAATTTGATTTGACCTTTTCTTTGTCTCTTTTAGTGGCTGGTTTCAACTGAATCCACGCAAAATAAATACCGTTTCGCATTTGATGCAACCATTCGTTTACAGATGATGTATAGCAGCATACATTTTCAACACTTTTTGTTCATTGAAAAAATGAATTTTGTACGTATACGTTTTTTGGGTATGTGTCATGAGGATAAGATAAAAAAAGCTTTCTCTGTATGGATAAAAAGGGTGACGTGTAAAATGTAGTTTTTGTGAGTGTTTATTGGGAGACTGAATGTCACACAAACAAATAATTAAAACTTCTTTCAGTGTCTTTTTCAAAGTCATTTAAACCACAACAGAGTGTAATGTCCTTGAAAATCCAACATCTGTAAAAAGAATATGAAAATTAACCAGGTTCCGATTCTTGGTGCATCCTGAAACACGGATGTGTGAAGTATTTCTGCACAATCAATTCATGTAAGAAACCAGAGACTGTAAACAAGATGTCTGACACAAACAGGAACACACAACCAGAACGGTATTGACATTTCGATTAGTGGATTCATTTACTTGGTTTGTGCTGGCGTTTGAGGGCAGAGGGTTGGAAACCATTGGTCCAAAGATGTCTAGGTCATCACTGACGGGGACTGCACTGCTCGCTCCTGCTGCACTGCTGGTGGAACTTCCGGTGGGAGCATCTGAGCAAGAGAAGGTCAAACATGAACAAGTTTAAATGTAAAACAAATCAAAGTATTACTTCAGGGAGGTTTTCAGATTAAATCTGTCTCTTTCTGCTCAACTCACATCAGTTTAATTTGTACATCACATTACAACATTTCAATTGTCACAAACACACCTTCCCATTCATTAAATCCACAACACGAATAGAATATTTATTAACAATCACATATAAAATGAATGAATACAGGCTGAGAAATGCCTCTTCAACACATCCTTGACTCCCAGACCAAGCAGTGCTGATCAATGACAATCTAAACCTGTGTCTGTCTCAGCAGATAGAAATAAAAGGACTGTTCATATGGCAGCAGCCCACACTGCCTGCTTGGCTTGCGTTTCCCTTTCCCACTACCTATCGACTTCCATCCAAGAGAGCAGGAAATCTAATCACACTCCGCACACGCCTCCGCCAACGCTGGAGAAAAAGCGTCTGAATGCCGGCCTGCCGTTCAGACGTACTCTCTCATTCCATTAAAGTCAAAGACTCCATCAGAGCTCTGCCAGTATTCACACTTTATAGTGCGTAGAGACTCCAGAGTCGCTGGCATCACTTTATGACTGATAAAATCTCTGAAAATAAAACTGCTCATAGTAATGAATCTGGAGTGAAAACCAATATTTGTGTGGAAGGGAAGTGCAAGGCTTGATGAGTAGAAGGAGAGGAGAAAAAAAAGAAAAGGACAGCACACGCATGTGCCAAAATGTGTGAAGGAGCGCATGATCCGCAATCTATTTTTAATGAAGCTGTAGACTGATTGTGGCCTGTGTGACTGACATATTTTTGTCAAGATGGATAGTTCAAGCCACAAAAGGCAGTGGTGAATGATTATGTAGGTGTACACACACAAAAACACGGCTTTCATAAATTTACAATTTTACAAGTAAATGAAAAAAACAATAATTAATATTTAAATAGAATAAAAAAACTTTGTTTTACTATAAAAAAAAATACTGTGTCTAAAAATATATGCCTAGAACATCACTGAATATAACATGACATTGCATTTCTTACCATACAAGCTTCTTATAAAATACAATTACATTTTATATAGTATATAATAATATATGAAATTAAATAATGACTTGAGAAATTACAATTAATTTCTCTAAGTGTCTGTGTTTATCTTATCTGAATATCTGGCCATATTCACTAAAAACATACATTTGAAAAATTATTTAAGGAAAAAAATTACTCCAAAATCTGTAATCAAATTGTATTTATGTATAATATATAATGAGTAAATAAAATATTTAAAGCCTACTATTAACATAAGCAGCCAATTAAAACAGAAAACTGTTTTTCAAGCTGAACATATTAATAAAAAAGCATGTTCTTGCAACTCTTTAATACGTTACTGGGATGAAAAAAAAAAAAAAAAGCCAAGGCCTTGAGCAAAAACACGTCATTTTGAAGTATGTCTCAATCTGAACACCATCATCGTCAGCTTTTCTTCATCAACTCTGACCCCCAGCAGGAGCCATTCATCTGAAAACAAACATGTTCCCTGTACCCCATCCACCGTCTCCATCTCCCTCCTTCATCGAAAGAGACATTTGAGTATCAGGCCGAGATCGAAAGAGTGAGACATATCGAATGAGAGAGTAAAGGCGAGAAGGAGAGAGAGATGAACAAATGCGACTAAGCGGCAAAAGTAAGCTCTAGGGCAGCAAATAGAAACTTTCATTTCCCAGAAAGTAATATAACATCAATTGTGTTTGGTCATCTCAAGGGCTCGAGTTCCTGCACTGATCAATACTGCAGAACTGAACTACCGATGTGTCACAGAACCTCCATCTAACACAAGTAGCAGTAAGTGTGTTTCTGCACCAGGACATGCTTTAAAACACACCACTTTGATGTTCATCAACCAACTCTCTTGGAAATGTTATAAAAGTATTGGGAAAACATCAGCTGAGATGTGCAAGTATTACAAGACACATTGTGAAAAAAATATGGATGGATGAACTATAAATTCATCTGAGAATTCAGGTCATTTCAACCTTAAAAACAACACATTTTAATTGCATTACACATTTTAGGACGTTAAGATTCCACATATAAAGCAAAACGGCCTTGAAGTCTCTGCTTTCTGGCTCATCATTGACATATCACATTTCCTGATCTGCACAAGCTTCACGAGTGATCAATTATTCATAACATACCAAGGCCTAACAGGTCGATGGCAGCCTCTGCAGACTTCTTCGGACTGGCTCTGGAATCTGTCTGGTTGTCCTCTCGTTTCTGGGAAACAAAAAGAAAGAAAACCGTGATTGTGGTTAAGCCACTTGATCCCACGTGAGACTTCTATTAAACCAGTAGTGCCAAACTGTTCATATATTCAATATGGCCTTCAGAAAAATCTGAAGGTCATCTATGTTTAAGCACAGTCATTAATTAACTAAAATCGTACGTGAAAATATTCATTTCATATTCATTTATTTTCTGCTTTCATGAGCGAGTTGTGTGCGAAAAACACAATATAAGTTTTTGGTTCCAATTACTAAACCTCTCAAGTGTTTGCTCGGTCACGTCATTTTGCAGACGTGGTTCAAAAGGCACTCAAGGCCTTTGATTGGCAATGGCCAGAAAGAAGCATCTCGAGCTGAGGAGCTGAACAATAATCCAAACTGAACTGCCGATCGATAGGTGCCAGGCTCAAGCCTGGATCAAAGCCAGAAGACGGCCTTTTAAAACCTCATTCTCCACAAAACTTACACACATACCTAGAGCGGCAAAACTGGAGAGGACTGCACAGAGGAGACAAATGACCAGGCTGGAGGACGAGAGGGCATCAAAAATACCTACTGACAGCCAGATTAGTGCCAAACCTGCCGTGTTTGCGTAGCACAATGACAAATGGTAATTTCCCTGAATGAATATTTAACAATGTGCAATTGTTTTCTGGCAAAAAGACTGGCTTCCAGTCGTCGAGAAACAGGAAAGAGCGCACAACCAACGTTCCAATGAGCATCTGCAGGCTGGGGTTTGTTTAAAAACAGCTGAATTGTGTTTTGAGGTTTAACCTGTCGAGAAACATGCTTTTCCGTATGCCCCAAATTCCATTGTGTGTGGTAGAAGAATGACACAATGAATGGAAAACATTTAAATAAAAATAATTTAATGATTCCCAAGCCGTCCAATGTGGTTTGTGATAAGAAATTACCTTCAATGGCTGGAACTTTAGAATCTCCTGAATAATGAAAGCCATCAGGAAAGTGTTTTATACATCACTGAGCCCTAAGCTCTTGAGAAAAGCTTGGAAATTGAATTAAAGTGAATCTTAATCTTTTATAAGTGAAAAGTCTAGTCTAGCATGTCATCTTTTGTGTACAAGGCCAATTCTTTCACTCGTGACCTTTTTATTGAAGTGTTCAGGAGCAGAACCACATATTGACAGGAATTTGAAGAACATCTGCTCTTTGCAAAAACAGGCGCACAAGGTTTTATTCACCTCTGTGATTGAAATCTGTAATCTGAAAGCAGTTGGTTCAGGTTGAATTATGTATGAACGCAGGGGCTTGGCTGCGCAGCTTTTTGTTGACTTTCACAGACACACACTTTGAAGACGAAATCCATCAAGAGTGTTTTTGTACTTCAGATGATGGAAACATGACAGACTGGGACCAACAAATAAAAACACAATCACAAAACAAACTGACTGAAATACAAAGGCACGAGCACACAAATACACCTTGTATAATCGGGGATACTTGGCTTTTTAAGAAAACCGTCTCAGACGACACATTATATTAGACACAAAGGCGTTTATGAACTTTTTTGTGATCATTTCAATAAAGAATTCAGTTGAAGTGAAGGGAATTTCAAAAGACATCCAGTATGTGTGTGTGTGTGTGTGTGTGTGTGTGTGTGTGTGTGTATAGAGTAAATTATTTTAAAAAATACATAGCATGATTGTTTTATTAGTCGTAAATCGCAAAATGGCGCAATTATGGAACCTAAATAAATGTCAGCAACTTTAGAAATAATAATTACCACAATTATAATAAACTGTGATGTATTGTAGCATTAAAAAATACATTATAGAATAATTGTCGCAGTTAATTAGTTGAAGCATTGATGCATGAAAAAGATGAATAAAACATGAAGGATGGGAAATGTAAATGCAATGTAGTACTATTGATTTTGCACTAAAATATATATATATATAAATATATATATATAAACCAAACGGTTAGAAACTATGCCACGCACTCTGCTTTGATACCCTTCCCAAATATTAACATATGTTTTTTTGGGGCTTCATAGTCCTTCAAGGGTTTTCTTTTTTTATCCATCTCATCCTTTCTTAGTCCCTCTTCTGGCTTTCTTACACTCTAGAAAGCAGTTTGGGGAACAGGTATGAAATTGCTGTGGAAACTGTGGTGGTCTTCTGTCTCTTGGTTCTTTCCAAATCATGGTCAATTCTAATTCATAACTATTTCCCTTTGATGAAAGAATAATTCCATTTGGATTGCCTTGCCTCAGACTTGATGTGCCATGCAAACGGGATCAGAGAGACTGTGCTCTCCACAGCTCACACAGGCCACTTCTGCACTTCAAACTGATGCACGTGGCTTTTAGTGGAGAAGAGACACCTGCCATAATTTTGGGTCTACTTACAGTCTGAATTACTGTCACTGATTGTAAACACCCAGATGGAGGTGGAGGATCCACACACTAACAAATCCACTTTCACAACCAGCCGTTACCGGAGACGTTTCTGCCAAAAACGTCTCTTTGTGCTTATTACTCTGACCAAAAAACGAATTTGATGGTAAATGTAGCAGCAAGCAGCAAATATGGAGTTCAATCCTATATAACCTTAAACAGACTTTTCAGATGGTCCAAGGGGACAGCAAACAGCAAATACAACAAACACTGCAATAAACACAAGATACCTTGGGGGGTGCTTTCTTGTCTGCAAAATGAAAGAAAAAAAAACAGAAATTAAATTTCCTCAGAAAAAAAAAATATTATGCTGAACAATTATTTAAAAAAAA